>CM043122.1:0-678923 GCA_023701765.1 Hylyphantes graminicola
CGTTAGAAAATTACTTAGCTTATGCTGCGAAAAACAAGATGGTTGAGTTGAATTAGTGTCGTACTAGATTATAAAAATGTATTTAGCTCGCCAATAAACTTAAATCAGAATTTCAGAAAAAATAACTGGTTGTAGCTTGTAGATCAACCAGTAGAAATTACAGAAACATACCCTCACTATAGAAATGAGATAAAAATAAGAGATAACAGTTTAAAAGATAACAGATCAAAGATATTATTTATTCCCAACACTTCTTTTAGATTGACCTTTAAATAATTACATAGTTTCACAAAATTCGCAGTTTTAGGATAAGTGGAATTTCAAAATGGGGTTGTTTCAAGGAGGATCTGCAATAATCCTGCAGTCTTGTTTTCCTTTATCACGAATTACTTTTGTTTTGGTTGTTAGAGATAATCAGGTTTGTGTGCTGACAAGCACACTAACCTGAATATAGGTCTAACAACCAACTTAACCAAAACTATAGTAATTTGAGAAAAAGGAAACCAAGACGGCGGAGCTATTGCGAGATCCTCCGTAAAACAACCCCATTAAAGAAATCACAACTTTTACACCTATATTTGTATACAGTATTATCATTCTGTAATCACTTCAATGTTGCAAATATAGGCATAGTTTCCAATTTAGAGCGCTTTAGACATGCTATTTTAGGACTGAATATATTTTGCGATTATATGATCACAGCAATGGTTTGAAATGGAGTGACAAACCCCACTCCAAACCAGGGTTGGCATGGTTTAAACCAAATGGTTTAAACCAAGGTTTAAACCAAATGGTTTTTTTTTCAAAAAAACCAAAGATGGTTTTTCCCAAATTTTTTAGCAGAAGCATTACAATATGCAAAGCACAGATTCCCTAATACTCTTCGGTGTTACTCTTGTTATGAAATATTCTGCTAGAGCTTGTAGTTACATTCAGAAATTTTCTTTTTGAGAGTGATTATGTAAAAGAGGTGTCTGCAATATATTGGTAAAGCAGTTGATATAAAAAAGTTTAACAGTAACGCTTTTAGTCTCATTCTGACTGCTAAGGCAACAACAGCTAACAATGAGCTCAATTTTTCCTCTTTTGGCTAGTGCAGTCTACATTGATAATAAGCCTGGGATAAAAAAAAAGCTGCAATTTTTTTTTGTTAAAATTTTGGAATTATTACTTCATTATTACTTTAGTTATTTCAATTAAGGTTATAATACTATGAATGGCTTAATTGACATCCATTACAAATTTTAACGGCTGTTATTTATGACTATGTGGAAATTGAAATAATCGGAGTACATTATGCCCAAAAATTAGTTTTATATTAATAAAATATCAAATTTAAAAAATATATGGGAATCTTATTTTTCAAGTAAACCATAAAATAAAGTTTGAAATTAATATAAACATCATTAGAGTCCTGCTAATACACAAAATAGTTAAATACCGGAAAAGTTTTTGAAAAAACCTGGTTTAAACCAAAAAACCCCGTTTTTTTTTGGTTTTTTTTTTGAAAAAAACCTGTTTTTTTTCCAACCCTGCTCCAAACAACTTGCTGGCATTGCGTGTCGCACATCGAGGGTGCGTCAAAGAGGCTCCCAAACATTAGAAAGGAACTCTTCCGGGCTGCCCAGAGACCAAAACATATCTTTGAAGGTACAGACATGACATCATCATTGCACAGTGGGGCAAAATCCCTTAAAAGCTGGCCAAAAGTCCAAAAAATTAAAGTTCTTATTTTCAGTGTTTAGCTACGTGGGGATGCTTTAGAACTATCTGAAGTATCACATGTCAACGCCCCCGACAGATTTATGGCTTCTGGGAAGAGTTGTGAGGGTGCAAAGTTGACCAAATCGGGAGAGTTCATTATAAGAGAGGAAATTTCTCAAAAACGGTTGCTTACTTTGTGTGCATCCAAAAAATTTATTTGTAAAACCTTTAAAAATATGATGCATTCTACTGCTAGGGGTATGTTTGACCAAAATTAATTTTCTTGGATTTTTTGGAAGTATTTGAATATTTTTTTTTAATTTAAAAATAATGACTTTCTCATTTAATGATATTTTTGGTGTTAAAATTTAAAGAGTAGTAAATTTGTTATATAGTTACGTCTAGTTACGTAAAAACTCCTACGCAGCTTTAAACCCCTTAAACTGTAGTTTTCAAAACTGCTTTCACCTGTTGCATGTTTTCGCATGTTTGGCTAAAAATTCAAAATATGTAAGGCATAATTTCTTTAAAGTTTCAATTGTCAGATGTGCAAATAATGAGTACGGTGGCTTTTGTTTTCTACACATTGAAATAGCACTCAGTTTAATACTTTTTAATGACTAATATGAATTATTCAAGATAAAGTAATGTCATATGTTGACAATCACTTTATGTTGGGTGCATTTGATTTGGCAGATATTCAATAATTTTATTAAATTATTTGTCGAGTTTAATATTAAATTCATAAGGGTTTTTTTATATCCTTTTGTATATTTAATTCATTTGACGTACATCATAAAGTATCTTATCAATTGCAAGTTACATAAACATTGTGGAGCTTTTATGTTTTCGATTTAACATAAGTCCACCAACCACTCTACAGCCGAACTCAACGTAAAGCATATTGCGCTCCATGAAAGAATAACGTTTTGTAATATCTGTGCAACATTGTAGAAAAAAAAATTCCAATTTCAAGTCCTCAAGGAAATCACATACCTATAAAAAAAGGAGGAAATTCCTCAAAATGCTTACTAAATTGCCCCCAAAATCGTCCTTCAACAGTAAAGTAATAATTAATTGAACTTGAGCTTTAAAAAATTACTAATTGCCCGGAAGAATCTATCTTTAAAAAAAAAAAAATGCATGACCATATTGTATAACCTTTACAACGAAATGGAATGCCGTACATCGATTGAAACAAAACTTTATTTTTAAAAACAATAAGTTCCTAGATGGGGGAAGTTATCATGCCATTTTTTGCAAATAGAAGGTGAGAGCGGCCACCATCCGATTTCCTGGAAAGAAGCGATCAAAGCGAAAGAAAGCGGAACATTTTCGTCCAAAATCCACTCCAGACAGAAGCCTTAGCTTATGCAACTAAATGACTTTGAGAGCTACTGGTAAGCTAGATGATGAAACTCATAAAAGATGCGACATTCAGTTTTTCCCGGCTAGAACATCCAAATTACTCGCGTCTTTTTCTGAAAAAGAAAAGCAATGTGCGGGAATCTCGGAAAGAGCTGATGGAGCTTTGTCTTTGCTGATAGATGCTCAATTATCACGGCACCAATATGACATTATTAAATATCATTCGAAAAGTGTACATTTCCTTAGTACAAAAAGCTAAAAAAAACTTGCTATCCTAAAACTAGCTCCTACAAAGTCGAAGAGCTAAAGGAAGTGAATGTTCATGCTCTTTTAGACCACAAAGAATAATAGACTAGAAAGAATAATTGCACATTGAATAATTTGAGCAACTATTAATATGAGCAACTAAAATGTTTGAAACTTATTTCAAAATAGGGATATGATGGAAGCTTAAGTAAAAGCCTATAAAAACAAAAATTCAAGTCCATTATTTCTTCTGATTGGAATAGATTTCTTATTTCGAGTACCCCTGAACTGTATTTCGAAGCAAATGATGTACAAACTGTTCTCAGGAAGAATCCTAGCACTGTATCACTTCGATCAGTGCTAGGATATAGAAGAATTGGTTGGCACAGGTTATAGAAGAATTTGAAAAACACATAGTAGAGCAGAGGTGCCGATCCCCCCGAGCCAACGACGCAACCCCCCCTAGAATTTTTTAAATCCCCCCCCCCAAAAAAAAATAAAAAGGGAAGCACATTTTTTTATTTGCTTTTACAATACGGAATTACAACTTATTTTTAAATTTTCCTTTAAATAGATTTTCTTTACAGTAAAAGTTAGCGGGAATCTAAATAATCGGTACAAATTCCACTCAAAATTTAATTTAAGTAATTATATTATTTTTTTAATCCATAAAAATAGCCGGACACGTGATCCAATCAAAAACAGTTTCCAATTCCTTCCCTCAATTCTTAATGCATAAAAAAGCTGTCTTCGATTTTTATCTAACTAGCAGTATGGTCCCACCTTACAGGTAACCTGTTAACTTTGCATTGTTTCCTTTTAGAGGCATGCTTTGCTTACTTGTGAAAATACACTCAATATCTAATGCGAATGGCGTCAAGCATCCATTTCGGCCCGGTCCATGTATTTTCAAGCCCTGTTATGGTCCCGCACTCCCACATGGATGACCTTTTTTTAAACTAATTATATTAATTAAAAATCACAATCAAATATGAAAAAACTACGCCTCAGGTGCACACGTAGGTATTAAAAGGAATCTATATTAAAAATTTCGGATATTTTACAGCAGTCTAAGTAGGTCTTTTGCCATCCACAGACATACACACAGACAGACTCTTTCTTTTATTATTATAGATGCAATGCAACACAATCGATATCATTAAACAAATCAAAATTATTTTATAATATTTACAGATTTAGTTAAAAATAAGTTACTAATTATTAATTACTACAATTAACAGTCAAAATTCTTACCGTAAAACTCGGAACTGAACTACTTAACTAAATTCAATCACTCACAGCATGTATGCTAAGCCAGAAATATTATCCCAAGCTCATTCATTCAAAGAAATGTTATACAAAATTCTGAATATTTATAATGCCTGCTTCAAATGCTATAACAATGTTTAAGAAATGTTTATGAGAAATAATTGCCAGCACATGGCTTTCTTCGACGCGGGGACATATTGTTAAAGATTTTAGTTGCGATTAATGTAGTTAGAGCATTAAGTGCGTAATGTATGAAATTAAGGGTTTTATTCAATTAAATAACTTATAATGTGAGTTTAATTATTAAGAAGTGCAATTCTGTTATCATTGCAAAAAAATTCTAATAAAATCAACAATATAGGATCACTAATTAGGAGAAGGCCCCGTTCGTTCCTTGCGGTTTAAGTGGCTACGTCTTAAGACAGCTTGAACCTCAACAAGTAATTTTATAGTATTCTCCAAATAAATATCTAGAAATTGATAATAAAAATTAATAATATCTCTAGGGCTTTATGAAGGGAAGGGGGTTAACATTTTTAAAATCTAATTTCTTGAAAGCTGTCATCTAGCTCTTGCAGATTTAGAGGTAAAACTGTTTAAAAAAATCCCGCCACTCTAAAATATTTAATGTAATTTCATGTCTTTCGTCGACTTTTAAAAAAAAGCCACATTAAGATTCAGGTGCATTTAAAAAAATAAGAAAACAATGTTTTCATTATAATAATTGATCAATATTTTTGGTGCCCATAAATGTTTGAAAGTGTAAAATTTTAAACTAAAATTATTGTAGTAATATCAAATATAATTAACTTTTCAGTATTTGTATGATTTAAAATTCTTTAGTATCCTTTCTTTATTTGCCTAACCTTTTGAAGGATACAGACGTATAAACACGTCAAATGACTGATTTTCCAGCAACGCACATAATTTTAAAGTTTTATCAATTTATTAAATTCCAAAATTTAAAGCATGGGGGAGTCATTTATAACCACCTACTACAGAAATATATAATTTTTTAATTGAGAAATTAAATTTTCAGTTAAAATTTTAAATCTCAAGCAGTGAAAACAAGTTTACATTTCATGCCAATTTGCTTTTTCAGAGGGTTAACACGATTAATATATTCAAATTATATAATTACGACGAAAATCTTACCGGAATCACTGCCATAACACTTCAAAATAAGCTCTTGGAGTATTTACAGTGCAGTATATTTTAACTTCATGTAGTTTAAAACAGATCAAATAGGTGCATTTAATAAATATATATCTTTGATGCTCCCTCCTCCGTTTCAAAATGAACAATCTAGATCTACAAAAAAAAACCTTCTAACAACACTTCAAAGCGAGCGGGAAAATTGCACGAGTGTCATTGGTGAAAAAGAAATATTCGGTAGTCATAATTTAATCGAATTGTATGTTATACAGACAGAATGGCAGCTGCAAATGTTTTGTTTAAAGAAATAATGAGTTGTTTATGGGTAATAAATGCCAGAGACGAGATATTCGATTATCTATGATCTTCTTTCCGTAATGTTCTTGTGGATTTTGGTTACCATTTTTGAATCTTGAAGGTTGGGGGGGGAAGGTTAATGCCCCCTTCCCTTGGTGTCTGGGGGGGGGGGGTGATGATTAGAAAGAACTAGTATTTGTAACTTAAAAAAGTAAGCCATTTACACTGGGCATTTTCTAATTTTTTTCGACCCCCCCCCCTAAAATTTCAATGACGCTGTCTGTGTCGTTGACCCCCCCTGTAGTAGAGTGCTCCTAAAACTAAATATTTCAGTCTCATTCCAACAATAGTAATATTAAAATCTTAAGTCTACAAATTAATCGTAATATTATATTAACTATGGTGGATGGTAAAATTTGCAATGGCAGTTACATCTACCACGTCTCCATAGCGGAGTCATTTTTGTGGATCAAAATAATTTAACAATATTTTAGAGATTATTTAGTGTTTTCTCTATTGCATTAATGTATTATAATGGTGTGGCATGTGAATGTGTTTAAGATAAGGTATGATTGAATGATTTATTTCTATGTATGACATTTTAATTTAATGTAAAACTGGTGCTTATTTGATTTATTAATATATAAATTGAGTTTTAAATTAAATAATAATTCTTTTTATTCCATGAAAATGGAGATTATTACTTTTCGACAATTATTTAAATAAAAAATACCATGCTATTAGGGGAATGAACCAAATGTGATAATTTATGTCTGAATGACTTTAAATGTTCAAAAATAGAGCTGTACACTTCTAAAAACATACGAAATACCCAATTATGATGGTTTTAGCCCATTGGAGAAATTACAGAATTTTGGCAAGGTTTTAACCCCCTTTTGCCCCACTGTGCATTGGTTTGACTAATTTAGGATCGGTGAAGGTGTGATTTCATAAATAATTTTTAGCGAGATAATTGGAAACCACGATTAAACAGGTTAGTATTAACGATTCTGGAAAACTAGTCGCGATAACTGAGAAAGATTTGATCGCACCGACCGTTAATTTCGAATCCTGGTCGACATCAGAGATCTTTATCGCCTTATATATTAAGAAGGTAAAGAAAAGCAATTCAATGAATTATATGTACACCAACAAATTAAATATTATATACACATATTTTCATATACCAACAAAATGTATATAAAAGATAAACTTACCCAAACGTTCCAACGCAACGGCCCCCTCCTTACTCACTCAAGGGTCTCTAACGGTTACTAATTCGAATCACAATTAGAAAAGGGATAGAAAACTGGAACTAGATAAATTTGCCAAAACCGGTCCACTAGAGGAAACGGTTAAAATCCTTCAATAGAGCCAGGTATACTTCGCCAAATATTGCCACACCGGCATCGACGGAGCTTTCCACGGTTAAACCAAGAACCGGTTATTTATAAAAAACGCACTTCCCTGAATTGAAATCATGTAGGCGCCAAGATGTTGACGATTCTGATTGGGTAGAATTATACGAGAAGTTAAAAAAAACTTCAGAGGCGTGGAGTCTGGGTGGCTTAGTGGATTTGATCGCAGTCTATTACGCTTAACAGTAACAGTTGTACCACTTGCGGGTTTAATTCTCGTCTAGGCAATTAGGTCCATGGCGCACGGGCCTAGGGCCCACAAATTTAAAAATAAAATACATGTTATTTTTTTTTACAATTACTTTAAATGGCTTTAAAATATTATTTTTTTACAAAACTGTTCTTGAGAATAAAATATAATTTTTTGATAAACGAACTGAAGTGATTATATTCTGGTGTTTAAATCTGGTTTACGCTTTATCTGCACTTGGCCTCTCCGTGGCCGAGTGGTTAAGGCGTGAGCCTCAGGATCCAACCTTCTCAGGTTCGAATCCCACTTACTACCAGTCATCCTATAAATCGGATATCTGTACTGGAAATCCGTGTACACTGGGACAGACGTGCTCGTTAAATCTGTGGAGTCCAAAGTCCCGACGGCGTCAGCGTACGATGTCGCTCGAAGTTTCCGTTGGGTGCCCGCTCAGGTGTCGATCTCGTCACTTGACCAGGGTTCTAAATTACGAGACGTTATTGGCTGTGTTAAAGATCCTGACGGAGGCTAGAAACAGGCAGTCGGAAACGATTACATTACCTACCTAACTGCACTTGAATAATATCGTACGTGAAAGCTGATTGGCTGTTGAAGTCCGTCTCACTCTCCCTAGACAAATCAGAGAGTACTTTGGTTGAAACGTACTTCAGGGACATGTCTAAATTGTGGAGGTGGTGACAGATGACAGCATCTGTCATTTGTGTAAGTGTGTGTCTTGTAATGTCCTACATGACGATGGTTTATAAGCGGGTCCTTGCGACCAAGCACACAAGCCTCAAAATATATGTCTACCAACTAAACAAATAGATATCAAACGGCGTGGATCTTTGTAAGCTTTATGATTGTTTCATATTTAACTATTTTTATGTTCGCAAATTTAGAAATTAATTTTGTTAAGACCTATTTTCAATCACTTTAATTAAGATGATTACTTAGGCATTGCAACTAAAATATATTGAATATCCATTATAATAAATTTAAACCATTTGAATGTACATATATTTATTGATTTTTTTATACGGTGCACAATAATTTGATTTTACCCCTATACCCCTTTCCAGGGCCCACTATCGCTTTCACAAGAATTTCACTTATGCATTTAACAAATTTTAACGTGTCCGAAGTCAAAATTGTATGAAATATAATTTAAAAATTGCAATAAAATCGGCATTTTCAAACAATCTACACACTGCAGTAAATTACAGAAAAATATTTTTTATAGACTTTAAAATTCGTTAATATTTATAGCACACAGTTAATCGAGAGGGGGACCCTTCTTCGGAGTTGTGCCTGACTTTAAAATTCGTTAATATTTATAGCACACAGTTAATCGAGAGGGGGACCCTTCTTCGGAGTTGTGCCTGCTGTACACATTTTTCTAAACCGGGGCCTGGCCCTAGGTGTACGTTCTCTGTATGTCAAAAAAAATCTATCTGTTCTATCTGTATCAGTGTTGGCCTCTAGCCAAGGACACAAGCCGGAAAATGCATGTACCAACCTACCCAACTCATTTGAGGTGGGAAAAAAAATTACAACGCATGTTTTTTTTAGGTAACAATGAACAAAAAAAACCAATCAAATTCCCTCCTTTTTCCCACAACATTTTGATGCTAATCGGAATAAAAATAACATTGTTGAAGTGCTAAAATTGAAAGGTTGTAGTCGGTAATTAATTTATTTGTTTTTTTATTTGAAATACTCTGATTTAAAAAAAAACCTCATTCTAAAAGATCTGTCTCGAATATATGCATTGCTTAATCTACGTATTTAATGTATGAAAGCGCAGAGTGCAGCCCAAAAAGATTTTGTGTTTCGGCTGCAGTTGGGATTCGCTGGTATGATTGTTGCCCGCCAAACACGTGTTAGGCCATGTGTGATGATGGGGAAATCAATTGTTTGAATTCTTCAGCCTCAGAGCACTCAAACGATTATTATATATCAGTGCAGAATGCTTTTGTTTCATATTTTATTTGTTCTTTGTTAATAAATGGAGCCCCGCTTTGATAAAATATACTTAATACACTACGTTTTTTAAAGTAAGTTTTTGCATTTTATATGATCTTGTATACTTTTTTAATTGTATGATTTTCAATTTATGCTCAGCTAGCAAAAGTTTTTGTGCAGTTGCGTGTTGCCTTGGCTGCACCAACATATTTGACCACGAGCCACCACTGACTTAAGGTATGAGGCTACAACTTACTTTTAAAATTTAAGACTTTTTTTTAGTATATTTTCGTGAGTTTCATAATAATTTTTCGTGAGTTTCATAATATTTTACTAATGCTTCAAAATTATTTTTTGTTTCAATTTTAAACATGATACATAGTAAAAGTTTAGATTGAAAGGTTTTTGTAGAAAAATGCGGATATCATTTCTTATAAGTAATGATTTTGTAAAAATTATATGTTTCATAACACCTATTTTTTTACGTATACAAACTATTATGATTTCAATCATTGAATATAATAATAAAAATAAACATGAATAAATAATAAAATAAACATGACTCAAAAATAATGTCGTCAATACACGATAAGAGATAAACCTTATTAAATGAACTTTATTAAATTGGTTAAACAAGCTTTTTGTTCCATTTAATTTTTTTAAAAATATTCTTATTGTTGATCAATATAGTATTTGATTATAAAAATGCATTTTTTAAATCAGTATCCTTAATAAGTATGTTTCCTTAATATTTAGAATGAATTTAGCACTGCATTTTTTAGGACCGGTCTTCAGAAGAGCCATTTAAAGTTTTGGCAAAAATTCAAATTATCACAAAATTGTTCCAAATGAACCTAGATAAAAAATATTTGGTATGGATATCCTTTTTATGAGAGAGGTAATGCATATTCAAGAGGTATGCATAGTCATTTTTTACTTTAAATTTGCCTTTGCTGAACTATTTTCAGATAGGTCTTTTTTTCGCGTACAAAATCGTTAAAATTTGTACTTGAAAGACCTATTTCTGAAAATACCTCAGCAAAGACACTTTTAAAGTACAAAATGACTATGCATACCTTTTGATACTCATAAAACTGATATCCATGCCAAATATTTTTGATCTAGGTTCATTTGGAATGATTTTGTGATAATTTGAATTTTTACTAAAACTTTGAACAGCTCTCTTGAAGAATGGTCTTTCTCACGATATGTCTCTTTTTCGCGTACGGTCATGCGATATATTACTTTTTTTATAGTTGCATATAAAGCATGTGCTAATTATTTTCACTCCCCACCACCTTGTTTTTGTTCAGCTAATGTGTATAGGAGTGGAGTAGTACTCATAAAAAATTAGTAAACATAAGTTACATATTTGCATCAGTTTTAAGCTTCAGAATGCAGGTTAAAAGTGGGATTTATTATTATTATTTGGTTAAATTTATAATTTATTTTTATTAAATAAAATGTCTTATATTATTTAAGACGCCATCCTTTTTGTAAAAATTTTTAAGTTAAAAAATAACAAATAGATTAAAAGTGAAAAATTCAATATGGCGGAATCCTACATTTTTATTTTTAAAGTTTTCTTGATAATTGGGATTCTTTATTAGTAATTGCATTTCTAAAGAAAAAACTTCACTTGTCGATCAATAGATCAAATGTTAAACAAAACTCAAGATGGCGGAGATGCCATCTTGATAACCAAAAATGCTCAAGGGTGCCAAAAAAATACCTTCCAGTTTTGTAATCTACATCTTAGGCTCAAATCACTTGACAATGTATCTAAGAAATTGCACACCACTACAAAGACATTCGGCTTAATCTCTAAATTACTACAACTTAATGTATGTATAGATCTGGCATAAACAAAGCAACATGTTGGGATTGAGTTAAATGGAAAAAGTAGTAATGATCTACATGTAGTGTAACAAATTTGTGTAAACAAAATTTATTTTGTTGACAATTTTCTAAATAGTATTATGAATGTTAAAAGAAAAATTTCGTTAAAGTGATTTTCTTGTATTCTTATCGATTGTGATATCCATTTCTTATAATTTTACTGTGGAAATAAGGATATTGTATTTTACTATTTTCTCCTTTTAAATTTTTTTATCAATAGGTATTTATGGGTGTTAATTTATATAGTTGTGTATGTTATGATTACAGGTGTGATTCTCAGTCAGTGAAAGATAAGTCTGAGAAATATCTAGAATTACTAGAGGGAAAACAAATCATACCAGTCCAACCCCTGAATAACTACAGTAGACTCCCACTTAACCGGCCTCCGTTTAACCGGATCTCCGCTTTAACCGGGCTGAAAATTTCCACCCGTAAAATGTTAAAAATAGCTAAAAATTCAAGTTTTTGGTTATTACAATAGGTTTTCAGTGTCACACATGTTTCAAACGTGTGGTTTGTTGGGGAGAATGGGGGGGGGGGGGCACTTGTTGACATTGGAAGGCTGTGGGGATCGACCGTCAAGTTGTCGAAATTCCAAACTTCGACAAAAAAAAAAGTTCACAGAATTTTTTTAAGGCATGTAATCAAAAATGTAAAATACTAATAATAATATATAAAATAACATCTCATTTCAATTGTGAGGGAAATATCATAAATAAACAAAAGTGCAATCAAATAAACATCTAAATTTCAATTTATTTAATTTCTCCGGTTTAACCGGATTTCCATTTAACCGGCCTACCCTCGGTCCCGTTTAAGCCGGTTAAGAGGGAGTCTACTGTATTGTTCATGCAGAAAATTTAAAAGTGGTAATTGAAGGCAATTTTTTTATGTGTCGGTATTTGAAAGAAAAAAAATTAAAAGATAGAAGTTTATTGTATACATCATGTGTTATTGATTGTATGATTCATTAACATTTGGATATTAAAAATGAAAATTTATTGATTTTTTTTTTACAAAAACCAATTTACAAAAAAGGCTTTCTTTACATGACTCCTGACAACCTTTACAACATTCATGGCAAATTACAGTATTCTTCACAACACTGAAATATTCATGTAAAATGAACTATACAATTTATGTTGAAATGAAACCGATGCAACAAAGAAAAATAATATTAATTTTAAAATATAATTCTAAAGTTCCATTTTTGTTTTTGTTTCATAATACATCTCATATAAAATATACATTTTAAAACAATTCTCTAACTCACGTTTACACAAACTAGCTCTCACACACACACAAAATTATCATTTCAAGCGCCATGACATTTATTTACAGTAAAACTGGTCGAAAGATAACCTTTTTCCATAAATAAGAGATGGGCTTAGCTTTTTATTTCAAGTCTAATTCAATAATTTTATTCAGATATTTAGTAACACTAAATAAACTTGTGTTAAATTGTAGTTACATACAAAATAGTGTAACATTGACTAATGTAAAATCAAGATACAAACATTCATTGCATACAGAATCGTATTAAAGTCAAAGTTTTTGAATTAATAACTTTGCTTTTTAAAGATATTATGGCTACCATACTTTTAATAATAGAGAAGTAAAACAAATTTTTGGTTTCAAGACAAGCCAATAATAAATTTTAACAACAGGGGCCCATGGGCATATTTATATTTATAATACACACCTTTTAATACAAAGAAATCTTTGTTAGAAAACTGCTCATATTTTAAAATAAAAATGTAAATAAATACAATAATACAAAAGAATTATTTATATATCACCAGCATTATGCCATAGCTGTTGATTTGCAGATTTGTATATTTTTTATTAAACTAAGTGCACTTATAAATTGGCATGACATTTTGCAAGTTATGGAAATCGCATATATTATTAAACTTTTTCTTAAAAGAATCACAAGTTTACTTGATTGGCTATTTTTTGAAAAGGTACTTGGGCTGAAATATTGCTTTCTTAATATTCCTTCTTAAATAATTTTTCTGATCATAATTTTAAAAAAATAATAGGTCTGACATCTATTGGGATTAATAAAAAATATTTTCTTATGGAAAAAAGTTTTAAGAATTGAATGATGTACTTTGCGATCGTCTATAGCCATTTAAGCTCTAGACGATCAGAAAAAAAATGTCTAAAATGATGCCAAATTGTCATTGTGACTGAAATGGTTAAAATGTTTATTATAATTTTGACTCGATAACCATCAAATGCATCTGAAAGGTTTTTTTTATTGTGTCATACACAGGTTTATCATATCGTTTTGTTATTTGCATATAAATGTATTTTAAAAAGTTACTAGAATAAAATTTAAACCTATAATTGAGGTTGTTACAGATGGGAAAACAGTTAAATATTATTAGGATTCCTAAATGTGATAGAAAAACAAAAAGTTTACTCGTTCTGTCGTTAACAGGTGAACTGCAGTATCCAGAATAATGACTTGGACCATTGTTGTAAGCACAATATAACTTAACCAGTAAGAATGTATACTTGACGACTGATTATTTCAGGACAAAAATGGTCCAATTTAGTGTTGTGGTTACTGCAGTTAACCTACCTCCAGGCAGTGTTGTTCCAGGCAATGAAAGTTATAATTCTACAAAACCAATTTCAAATGAGCATATTTTATAAAGTGAGATGACTAGAACATGATTTACATTGTTAGTTTTTTATTACTCTAGGACATCTGAAAATTTTAGGCCCCAAAGCTTAAGAATTCCTAGACATTTTAAAACCAAAATTCAAACAAAATTACTTAATTCATGTTGTGAAACATAATCACATAATTTATACACATTACTCAGAAAGGAAGCACAGAACTAAAGTCTTTCCTTTAAAAAAATATATATAAAAAATATGAATATTCTAGACATTAATACTTTAACCGCCCATGGGATACAAACATATCAGGACACTATCTACAAGTAGTTTATAAGTCACTTTGGGGATATTTAAAATATTTTTCTAAAAAAAAAAATATATATCTAAAACAAAGTATTTATTTCTACAAATGTGTTACAGGATTCATGTGCTATACATAAAATTTTATCTTAGAAGCAGGCTACAATACTTTTAACCTCTTT
This sequence comes from Hylyphantes graminicola, assembly GCA_023701765.1. Classification (NCBI taxonomy): domain Eukaryota; kingdom Metazoa; phylum Arthropoda; class Arachnida; order Araneae; family Linyphiidae; genus Hylyphantes; species Hylyphantes graminicola. The sequence continues at coordinate 14,628 of CM043122.1, forward strand.
ATAATTTCTTTCGTTTTTTTATTTTCTATTTTAAAAACCCAACTGTAAAATACTTTTGAATTACATAAATGCAATTCAATTGTGTGTAATTTGAAGTTTTCTCTCTCAAAATTTTGATTTTTGAATAAATGATAAGTGCAAGTTTTTTTTTTAAAGCCAACTTTCCCTTAATTTGAAAGATAAAAAAAAATCTATGTTCACCAGTACCCTGCTGGGAAATTCGTTTCTATCAATCAGTTTTTTTTTAAAAAATGCTAGAAAGTAAGAGACCCATCTAAACTTTGTCTGTTGTCTGTCTACCCATTTAAAATAGTACTATATTAACATTTAACTTTTATTTATTAACTGTTATCAAATTAAGTATCTCATAAGAAAATTAATAGTTGAAAGAAAAATTATCATATAATCACACAGTTTGGAATTGTCTTTAGGCCAAAAGTGATTAGTTGTTGGTATTTGATGATAAGAAAAGAGGCTCACAACACTCCATATTTGCATAAAACTTAATTTTATATATCTTTCTTTACTATTGTATAATTCTGCAAGGGCTTCTAATGCAAATTGTTCTCTATATTTTATCGTTTTTATTTTTAGAAAGTATTGGAAAAACATCGAGTGATTATTTAAAGATAAGATTGTCTTTAGTTGTAATGTTTTCCCGAAATTATAAATAATTTAATTTCTATTTTTAATTTTCAAACAATAAATTTTGCTTCCATTTCTAGAGCAATTTCCAAATCTTTGTACGCGTTACAGGAATATTTCACAGATTTTGAAAATGTCCCATTTAAGGAAGGTTGCCCTAAATAACACGAGCTTCTTATTCTTAAACAACTATTCTTATTCACACAAATCAGCAATTAAATATACCTTGATAGATTAAAATTAGAAGTGGCAAAATTGCGATAAACCATAATATAAAAAATATCAAGTAATTTGCCAACAGCAAAAATTAAAAAAGAAAAAAACAACAGAAAACTTCCAAGAAAATCTAGTATTCAAATAAAACTAATTCAACAAATACGTAGAAAACTTTTATCTTTAAATTATAGTGATTGAGGAGTGTTTCACCAGATAAAACTTGAAATAAGGATTTGTGTTAAAAATTTCAGGAGTTATAGGCCAAAAAAATATAAAAGTCAGGAGTTTTTCAGGAGGAGTATGAACTCTGACAAATTAATAAAATAGGCATTTTAGAAATATTTGTAATTTAGTAAGAATGAAAAACGAAACTAGAAACTGCAAATTCTAGCACCCTTTGAAGTTGTGTCAAATGTTGCTGGAAAGGATACTAGGATTAGAATTAAGCAATTTTGCATAGTTATTTCTCGAACCGCAATTAAATTTAGCATACAATAAATGATATAAATTTAATTTGCAAGAGAAAATTAATGAAACTAACAAAATTAGGCTTTTAAAAGTCTAAATTACAACCACATGCTGTACTCAGTGATTTTTTTTTCTATTAAGGTATATTCTGTTTGGAAGCGGTTCTTAGTGACAGTTGCTCTTGCAAATCTACTTGTTTTATTAAAAAAATTTTAGGGGCCATTAGACAGGAAGGTATGCTATTTTAATTTTTAAGAACTTCTTGTTTTCTCCATTAAGTTTTGGCTTTCAATATTAATTTTGTCCTGGATTTGCAATAAAATTTTTGCAGATAACTAAAAGTTGTTTGATAATATTTCTTTTTATCAGCAAAGTGCATTATCCTGAAATTGGCAAATCATGCAACCTCGTAAACCAGCGAATTATGCATCGGCATCAAAACACTTATTCTTCAAAATTGACAAATCCTGAATGTTCGGAAATCCAGCAGGAAAATGACAAATGTCAAAACTTGTAAATAGCAAGAACTCCCTAGATCAGAAAATTTAAAATTCTGAAATTTTAAAATCAGAACAAATTTGATATTAAAAAACCCTGATTATTGCAAAACAAAAATCGATCTTGGGAAATTTGCCAAATTGCAAACAAACCTGTATGCTACGAAGTTTAAGGCATTAATAAATCTAATTTGTTTTTATAATATAAAATTGTTTCACTCTCCTAAACCTTGAAGATATATTTTCAAAGATTCGTGGTGAACCTAATAAAACCGAAATTTATAACTAAGGCAACTTTGAAAAGTGTGTGAAAAACTTCAAGGACTTTGCGTATTTTACAAGTACTACCCTTCCCCCCATCCAAGTTGAAGTACTTTTTAAGGACCGTGATAACAGGATGATAAAGCAATTTAAATTTTATCAACCAATTTCATTAACTTTTTTTTTTTACAAAACACTAAGTTTTTTAATGAAATTCAAAACAGGAAAATGCTGGTGTGGCGAACGCCTTAACTGTAACTGTAACTACTTATCTGGACCGGTAACTTTAACTGTGTATTTTGTATAAATTCAGTAAGAGCTAATTCATTGGCGTGCACACCCTTTTTGGGTTATTATTTGTTATTATTTATCTCTGTATCTTCTGTTGTGCCGCGGTTAAGTTCGATTGTTTTTATGTGTTCATCGAGTTTTATAAGTTAAGTTTATTGTAATTTGTTGTTTAATAAATTCTGTTATTGTTACAACTAGTTTTATTTAGTTAACATGACTTGGGGAACCACAAAATGATCACGTCTGTTTCACCATTTTGTGGTTCACCAAGTCATGTTAACTAAATAAAACTAGTTATAACAATAACAGAATTTATTAAACAACAAACAATAAACTTAACTAATAAAACTCGATGATAATCGAACTTAACCGTGGCACAACAGAAGATACAGAGATAAATAACAAATAATAACCCAAAAAGGGTGTGCACGCCGATGAATTAGCGCTGACTGTATTTATACAAAATACACAGTTAAAGTTACAGGTCCAGATAAGTAGTTCCAGTTAAGGCATTCGCCACACTGGATTTCTACTTTTGGCCTTTCTATGATTTTTGCATTTTCCAAAGTTTAAAGGTTAAAGCTTTTTTTTCATGATATTAGGATCAGACCAAGTAAGTTAATGATGGGCAATCAGAAAAATATGTAGATACTGGAGGCAGAATTTGTTTAAAATCTTCTTAAGTGAGGGTTCCCCAAATTATGTTCAAATACGACAAATGAAATTTTTCTTAATTTATGTTAAGCCGGATTTTATGCTAAGCAAACTTTGATGCATAAATTATTAGCTGTAGTAGGAATCTTACTTCATCTTCAGGAAAATTTCATTTCAAGGGAGCGAGAGAGAGCATTAATACTATTGCACTTTCTACTTGTGTGCAAAAGTAACTATTTTTAGGATAAATATCACACAATATTTTGATCATCACATATCTTCAGTCAGCACAGTGAGACAAAGCACAATTTTTTTTTTTTTGAAATTTTACAGTGTAATCTTTACTCCCAATACACACTGAGTTTTCTTAAAATATTCAACTGTGTTGAGCTATCTGTGAATATGCTTCAAATTGTTTAAAATTTAGCACACTCTCTCTTTTCACTGATAAAAATTTTTCATGTTAAACCTCTGCTTTCATTCCGATATTTCTTATATTCCATCTTAGTATTATTTTCACAAATTTTAAAGGTTCAGTGATGTTTGAGTCATGAGAAGAGTATCAAAGACAGTTATTGATAGGCTGACACCATGGGAATCATTGGACAAAAATCAAACTTTTACCACAGCTCCCACATTTATGAAATTTTCTCACCAGTAGCTTTCTCGTAATGACTATTTGATCTGTTGAGTACAAGCGTTGAAATGTATTCTCAGTAGAAGTTTTTAAAAAGAAACTCTCATCCAAAAATTGCCACCAATTGGGGTAAATATTGGACAGTCATCTTCAATCTGTTCCGCATAGTAATTAGGTTAGCTACAAGGGGTAAAATACATGTACTATAATGGGGGCAATTATTGAACACCATATGGCTTCTGTAAAAAATATGCAACAGTGAAATTTAGTAAAAATGATTAAACACTTCAATTTTTCCCACGGCTTTTTGATAACTTATTTTTCCAAGTTGAAACATTGAGTAGATGGCATCTCATAAACCATCCAAATCTCCAAGTGAATTTAAGCATATTGAGAGTCTGTCATACTCTATAGCATGATTGCTGCAGCAAACTCTCCCTCCCCCCTCATTGACACAATACGGGAAAGTGTGCAACATAATTCCATTTTTTTCTAAATTGAAATCTGGAAAGTCGTCTTTGTGCCAAGAAACAGGTTGGGGGCTTATAGTTGGGGATTGAGATTTGATTTGGAAGGCCAATAATGCATTGAGATCTAAATGTAACTTTTAGTAAATGAATCAAACCTTTCGTTTATTTTAAATTTTACATCTGGGAATATTAATTTATAAATCTTGATTTTCCCAAGTGTAAAATTAAAAATCAACTAAAGAATGTTTTAATTTAAAAATCATTTATAACCTGAAACAAACTTTAACATGGAAAAAAATATTGGTATTCTAATTTTTAAAGCAATTGTTTTAAAATCTTGTTTTGTGTACTTATTGTAAAAACTAACATTACTTAGAGATGGACATTCAATGATCCAACTTCAATTTTTCACATTTTAAAATTATTGCATGAACAAATCATTAATACAAATAAAATCCAAATAACAAAATGCAAAAATGTTTTGTTAAGTTATAATAAGAAAAAACAATGAATGCATTGTTTGAAAGGTTAAAGAATATATACATACATCAATAAAACCACAAATAGTCATTTTAAGATGTCTTGCACGACCTTTCAAATCGTTTTGCACTAACAAAATAAATATAAATAAATATATATATTTGAAACTAAGTTTGGAAAAAAGCTCTTAAATATTTGTTATTATGTCCAGAATGAAGTCATTGGTTGCTTTCATAAAGCTTTTGAAACAATAAAAAGTACTTATCAACAATCGTAGATTTTGAAATGAACTTAAATCTTACCCAAATATTTTAGCCATTAATAATACCTTACCCAAATACTTTGATATTTTGCAATGTTTTAAAATTGCAAAATATCAAAAATTACACAATACACCTGCATTGCAGCTGGGTGAATGTTGGGAAATATTAAAATACAGCTTGAGGGGCAATGGAAAAAACTGTCAAAGGAAATAAAAACACACACTTCACATGCTGTGTAAAACCAGAGTTATTGAGTTTCAAAGGTTTCATTATTTATTTTGTGTGTGTAAAATTTTGATGCTGTTTCAATTAATTTATATATTAGAATTTTTCCCAATATATTATACTGTGAATTCATAAGTTTCATGCAAGTAAGGTATTCCTTAGTTTCTGACATGAACAATCATAAGATACATAAGGCAGTTTCACTCTCAATGCGTTACAGAAGTAACTAACCATTCATGCTCGAAAACTTTTTAAAACCTTCGAAATCGCTTTCAGACCAATTAAAAAAATCAGGCTTGAGATTCACAGTTTTGAGATTATATGCAGGACATTGATGCTTATGACATTCGATATTACAGCATTCATCCAGCTACAGCACAAGTAGATTACTAGCCTTAAGGACGGACAAAAAGTAACTAAAGCCATATAAACAGAATACGTAACTACATTTTTTAATGCATTCTTTGGTTACTGAGAAACATTAAAAACATAGTAATACATAATCTTTAAATGCTGTGAGAGTGAGAGACTTTGTTATGCTAAAAAAATAATGTATCCTAACATTTCTTTAAGACAAATTGCAAATAAAGGTTTGTATTCAAAGAAATCACAATATTTTAAATAAAATATATTTTCTATTAAAGGAATATGTAAGCCGTATAAATCTTAAAATTACATATTTCCATTGACTGAAGATTTGAATGCATACAAGTGTTTGATATGAGATTCAAAAACAGTAATGTGACTAGTGAAAACCAAGTTCTCTTAACCAAATAACATAATTTAGCAAAGGAATCATAATGAATTCTGCCTTTTTTTTACACATTCACAAACAGCACAATGCTGATATCTATACAATTGTACAGATTGCCAGATTCATAATTTCATAAGTTTTAACATTCACAAAATAAAGAACAGTGCAGTTTTAAAACTTTGTACACAAAAGAAATTTACATAATTTAGTAACGTGAACATTACAAAATATTTCACTTACATCAATGTATGCTTGTTACCATGCAATATATTTGCTTAGATCAAATAATGTATATTACCTTAGATCATAATAATTACTAATTGAAGAAAATTCTGAAAGTGCTTTAACTCCTTTGAGTAACTTAGGCAGACCGTGAGTGCACAGTGAAAGTGATTCAAACCATATATTGTGGTATGCTAATGCACCAATATTTTTACCAGTTATGATTACTGCACACAATATCCATCATTCAAATGTAGCAATGATATACATGTTTAGTGCATTAAGCACTGCTCAATTGAAAACCTGACAAATGGCACTGTAATAAGAGTAAAAAAATATTGCAATTCTGGAAAAAAAGGCAAAACCGGAAAATGTCATTTGTAATAGCCTGTAAAAATGCCACACATTCTCATGCGTCTTAACACTAATGTAAATTATATGTATACATATACTCACACACATAAATCATCTTTGCACATGATTGACTTATATTTACTCAATTGTTATCTAATTGGCCGGCTTTCATAAAATCATAATGAAACATATTCCAATGATATGAATTTTTACTGAGGTGAATATAATATGGGCTTTGTGCACAAGTAATTTGAAATACGCTAAAAAAAATTAAACAAGCAAAACATCTTGGCAGCCAAAACCAACATCGTCATTCAAATAACTTAAATGCCAGAATATAAATTCTGGTGACAGACTTTGAATAAGAAACATTTCATAATTTTTTCAAGACGACTAAAACGATTCATTTAAAATCATACCATCACAACTTCTTCTTCCCCACAGAAGAGGAAACGAAACTGATCAATCATAGTTTGCACAGAGTCTTCTAGATGAGGCCTCATTCTTTCAAACATCATCATATCACTGAATTCTAAAGGAAGAAGTGTTGGCCACCAACAAATTGCTAAATTTTTACTGTCCATGCTATTTAAACGGCAGTTATCTGCAACCCTGAAAAAAAAAACATAATTTAACACGAGAGTTACAGCTTAAAATCTACTTTCACAAGCACAATCTTTACAGTAATAAGTTTTACCAAATACAAAAACAATCGTGAAGTTTTATAATCCTGAGTCCTGACAACCATTAGGTCATTCATCAGGTAATTTATCATTCTGCACAAACCAACATAACATTGAAATTTTTTTTTGCTAAATTATCTTAATTTTTATTATTTTAAGTTCAAATCTAATCCTCATAAATAAATTTTTTTTTACCCTCGCTTGCCTTGCATACCAAGGACACCGAGCCATTGGCTACAATTAGAATATTATCAAAAATTAGCCAAACGCTCGTAACAAGAAGCAAGTTCAAATCTAATATAGCAATAAATAGCCACATTAGTCATTTTTTAACATACTTAACCATTTAAAAATTTCAAAACTGATATTTTAAGTTATTAATTGGCTCAAATATGGGCACAGGGTTGGCATGGTTTAAACCAAATGGTTTAAACCATGGTTTAAACCAGTGGTTCCCAACCTTTTCTGTAACATCGCCCCCTTCTTTAAGTTGACTAACACATATCGCCCCCCTTTAATTTTTATAATTTGTCCAATTCTAATCTGAGTTAAAGTATAACTAATAAAGCCATTTTATAATTTCAAACACTTACTACCATATATAAAAACAACCAAAGCAGCTTTATCCGGTTACTCTTTAAAAAAAAATAGGGAAAAAAGTTTTTTTCTATTTCTATTTAGATTCTTTTAAAGAATGAAAGTAAAATAATTAACCAAGATCTTTAAACTCAATTCCGGAAAATTTAAGAGAATTGACAATAAACATTAAAGAAAAAAAATGAATGTTGAAATTTTTTTATTCACTTTTTTTATATCAATTATTATTTTTTCAAGCTTATACACAAGTCTTTGGGGCAAATATCTCATTGATTTCTTTGTTTGGTGAATAGCTGGATAACAGAACTAACTCTTTTTTAACTAAATATATATTGACGGAACGAGATGAGAAGTAGTTCAGCTTTTTACCACAGTTAAGGATCAGTGTAAATAAGCTTCATGTAGGCTAACTCGTAACCTCTCTGCTTGAAACGAGTTTCGCCTCACTGTCATACTTCAGATCTACAAACTCCGTCTGCAAAGACTTATCAAGGTTTTCTACAACCCACAGATTCAAAAGGGAATGGATCGACAATAGAATCAGGAATTTCTAACTTGATCAAATATTCAAATCTTGTAAGAATGTCAGTTTTGAAACTTGTCACGATGATCAAAAAATTAGAATGGTTTTACTGTACTATAGTACAGTATATTTTAATTTCCCCCCTTTGAATACTCATCGCCCCCCTATCGCCCCCAAACTATTTATTGCCCCCTTGACAACACAAATCGCCCACTTGGGGGCGATCGCCCCCAGGTTGGGAACCACTGGTTTAAACCAAGGTTTAAACCAAATGGTTTTTTTCAAAAAAACCAAAGATGGTTTTTTCCCAAATTTTTTAGCAGAAGCATTACAATATGCAAAGCACAGATTCCCTAATACTCTTCGGTGTTACTCTTGTTATGAAATATTCTGCTAGAGCTTGTAGTTACATTCAGAAATTTTCTTTTTGAGAGTGATTATGTAAAAGAGGTGTCTGCAATATATTGGTAAAGCAGTTGATATAAAAAAGTTTAACAGTAACGCTTTTAGTCTCATTCTGACTGCTAAGGCAACAACAGCTAACAATGAGCTCAATTTTTCCTCTTTTGGCTAGTGCAGTCTACATTGATAATAAGCCTGGGATAAAAAAAAAGCTGCAATTTTTTTTTGTTAAAATTTTGGAATTATTACTTCATTATTACTTTAGTTATTTCAATTAAGGTTATAATACTATGAATGGCTTAATTGACATCCATTACAAATTTTAACGGCTGTTATTTATGACTATGTGGAAATTGAAATAATCGGACAACAAAAGTAATCGGAGTACATTATGCCCAAAAATTAGTTTTATATTAATAAAATATCAAATTTAAAAAATATATGGGAATCTTATTTTTCAAGTAAACCATAAAATAAAGTTTGAAATTAATATATACATCATTAGAGTCCTGCTAATACACAAAATAGTTAAATACCGGAAAAGTTTTTGAAAAAACCTGGTTTAAACCAAATAAACCTGGTTTAAATAAAAAAACCCGTTTTTTTTTTGGGTTTTTTTGAAAAAAACCTGTTTTTTTCCAACCCTGTATGGGCATAAATTACACCATTTTAAGGAAGGATTTTGCTTACAATTACTTAGCCTTAAATCCTAAATAGCCTTAGCCTTAAATAGAATATGTTAAAATAAATTAGTACCACACATAATTTTTTCACAATTCTGCTGAAAGTTTTTAAAAAAAGTAGTTTTTAACCATTTTCTCATGTTTTGAAGTATAAATTTGTGCTGCATTATGACATCGAAGTCCATTAAAATGGATGTGCCCCTTGCAAAAATTCACTTTTTAAAAAATTCCATGTAAAATGTGTTAGATTGTGCTGGACATAGAGAGGTTATAATAATGTTGAGAGACGATGTGGCAAATTGCAATGGCGAAATGCAAATTTCAAACTGCAGTTAGTAAAATCCAGAGAATTTTCTAGAAAGTTTAAAGTTTAGATGTTTGAAACAACTATGAACACAAATTTCACAAACCAGCTTTTGTACGAGTTTTTGAAGCATTACTTGGCAATCAATTCTTGAAGAAATTGCATTAAAAAGTTGCTTGTGCAATTGCACTTTCCCGTTACAACATACTCTTCTATAATGGCTTAACTAGTGGAGACATGCCCTATCCATCTGGAATTGGAAAAGGGTTAGGCTAGGAAGTCAAAAAAGGAACTTGAATTATTTTATAAAATACTTACTTTACAAAATGCTGAAAGACAAATTTCAAAACTTTAAAATTGCAGGATGGGAGCTTTTTGAGGAGATCCCTTAAAGTAAAGAGCCTACAGCTTTTGTCTTGGATTCCAGAAGTAGAGTATGAAGCACCTATAATTAAAAAGTCATTTTGCATTAATGGAAAAGGACAAAGTGGCAGGAAAAACATAATCTCTCTCCCCCCACTAAAATTCAGTTCATAGGCTGTGTCTGTGTATGAACTATGCATAAAATGAGATGCAACTTATTTTCTACATTTGGATATCAAAATACTTATAAACCGAAAAATTTACTAATAAACAAAAAAAAAAAGCATAAAGAGAGCCGAAATAACTTCCGAGGTTGCAAGGTTTTTAAAGGAAACGTATATTTAGGGATCGACAGATGCATTTGTGCCGATTGTTAATTATTTTTACCAGATTGTTAATTATTTTTACCATCGGCGGTCAATGTTGTTAGCCATAACAAAAGATGTCGACTCATTGTGCTGTAACGAGATCAAAAACATCACCGGTTTGGTTTGTTTACGACTTTAAGAAGAGTCGAGTTGTTCGCGAAACGATGTACGGGTTGACTTACTAATTTGCATAGGTTTAGTTTTGTGAAGTAATTTATCTGAACTGATTTGAAGCCATTGAAATCGGACTGATATAAATAGTCAACACATCTTGGATTTTGCACTTCTTTTGATTTACTTTCAGTAGTAGAATGTAGCTAGTCATTACAGAAGTCTGAGCTAGTTTTTCCATGGACGACTGCGTTTGTAACAGTCGGGTGTCCTACGACTTTTAAGAAGAGTAACTAATTATTTTTAATTGTTATTTATTTTAACTGACCACTTCTAACCATTCTTGTGCAATGTTTTGTTATTAGAAATGTTGTTTGTTTATAAAATATAAGATGAAATAAATATAACTGTTTTCCTTTTAAATACTTGTTTTCTTTCCTCTGCTGGATGCATGTAATTTTTAGTTGAACATTTTAAGTGTAACAGTAGGCAAAGTCCTGTGATTTCAAGTCTAGATTAGTGAATTTGTAAAAGAGCTGCCGTTTGGAAGCTGAACTCCCTCAAGTTTGGTGGATGTGCTTGAAATGTGCCCCAGTCCTCATGTAATCGTTTTGATAACAGAATCGGACTTCTGAATTATTACTAGGATTTAGATGCAGGAATTAAAAAACAATAGTTTACATTATCCTGCAGATGGACCAATTTTTTCCAATTATGTAACATTAGGGGGAAATACGTAAGGGGAAAAAATTGGTCCGTCAGCAGGACAATGTAAAGTAATGTTTAATAAAGACAATGTAAAATTAAGTTTTTCAAAAAAGGAAGTTCAAAAAAAGGAATACCAGAAATACATTTTATAGATGCAAAAGTAAATAAAACAAATACAAATGTACTTTTCCCTGATTTTTCAATAAAAGAAAAATTCCCCGAGTTTTCTCGGTATTCCCGGTCGCTCCCAATCCTGGTAAAAAAATTTGGCTCAAACCAGGCATGAGAACACAAAAATATGAAAAAAGCTGAAAGCGCGATGGGACAGATAACTTTTAGTTATTAAGTAGGGGGGGGGGGGGGGGGTACAGTAAGTACTACTTTAAGGTGTAGTAATTTTTTTTTTTTAAATATCTGCGAAAATGTTGATTTGCATGGCTATAAGGGGTACCTATAAAAACTTATCATAACAGCAAGAAATAATTATCTATGGGTAGGGTAGAAACTACACTAACCAGTGAATGAACGTTTAAGACGTCACGTTCGCCAGTGAATGAACACCAGGATATAATGACCAGGACAACCAACCACTGTCAGATAGCTTCCTACTACATGGGAGGAAGCCAGTGTTGCCAATCCATATAGTGGAATGATTTTCAATCTCTATTTTTTAATTATATTTACTAAATGTTCATTCACTGGGGCCTGTTCACTCACTGGTCAGACTACCCTATAAGCCATAAAAATGCTATATTTCTACTGAATAAATGATAGAAAGAATATGCTACAAAATCTAACTTAAACCTTCTCTTATACAACTCACTCAGATAAAGACACAGATAAAAAAAATAACTATCTTACACTAAAGTTAGGTCATTAAAAAAATAACTTTGAAAAATGGTGTTTACATTAAATACAATCTTTACTTACAATTACACATTGTTTTTTTAAACTTAATGCACTTTTCGAATAAAAAATTAATAACTTTTACAGTTCTGTTCTGTGGCATTCCAGAAAATTCGAGATCCGAAAATTTTTAACACCATAAAACCTGAATATATAAGCATACAGTCTATATTCTTATATAAACCGACTCCATTTTTTATAAACAAAAAAAAAACATCTAAAATTAGAAAACCGAGGTTGACGGATGAAGCACTACAAAAAAAAACCCTTTTACATTGAAGCTGTTCTTGCTGACCCAAGGTCACGGACACTCGATTACGAAAATCTGGTTGATCCTACTTGGCCTGAACCAGAGCTACAGAAGTAACGAGACACTTCTGATCACGCAGTCAATCATTATCAGGCAACGCGGCATCATCGGATGATGCGTGTCGCCCAAGGTCACGGACACTCGATTAGGAGACTCTGGTTGATCCTACTTGGCCTGAACCAGAGCTGCAGAAGTAAAGTTAGCCACTTCTGATCAAGCAGAGTCAATCGTTATTTGGCGGCGCGGCATCATTGGATGTTGTAAATCAAGATGCTGCAAATTTTTGATCAAGTGAAGATTTTACTTTTCTAAAAAGGGTATGCATTGGCGCTTTGTTGATATTTGAAGACATCTTAGTGAAATCTAATCTTAATTAATCTTCAAAATTTAAATATATGTTTTACTTTTATTGTTAAAATTTATAATTTTAACTTGTTTCTTTAATGAAATTCAAGTTTAGTTTTCTTTAATATGGACCGAGAATGGATGAATTTTCGGTGGCGTTAATGCTGTGAAAAAATTGACGTCTCGTTTGAGCCTAATGCCTTTTTTAAAGTCCGAAAATTCTCGGCCTATGATGCTTAAAGACTGGGTTTTTAAAAATATGAGTTAGATTAGAAAGAGAGAGTATGATGGTATCAAGTAACGCAGGTTAAAGATGATGCGTAGTTATCACATGCTTTGGAAATTACTTTCAGAATTTTTTTGATCCGATCCGATATTGCAATAAATACGGATTTTCCCCAAGCGTTTTTTAGGACTTGTAAATGAACTTTGTTTTAAAATTTAAATTACATTCAAGATGTATTTTGTTTCGCACTAATTGAGGTGATCAAAATAATTTTTCAATTCAGTTTCCATTTTTAATACAAAAATTTGAAGGAAAAAAAACGGAAAACGTAAAAATTAGGAAAATAACCAAAAATCGGGAAAAAGCGGAAATCCGCTAAAAAGCTGAAAATTCTCATGCCTGTCAAACACAGGTTTCATACAACTTTTGGCTACCCAAATTCCAAGGCTTTTCCAGGCCACCATAATGCACAGTGAAATGAAACTTAAATAACTAAAAATCAACTTACTTAAGAGTTATCGAAGAGTTGAATTAAAATTCGAATGTAAATTACTGTAAGTTACAGAACACTATATATTGAGTTAAATGATCTTAGTATCAACCATATTACCTTAACCCAGACCAGAAACATCAAACTAATTTATGAAATTATACCATAATATGTGGAAATAAAATAACGAATAATGTAAATGTGTGGGCAAAATATAATCAACTGGTTCTAATAGCTTAAATATATGAAATGATCAAACTGGTACACTTTTGAATTTCGACATTAGTCTGAAAAATTTCCAGTCCTCTATTTTTTGTTGTTGCTAAAACCAGTCTAAAGCAGAAAACCTATTATAGACCAAAGTAGGGAAAATGCCCCCCCCCCAAAAAAGTTTCAAACTTAAATTTAAAAATTAAAAAAAAAAAACTTCACAATCAAGTTGTTCTTGTAATAGCAAGATCACAACTCACGAAAACTTGATCAAACGAAAACATTTGGTTGATCCATTGGCCTGAACCGCAGCTACAAAAGTAACACGACTATCTTCCGATCACACAGGGGCAAAAAAAAACCCATGTCAATCATTATGAGACAGTGCAACCTTATTGGTGGATTTCGTAAAAATTACTAGGCAGCAAAATAAGCAAACCAGGAAGCATTTTTGAATTGCAGTGGCCAGTAACCGATATTCGAAGACATCTTAGAATAATGTAATCTTAATTCACCTTTAATTTTTTTAAAATTTTATTATTACAATTTATCATTTAAGCTTGCTGTTTATTGAAATTTAAGTATAGTTTTCACTGATACACATCGAGAATGGAGGAAACTTTTTTCGGGGGTGTTAATGTTGGGGTTTTTGCGGTTGTTAACGTTGAAATTTAACAAATTTCAACAAGTATGTAATCCTGCTCCCTGATTTACTTGTTTTGCTGCCTAGTAATTTTCATGGCAACCACCAATGAGGTTGCACTTTCTCCTAATTGATTGAGAGTTATTTTTGCCTCTGCCTGATAGGAAGATGTTTAATTTATTCTGATTCAGGCTAATCGGACCAACCAGAACATCGTCTTTTGATCCGTTAGTAGTAATAACACCTAAACCTGCTGTTTAATTGATCGAAAATGAAAAAAAAAATCCTTTACATTTTTTGAAATTTGAAAATTTTCTTGAGAACTAGTTGATTTCAAAAACCACCACACCTTACAAAGTACAAGAGCAAAGCAGTAAGAGTTCCACACGTTCTCATCGCGTCCACATGGATGGGATATGCCGAGTGATTGACACCTGAGGGGTGGTTCGGAATTGTGCAGAAAAAAAGATGTTTCGGCCAACACTACAGCATATCGATTCAATTTTGAATTGGAATAAAAACTGGAAATTCAAGGAATTTCCAAGCTGTCAGCGGATTTTCCAGGCTATTTAAGGCCTTGAAATAAAAAAAAATTCCAGGCTTTTCCATGCGAACTCTTCATTAAAACCGAAAATAAATATTGTAGAAATTAACACATTTGTAGATTACTGAAAGACTGGTTTTATTTAGCATTGGGAGCTGTTAATAAACCGCACACCAGGCGATTAACACGCCTGGAAAACTACCATTTCTGGAACCTTTTTCAAACACTGAGAGAGACTCACCCGACCAGCGGCACAAAATCATTATGCCCAACTTCCAGGCATTGCATCATGCGGATGTGATGTCACAAGTAATGGAGAGAAATATTTGCACAGAACATCAACTTGCTGATGATGGGAACGAAAATTCTACAACATGCTTGGCTGTCAGTGTGTCTCTGCTGACTGTGTAGTTAGGTTAAGCCACAGCGCATGACTGTTGTCATCGCTTGCTCCCTGGCACCTACTACATCTACAGTAATGGTTTCCTCTGATAACGGTGCCGTCACCATTACGTGTGACGTCACAGATTTGTTCTGCTACCATCCTGCTTGTAATGTAGTTTCCTTGAAGAAGTGAAGAAACCTAATCCGCAACTGATCCAAGCATAAACAAAGCGACACATCCTAATCCTGATGGAGGATGAGGAATCAGATTTAGAAAGTAGACGGCCGAGTGAAAGAAAAATTTTCAAAAATAGAACAACTGAAGGGGCTTTCCATAATCTCCATACGTTAGCATCCAATAACAAACAAAGAAAAACTTGGAACTCTTTGATTTGGTTTTTAAATCATGTGTGCAAAGATTTAGTTTTGACATCGCCACAAGAATCCTATAACCCCTGAAGTGAAAAGCTGACTGAGAAGCGCTCTTTTCGGACATTTCCCCCCCGCAAAAGTAGCCGTTACTTGTCCGAAAAATGTGTGAAGAAAAGTAGGAAAAGCAAGAATGCCCGTGACAATGGCACAGATCCGTTACAGTTACGATTAACGTGTTGTTAGGAAAACATCACCATTCATTTGTATGTAAAAGGCTTCTATGACGTCATATGTAACCCTGGCGGTGAAGGCACCGTAATCTTAAGAAACCATTACTTACCTCACAATAACAAACAACTCAACAAACTAACTCACAATAACAAAAAAGTACCAAAGTCAAACTGAATAGACCAGGCCTCAACATACAAGAATAGAAATATAAATTGAATTGGTATAAAAACAAATCTACACTTACCAGATATTTCCGTAAGTTCATTCATTAAACTAGGTGGTATTAAAGGTGGAAGTCTTTTAGAGAAGAAATCTTTTAGTGCTGTGGCAACTGCATTAACAGGAATATCAAGTTCTCTGATAGAAATGGAAGGTTCTAAAAGAAGGAAAATAATCCTTAGTGCTATTTAAATGATGCTAAATTATAAAAAATTGATTATATTGCATCCAAAGAATTTAAGAAAGATTACCAAAAAAATATGCTAAATATCATCATTTCGCACAACTTTTAAAACAGAGTTTCTGCTAAATGAAAAACCCTAAATAAGACGTTTTGTTTTCAAATGACGTTTTATGACTAAGTCAACAATTTTCCTTGACTCCATAAATCTGTTTCCATCCTCGTTTCTATTTGGAATTGTTAACCGGATTCCCCAATGTAATTCTGGTTAACACAGATTTCGTTTAGTGGAAACATGTAAATGAAATGCAACATAAGAAATGCTGAAATAGAGCCAAATTAAATATTTTTTCTTGGAAAAAAATCTGATTTTTTTTATTATATATTTACTATTATAAATCTGATACTTGGCGAGAAATCGCAATTTTGTCAAAAAGTTTTCAATTTTAGCCCAAATCAGAATTTGAAATTTTCCTGATAATTGAACTTAACGGTTAATTAGCAGCCGGATAAACAGGATTTTACTGCAGTTCATTGCCTCGGGAACATTTAGTTTCTTTGGAACATTTGAACAAATTTCTCAGGAACATTTAGTTTCATTTTATTTCAAAACAGGAAAACACAGAGACTGCCCCCTCGATATATGCGAGGGGGCTAGCTATAGATATATTGTGATAGTGAAAAGTGCTTCATAGTCTATTGTCACCGGAGCATTTAGAGTGCCTTACTAAACTAAATCACTTTATATATTTTAATTTAAAAAAGGATAAACACAGGGACTGCCCCCTCGATATATAATGTGTTGAGGTGAGCTATATATATATAGTGATAGTGAAAAATGCTTTATTCTTTCATCCAGTGATGTGCGAGCCTGCTCGCCTAGGGGGGGCCAGCACATAGTCAATAATAAAAAACTTATTAATTCTAGATAAGTCTCAAAATGGACTTATATAACTGTTATCACCATTTTAAATGAGGTTAACATAAACATTCTGTGTTGGGGAAACATGTAAAAATGCTGATTTCAATAATAAATTTATGAATTTCCATTTCAGATTTCCAGTTGAAAAACTGTTGCTCTGAATGTTACCTCTGAAATTCCTCTTGCATTTTTTGTTGTTGCTATGTTTGGCAAGAAATTATACTTTTTTTAAAAAAAAAATTTGTTATCCCCAATTCCAAATTTTCAGGATACTTGAGCTTTCTAGTTAATCGGGAGTAAGGGTTTCCCTTGAACATAACCCTGACATTTTATAGAGAACATAAATGCTTTTCCATTGAAAAAATTAATATACCTTCATCAAACTTTTGAAATAGTAGATCAACATGAGCTCGGTTTCCAGGAACCCGATAAATTCCTTCAGAATCTAAGCCTTCCTCTTCGATAAACTTAATGCACTTTTCAACAAACAATGGTGTTGGATTGTCTTCAGATTGCATGAAATCTTCAATGCCTTGTTGTGCAACAGTAGTACCTTTACCTGCTTTCTTTTTCTTTTTTTCAGTGAGTCGCTTTTGTCTCTCCTAAATAAAAAATAAAAACATCAATGACCCAATTTTATAAAATTCAACTATCTGAGTTACACTTATCTACAACCTCTCATGACCCGAGCAAAATCCTACATGTATATTCTTATCTAAACATACTTTTTAGCATATATTAGTATGAAAAGTATTTTTTCAAAGAAATTTTTTAAAAAATTATGTTTAATAGTTACTTACGTACGGACACGCCTTAAACTCTAAAAATACAAATTTTTCTGCTATAAATGCAGCAAAAACGGCCGTATTACTTTTAACATACCTTATATACTCATGTATAACCGGAGAAATTTTGGTCAAATTTAGTGCCGTAAAAAACGGGGTCGACTTATACACGAGTCATCAAATTTCCGGGGGAAAAAATCCTTAAACTAAAACTAAATTTCAATTAAACTTATGGTTTAACTACTAACTATTAAAAAAAGACAAAAGCAGTTTTGAAGATGAAATAAGATTGGTATCTATTCACAATATCCATATCCACCATAAAATGCTTAATTGTTAGTTCTTGGCGTGATGCGTATTTGCACGTGTAGCTCTGGCACAGGGCAGTTCAGTCAACCAGTCTTCAAGAGGTGTAAAGATACGTTGTCAATCCGTGACCTTGGCAGCATAGTCTTCACTGAACATAGTTTAAACTTAGCTTCTCCATTCAGGGTCAGCAATGTCAAGGACATCAAAGCGGAAACCTGTTTTTGCTCCAATTGGGGTTGAAATTTTGCTTGCAAGTAAAGAGAAATTACGGTCCCGTCATGAACCGGGTTCTTCTTATATTTCCTTCAGAAGGCTCTAGCTTATTTCCTACCTCGACTAATACACGGGTTCGGTTACCGATTTTGGAAGAATATTTGGTTTAAAAATGGGGGGTCCTTATACACGGAGTCGGGTTATACAGGAGTATATACGGTACCTTCTTTACACTACCATAGAGTTAGGAAAGAGAATAGAGGGACCCATGTATGTACGCAGTAGCTTGAAAATCTGACTGCCCTGCTTCAAACCATTTGAACCGATAGACCCCTCTATTCCTCCTTTCCGACTATGTTTACCACCAACAAGCAGCGTGTAAAACTTTTTTTGTGTGTATAGCAGTTTTGCTACACCAAAGTACTTATGTGTAGCAATTTTTAATTAACGCATAGCACTTTTGAAAAAATTTAAGGATCCAAAAATCGCGAAACTTCGATGATCCGAAAGTCACGGAACTCGGGGGGATCCGAAAATCGCGAAACTATGGGGGTTCAAATGTCACAGAACTACGAGGATCCAGAAATCGCGAAACTTCGGAGATCCAAATAGTGGCAGAACTCCGGAGATTCAAATGTCACGGAACTCCGGACATCCAAAAGTCGCGGAACTCCGGGGATCCAAAAGTCACGGAACTCCGGGGATCCAAAAGTCGCGGAACTCCGGGGATCCAAAAGTCGCGGAACTCCGGGGATCCAAAAGTCGCGGAACTCCGGGGATCCGAAAGTCGCAAAACTATGGGGATCGGCAACTTCCGAAATGCGTAGTTCTAAAACGATTTTGCTTTACATCGCAACTAAATGTGATACAAAGCTAAATCACTATCGCAAGTTTTCATTTTGGTGTCGCGTTTCGCGACGCGATACCGCTTATTTTACACGCTGCCAACAAGCAACTTTATAAATATGAACCATCCCTGTTTCTCAATAACCGGCAACTCACCTACGAGAAACACATGAAATACCTGGGCTTCATTCTCTATCCTGAATTCACATGCAACAAACATATTGAATTTGCTATTTCAAAAGCTAGAAAACGTTATCAAATGTATTGCTGGTAGGGACTGGGGCACAGCTGCAACTACTCTTTGGACTTCCTATCAGGCACTTATTAGACAAATTTTTGAGTATGGCTATCTAATCCTGTCTACTGTTGTGTTTATCAAACTAACTTGAACAAATTGAAGAGGGTTCAATTGAGCACCGCTCACATCATCACTGGACTGAAACGTAGTTGTCCTTTACGAAGCAGACCTTCAACAGGCATGAGAGCGCAAAAATATGAAAAAAGCTGAAAGCAAGATGGGACAGAAATCCTTTAGTTATTAAGTAAGGGGGGGGGGGGGCACAGTAAGTACTACTTTAAGAGGCAGTATTTTTTTTTAATATCTGCGAAAATGTAGATTTGCAAGGATATATGGGGTACCTATAAAAACTTATCATAATAGCAAGAAATAATTATATATGGGTATAAGCCATAAAAATGCCATATTTCTACTGAATAAATGATAGAAAGAAGAATATGCGACAAAATCTACCTTAAACCTTCTCTTATACAACTCACTTAGATAAAGACACGGATAAAAAAAAATGACAACTCTCTTACACTCAAGTAAGGTCATTAAAAATAACTAACTTTGAAAGATGGGGTTTAGATCAAAAGCTATCTTTACACGTTGTTTTTGAAACATGTTTTCTACAAAAACACAAAACAAACAAGCACTATAATATTCGTAGTTCACATACAAAACAAAAAAATTATATTTGGTTCTCCTCTCTTTAAAACAGTTACATAAGGTTCATGCACTTATTAGGAAAAAAAAAAATTACTTTTACAGTTCTGTTCTGGGACATTCCAGAAAATACGAGATCCGGAAATTACTAACACCATAAAACCTGAATATATAACCATACAGTCTATATTCTTATTTAAACCGACTCCATTTTTATAAACAAAATAACAACTGAAATTAGAAAACCGAGTATAGGTTGACGGATGAAGCACTAAAAAAAATATTAAAAAAAAATCCTTTCACATTCAAGCTGTTCTTGCCGACCCAAGGTCACGGACACTCGATTAGGAAAATCTGGTTGATCTTACTAGGCCTGAACCAGAGCTACAACGAGAGCCAGCTGTAACGAGACACTTCTGATCACGCTGAGTCAATTATTATCAGGCGACGCAGCATCACTGGATGATGCGTGAAAATTACCAGACAGCAAAATAAGTAAATCAAGATGCTGCAAATATTTGATCAAGTGAAAATGTTACTCTTCTAAAAAGGGTATGCAACGGCGCTTTGTTGATATTTAAAGACATCTTAGTGAAATTTAATCTTAATTCATCTTCAAAATTTAAATATGTTTCACTATTATTGTTAAAATTAAACTAAATAAAACTAAACTTGAATTTCTTTAAAAAAAAAACAAGTTAAAATTATAAATATTTTTAACTTGTTTTTTAAAGAAATTCAAGTTTAGTTTTATTTAATATGGAGCGAGAATGGATGATTTTTCGGTGGCGTTAATGCTGTGGAAAAATTGACGTCCCGTATCTGAGCCTAATGCCTTTTTTAAGGCGCTATTTTGTCCGAAAATTCTCGGCCTATGATGCAGTATTTATTAAAGACTGAGTTTAAGAATACGAGTTAGATTAGAAAGTATCATGGTATCAAGTAACGCAGGTTAAAGATGACGCGTCGTTAACACATGCTTTGGAAATTACTTTCAGAAAATTTTTGATCCAATCCGATTTTGCAATAAATACGAATTTTTCCCCAAGCGTTTTTGCGACTTGTAAATTAATTTTTTTTTAATTCAAGCACTTTTTAAGGAGGTTACCAAGTACGGCGATTTGGCCGCCAGATAGCAAATATTACGAAGTGTTGAAGTTAGGTTGAACGATCCTTCTTGAACTATAACTACATTATAAAAATAATGGGTTTGAAAGTGTGCTGTTATTTTTCCTTTAAAAAACGTCGACTTACATCGGAAGCATATGCCAATGTGATGAGGATAGTTTACTAGAAAGCGTACTAAAAAAAATTACAGATTTGACTTTAGATTGAAGACATAAACCGCGCATTGGATCTGATCTTGCAACTTTACACGAGACCGGAACACCAAGCCGATAAGAAAATTTAAGCGTAGAGAAGATTTACCGCGACAGTAAATGCCATTCAAGACGTATTTTCGCACTAGCTGAGGTGATCAAAATAATTTTACTATTCAGTTTCCATTTTTAGAACAAAAACAAAAATTTGAAAAAAAAACGGGAAAACGTCAAAAAAATCGGAAAATGACCAGAAATCGGGAAAAAGCGGAAAATTCTCATGCCTGCTTCAACCTCTTTACTTAAGAAAACATACTAATTTAAAGGAATACTACAATAAACTGTCTGGTATAGAACAAGACAACTTAACTTTCAATTACCTTAACACTTTACCTCCGGGCGTCGACTGACCCATAGACTAAGAACACTCTAAGTTTCAAACTCTCATTGGAGAATTTCTACATTGAAATTGACATAGAAACTAGCGCGCCCCCTTTGTGTCTAAGGGAACTAATGTAATGGTTTCTGGCTGCCTATTTGCAGTCACCTTTAGGAGATTTAACAGAGCCAATGACATCTCGTAATTTGGAACCCTTATCAAGTGACGATAGGGATCTATTTTTTACTACAACTTATTTTCGACTTTATTTTTGAATATATACAGCTACTCATTGACTTTTATATCCCTCGTAGGCCCATCCTCAAGATATTTGACCTTGTGCTTCTTTTTCTCCATTAATAAACCTACAGACTGACTACGCTTGTCATTTTAGACATGGTCCCCCAAAGATCCACAAGTGATTCGATTGAATAACTCGTCAAATATTCATCCAAATGTAACAAAAACTTAGATTTAGGGGTTTTCGAGGGTTTTTCACATTTCTAAGTAATTAAAATTGGGTGTTGCTATTGAAAATTTTAAAGTTCGTAACATTTTTAATATTAAGACTGACCCTTATGCAAATTTTGTGTCATGCAATTAACTCAAAATGTTATTTGTTCACACAGTCAAAAAGGTCCGATGTAAAAGGATGACTAACGGTTGAAATAATCACTAGTGGGTAACTTTTTTTAACAGAGAACATTCCGAAGAAACAGTAGCCCTACAACTGAAAGTACAATTATGCCAATCAACAAATCAACCTTTAATAGTGTTTTAGTTGCTTTCGACACGTTAGAAGAGCTAGGCATTAGATTAAGTTGCTGGTCTAGAAGAATTTTAGTCTACGGGTCAGTCGACGCCCGGAGGTAAAGTGTTAATAATTGGACCTGCAATCAAAAGTTAAAGAAAAATAGTCCTTTTAAGTCAAGTTAAATCTCAACAGTCAATTGCAGAAAATATCGAACCTCATTTCCTTCCTTGCACTTTCAATTTTTGTCTAGATCTTTCCATGTTAGTTTCCATGAAAACCTCCCTACCACACTTAATAAGAAATGCCAGACCCCCTTAAACAGTTGTCCCCAATAATCATCAATAAAATCAATCCAAATGACATAAAAATATTTACTGATGGCAGAAAAATGGATGAATAGGCAGGCAGAGGAGTTTTTATTGAAACACCAGAGAGAACTACTCCATTTAATAAAAATTTTTAGCCAGAATGTAAGCTTCAAAAAGACTCTCTTCCCCCATCCCTTCACTGGGTTTTCTACGAAAAAGGGGGAATATCGCTTATCTAATCCTAGCGCGTTTGAGGTTTACAATAAATAAAGTTAGTATTTCCAAATGTAGGGTGAAGAAAAAAACGAAACAGCTATAAATCACCCCATTTCCAAGAAAACCGCACTTGTGGATGGGGGAGAAAATGCTTTCCAAGTGCACATTCTAAATAGAAATGGTATAACAACGTAAGCCTGATTTTTGTTCAGTTTTTTTAAGCGAGCTCATTGCAATTGACAGACTAGAGACAATAATGAATGAAAGGATATATGGAAATATTTAATTCTATCAACCAGCCGCAGTTAGATTCAACACCTAAAAAATGTATCTCTCATTGGAGACAAAACCAGTTTTTTGATCTTGCAAAAAGTTGTACACTTTTTCCAACAGCATGATGTCAATTTCCATTGGATCCCATCCAATGTCAACATTCACGGTAATGAGTTGGCAGACACTCTAGCAAAACAGGGACTTTATAACTCAGTCCCCTCCACCTCAGAGCTCATATACCTTGAATTATTCGAAAGACAAAAGTAAAAAAAAATGGATTCAACCTCCAACTCACACTGGTACAAAGCAAAAAGACCTCTCTCTTCCTGGTGACAGACACCTGCTCATCCAGACTAGACAGTGGACACCTGAAAAGTCTTAAGTTAAAGTTAAGTTAAGCTAATCAAAAGATCTTCCCTCCTTGCCCTAAGTTCCAGCAAAACCAGGCATTACCAGAAGATATCCTTAACTGCTTAAGACTGGACTGGGACGACATGCATTCTTGATCCATTTTGTTTTTTTCAGACTTCCTTAATGTCAACGGATTTATTGATCTGGTCCGACTCCATCAGACCAGATGGGAATTAGCAACAACACTATGATCTCATATTAATATGCTTCAATTTAAAAAAAAAATGAAAGTGTATTTTACAGAGTATGAATTGGGGCATGTAAACCAATTCTAACAAATCGTAAATTTTTTGCAGACATTTAAAAATTTAAATCTTATACTCTAATACGAGGAATTCTTTCCAAGTCGAAAATCGCCCCGGAATTAATAAACTCCAGCAAACTTGGGGGTCTGGGGTTTTTGGCCACGACGAATCGATTGGTGCCGGTTTTGAAGCGCTACGGTCAAGCAGTTCGGAGTTACAGATAGGATATTTTTAAACTTTATTAGTTCGCCATAAAGGCCTGATGCCATCTGCTAAAAAATTAAATAAAACTTCCAACGAAAATAAATAAAATTAAAAATGTTTATTTAATTGTGTTGCCATTACCCTTCAGAAACAACGTTCATTATTTGAAAATAATTGATGTTTCAAGTAACGTATTTTGTCCAGTCTTCATTCCAGGATTTATTGTGGGTTTAGTTGATGATTTCTTCATTGATGGTTCTGTTGATTGCAAATATGCACATTTAAGCTATAAATGTTTAGTTAAGATTTTAATTTTTCAAATTTAAATAAATTCAACCTTGCTTTAAACTTTATTGAGTTTTACAGAAATGGCAACATGAATACTTTTTAGTGCTAATCAGCAGACGATTTTTGTTCTTATTCTAAATCTAAGCAGTGAAAATTTCGTTATTAATTTTTTTTTGTGGTCGCTACCATATCGCTATTTCAATAAATATTTTCTATATCTGGCGATTTTTGGCGATCTTGAAAATTTAACATATGGTTTCTAGTTTCTATACCTATCAAGTTGAATGAAGTATGAAATGGAATGTTTAGAAACATTTGTTTAGTGAATAAAAATATAACATATAAAAGTTAAAAACCTAAATACGACTACTTTTTTTTAGTAGTATTACACTAAAGTCTTACTTCTTCTTTGAGTCTGCGCTTCTCTTGCTTTTCATCTTCCCGACTCTTCTTTCGTTCTTCTTTCTTTTTACCTGTTTTATCATTTTCTGCTTTACCCTACGAGAGAAGAAAGACTAACCATTAGAGAGAAAGGGGACATATGAGGTTTAGAATAAATTTTTAATCAAGGCAAGATCTATAACATATCAGCAAAAATCAGGGCAACCAATTAGTTCATATTGAAATTCACGGTTTTACAGATACATCCGAGTCTGGTTGCGGAAGGGTCATATATTGCACGTCTACATCAGATACTTTAGATTTCAAAGTTAACCTAATTTGCAACAAGTCTCATCTTCCACTACATTTCTAGCAACAGAGGAGATTTATTTGGTAGAACACAGATCCACAACTACAAAGCCAATGCATTGCCACACGAGAGTAGTAAATATCACACCGCTACACACTCCCCTCCCAGCCACAGCGATTATGGTACAGCTGTGGAAATAAAAAAGTACCCACTTGAGGTTATTTCATCCGTTAGTCACCCTATAGAATCGGACCTTTTTGAGAATGTGAACAATTAACATTCTGAGTTAATTGCACGATACAAAATTTGCATAAGGGGTCGTCTTCATATTAAAAATATTACGATCTTTGAAATTTCCAATAGCAACACCCAATTTTAATAAATTAGAAATGTTAAGCACTCTTGAAAACCCTTAAATCTAAGTTTTTGTTACATTTGGATGAATATTTGACGAGTTATTTAATCGAATCACTTGTGGACTTTTTGGGGATCATCTCTAAAATGACAAGCAAGCATGCATGCAAGGCCGTCTTTATTTATCAATTACACACGTAATCTAATACACAGTCCCCTAAAGGGTAATTAAAAAGTATTTTGTGATTAACTCAGCAAATTATGAATAAAAATTTTAAAAAATTGGGATTTCGCTTAAACTTCCTGTCTTAAATTTATTTCTGTAAAAATATTAAAGGGTTTCTATTCATATTTTTTTAAAAATTAATATAATAATTATATAAAAATATAAAAATTGTTTTAAATACCCCAATATTGAATGCATTTTGTTTGGGTTATTATAATTTCTTTTCAGTAAAAAATTCATTTCATTATCTTAATTATTTATAGATCGGGATAGTTTTTTATGTGCAACTCATTTAACATTATGGAACCTAAACTTTGCACGTCTCTAACTCCTCTAATAATGCTTAAAAACTAACAAAATTTGAAACTTCGTATTAAAATATGTCAGAGATTTGAACTATGGATTCAAAAAGGGGTGTTGCTATTGGAAATTTTAAAGTTAGTAACATTTTTAATATGAAGATAACCCCTTATGCAAATTTTGTATCATGCAATTAACTCAGAAAGTTAATTGTTCACAATGTCAAAAAGGTCCAATTCTATAGGATGACTAACGGCCAAAATAATCACTAGTGGGTACTTTTTTATTTCCACAGCATAATGTTCTAGATGTTTCGGAAACTTTCCTACCCCTGCGCGTCGGGTAGCTTCCAGGCCGTCCGACGGAACGATGAGCGGGAGGAGGCAGTTGATGAAGCATCCGTCTTAGACTGTCCTGAGTTGTCGCAGAGTAAAGCAAGACTTCAATCTATTGATTGATATTCTTTTAACCTTTGATTTCAAAGTACTTGGGTGCTCGCTTTTTAACAGCGCCACGATAAACTGGTTGCAGGGAAGATACAGGAGCATTGTAAACACATGAGAGCAATTAGATAGCTCTTTCGACACAAAAACAGACTTTTTGCCATGAGTAGTCGTTTTTGAGGGTTTCAATTTACATATTTCCTTTTGGAGTGTCTGTACGAACTCTGAGTGCGTAACTCCGGGAGTTTCGTCCACAAATTCCCCAGGTACACAAAGAGGACTTCCATAGAGTAATTCCACTGATATCTTTTTAGTGTAGAGCGCAATCCAAGAAGAACCAACGGCAAAGCATCTACCCACGTTGTACTATTTTGCAAATGGCATCGTAGACTGGCTTTAATACTTCTCAGTTGTCCTTCTATCAGACCATTTGCCTGAGGATGGTTCACAGTCGTTCTTGAGGTCTGAAAACCAAGATATTTACTTAAGGAGGAAAATAGTTGACTATCTAATTGTCTTCCTTGGTCAGACATAATACGTTATGGAATTCCTAGCTAGGATATAACTGCAGTCTGTCAAGAATGGAAGTTGGTATCTGTCTGGAATAGTGATGTTGTTCAACGACAGATAACCTCCGCACGGTCTCCAGTCACCCAATTTCTTAGCTACAAGGTGGAGCGGACTCAACCAATTGCTTTTGGATGATCTGCATAAGCTCATTTGAAGCATGAACTCAAATTCTTTTTAAGCGGCTTTGAGTTTTTCCGCTGACAATCTTCTAGCTTTTGCGAAAACAGGTGGATCTTTTGTTTCAATATAGTGTTCAATTTTGTGTTCTCTAACCTTGTTATTTACAACATTTAACTTCAGCAATTCCAGAAATTCATCGAGGATATCTTTGTATGGTTCCTGTACTGCATTAGCAATAGGAATTTTATCATCCGATTGTTAACTAGGAATACCCTTTGTTTCCAGTAAGGTGGTGCCATCAATCAGCTTACGGTTTTTGGAATCAACCAAAAGATTAAACCAAAGAATAAAGAAAATCCATGCCTATAATTGGCTTGTTTACCTCAGCGATTATAAATAACCATTTAAAAAGACGTCTTAAACCAAGATTGAGGGTCGGCAATTTCTGTCCAAATGTTTGAATTTTCGTTCCATTAGCCGAACAGTTCTAGTTTGGAGGTATTTCTTTTGTCCCTTGGCGAAGGGGGAATCACAGACAATTCCGCCCCCGTATCTATGGGGTATTGGGGGGCCGATTCTTTGTCGCTAACGAAGAGAAGACTCAGCTCTACCCCCATGTCCCTCGGTCGTCAATGAAAGACAGGGATTTAGCTTTCCGAATTCTTCTGGTTATGCCAATTGCACTGCTCCCTACAATCAAAGGCAGCGTCACCAAATTTTGAGTGATAATAACGAAAAGTGTTATTGGCAGTGCTACGTCTAACACTTGAAGAGCTCCTAGAACGAAGTCGAAATTGGCGACGGTAGGGAAATCGTTTCCGATTTAAAGCGCGTCCGCGATAAGAATGAGACGTCTTGATTTCCTTCTAAATTACACAAAATATTATGAACATGAATGTTCTTTGCATCAAATTGGCTAACAAACATTTTTAT
Source organism: Hylyphantes graminicola (assembly GCA_023701765.1). Classification (NCBI taxonomy): domain Eukaryota; kingdom Metazoa; phylum Arthropoda; class Arachnida; order Araneae; family Linyphiidae; genus Hylyphantes; species Hylyphantes graminicola. The sequence continues at coordinate 42,923 of CM043122.1, forward strand.
TTACTTTTGATACTTTGAATCAACGCTTATACATCTTAAAGTTGTATTTTGCGAAGATTTCTTCAAGCCGCCGCCATGACAATTAGTACAGTTTCTTCCGATACTGATTTAAGGAGACGATAATAAACCCTCTGGAATTGGTCTTAGTTTTTGGGCTCCTTTTCCTCGTAGAAATATTTAGATTTCATAATTAAGCAGAACTTTTCTATCCCTCTTGTTTGTCGGACGTTCGGCGCATTGCCTTCTTGGGTATGGAATGAATATTATGGTTCCTCATATACTTGCTCACTTCTTCCGCGTAATATATCTGATCAGAACAAAATATCTTCTTTCCGATAATGTTCGAATATAAAGGGTATTAGTACTATCTTTATACATTGTTGCAAGTGAATTTTACCATTCACAGTCCTCAAAGAACATGGTTTGGGCACAATCCCATCCTCATCCATGGCGTGCCCCCACCATCATTTTTCTGGTAAATTTCTCTTTAAGCTTGATTCTATATTCCACAGGAACAGTGTCAGATGAAGCAGAATGGTAGTACTTACTACCCCCAGCAACATTGGGGTCATACATGAAGTAATTCTCGTCATCAATGACGAGTTTCAGTCCTGATCCAGGTGGAATCAATTTCCGATAAATGTTTAAACAGTTCGTCTTTATTTGTTGTTTTTGATCTTTTATGTATATCGGAACCATTTTTTCCCTCAAAAGCTTTCGAATTCAAATATTCTTTTATGATTTTATGCGCATAAGCTTTAGATATCTTTAATTTCCAGACGATTTGGCTCCCTGGAATATCAGACTCCTTTTTCCAACTTCCTTAACCTCCGTTACAAAAGTTAGGTTCTTTTCCATATATTTTTTTTTATGAAATTTCAAGAAATTTTGATGTTTCCTAGTTCTTCATATTGTATTAAAAGATATATAGTTGTTTTTTAAAATGTTCGCCTTTTAAAATGTTTAAAGACTATATTCTTGAATCTTCTGCCATCAAAATTCCAGAAATGTACAAATTATTTTCGAATAGCATTTGATAAATGAGCAGCAACAATCCAAATCATATCTTATATTAAAGTGTAAGAGTTGTACTTTCTGCTGGTAGTGTAAAAATTTGCATGTTATAAATTTCTTCATTCCTATCGTGGACGCGGTTTAACTCGCCAATTTGCAACGACAGGTGAACAATTTGTTTTTGAAGGTTTTCCATCAAAATATGGTCCTTCACAGCAGCAATGGCTGCATTCTGATGGTTATTAGCTTTGATCTCCCACATCTTGTCCGCCATCGTGGCTAATTTTGATAAATCGTCACCACTTGATAAGATACTTGACATATCATTCGGCAATCTTTGTAGCCAAAGGGTTTTCAAAAAGGTTTCACTCACCTTATCCGTAGCCAAATTCTTCATTTCACATAATAACTGAGAACTTTTTATCACCTAAGTCAACGTTAGCTAGCAGCTTTTGTGTCTTTTAAGTTTCGGTGTCCGCGAAGATAGAAATGAGCCGTTCCTTGATAGCGTTGTACTTGGCGACTTTAGGAGAATGCGCTAGAATGTCCGACACTTGGGATAAAATTCCTGTCTCGATTGAACTCACTACGTAATCGAACTTTGTTTGATCCTCTTTGATCGAGGCATTCCTAAATTGTGTCTCCAACTGCAGAAACCATATTCTTGATTCAGGCTTCCAAAATGGCGGTGGCTTGATGCTTAACCCCGCGATGCTGCTTGTTGAATCTTTAGCGCAGTTTACCTTTTGGTTGAAGTTTCGTCGTCGCTCATCTTGTGTCCGGTAGTCACCAGTGAAGAGGGAGACATGGTACTTATCTAGCTTTGATGTTTAATGACTTAAAATCAATAAAAAATTAAACATTTCTAGCGACAGAGGTAACGATTTAGTAACGACAAGTAACTATTTATTTGGTCGAACACAGATCCACAACTACAAAGCCAATGTGTTGACACACGAGAGTAGTAAATATCACACCACTACACTGGTTTGGTCTCCGGGGGGAAAGGAATTCATGAGAACGAGCTGGCTGACAAAGTCAAGGTGGATTTGGTCTTTACGAGGCTGATCTCCTCTGAGGACGTCTTTGCAGTCCTCAAAAACAAAAAGGGCTTTGCACAAGAAAAACTCTAAAGCAAATGCTCTAAGGCGAGGGATTTTTCCTCATCTGATTTCAATAAAGCAGAAGCATCCCCTCATTCCTCCCTATAGGAGAGCAGACATTCTCCTCAGTAGATTCCGCATTAAGTCACTACCCATTAAAGCAAAATAAGCTCGGTTTGGTTTCGACAACTCGCCGGGTGCTCCTTCTGCGAGGAGGTTCAGACATAGGAGCATCATCCTCATATGCAGCAAATTCACTCATGCTTGCAATAAACTCAGACAGAAGTTGGGCATTATACCCCCTTCATACTCATGGATCTTCGATCCCTCCGAAAAAATTATTTTCAAGACTAATGCCATTCTCGAATTTATAGGAGCCATAGCCAACGATCTGTATCCTAGACTAATTCATTTCTATTTCTGGCCACATTCCAGAGCCATGGTTAAGTAGCGCAAATCAGGCGGTCTTTGTCTCAAAACGGTTGGGCTTGCTTTAAGCAGCCCAACCTGTTTGAGCAAATATCTCTCTACCACTACTCATTGGAAATTGAAAAAAAAAAAAACGTAGAAGTGGCTCAGTTCAAAAGCTTAGAAGATCGGTGAATCACACACAGTCAATCATAACTCAACTGACTTCAAAAACTCTCGGTAATCAACAAAAGGCGAAATTGAACATTTAAGTCTATTAGCATACTTTAGTATAGCATTAGTATTATTTGCCAAAACAGCGATTTCTTGAAATCCTTAAAATTATAAAGGATTCAAGCCAGAAAATCTTGTAACTTTGAAATTAATTAAATTGTAAATGTAGTGATCGAAAATGTAGTAACAATAAATACAAAATTTTTAAATTGAGAAAATCAGGAAATCCCTAAATCTCAAAAACTCTGAGGGGAAAAAGTTAATCATAGAAAAACCAAAATCCCACACCCAGAAATAGTTAAGAGACCACAATAACTTGAAAGGAATGATCACGCTGGAAGGAATTATGTCACCTGAAACAAGCCAATTAGATTTTGAGAAGTTCAAATTTTTTGGTTTAAGGTTTCTCTTGATCAGTCGAGGATTTGCCACACTTGAATTGTTTTCCACTCTAAAAGAACAGTTTCGACACACTCATGCTTAAAAACACTTACTCGAGAAGCTGTTGTGTTATCTTTTGGAGAAGCCACTTCAAAGCTAGAATCTTCTTCTTGTGGAGGTACTGAAGTGAGAACTTGTTCCAATTTCAGCTTAGCTAAGGATACAAGAATAACTTTAAGATTGAGCAATAAAAAGAATATTAAAATAATTTCTATTTCAGTACTAAACAAAATGGAAAATCTGTTAACCAGAGACATAAAAAAAGGTAAGCATCCATAATTTCTCTAGATGCGCCACCTAACAAAGAACCAAAGTGGAAAATTTCACCTTTTCATTCTATCTATGTGACGGAAAGAAACCGACTCAATTACTTAAAAATCCTCCTTTTCCAATACATATTCTTCTTAGAGACTAATAAGTAATTTTCTTCCCAGGTATATTAAATGTACATTTTGACATGTTCTTATTCGAGTAAATAATAATCCAGGCAAATCATCGACAAAAATAAACATTAGGCTAGTACTATATATATTTTTTTATGTTGTGTTTTCCGACTTAATTCATATGTTTTGCCAATAGTGGGTTCGCTTAATCTTGAATTTAAGGGTACTGTGAATACCATATTATTTTCGGAACAAATAAGGTATTTTGATATATTTGTTGATGAGCCATCTTAGATTTTACAGTGGCCATTTTTAAATAGGTATACTATCTCAGCTTTTTAGGCACTTACTACCAACTTGGCGACTAAGTACACAAAGGCTGCCATGTGGTAACATGTTACTTGTAATAATGACTTTTTACGGTAATCGTATAGGTAATTCGTTACATTTGAGAACCCAGTAATTTTATAAGTAATTCATTACATAATTTTCAGAAAAGTAATCTTTGTTATAGAACGTGTTACTATTATTTTTATCATTAACATTCCAATAAATGTCCCAAACATAAAAATTTCTTAAAAACGAAGTAGAAAAACTTTTGCATACTTTTTGCTTACAGGAGAAATATGGTTCCCACAAAATTAAAAGGTTCCCTATTGATTGCAGTGATTATGAACACTCATCTAGCAGTGATGTTTTTTTAGACGTAAAAATTAGACATCCTTCCGCCGAAGCCAATTTAGAGTTGTCTACATTTTAAAATAGTATCGACCGTAATATGACTGTATTTTGTACCGTGTACCCTACCTACAGTTAAAAGTTGTTAATAAAATATAACACGCCCTTATCAGCTAGTGTGGCTGTTGAAACGTTATGATCTGGTGGTTTGTGTCTCCAACCCAATCGTAGCTGAGTAAGCGACTAAATTATGAGATGCAGCTTTTGATCTATCTAAGTGGATTTTCTGATACATGTATGATAAAGTTGATTTTAAAAAATCATTTAGTCATTTAATACTTTTTTTTGGAAACACTTGTTAACATGAAATTGTGTCGTAAAAAGTTATATTAAAAGTAATTGTAATGAGTTACATTTAAATAAGTAATGACCCAGACCTGAGTACACACAATTGAGGTCGAGGAATACAACTATATAATTTTGAAATGTATAGGAATACTTAAAATTTTTACATAAACCAGTTCATGCATAACTTTTAATCAATTTTAACAATTAATAAATTTTAATCCATTCATAAAAATTATACAAATTTCCTAAAATACATAATTATGTAATTAAAAACTATGAATTACATACCTAATACCTTAAAAATCAACAGATTAATTCAATATATAGAATGAAAGTATAAATGAAAACTACACAAATGGTAAAACTTTGAAATTAAGGGGAGAACATAGTTAGCTACAGCAAAAATGAGCAATTCTTAGTATTGATTTTGAAAGGCTCTAAATAATTAAAAAATTATGTTCTTATCTAATCTAAAAAAAAATTTTAGAAAAAATACATCTTTTGAAACATTAATTTACGAATTTTCAAAAATACAAGCAGTTTTTCGGTACCATTTGTACAAAAAATATACAATGAATGTACATAAAACTTGTTTCAAATGCAAGTAAACAGTTAGATTTATATTGGTCACCTGTTTTTTTTCCCTAAAATAATTTTAAAATTTGATTTAAAAAACATTATATTCAAAATTCATAAAAAGTCTGATTTTCAACGCAGAAAAGTGTAAAATCATAAAACATTTTTTTAAATTTGTAAGACAAAATGAAGTGACATAAATAGATCTAAAATGGTTTTATAACACACAAAACAAACTATTAAGAAATATTTAATAGATTTAGAGAAAAGTTTTTTGCGTTTTTCTCAAAACTATAATTTTCAACACATCGTACCAATGTGTTGAAAATTATAGTTTTGAGAAAAACGCGAAAAACAAATACAGTCGATCCCGTTAACACAAACTCGAAGGGACCACCGAAACATTTTGTGTCAACTGAATTTAATGTCAACCGTTATCTTTTCTTATGAGGGAATAGTTTTAAAAAATCAACTTAAAAAATTCTTATTTTATAATATAATACACCAATAATACAAGCATACAATTAGCAATTCATATTAGGCGCGGCACATTTGTTTATTTTTATAATTTTAATTTTTTTATAAGAAATAATTAACCGATTGATACAAAATTGGTCTCATTCGATAGATCGGGTTTCCATCTATCAGAAAATACTGGTTTCGGAAATTCGATTTTTGTTAACTATGTTCTCCCCTTAAGGAGACTAAAAAAAAAAAAATGCTAAATCAAGAACGTAAAAGAAAACAACAGAAAATGAATCCTCAGAATACAGCAAATACATCTTTCCAACATGAAATATCCAGAAATCAGCTAATAGCTCTTTACTTACTGAGAAGTACACAAGAAATCAATTACCAAATCACAACTTCCAATTATGCTTATTCAAATTGCAAAACCTTGCCAATCATTAAATAACCAAAACCAGAATGTTTGCAAAACTCGAAAATCGGTAAGTCAAGAATTAAATTTAAAAAAAAAATTTAGTCAATTAACAATTTCTAAGAAATCAATGAATTTTTAAAATTCGGCAAATCAAAAACCTTAGAAGATCGGGACTCTTGATAAGGTGACATACATAAATTACGCCACGCTCATAGGTAGTTCCCTCACAACGATGGCATTATTAGTCTCCTAAATTTTACAGACCTTTTTGTAATGGTAATTCGTAACACGTGACCAATCAGAAGACTAATCTTTGGGCCAGAATCTCGGCCTACATTTGTGCCAGATCCTGGCCACGCAACACAAAATGAGGGAAAATCTTAGTTTTTGCTTTTTGACAATTTTTTGTCAACTTTTATGGCATTGCGCGATATGAAGACATATGAATATAAAAATTATAATTAGGTAATACATTTTTCATGTCTTTACCAATGGCAACTTTTTCCAAATAAAATAAAAAGTATTTTTCGGCCCACCCTAATTGTGAACTATTAAATATTACCGAGCCTTATCAGTGAATATAATGAAAATTATTAGGCGAAAAAAAATTCTCATTGTTACTACCAGGCTACATAGAGGTTTTTCATAGAACAGATCTGAAGTTCTGAAATGTTGGCGGAGCAACAGATTATGTATACAGTAGAACCTCGTTTTTGCGACCCCACGATTTAGCGACCCCTTTGTTATAAAGACCGCTTCGGCAAGTCCCAATCATTTTACCATAGGAATAGTGTTAAAAAAAACTCGTTTTTGCGACCGAAAGGCAAGCAGTTCCTCGATATTGCGACCGAATATTTGTTAGACATTTCAGAAAAAAGTTCCTACTAGAAGCAATTTTTGCATTTGCTTCAAAATTTCTGTTTGAGTGAGTAGAACCTGTTTGCTTTTGTTTGAGCACAATAAAGAAACTCCTCTCCTAGCGAGGAAAGGAGTCGAACAATGGATGAATAGATGAATAGGGCAGGGACTAATTTCGGGAATTCGCCGGGGAATAGGGTTGCAAAAGAAGCCAAGGTCAGCTTAATTTGTCACGCATTCTGTAATTGATTGTTAAACATAGATGTAGAAAATACGCCGCCACATTTGACCATTGGACAAACTGACCTAGTACAATTTGCATGTCTACAAAATGGCTCCTAAAAATAAGCAGAGTCAAATCGCTATCAATGTGAAATGTAATATGTCGTCGCTACTGTGAGAGAAAAGAACAATGCCGAGGATTTTCTACAAAAAAATAACAAAAATGGAAAATGTCATAATTAAGAACTCTGTTGGAACATTGAAACAATCTTCAATTACTTCATTTTTATCTGCCCAATAAGTGTAAATACAAATTAAACGTTTTTATAGGAATGTATAAGTTTTTTCTCGGTTTGTTAGATTTTTTTTAAAATTAAAATTCTTTATAACGTCCCTTCGATTTAACGACCATAAGCTGTTGGTCCCGAGTGCGGTCGCTGTATCGAGGTTCTACTGTACTACATCATCTGATGCCCGGCTATGATTTAGTATACACTATATATAATTGATTTTAATATAGCTTATAAATTATATATATTTTACAAATACGAGAAAATCAGACATTCCAAGGTGGTGTGAACATTGTAAATAAGCTTAAATTTTCACTATGCTTTTGGTCATCTTGGAAGTAGCCGTCTAATTTTAATTGACTTGCATCAAACCAATACTTTTCAATCTATTTTTTTTATATTTTTGTTAAAGTTATTATACCGCAAGATAGATCTATTTTAATGAAAACCTCAACACAAAGATTAAAAAAATAGCAGTTTTTAGTTTTGCCCACTTTACTTGAAGCATTTTCCCAAAAAAGAAACTTGCTATTGAGAGTTGTAATTTTAGTTATTAAGAATAAAATAGGACGCAATATCTACTTCAAAGCAATGGCCAATTTTTAGACAGTCACAATGTGCAATGCAGAAATCAAAATGGTAGAGGCAGATACGTTATAGACTAATTAATATCACTTCCAGAGCAAGATTGTTCACTAAGCTGCGCAGACGGCAGATCTGGAAGTTATACTTTCAATATTGACCGATTTTAACAAAGTCTTGGATTAGGTTTGAATTATCATCGCACTACAGCTACAAAAGGGCTATTAGCAACAGGCGTCACAATTTAGAACCACAGTCAAGTGACAAGCTGACATCTGAATAGGCACCCAACGCAACCATTAAGGGCGACATCGTACACAGAGTTGGGACTATCGTACACAGAGAAGGGTATTTAACGTGCACTCCATCTACGCGGGGTATAATTTATTGAACCAAGTTTTGGAAAAAACAATTAACAAACTTTCCCTATTTTGAAAGTTCGTAAATGTTATTTAAAAAAAAATGCCATCCAAAATTCTTGATTGAAAAATATTGCAAAACACTATAAAATCGCAGTAAAATGAAGTATTGTACTTTTTGTAATTTGTGGGATGAAATTTCAAAGAATGGGGAAATCTTGTTAAAATAGATGGAAAATGATCGATTTCATCCAATAAGCTCCAAGTTTTGTCAATACTCATACAGCATTGGCCAAAATTGTTGTGCTACCTAGGATATTGCTACCTAGAATTTATCTACTGGTCTACTACCGATATCCCCTTAAGGTTGCTCTGGGTGTCAGCTTAGAAGTCTAAATTAGGGAACCAGCATCTGTTAACTATATAAGAAATTTTTTTCTCTCTTGCAAACATTCTCTTCAATATTTTCGAGAATTCAATATTCAATTATTAACCTCACAACTTGTTGCTGTGGGGTGCCACATTTATTTTCTTATCGCTCGAAATGGTAGTACATTCCATTATTTTTATAATTCAGGACGGATCAGTCAACTTAACATAGACGCCTCATAGTGTCTTACCTTGTTTGATCTTAGGACAACCCCCCCTCCCACACATATATATGTGTCAGAATTTTCCAACGGTTCTGCATCGATCTCAGGATCAACCAAAATGAGAATAAAAAAAGGTGGAATTCTGCTGAAAGGCACATAACTTTCCTGCATGATTTTGTGTGTGTTTTTCAGTACAAACCAGGGACAATCCGTAGCAGTTGGCAGGTCTGCTAATACAACAAAACTCTAAGCAGCAATAGTGTTAACCAATTCCGTGAGAAAGATTTCTATATATTGCATAATATGTCAAAATTTGCACTATCAAATCCAGTAAATTTTACATCTGTGTTGTTGAAGATCAGTTTTTAAAAGAAAATATGTGTTTTCTATTATGACCAGATTAAAAAATTTGCTGCCTGTAGGCTACGTTTGAAAGTATACAAGCTTTTTTTTTTGTTCGGCGTCTGAATGGTGTTTATCCTTTCCTCCACTTCCGTTGTAAGATATCCCAGATATAGGTTTCTTGACTATTTTATGTTTACATATTCGAATCATCTATGTTACTTGTACATTTACACTCGTAATCAAAAGCGAAATAGGCAATTTTTTTTTAACTGTTTTACAATTTTTCTTTTAACTTCCAAATCAGGGGGAAGGGTGCATTTGCCCTCACAGCAGCCATGTTCGCTACGAAATATTAGAAATATATACGTTTACGGTTAACACATTAAGGAAATTGTTTTCTTTCATAAAAAACATCAGTACCTTAAAATAAACATTTGCCGAATGCTGCTTTAATTCGTCATATGTAAAATTTGCCCCTCTAGGCTACAGCCTTCTTAGCCTATTTAGAAATCCAGCCCGAACTGCAGTAATAGTCAGTTATTATAGGTATTTTTTTTATAGAAACTGGTCACAAGTGATATCCAACAGACCAGCAAACACAATAGGACTAATAATTCTACTCAAAATCATCATCAAACATCAAGTAAAAAATTATGAAGCAATACTACCGATTCATTCCTCAACCTAGAACTAACTTGTTGATGTTAAGAAAGAACAAGCAGTTTCTCTGCATCGTTTTTTAGATAACAATTCTGCTTATTAAAGTATATCGATACAAGTTTTTTCCCGTCCAGCATGAAATAATAAAAAAATTATCAATTCATTTATATATCTCAAGGTAATAAGATGAGTTAGGTATGATTGACAATTGCATGAATTACAATAATAGGGATGTTTCGCCTCTTGAATGGCAACAGCTCCAGTGGTCATGTTTTCATTTTTTGTCTGGAATTACTTTTGTTTTGGCAATCCAAAATGAGTTTTCAAAGAATGTTTCATTTATTAAAATTTTAAAATACCTGCTTCCTGAGATGCTGTTGTTGGTTGTTTAAATAATTTGTTAAGAAAGCTTGCATTGAAAGAAGATATTTTCTTCAGAGGGTTCTGGCCTTATTTCCTACCTCAACTCATACACAGTCAGGTTATACACTAGTATATATGATACATAAAATGTCTAACACTCGGTAGGATATTTTGTATATTTAAAAAGTAAACAAATCCAGAGAATGTATCTCCAGCTACAAAATAAAACAACTTTCAACAGGGTTGTCACACAAAAAAGCTATAAAGTTTGAAACGTTGTTTTGTCAAGTCAAACGTCAAAACAGATTTACTTTAATCTTAATAATCTCTTTACTCTTACTTTAATCTATTAATCTTAAATAACCGATGCCACAAGTATAAACTGACCATTGAGATCTAATATTAATATTTAGCGGTCAAAGAATCAATTTAGTGGAAAAAAAATAAGCAACAATTGTGTGCAAAATAACACAAATTAAGGTTCAATCCGTTGTTCGTGAACAATAAAAAAAGCAATTTAGCAGCGATAATCTATTTTGAAATCAGAATAATTTTTAATTTAGGATTTTTGCATTAGTTTATTTGGTAACTAGGGAATTAGGAAGACGTAAGTAGCGAGCCATGAAATTGCGCGGATAGGCCTTTACCATCTTTAAAATGTCAAAGTAAGAAAAGTAGTATTTAGAAAGATTTCTACCATGCGATAAAACGCCGCAACTAGAATACCAGGAGCCCTGGTCTAGTAGGCCAACCCATCAAGAATTAAAAAAATAACCAACATCATGGGGATTTTGGCATAAATAAGCAAAAATTACAAAGTATTAAGGATCGATTGATATGTCCTAAACAAACAATAAGGAACACCAATGAAGTTTGGTTGACAGATTCGTCGTGAACAGAAACTATAAATATAAGGAGTGCCAACTACTGTGACTTTCGCCAGTAACTAGCAAATATTAAGGGGCATTAAAGTTTGGTGAACTATCAATCCTGAACTAAAACTATATAACATAATGCAGTAAAGCAATTGAAGTCTTCCATAATGAGATTTGACAATCAAAATATTTATACATTGTTAGTATGATCCACTTCAGAATTTAAAATCCTATCCTTAGACTGTTGTTGTTGTTGCTTATCTCCTTGGTTTAGCAGAGCTAAACTAGGTCTATAATGTTTGTCACTCGTAAAAAGTCTAGGACCATGACTGGATTTTCATACAAATCGTGTCTGGAAAGTCCCAGACAGTCCAGGATGTGGTCGGGTGCCGCCTGTTTGATGGAACACTTCGGGCAGATAGGAAAGGTCTTCATCCCATTCGTGTAATGTGTCCACTTTTAAGTCTCGTAATGGCCGTCTGGTCGCTTCTGCAGCACTTTAGGGATAAAGCCTCTCCGGGTCGCTTACCTTGGTACCAGTGGTGCACTGGAGGAATTTTCCAAGACGCATTATGAAGACTCATAGCCCTCGAAAAGAACTCGGAGTGGGTCAACAAATCAGAGGTGTAAAGCGGTTCATTGCAACCCTCTTTAGCCAGTAAGTCTGCCGTCTCGTTGCCATAAATGTCTACGCGAGAAGGGATCCATTGAAAATGAACCTCTCTTAATGATGAAAGATGTTTGAGTTTGCTAATAATTGCCAAACCAGTACTATCTCGCACCTTTAGCCAGTTGGAAAGGTAATGGATGGAGCTTTGGCTGTCAGACAGAATCCAGACAGGAGATGAGCCAGGGAAGGAGAGAATTGAGTCAATGCCCTCATTAATGGCGATCAGTTCACTCCTGAAAACTGAACAATGGTCTGGATTTCTCCTCTTAATAATTTTCTTGCCTCCCTGGGATAAAATAAAAATTCCACTGCCTGAACAGCCACGTTCATCTTTGCTTCCGTCTGTATATATGACATATATTGACTTAATCCTCTCAAAAACTCATATTTTTTATCCTCAATTAAACTTCAAACTTAATTACCTTTTCAAGTATCATTAATACCACTTAGTACTTTAACACCCCAACTAACTTTAACATCCCAACAACAGTGTCATCGAATAGCAAACGTAACCGTTCCCACAGAAACTGTTTAGTCATCACATTTCAAACTTAACCTTTTCACACTCTCCCATAACAAATTCAGATCTCTGATTGGTCATCAAAGAATGAGAAATAATAATCTAATAGATGTGACGCACTTTCTAATCAGACTCCAACATGTAAGGTTGTGTGCTCTTTTGGCGGCCCGAGCTTCGGCTCTGGACTGCCCCGTTATTTACTCCTAACTGAAATCTTTACAATAAAACATTTTTGGACGTCCATTCCTTCATTTCTAAATTAATTAAATAACAAGTATGCTTCAATGTGAAAGTAGATGTTAATTTACGTCATATATTACGGGACAATCCTTAGGAATATTGTGGATTATTTCAAGCGCCAATTGTCTCAAAAAGGCAGGATTTGCGGAATTCTTGCTAACCCGGGTGGGAAGATTTGTGTGGAAGAAGACTCGGTTTAAGCCTAACGAGGGGTCTAGGCACTGATTCAAGCTATGATGCAAGATGTCCTTCTGGGTCAAATTTTCAGAAAATGCTGAGCTAAGAGGGCTGTTTCTTCATAGTCTTTGGTTGTTACTCCATCCCAGCATGTACTCAAAAGTTCGATTTTGAGTCCCAAAACTGGCAAGTTTAGAAAAGTACTTTGTCAGGCCCGAACTTCTTCCGAGACTCAAAGGTTGTAAATCAGCCTCAAAAAGAGCAATTTCACTAGGGCAACTATTACGAAGTCCAGTTATAATACGGGCGGCACTGAGCTGGACCCCCTCAAGTCTTTGTAGATTTGTTTTGGAAGCACAGCAGTAAACTGCGGAGCCGTATTCAAGGATAGGCCTAATTAGAGTCGTATATGTAGTTCTGAGGGTGGCAGCATCTGCACCCCAATCCCGCCCAGAGATATATTTAAGGATATTAAGGCGCTTTTTGCTCTTTAAAATAATATGATCGATGTGTTTACTGCTGGTAAACTCGCTATCCAACACAAAACCCAAGTATCTGGGGTGCTTATCAACTGTTAATGGTTGGTCATTCATATAGATTCTAGGTTGGTAATTAAAAAGTTTCCTGTTAGTTGTAAAAAAGGAAGCAAAATATTTGGAGGTATTGAAGCATAACTTATGTTCATCCGCAAACATCAAAACATCATCAAGGGTTGAACTAATGTTGGTCTCCAGTTTCTCAATATCAGTGCCAGAGTTCCAAATCACAATATCATCCGCAAACAAACCCACCTCACAGCTCTTAGAAATGATCCCTTTAAGGCCAGCCATAAATAAAGTAAATAGAGTAGGGCTTAGGACAGATCCCTGAGGGACACCTTGAGACAATTTGAAGTTCTTTGAAAGAGTGTTGTTAAACTTTACTTTGAAAAGTCTATTTCTCAAGTAGTCGTAAATCCAAGTAAGGGCATTACCGTGAATTCCAAATGAGTCAAAGAGTTAAATAATAAGTTTTTGTATCCATACTCGGTCAAAGGCCTTGGACAGGTCAAAGAACGCTGCAACAGTGTGATGAGTTGGTTTTTTGTTATGGGCATCTTTAATCCTCTGGCAAAAATAAAGCACCTGGTCAGTGGTGCTGTGTTCTTCCCTGAAGCCATATTGTTCTTTTGGAAGGAGATCATGTGAATCTAAGTAAAAGATCAGTCTTTTTAAAATCATTTTCTCCATCACTTTACAAGTAATGCAGGTCAAAGCAATTGGTCTGTAGCTTTCAGGTGAGTGAGCCTCCTTGTTCATTTTTCTCACAGGGACAATGGTTGCCTTTTTCCAGTCTTTGGGGAGCCTCCCCAGACTCCAAGAAGCGTTTAAGAAGCCTAAAAGCCAATGTTTTCCGTGAATTCCAAGATGACTCGGCATATGCCCATGAATCCCATCAGGTCCTGGAGATTTACTCAAGTCAAGCTCCCCCAGTGCCTCCTCAAGCTCCTGCAAAGAAAAATCCTTCTTGAAAATTGAGGTCCCCCCGGGAGAAGTGCGACAGCCGTGAACTAGATTACTGGCTCTTATCTTTACAGCTTTATCTTCAGTGGGAAAACACCAATTTACTCATCAGTTGGTAATGGGAACCAATCATATTAGCTGCTTGCATATCGTCTCGGGCACCTTAGACTAGATCATTTAAAAATAGGCCTTTGAAAACCAAACTTGTTCATTTTTAACAGAACCTTCAATCTCAGAAATAAACAGTTTGTCCTTCTGTTTAATTTTTAACAATTGAATAAAGAAGATTTTGATGTAGTCTAGGTCTTCACATCCAACAATTAATTTTCTTCTGAGCTTTGGCCATCATCAATCCACTTACAAACTTGCTTTTTCTATCAATTAAGCATTTTCCACATGCCTTTGCAGGGCCGTCTTAAACTAGGCTGGGGCCCTTGGGCACACAATAATTTGGGGCCCTTTTGGAAAGTAAAAAAAAGCTCAAAACATTTTTTACTGATTATAACCATTTATTATAGGCAATCAAATACAGTATGATATAATATGTCATTAATGATGTTAGAATGGTGCTGGTTTTTTGATTACGATTACGGTTTCTTTCGGGATTTTTGTTGAGCAAAATCTTTTATTATATCATCAAAGTCAATTTTTTGAAGGATATCATTTTCTATGCACATATCAGACAAATTACTCAGCCGTCCTTGCAACATTGTTGTTTGCAATTCATTTTTTATTCTCTTAAGCTGCGAAAGCTGCTCTTGTAGCAATTTCTATGTTTGGAAAAGTTTCTTCGAATTTATCTAATTTTATTAGGTTATGTAAGATTGAGATATTTAAATCCGCTGATAGTTTTGCTATGTTTTTTTTTAAATATTTGCTTGAATGAAAACATTCTGTTTTAATCTCATCTGCATTAATTTTTTCATGATAAAACTCTGCAAATTCTTTGCATTTTTTGGTCAACTCACCAGATTCAATAGTCGTTAACTGACAAAGAAAACTAAATCGACTATCAATATCTTGGTATGCGGACGTTTTTTTAAATGTGTATTTAATTTGTTAATTATTGGAATGAAAGTATCTACACGAAACTTCTCCTTGCCTCTCAACAGTGCAGTCTCTAAAGATCCTTAAAAAAAAGTGATACGTGTGCTGAAGAGCGAAATCTTTTTCTTTCAAAATGTATCTTTGTAGTCAGCATATGGATTTTTATCTTTAGCAGCCGTTTCGTACTGATAAAAATTATTGTCTGCGGTTTTGACATAACTGATCAGAGATTCGTAAAGTTTCCTTACAAAGACCATGGTTATAGTGCTATTCTGTAAATTTAGACTTCTTTTATTCATAACTCCCAAAAGATCATTCCATATTTCCGTTAGAAGAGAAGCCTCAAATTAAAAAAAAAAAATTGCTAGGCTTTGGACTTCCTTTCTAGTGTCTCCTGGTTGATTGGTGCCACTTGCAGACAATCTAGTTTCCGAAAGAGACTCCAGGACTCTATTTGCACCTAAATGATATGTCAACACTTTTCATCGTTTTGCCGAAACTGAGAAAAAATTTTACAATTCAACCATGAACAATGTCAACATTTATGTTGGTTCTTGTTCGGCGGTGCAGCTTGACTTTGGAATCGGAGTGATTGCATGAGTGATCGCTAGATGGCGTACTTTGTAAATTAGGTAGGGTGTGATTGGAAATATTATTAATTAGTACAGTAGGAATAGGTGCAGTCATCGATATAATGGCGTAGTATATGCCTTGTAAATACCTTCTGATAAGATTACTGTTTTGTGAAGAAAATTTTGTGTGCCTGATAAATATGTTTTGAGAATAAATGTGAGAGAGAAATTGTCGGTCGTTCGGGGCCCCCTGAGAATGGGGGCCCTGGGCACGGGCCCCGTGTGCCCTTATGGTAAAGACGGCATTGTGCCTTTGGTCTCTAGTAAAAAAAATAATTTAAAAATTCATTGCCAGATTAAAAAACAGGTGCTTTTTTTGCACAAAAGAATGCTGGAACTCTCTCCAGTGGTCGCGGATTTGGAAAAGAGAAAAGGGGAATTCGGACTGCAGGCGAATTCCTCTGGTGTCAAGTCTAGATTAGTGAAGGTCATTAAAAGTTTCAGATTATTGGAAACTGACCTCCCTCAGGGTTGATGGACCTGCTTGAAATGAGCCCCAGTCTTTGTGTAATCATTACCAGGCATTTGACTGCTTAATTCTTCTTCGGCACTACAGCCTAGGACAGGCAAGGGCCATCCTAGGCCAGATCCTATGCCATTTTTTAATACTGCAACAATTTACCTCCATTTAGTCTGAATTGAAGATCAATTTATATGCTGTCACCAAGCAATATGGTGGGTGGTCGGCCGCTCTTTTGGGCTCCATCGGGAAAAAGTTACTTTTTTAGTTGGTTCATTGTCGTCTGATCTGTAAAGGTGTCCTATCCATGTAATACAATTTGCTTAGATGAAATTGATGATATCTGGTTGCTTATAAAATTTTTTTGTAAGTCTCAAAATTATAAAGAAAGTGCCACCCTTTATTTTGGTTAACCCAGCCACGAAAATTCTCTTATCATATTTCTTTCAAATACTATCATTTTTGTTCTCTTCTGATTTAGTGAGAGCCTAACATTCATTCACTTACGTTAACATCTACTCACTTAAATATCTATAAAACACTTTTACGGTCGTAAACAGGTTTTATAGATATTTATACTTTGGCGGATGAATCGACTATTCAACAGGTTTCTAAAACCAAAGTAGCATTTAATTGCTACAGCCAAACAGCGTTTGATTTCAGCACTGATGTCATTTCTATTAATGACGCTACATAATTATTACTAGGAATTAGATACAGAATTTTTTTTAAAAAAACATTGGTTTACATCAGCATACCAATGTTTTTTTAGGCTGAAATAACCGATTTTTCCCTAAAATAGCATCGGCTCGCTGATCGTTAAATTAACAATCCGCACTGATGCTTCTCTCGATGCCTAAAAATAAGTTTTGTTTTAAGAAAAAATGAAGCATAAGAAATAATTGATTCTTCAAATACAAATTTAAAATATTTAAAGCCTCTCATTGGTTTTACTTAGTTTTTTAATGTGTTAGAGTAATATCTAGCATTTAATTTTATTTTTGAAAATTTTAGTTTCAAAAAATGCAATGGTCATTACGCTACAAAAATACAAAACAGTAAAAATTATGATTGTTACAGAAAAGAAAAGCAACTAGAGTTCTTGGATGCTACAAATGCATTCAAATCTTTAAAAAAGAATAAATCAGCACAAGAGTAAGTACATTGTTAGTGCTTAAAAAAAAAAATCTAACATCAACTTCAAATAGGGCTCAAAAGTTGCCTCTGGCTGACTAAAAAATATCTAAAGTAATAAACATGATCGAAGTTTAGAAAAAAGAGCAAAAACAGAAAATGAAAAACTGAAATGAAAGGCAATGTTTTTCCTACGTTTATACCCTCCATGGCCAAAGTAACCTGCTTCTATGGCACCTGTTTCAAAAAAGTTATAACCCTTTAAGTCCCAATGATGCCATTTGGCATCATCACTTCAGAATGTTTTTTCCCCTGTCGCCTCTAGCCATTTATGATATCTAAAAGCACATCATTCGATGCTTCAAATTTTTGTTCTATTGGAAAATATTTTTTATTAACCCCAATACATGTCAGCCGTATTATTTTTTTCAATTAGAAAATAGCTCTGTGCACACTTCATTTTTGAAAAGTTGACATAATTAAAACACTATTTTAACTACTTCGGTTGAAATAATTACTAAAATTTAAGAATATGTTCAGATACTTTAAAATATATAAATAAAACATATAAATAGAGGTTCTTTTTGCTAAAACAATTTTTTCAATTTGTTTTTTTCCATTATTGAAAAGTCACGATGCAAAATGGCTTCACTGGGACTTGCTGGGTAACTCAACCCTTATTGG
This sequence comes from Hylyphantes graminicola, assembly GCA_023701765.1. Taxonomy (NCBI): domain Eukaryota; kingdom Metazoa; phylum Arthropoda; class Arachnida; order Araneae; family Linyphiidae; genus Hylyphantes; species Hylyphantes graminicola. Next base: position 61,204 of record CM043122.1, read on the forward strand.
AGATTTTGCGATGTAGGTGAACAATTTCGTACGTGGTTTCTTGAAATTCTACTTTTTCAATTCAGAAATTATCCTCGGTTAAATTTATATCACTGGATAAAGGAACAGTGTATATGATAATAAATGGCGATTTTTCCGATATTGAATGTAAAACTCCGACTCAGAACTGGATACAACTGTAGAAATTTGAATGGTAGAAGTGCAGGCGATGATGCATATAAAAATATTCCCATTTTGAAATGGTACAGAGCGGTAGTTTCAATTTTTTTATGGGGGGTGGGCAGCGTTTTGGTGCCCTCTAAAATTAGTTTTGACGCCTCTTCAAATATATATATTATTAATTAGTATAAAAGTGCTAATTATTTAACTCTAATTCTGAATCAGTTAAATTATTAATTTGTAATTAAAATAATTACCTTGCATTTATTTATATTATTTTAAAATAAATTTAAACTTACTAACTTATAAATGCCAGTTCAAATCGACTTCAGATTCTATAAATCTTGTATTTTTAATGAAATAAAATGTTTTTTTTATGGCATTGAATGCTCTACGTATTTTTGGTTTTGGAAGCATGAAAAATTCCAAAATTTCTTCAAATTTATACATTTCATAGTACTTCAAATATCTAAATAATTTATCTGCAAATTTTGACTGAAATTTCAAAGTACCTAAGTTGTCTTTTGTCCTTTCCAAACTTTAAACCCAAATTATATTTCTCACTTTAAAATTTTTAAAATTACTTTTTCATTAATCAGCATGACAACATACAACTTTTGAGCCCCTGTTTGTAGTTGATTCTCGAATATTTTGTTTCTTCAAGCCACCCTCAATGGTAAATCCAAACAATGTGACAAAAGGACACGATTAAAAAAAAACAAGTGCAAGTTTATTGAATCATGCACTACAACAAGCGCTGATTTTAGTCTAATACACAAGCACACCTAAGGAAAACATGAGCACAAGCTGAACTATCCAAAAGAGGAGAACAAACTTACATGAGACGATATCATTATCAGAACTTAGGGCATAAAATTGATCTCCTAAAGGAGGAGGAAGGGATTTTTGTAGTTGACCCTCTTTTTTTCGCCGATGTAAACTAAAAGAACGCTTGCTTTTACTTTTCAGACGTTGATTGATTTTGTAACGTGGATCATCCTCTTCAGAAAGATCACTCCCTTCAGAGGGTGGATAGTTTCCACTTCCATCAACTGAAATCATATGAAATCTATCTGAAGCACAAATGGAAGAATGCTATTTCTTACATGACGTAAATTAGAGGCGAGCACTTGAATTTTCTTTTTATTGAACAAAAAAATTCTTTGAGTAATACATTTTCAACAAAAAACTTTCATATATAGTGAAACAAATTTTTGCCATGATAAAAAAAAACCTGCATAGAATACCTAACCCATAATCCAAATCCTTAAAATAAATGTACATACATTCGCAAAATGTACAAATATTGCTGTAAAATGGGGGTTTCACACATAAAATGAAGCCCAGTGGCAGTGCTTCTCATTCTTATGCAACAGGTCCGAGTCCTGGATTGGGCAAGGTTGACTCATCCTTTCATCTCTTAAGTGGGTCGATAGATTGAGGACCTAGCATGCTTGGAAACACTGGAGGTTCTGCAGTAGGCTGACCAACTGCCCGGGACATATGCCTAGCAACCCAGAGTCTTTGATGAAGTAAGCTGAAATGGGCCCTTGCACTTTTTTTTAGTTTCTTTACACATAAAATCTCATTTTCCAGAAAAAAATTCTTCCTCTCAAAAACAAAGGATAAAAATTAAGAAAATATTTTTTGTCCACACTGATATTTTAAAATTTTGAAAAAATAGTTTCTTAACTTATTCTTGCGTTAATATATTTTAATTACTTTACTTTTCTAAACGTTATTGATAAAAGACATTAAATAAAATAGTATTCATTCTAAAGTATATTTGTTTTGACAACATAAAACAAGTAAGATATCCTTACAAAAAACATCGCTAGTCCAGGGACACATTTACTGATCATACTTTTGAAAGCTTCAAAATCTTTCCCAGTAAGAATTAAATACAAAATGGACTTTATAAGGATTAAAAGCAAAAAAAACATTAGCGCTATTCCACAAAAATGTCAACCTCGATACCAAAATTTCAAAATTAAGTACATACTTTGTGTCGCGTACCATTTTAAAGATTGGAATCTATTTTAACACACTGAATTTCATTGTTTGAAATGTATATTTTATATAGAAGAAAAATTGCTTTTACAGGGACTCTAAAATAAATCAACAATTTTAATTGTTAGATTCTTACACTTTCGAAACATTTGTTTTCCTAAACTTTCCATAATTTTTTTTAAAACATTAAAATTAACTTGTTCCCAACATTATAAAGCAACAACATTCTATTTCTATACTCTTACCCAAATCAAAATTACTTGTAATGGGTTACATTTCTTATCCCCTTTCATCAGAGATGGGTGAATTCGTATTCGTAAATTCGAATGGATTGGTATTTGCAAGTGTGAATCCGAATACGAAATTTTGATTCACACCCATGAATCCGAATCTATTCGGATTCACATCTATTTGGAATGCAGGAAATTTGAAATGTATCCTGAACATTAACAGTGAAATGGCGGTTGACGGTGAAATCCGATTCGAGAAACTAGTTGTCCCCAGGGAATTTTTTACCGTCGATGACAGGCAGTTTTTCGAGGCCTGCCCTATGTATAAAATATTTTTATAATAAAACTCAACTTTCGTGCTTGATTCAATCAATTGTTGGTCTATTTGTTAATGTGAACAGACGATCAGTTTTAAGCAAGACAGTCCAGTCCCGCTTTTTGTCTCACTGTCAGGGTCCGGTGTATGTTCCGTTTATCTGTTAGTCCCATTAAACAAGGGGAAATATAGTTTTGCAATGAAAAAAAATTAAACGCTCTTGATTTAAAACATTGAAAAATGACCTTAAAATACTTATTAGTGCTTTATAATTGATTACTAAAAGGACCTCTAATGCTAAGTGTTCATAATCAATTTTTCGATTATTAGTTGTTTATTATCAGTTATACGGTCAGTTGAAATAAGGGGGAGGAGGGATGATTTATGTGATCAATTGTTGAAGGGAAAAGAAATAGAATTTCCTGAATTTGGATTTTGAAAACCAGGTCACATTACTTATGAATAAAAAAAACTCAAAATAAAGTATTCATCTAAGTAATCTCTTTAACTAACTCTAAGTAATAACTTTACTCAGTCAGATTTTAGTAAATGAGACTATTAAAACTTCAATTTCATGCGTTAATTACGAGTAAATATGCCTTACACTGATGCAGAGACAAAGGTACAGCGACGCCCATTCAGTAATCATAATGAAAGAAAATTATTACGCAGAATATTATGATCTGCAATTTTATTTAGGGAGAGTTATCAATGACGGAGATCAGAAAGTAAAGATAAAATTCTTGAAAAACCTTGGGACAGTCTTTGAAAGACCAAAAGTTAGCGATATATAAGAAGTAGATTAGCACTTCATATTTAATGGTCCCACAATGCTAGAAGGATCTGGTCCCTTTCAAGTTGTTGGAGAAAAAATAATTTAAAGGGCATACAATAAGTTGAAAGTTTATTAAAAAAATTAGGTTAATGTTAATTAGCTATCCTTGTAACCAGTCAATTAATAATGAATGTGCAACATATTTTTGGGCTTTCTCTCATGAGACATGGGCTGGGGAGCCCAGTCGGTTAAGACGCTTGCCTTGAAAGCGGAAGGTCCCAGGGTGGGGTCCGGGCATCTCTAAAATAACTGCCGGCTTATAACAACCTGTGCAGCCTTAAATGTCAGATTAATAATACCCCTCGTAAAGGGAGTGCACGTTAAATATTCTCCAAAGTCCCAACGCTGCGTATGCAGTTGCCCAATAAGGCCCTTATTCTCATAAAGTAGCATATATGCTACCCAGGGGTTTTCCCCTACTTTCTGTTTGTTAAGTGACGTCGGCGAGCATGTTGCATTTTTAGCCTACTTTTCCTTATTTTAATTCGAAGAATTAAAAAAAAATGAAAATTAGGTATTAACATGCTGTCGATGTCCGTCTGTCCGTACCCCCCTTCCAAAATCAGTTCCATCAATCCGATCTTATAATAATTTTTTTTATTAGAAAGATATAACCTCAGACACCCAACTTTCATACTTTTTGTCCGTCTGTCTGTACGATCGGACGGACATATATCTACTATTTGTCGATGAATTTCCCATTGAATTAGCATTGAAATTCAATTTTGAGTCATTTAAATCGCTGTTGCAAACTACAGATGCTACGGACAAGTGAGATACGTCAAAAAATTCAGCGTATCAAAATGAGAATACATACATTGAAAATTTCAGAAAAGAATTCGAATTCTAAGTACTTCAATTATTTAAAACACTTCAACATTTAATGCTCATTTAAAAAGCACAGAAAGCCATTTTTATTAGAATTAAATCACCATTGCCATCGCAATAATCGCTCGAGAAACTTTAATTCTTTTAGACAATAAATTAAAATAAATTTATTTTTGCAAAATTGATCAGTTTGAAATGACGTCAAATCTATTTCACTTCGAGATTCTGTATGTTGGTATGCTATGTTTTGATTCTATTTAAAAGCGAGAACTAATACATATTTATTCTTTGAAATATAAATTTTTGCAAACGATTTGAGTAATAATTATTTAATTTTCGAAATAAATTAAAAAAGTCGAATTTAGCGGGTAAATGTTTAATATAGAATTAATGCTGTGTTTGGCGCCTTTTTACCTGATAAACACAACTGTTGTGTGGAAGCGGGTTAAGTGACAGATTCTGTTAAAACCTACTTGTTAATTTACATTTCCTATTTTAAGTTCATTTTGGAGTAGTTTTATGATTTTTGTTCGACGAATAATTTAATATTTATTTATAACTGCAAATAATCATGCGGGCAATAAGTATTATTTATTTTATTGGCGATTGAAAATTAATGAAAATAATTGGCTTTAAGAAGTTGAAATTATAGCTGGATGCTGTGTTTAGTGAAATTTATTCTAATGTTTATAAATTTAATGTAGAAACTGTTGTTGATGTCAGTTACTGTAACGAACCTAGTTTTTTCAAGATAAGAATTTTAGTAAGTATTTAAGCAAAAGGAAAGTAGGGTATTTTAGTTCTTTTAGAACTTCTTGCTATTTGTTGGAAGAAAGTTATAGAAGTCGTTCAGATTGAAAACAGTACACAAAGTTAAAATTATTTTTGTTTTAGAAGGTAACTTTGTTGGGTTGTTGTCTTGTCGTCTGTACAAGGTAAGTTCATTGAATTAGTTTTCAGATTAATTTTTTTTTAACTTTGAAAAATACTTATCCCACTTCTAATGTTCTGTAGTTTTAAAATATTGTTCAAGTTGTTTGATTACCACTGTTTTTGTAGAAATACAAGCTGAAAACTAAAGGTTGCATTCATGCTACTTCATGAAATTAGGTTAGTTATTGATATGATCAGCTGTTACTTACACAGGGTTCCCACTCTTATTTCAAAATAAAAATCGAGGAGTTTTAAAGGACTTTTCAAGAAATCACAAAAATTTTTCAAGGACCCTTAATGCGACGATTATTTTTCCGATTAAAAATCGACTTTTTCTTACAAAATTGATTACCTCATAAGAATGCAAAAATGCGATTTAACGGCCACCCTGTACTATTAACATATTTTTTAATATATGATTTAAGTTTTGGAGTTCGGCAGGCCTAAGTCACAGAGCCGCCACTATCATCTTCCAAACGTCAAAGTAATATAATACCTAAAGATTTTGATTTACCAATATGTGTCCTGAACTAAAAAGAAGGACCTCACGTTACACAGCGAACTATAATACCAGACGTCGAGAGGTTGGTTGATCTCTTCTGTCTTGAACTAAAATAAAAACGGACACCGATATTATGTAGCAAGTAACCCAAATTTACGAGGAGTCCAGGTTTGGTTGACTTGTCCGTCCCTAACTAATAACGGGTCGGGTAACAATAAATTTTGACGCAAACGAGCAAAAATTACGAGGCGTTGAAATTTAGTTAAACCATTTGTCTTAAACTAAAACTACATTATAAAAATAACTAAAACTATATTAAAAAATCCTAAACATTTCTGGGTTTTCGAAACCGATTAACCACTACTTTTTTTAAATTCAGAAACAGATCGGTCAACCAAACACTGACGATTTTATATTTTTGCTTATTTGCGGCGAATCATAGTTGGTGTCTTTTTTTTTATAAAAGTTTAAGATGTCCAAGGTTTCCTCCCCCAATCCATCGGCAGCTGGTGCCAAGTTTGATGACCAATTTTTTTCAATGCTACATATCGGTCTAGCATAAAAATTATAAAAAAAACACTGAAGAATTCAAGTTGTTTATTTTTTTTTTAAATTCTACATTAAACAACCGTAAAAAAGAAGTTAAGAGAAGCTACCTAATGAAACGGCTAATCACAATTTTAAAAACAGATGTTTCATGGGGACAAAAGATGCGTCCATAACAAAGAATCGGAAAAAATCGAGTCTGCAATTGTAACATAAAAAAAGTGTTGGAAATATCGCCAACGCCAGGTGTTTTGGCAAACATATCACAGGAAAATAAAGGATTTGTCGAAAATATTGTCGGTTAGTAAGCATCGTTTTGTAGAATGCCGGAACGCTATGCATGTCATTTAGTGCCGATTTAGCAGTTTTAAGAAATGACTTCTTGAAATTTGAATGTCGGGAACAAAGAACGGGAACAAAAGAACTTTTGAACGATTGTTTGTCAAAATTAAGGAGTACGACGAGGTACTTGAAATCGAAAATCAAAAACTTTTTAATGATTTTTGGAAGAAATCAAGTATAAAAGGGTCCTCTCTTGTAATTGGAAATCAAATTCAAGGACTTTTAAGGACCCATGGGAATCCTGTTACACTTGAATAGTTTATTTTTTAAATTTTATCTACCTAACTTATTTTCCAATAAGATTTTTTATTATTTATTTCTTACATGGTTTTTAACTTAGGATTTCACATCTAGAGGACAGTTATTATTGTCTGAGTTTGGAGCAATTTCTGAAAAAGAGGAAGATGCTGCTTACATCGAAGATTAAGATGAACCGGAGGCCTTCAATTACCCGTCTATTTAGATTTAACAATAATTGTTCAACTAATTATTTATGAATTTAACTGAAAATGTATTTTATTCTGTACTCTCTTGTACAAAATTAACAAAAAGAACATAATTTGCACTGATAAGTCAACACGATGCTAATGACAAACCTGTAGATTACTTCTACGATTTTTTCAGACGAACTTATAAATCAGGTGGTTGAGTGATGCTCTAGACTGGGAATTTTTAATAGTAGCCAGTGGCTACCAGAGTGAAAAAAAATGGTAGCCACATTTCGATTTTTAGTTGCCAGTTTCAAATTTAAGTATATATACGACAAAAAGAATGTGCGATTTTCCACAAAACAAAATTTTTATAAATACATTTTTTAATGTGGAAAGATGACAGTAAAAAAAGGATCATACCAAATATGTAAGTTAATGTGATTGGCCATTATTGAAAGGAGAAAATTATTTGATGTACACACAGTTCAACTTTTCGGAGAATTCTTGACGTTGCCCACGATTGTTCATGAAATTTTCTCGCATCAGAATTGTTTAAATGAATAGCTGAGATCTTAATCAGTGGTAAATCAATCACCTGTAAATTGCCGAGATTTAAAAATCAAATTTGCATTTAGATTTTCGTCGACCAGCTCTATTTACGTCACATGGAGGCCGACTCAGTGATGTTACACAAAACACTGGTCAATGATGAGGGGAAAATTTCACCGATGAGCAACAATTATTGTCATCTAGTCTTTCTTCCCGGCAGAATCAAATCGAAGCGTTTTATTATTATTATTTTAGAATTGCAGCTTCAATATTAATTATTTGTTGAACAAAAATGAAAAATCATGATCGCCACTTTTGGCGACTGGGGTTCAATTTTTAGGTAGCCACTTTCGATGGAATAGTCGCCAGTTGGCGACTGCCGACCGCTAATCTAGAGCTTTATGGTTGAGCAAACAAAGATTTAATTTATGCTATGCAAAACACTTGCAAGCCCATAGTATTTACTCGGGATGACTATTGATTTCCTGGCAGCAGAAATACTAATGGGAGTAGTGAAAATGCCCTGTTATCAAGATTATTGGAGTACAAGTCTGAGGTATGATAAAATTGCTGACATTATGACAGTGAAGAAGATCAGACAGTACCTGCACTTCATTAATAATGACATGAACGATGATAAATTATTCAAAATTCAGCCTATACTGGATTACATCAGACAAAAATATTCTGAAATATGGGAAAAAAAACATGAAAGACAAACCAAGTTAATGGGGTTTTAAAATGTTTGTAAGGAGTGGCACCTCGGGGATCATTTATGATTTCATTCCACACACTGGAGAACAAACTTTTTCAACGTTAATTTTACTTCTAAGGAGGAAGAGCTCTCATTCACTGAAAAGTGTGTTGTAGCTCTTTTAAAATCAATAAAAGGTATCCCCCTTACAACAGTCTAATTTGACAATTATTATGCCTCACCAAAGCTGATACTGTTGAGAGTTTTCTTTGGGGACCCAAAAGAACTGCTGGAGCAAACAAAACAGACGAAAAATACCTTTTGAAAAAGGGGAGGGGTACCCATGAAGAAATGAAATAGTAGACAGTAGTAAAAAAGTTACTATCATCAAGGGGGTTGACAATAGGGTAGTACTCATTTGTTTCACCATTTGCTGGCGGAATTGCTTTGAGCAAGAATATCATTAGATATTCTTATTGTATTGCATATAGATGTATATAGTTTTTTGTTTTTCTTTGTTTCATTCAATTAATATTTTACGTAGCATAATTTTTTTTGACTTATACTGCCTTTATTAGGTAACACAAATACAACAAGTTCCATAAACCAGTGACCCAAATCTCATGCAGTAGCATACATGCTACCTTTTTAAAAACTAATTAATTACTGCACTAATTATTTTAGAAAGGCCATGAGACTAAATAATCTTTGTTAGCTGTAAAAAAAACAGAAAAAGAATTGAAAATTAAAAAATCAATAATTTGGAAAAAAAGGATTAATGGTTGCATTGGGTGCCTAATCAGGTGTTGACTCGTCACTTGACTGTGGTTTCAAATTATGACGTGCATCACTGATAGCCCTTGTGAGGCTCTAGTGTAAGATAATTCAAGTTAAACTAAACTCATTAGACATTTTAAGTATTTCAGAGATGTCAGTCAGTTACCATGATGTCAGTCAGTTGCCAAGGCATTATAAAAGCTCATGTTTTTTCAGGGGGTTCAATATTTCTATAAAAAAATTGATGTGCTGGAGAGTTCATTTTTTGCACTTTAATATAGGCCTGACTTTTGAAAGCCACCTCTTTTATATTCAGAAAAAAATTATAATGAATAACTCTAAGTGTCAAAGAAGGTTGCATATATGTCAGTCAGTTACCACAACTTTAATAACTTTTCTAAAAATTTAGATAAGGGCTATCTAAAATTGCAAACCATATATGAATTCGGATAAAAAATTTCTTTTAAAATATACAAAACTTAGTTTGTAAAACTTTATAATTGTCCCACTATTTTGTAAAACATTGTAATTTCGTCTTCAGAATGTCAGTTACCCGTGGAATGGCTCATTACTAACTAAGAAGATAACTTTTTAAAAATAATAATAAAGGATAGGTTGGGGCGCTAATTGACTAGTTTCCTAAAATGATTCACTAACTCAGCTGAAAACTATACAGTTAAATTTCAAACAAAGTTAGTGGCCTCAGATTAATTTGATGGTGATAAATTTTTTCAAATCATTAAGTGCAATGTTAACATGTATCATTAGGCCTTAACAGCGAATAAACAAGTAAATGACACACAGATGTAAATCCTATCCAAATGTAGTTTTAAAAAATCTCCAACAAAGTGTAAAAAAACAAAGTTATAGTTTCCATAAACATTACATAAGCTACTAAAACAAATTTCAAAAGTCAAGCGCAATTTCAAAAACACTTGGTTTTGCTTCGCAAAGAAGAAAATAGCATACGAAATCCAAAACACTCTCACCATCTGGACAAAAGTATGGTCCAAATTAACGAAAAATAATTCAAATTAAATTAACTTTTGAAACGCTATTTTAAAAAAAAGTATATTCAAAATAGATAAAGAAAGCTGGTAAAAAAAGTACAGAAAAGCAAAATGATTATAAAATCTTGTGTGGATCGTTCAAAATATTCTTCGCTATACATTATAAAAAAAGTATGTGGGTATATAAAGCTCATGGGTAAAATATTCTTAAAACTCGGTTGCACAAAGAACTATTGTATAATTACACTACAGTAAAAGACCATTTATCCGTCTCCCAATCAACCGGAAAGCTCAAATATCAGGAAAATGTCCAATTCCGATGCGGCAACAAAAATATTTTCGTTAAAAGTGGGAATTCTTGTCGAATATTTTTATTTTTTGAGAAAATTTAGTTTTGCGATAACATTTGCCTCAAAAATCGCTTTGGGAATTGGAAGTGTAATTTAACGCTGGGCATGGCACTCCTTTAGGTTAGGTTTTGGTAAGAATGAGTTAGTTACATAAGCTAAAGTTAGTTAGTTTTAGCATTTTAATATGTTTCCACTATACAGAATCTAAAAGCTAAGAGGAATTAAATTTATTACGGTTAACAAGTCTAGAAAAAATTAATAAGTCAAATATAATCCATATTAACCCTCCCAAAATTTACATATTAGCCAGAACTGAATAAGTTTTATTCACAATACTATCGGAAATTTAATTCGACCTCTTATTACCAAATTTTTAAAATTACTTTTATTATCGATGTAAGAATTTTCGCTTACCATATATTGTTAGCTGGAATTTAAATTAGCTTTATTCTGACTGCGACTAATGTTACTCTAAAGGTTGCATTGGGTACCAGCTCAGCTATCGGCTTCATCACTTGATCGCAGTTCCAAATTACAAGGCGTTGAGCCGAAAATAATTGTTTCTCTAGTGTTATGCGAGTTCATCACAGAATGGTAACGAAATTGAATTTTTAGTTCAATATCGGGATTTAAATTTTTAGTTCTATATTCTCTCTGGAATGTAATTCTAGCAGGGATTGGAAAGTTACTTCTAAAAAGTATATTACAGTTACTTTATTAAAAAAAAGTAACTTATAATTACAGTTACTTAAGGGGGTTCAATACCCTCAAATCAGTGAAAAAATCAAAACAAAAATTATTGGCTTAAAATACCATTACAACCTTTATTAATAATGTCACAAAGTATCAAGACGATTGGAAAACTATTTTTGACATTAAAAGCCATTTTAATGTCATGGCTTCGTAAGGAAATGGGTTAACAATAAAAACTTTAAACGCGCTTTTCTCATAACTTGATTTTTTGAACTTCGATGTACCTTTTCTCAAAAACTATGCTATGTTTTCTAGTAAACTTTTTTTTATATGATGTAATACATAGTATAGATTAATCTGAGGTTATGAATTTTAATAAAACTAAAGTGAAAAAAATTTTTATGGGGCAAAAAAGTGAGAAATTTCATGATTTTTTGGGTACTTTAAAACTTATTTTATTTAAAAAAAATCTAACTGTTATTTAAAAAAAACTTTTAACCTCAGATTAATATATAAGGTTGGTATAATACACACAGAAATTTTTAAGATGATCTGATCAGTAGTTATTGTGAAAAGGTACATTGAAATTGGCCAATTTAACATTATCGATATACAACATACTGAACCCCCTTAATGAAAAAAACACTCTGCAGTTACTTAACAAGAAATGTAACAATTAACAGTTACTTTTTGAAATTTCAAGTTGAAAGAAAATTTGAAATTTAGCTATCTTACCTTTTTTCAAAGAGAACCACGATTCACAAAGCACAAACAAAATTTGAAATTATAATTAATAAACACATTTTCATTAAAATTTAATCCTCTTGCTAAGAATCAGCTGACAACAGGTCCATGAGCAAACTCTCGGGTCGGTACTGACAGAAATAGATGTGTTTCCTCAAAAATGAAAGTGCCCCCTCTTAACCCTTATTCTCATGGTCATAAATTTTTTAATTTTTTTTTTAATTTTCAAATTTTTTTCTGTTTTTTTACAGCTAAAATAAAGATTATTTAGTGTCATAACCTTTCTAATAATTAATGCATTAATTAGAGTTTTATAAAAGGTAGCATATATGCTACTTCATGAGATTGGGGTAACTGGTTCATGGAGCTTGTAGTTGTATTTGTGTTACCTGATTTTTAGTTGTTGTACTACTTGTGTTAAATGATAAAGACAGTCCATGTCCAAAAAAGTTATGCTATGTACAAATATTACTTTAATGAAAGTTTTTTTTATAAAGTATGAATATCAATGAAACAAAGAATAAACAAAAAACTATATACATCTATATATACAATACAATACTCTTATATTTAAAGAAGTGCTTGCTCAAAGCAATTCTGCTTTTAGCTTCCACACTACGTTTATAACGTAAAAAGTGGAGGGTTTTATAATCGTTCAGTCCGACTGTCTGTCCGTCACCCACTTTCACAGAACAAACCAAACGTCGCACAAACTAGTGGGATACGTCATTTTGAAGTAAAAAATCAGACTAGGTTACATCCCAAATTTCATTAAAAATTTAAATTGGAAGTATATTTAAAATTTAAATAACTAAATATTTAAACTATATTGAAATAACATGCAAATTCCATTTTCATTCAATAGTTTCAATGTTGCCATTTCGTCAAACGTACGAGAAACTTTATTTAAAATAAAAATAAAACCTTTGAAAGAATATTTATTTATGTGATATAATTCGGTTTGGATTGTTGCAATATCACAATGGGTTTTTTTTTTTTGACGGTTCATTATATATGTATGAAGAAAGATGTATACAAAACTCTAATTTTGCATAAAAATATGCACATAGTTTCGCTTTTATTTTTAAAGCATCAATTTTACTGCTTATATATTTTTTGAACTGTAAATTAAATTATGGCGACTAAAAGATACATATTTATTAAAACATTGCATCATTATTCTACGAATTTCAAACAAATTTAGCAAACGATAATGAGTAATTTTTAATTAGAGATTTTCTCTCTGAAGTGTATAAATTGCGAGTTTCCTGTGAGCATACATTGTGGGGAAGCGGTTTAGGTGACAGATTCTGTAACAAACCTACTTGTTTTGTTAAACAAAACCTTAAATTACACATTTTACAAAAGACGTTGGAGAAACCTTTGTGACAGAATCGGCATTTTCCACTATCTCTGAAAATGAGGAGGTGGCCTACTCCATCTCTCATGATCGATTAAATTAGTAAATTTTTTGCTTTAAAATTAAAAGCGAAACTGTATATATTTTTTATATTAATTTTTATGCATCTTTCTTCCTACATATATAATGAACCATCAAAACAACTTCATTGTGCTATTACAACAATCCAAATTGAATTATATCATAAAAATAAATATTTTTTCAAGAGTTTTATTTTTATTTTAAATAAAGTTTCTCGTAAGTTTGGTAATGGCAACAGTGAAAATAATGAATAAAAATGGAATTTGCATGTTATTTAAATGTAAATTAAATTTTTTGTTTAAATTTTAAATCTTCTTATTTAAATTTTTAATGCAACTTGGAATGTAGCCTAAACTGATTTTTCGCTTCAAAATAAGGTATCCTACTTATTTGTGAGACTTTTGATTCGTTCTGTGAAAGTGGGTGGCAGACAGGCAGACGAATAGACTGAACGATTATAAAACCATCCCCTTTTTTATGTTGTAAACATAGTGTGAAAGTTAAAAAGATTCAAGTGTAAGTAACAACTAATCATGTCATTAACTACCCTAATTTCATGAAGTAGCATATATGCAACCTTCAGTTTTTAGCTTGTATTTTTCCAAAGACAGTGGTAATCCAACAACTTAAACAATTTTTTAAAACTATAGAACATAAGAAATGTGAAAAATATTTTTTAAAGTAAAAACAAAACAAAATTAATATGAAAAATAATTCAAAGGACTTGTCTTGTAGAGACAACGAGACATGATGCAAAAACCCAACAACCCAACAAGTTACCTTCCTCTAAAACAAAAGCAGCCAAAGTAGACAATGCTATTCTGCTTTTTCCCTCCCAAGAAAAACTCTTATTTCGGGAAAGCTAAATGGTTCGCTTCTTAGGAGTGCAATCTCAAAATAAGCACCAGACAGCCTTCGGAAATTAACGAAAGTTTTTGTTACTTTGTTAACGCAAAAAGTAACTAAGTTACAAGTAACACGTTACTCCAATCCCTGAATTCTAGAAACATATATTCGAAAAAAATGTTATTTAATTTTTATCTGTACGGATGGCTACTGATACTCTAAAGTTGTGTTGGATGCCAGCTCTGATGTCGGCCAGTCGTCACATGATCGCAGTTTAGTTCTATGTTCTAATCGGAAAAATCTAGTTTTCACCGAAAGCAATTTTCTGTTCATAATTCTAGTTTTCTTTTAAATGAGCATATGGGGATATTATCCATCAAAGCATTTTTCCATTATGTACATAACTCAATGTTACGAAATAAAAAAAATTGCTCTAGAAAATAAAAAATTAATATAATGCCGATTATTTGAAAATGGTGCATGTTAAATCTGTTGTTGTCACTATAATTTTGCGTTGGATGCTACGCCAAATTTTGGCTTCAACCATTGCTTACAATTATGTGGCTATTCAGCAATACCCCTTCTGTAGCCTAGTGAAATGTAATTTATTCAACTAACAATAAAAACTTTTGGTCAAAATAGTAACCATTGAATCCCAAGATCGGCATTATCTTTTCAACAGAATTTTTTTTACAGATTTGGTCAAATTGCTAGACTTTAACCATAACTGCTAAAAAGATTACATGAACAAGCAGCACACTAAACTGTACCACTTTCTTTCAAGCTGGGCGGAAAAACATGGCGCAGATTTAGAGTAACTAATGCTTCAGAAATTCAAAATGCATTTAACCGTGAGATATTAGCCCAATTTTTAAAGCAGATCAGTTATTGTTCTGCTGAAGTTCCAATTCTTTAAAATATAAAACAAACAGCATTTCAATCACGTTTTATCCGGAAAGACTTTCGGATAAAACTAAGTCTATCCGAATTTACATTCCCGATAACTGAAAATTTCTTTCGATCAAAACTAAAAATAAATTTCAGATAGAACATGAAACTAAAATTCAAATTCCGGTAGAATTAATGGTTTGGCCCAAATAAGTTCAGCTGGGGGAAAAAAAACGAATCACCCCTCGTTTCTCGGCTGCTATTGATCAAGGAATTTTGTGTAAGGTGTCAATTTTCAGGAAATAGCGTGAGGAATAAGGAACTGGCAACAAAAATTGCAATAGGGGTCGTCTACATATTAAAATGAGTACCAACTTTGAAAATTCCAATGGCAACACCCAATTTTTTTACATAAAAATGTTCAGCACCTTCAAAATACCCCATGTATAAAAAATAATTATTTATTCTGCATTATTTGCTGAGATATAAGTATTCAAAGTTGAACGCCAATAATGTTAAAAAAGTTTCACAAACTTTTATTCATACCTCTACAAATAAAATGAATTAAACAAAGATTTTTTTTCATTATATAATTCTTAATTTTCCAAAAACAAATCACATGTTTTTTAATCAAATTTTTATTCTTAATAATTTTTTATTTAAATAAGAAAAATAAAACATGAATAGCAACCCCAAATTTTTGTTACATAAATCGATAAAGTAGATCAAGTAGAACCAAAATCGCGAATTTTTTCATTCAATAACAATTATTTGCCGAGTTATTGTAAAAAAACTGAAAAAGACGAATTTTGGGGACTGTGTAAAAAATTACTCGGTTAATTTGATCCTAAATTGCATTATCGTTTGGCGATTAAAAAGCGTTTGTTGGTAAATGTTTATTCAAATTATCGATTTCTGTCAAATGTCTAAAAATCTTTTCTTATTTCAAGTGCATACAATGTATTTTGTTTGTATAATTAACATTAAATTGTATCAGTTACTATATTTTTAAATGTATTTTAATCACAATTTCAAAAAGTGCGTTTAATATTAAAAATTAAATACCCTAGAATATTATTGGAATTCGGTTTTATATACATTTGATTGTTACCACATTAACTATTTAAAATGATTAGTGCCTACTGCGTTGGTTAAAAATCCTTACCAAATCATTCCGAGTAATATTATTTTGCTTTCCTTAAATATTGTGTTAATGTCGTAACCCTTAATTTTTAATATGTGGTTTACCGATAAAAAACTAAAATACTACCCCTAAACGAGTTCAAAATTAAGGCTTTAATATCTCAGCAAATAATGCAAAATAAATAATTCTTTTTTTAAACATGGGGTATTTTGAAGGTGCTGAACATTTTTATGTAAAAAAAATTGGGTGTTGCCATTGGAATTTTCAAAGTTGGTACTCATTATTTTAATATGTAGACGACCCCTATTACAATTTTTGTTGCCAGTTCCCAATTCCTCACGCTATTTCCTGAAAATTGACACCTTACACAAAATTCCTTGATCAACAGCAGCCGAGAAACGACTGGTGATTCGTTTTTTTTCCCCAAGCTGTACTTTTGACACCGGGCCTTGTAATTTGGAACCGTGGTCAAGTGACAAGGCAGATATTCCAGCTGACACCTAGCGCAAAATTAGATTGACATCGGTAATAGTCAGGATAAAGGCACAAATTAGAGTCTGGATAAGTCATATGGTTAATGGAAATGCTTACATCGATATTATAAAATCTAGATTCCAAATAGAAGGTGATATCAATTTCGGGTAAAACGAAATGTTAAACTATTAACGAAAATGAATAATTTAAAATTAATAGGCCTTTAAATTCATTAGTGTCCAAACATCTATGATAAGTCGTTGTCAAATCAATCGTGGTTTCTAACTTGCGTGTAGATATTAACTTAAGGTTCCACGATACCTTACAGTTTGTTAATAGTTTTCTAACATAATTTAAACCTGGTTATTGAAGATCGTAAAAAATGCACGCAACTCGAATCAATGCTAAAAACTAACAATAAGATTTAAACCTAAGTAAAAAAAACTAAACTAAAAGTAAATGAAAATATTTTGTTTAAACCAGTTTCTTTAACACTGTTTTTTTAATTGTCATCCTGTCATTATTTTTAATTTTTGTAATTCTAGAATCCTTATAAACATTTTCACATACATTAAGTGACTTGAGAAAAAAATTGCACAAGTTTCTTATACCCGAAATAAAAAAAATTATGGTAGAGCTTCAAAAATATTAATTTTATTTTCATTATTTGAATATCTAATAAAAGTCCTGAGAGAAAGCTTATATAAGTCTTTAATTTCTATTCTTTTCAACTACACACTATATGGTGGGACTGTTTTGATTAAAGAAATTGAAGTTCAATATATCATTGTGTAAAATTTAACTATTTTATCCATTCTAAGAAGCATTTGGAAATTGATCAATCTTTGACAAGTATAGTAAGTCTTTCTGTAAACCTTGTAAAAGCCAAAAGAAACTTACTGGTTAATGTGCTTTAAATTAGTCACAATTTAAACAGTAGAATATAAATAAACTTTTTAAAAATTTATAAAAATGATATAACAAGCATATACGAGGTTCCCACACAAAACTTATCAAAATATAGAAGTTTTAGTAAGGATAGGTTTTTTTTAATTAAGGAAAAGTATTAGGGCAAATATTGGTATTGAAACGAAGGATTCTTCATGGAGGTGGGGTCCTTTAAAGCCAAAATGCATTTATATTTGATAGGTTTTAAAAATATTGAATTAAAAAAACACCTTCCAAAAAGGTGAAGATTACAATCTTAACAGTCATAGTAAATCAATGCAGATTTTTACAAATCTTGTTATGTCAAATACTTTCAAGTTTTATCAATACAGAAAAGTGCAGCCACTCTAAAATTAAAAAGTGTATGCATAAATATTGTCGCTTGGCTGCAATATTAAAAAAAAACTATTTTAAAATTTATAAATATCTTTTTGTTACATTTGAATACACTTCGGCTTACGAAGGTGTCATCACCATTAAAAAATTAATTTTTCGAATCAATATAGTACAGATTGGTTTTTGACGTAACTAAAATGATAAGGTTTCCAGCATAATAAAATAAAGATAAGAAAAAAACATCACATTCGCAGAATTCTTTGTAAATGTTAATTGCAGTCATATGGCGATTTAAAAACACAAGTCAATATGTTTGATAACAATTCATTCAATTTATTCGATAAAGATTTTAAATATTACGAATTCAAGACTAGCAAGCATTATCAACATTAATTTAGGACCCAACAAAAAAATTCTGGCATGAGGTGCGACAAGAAGTGGCTTGGCTTATGGAAACAAAGAATACAAAGATTAAAGTTGCAATCGATGGGCTTTTTTTTAAAAAAAAGGGGGTTTTAGGGCATGTGGGAACCCAATATACACAAAGAAACATTGATAAATATAAAGACATGTTATAAAATGTGCTTCATAGTTTACAAACATAAACTTTTCATGCAAAGGGGTGCTAACTAGAAAAGGTTGGAGCATGCCTCGATACCTTTGTCTAGTGGATCAAGAGATTGCGTCCTCTGACCCCCCGGAAATGGCGGGAGTGGAGGTGCCTCAAAGGAAGGGATCCGAGGGGGGGCGACAGGGATGCCACGCTTTTTACGCGTTTTCTTGTGAAGGGTAGGTTTACGATTGGCTTTATTATAAACCTCCCTTTGTCTGCGCTCCAACGAACTCCACTCACTTTCAGAATCAGAGCCTAACAGTGAGAGCAATTAAGGTTACTTTTACAGTTAAAAACAATTTTTTCTAACTGAAAATATAAATAATTTCAATTTGATTTAAGCACTGTTTTTGTATAGCTAAAAAAAATCAGGTTTGAATTGATTTGAATCACAGAAAAAAAAAATCAAAACATCTATCGTACCTCGATCAAATGCCTCTCTATTTCCATGTCTTCTAGTTAATGAACGGATACGGTGTGGTTTGCTGTCTGGAAGTGCATTATGAACAACTGCATACTCGTACTCATTCCGATCAGTGGAAAAAAGGTGTACTGCATCCTATAGAAAAATCATTTGCAACTTACAAGAAATAGAATAAGAAGGAAGAACACTAAAAATTCGCAAGAATTTTGTACCTTTACTTGAGCATATTCATTGCCTAGATCCATACTTTCAGGGGTGGCCAAAGGAGCATGCATTATACCAACTTTTGGCATTGTAGCTCCCGATTTAGGAGAACTTAAATTTATTCTTCCTATTGCATCAGTTAAATGTCCATATTGTTTAAGATCTATTTTCTTAGGCTAAAAAAATAAATAAAATACAAATAAAAATAATTTGTGATTAATTTATTCTTTGCATTGTAGCCGCAAGAACATAAACTTTCTTCCAAATTTTAACTGCAGAACTAGATATTTTGCAAATTTAGGTTTTAAAAAAATATGGTCTCTTTTTTTTTTAAATAAAAGTTGAACTCTTCAAGTTTTAAGACAACTTTTTGTTGACGAATTTTGTTAGCCAAGTTTAAATTTTTAAAAAATAATAGAATCTTGTTTTAGAGAAATCAATTATACAATTCTCCCTGCCTAAGACTGATGTAGCAATTGTTTAATCGAAACAATATTGTTGATTTGAATTCACATGAACATCAAGAAAAGTAGCAGCTTTTTGTTAATATAATAGCATATTTTTTCAAATTTGAAAAAAAAAAAAGAATTAGTGATGAGAAGCCACTTTTTCAATTTTTGCTACCACTCGAACCAGTTTTCTTTAGATTTAAAGAATAAGAATGAACCATGGGCCTTTCCAACTGAAGGGGGGGGGGGGGTATACATGAATAGGGACAGCACAAAGCTAGAGAAAACTAAGACCTACAAAAGAACAGTCTTTGAAAAGAAACTGCAGGAATGTGCAATGTTTAAAAAATATATATAGCTTCAGATTATAAACGCTGCTCAATGCTAAACAATAAATAAGTGAGACATATTACCTATGGTGTAGATTAGATTGTCCCAAATTTTATAAGTCATGGTATATGAAAATATCAATAAGTATACTCAGTCACATAATGACAGTAGGTTAAAAAAAAAGTATATACTCTAAGTATTGAAACAGACAGCTCAACAGAGTTGAATATGTGGCAGAGAAAAAAAAGGTTCGTTTTTATGAGTGGATAACTATCAACCTTCTGAGGGACTGATGCATAAAAGAATCTAATTTCCACTTGTGGAGTACTGTCAATAATGCTACCTGCCAAATCAAGAAATGTAAACATGTTGTTAACAATACATTTCCAAAACGAGAAGTTGAATATAAAAAACAGCTTAATTTTAAAATAATGTAAAACTTGTAATCAAAACCATTATGAATTACCATAACCAAACAAGAAACCATTATGTAGTTGCCAGAAGGGATATTCTTGATAAATTGAGTGAAACCTATGAAGATTTTAACTGTATAAATTTTGCTGGCCTTAGATGGGTGAAAATGTTGTAAGTTTTTTTAGCTAGTTTATATGTACAAGAGTCAACGATGGGAACAGTAGGGCATAAAGGAATATTAGGTTTATGGATTATTGGTAATGCACAGAACCTCGAGCAATTGAAGGGATTAAAGACTTTTGCTAGACATTTTTTTTAATAGAACTCCCTCAGGTTAGGGTTTTATACAAATAATATGGCTTCTTACAATCCTGAGACAGGAACATTGAATACCATAACTATTTTCCCCCATAAGAAGTCTCAAAACTTGAAAGTTTTTTTATATTTTTTTTATGAAGACTTATTTTAGTAATTAGTCTCACAATAAGGTACAAAAGTTAAAACTGCTGCCTTCATTTCAGATTGTTCAAAGCCATTCTCCGTCTTAACGTAATAACTAATGTATGAAAAATAATTGAGAGTTCTTTCACAGAGCACTTCGAACAGATTTTCCCAAACGTTTTTAAGGATATGAGAAAATAAACTTTTTTATTCAGGTATTTTTCATTGAGTGTACAGATCATGTTTTTCTTCTTAATTAGTTTTATTTCCAATGACATTTTTCCTATGAGTTTTTAAGAAAGGAGTCAACATATTGAACAATAACACTGTTCGACAAAAAAAACGCAATTGTTTATCCCGAAGCTACTTTGGCGATTTTTTGCTCCTTTGGAGGTCCAATAATAGAAAAATGACATTTTTAGCCCAAGTTTAATAGGTGGATTCATCAGAGATCAAAAAACTGATTTTTTAACGTTTTTTAAATAAAAAAAGCCTTTTTGAAGTTTTTTTGGCTACAAACAACCTACAACTGGTTCTTACCTCTATATGGGTGTTAAGTGAGTACGGATGGGCCATTTTAGAACTCAAACACAGCTCCAAAACCGTCTAAATTAGCGATTTCTGCCCCAAAACGCCATTTTTTAAAATGTTATTTCATGTTTTTTCGCGTGGTTACTTTTTTGGCTACAAACACGTAAACCTTCCTGCAACTGGTTTGATTACCTCTATGGGTGTTAAGTGAGTACCGATGGGCCATTTTGGAATTTTGGAGCGGTGTTTGAGTTCCAAAATGGCCCATCGGTACTCACTTAACACCCATATAGAGGTAAGAAACACTTGCAGGTTGTTTGTAGCCAAAAAGACGTCAAAAAAGGAGTTTTTTTTTAAAAACGTTAAAAAATAATTTTTTTATCTCTGATGAATCCCCCTATTAAACTTGGGCTAAAAATGTCATTTCTCTATTATTGGACCTCCAAAGAAGCAAAAAATCGCCAAAGTAGCTTCGGGACAAACAATTGCTTTTTTTTTTGTCGAACAGTGTAATTGATGATAAGCAAAATTTTATGTGCATTTATGCCAAAGTGGATAGCAGAGGAGCACAGCATTGCTTCCAAAAGATCCGAATTGCTGTGCAGGTCAAAAGGAATAGTACAGTAGAACCTCGATTTAGCGACCTTTTCGCTATAAAGACCGTTTCGGAAAGTCAAAATCATTTAACCATAGGATTAGTGTTAAAATACCCTCTTTTTGCGACCGAAAAACAAGCAGTTCCTCGATATTGCGACCGAATAATTGTTAGAAATTGAAGAACAAAATTTGCTATAAGAAGCCTTTTTTTTTGTATTTGCTTCAAAATTTAAATTTGTGGAAGTATTTGAGTGAGTAGAACCTGTTTGCTTTTGTTTGAGCACAATAAAGCAAGTCCTCTCCAAGCGAGGAAAGGGGTTGAACAATTGAAGAATAGGGCAGGGGTGAATTCCCGGAATTCACCGGGGACCTGTGTTGCAAAAGAAAACAAGGTCAGCTTGATTTTTCATGCATTCTGTATTTGGTTGTTAAACATAGATGTTGGTTATGTTTGGATTACCGTCGCACTAGAGCTACACGAGGGCTATTGGCGACGGGCGTCGTATTTTAGAATCACAGTCAAGTGACAAGCCAACACCTGAATAGGCACCCAACGCAACCGTTAAGGGCGACATTGTACGCTGCGTTAGGACTTTGAAGGATATTTAACGGGCACTATCTTACCGGGGTATTATTCGTCGGGCATTTTACGGGCCGTTTATAGGTCGGCAGCTATTTTGGCGATGCCCTGACCCAAACTAAACATAGATGTAGAAAATACACCACCACATTTGACAATTGAACTAACTGACCTCGTACAATTCGCAAGTTTACAAAATGGCTCTTAAAAATAAATGTAGCCAAATTTCTATCGATGTGAAATGCAATGTATCGTTGCTACAGAGTGGAAGAACAATGCCGAGGATTTTCTATTGCTATGTCCACACTGCGACAATAAAAATGACAAGAAATTGTGCGTGCATGGAAATGTATATGCAATTTGGTCCATTCGAGGTAGGTGCGTGCGCATGCCTGACCAATTCGTATAGGCATTTCCATGTGCGCACAATGTCTTGTCATTTTTATTGTCACAGTGTGGACTTGGCATATGAAAAATAACAGAAATAGAAAATGCCATTATAAAGAAAGCTATTAGAACTTTGAAACAATTTTAAACTATTAATTTTTTCCTGCACAATAACATACAAGTATAAATTCCAAATTAAACGTTTCGATTTTTTTGTATATGTTTTTCCTCAGTTTGTAAGGGGTTTTTAATTAAAATTCTTCATAACGTCCCTTCGATACAACGACCGTAAGTTGTTGGTCCCGAGAGCAGTCGCTGTATCGAGGTTCTACTGTAATTTCTTTAGGGCCATCAGATGTACTGTGTATATAATTGATATCTTAAAGTGTAGTAGGGATTTCAAAACAGTCCAATGGGGTCTGGAATCCAAGGACGCTCAGTAAAAACCTGTTTTATTTTCACACAGTTCAGATTTTATTTTTTAAAGAAAATCATTGCTGTCTGGAAAGAAGCAGTTTACCGTTTTATTTTCGCAAAAGGCATATTTTTCTTATATCGGAGATGTTTTGCGTTGCATTATTCTGCAAATATTTCTATTGAAAAATGGGGAAAACAAACACTGATTGGCTTAGACACGAGTACATATAAGGATTTAATGGTTACTTTTTTATTTTAAAGCTATCAAGACAAATTTTATAAACAGAGTTAAATAGCTGCTTTAAAAATAAGTTTAATAAAATTAAATTTATATATTAAGTCAAGGTATTTCAATCTGAGTGTGCGATTGGAACACATATAACTTTCATATTTTCATTACATATATACAAGGTATATCCATAAAGTATGTTCTGTTTGGTTATATGAAAAAAACATGTACCGATACAGAACAAAAAGTATCTTGTGGCAGTTACTCTGATTCAAGAAGAAGAAACGTACGCCATTTTTATATTGCTGCTACCAACATGTTCTTTAAAATGTCAGCTTCAATAGAAACTGCTGCCACTTGTGAAACCAGATCTGCGATTCCTTTTCTGAATTCAAAGAAAGTTAAATCAAGTGAAATTTATGGGAAAAATTGTTGCGAGTAATTCAATGGTTAGAAGATGGGCTAGACAGTTCAATGGACATGATCAAGTGCACAATGAAGAACGAAGTGGATGCCCCTCTTTGGTTACCGATTAACTGGTTCATACAATTAACAGAAGCTTCAGCAAAACTTTAAAATTAATGGTCTTGCTATGGAATTTCCGAAAATCTCACGATCACTAATTCATGAAATTGTTACTGAAAAACAGAAATTTCCTCATGAATTTAAGGTTATCATGAATTAAGGTTCATGAAATTTAAGGTTATCTGAAGATCAATTTGAGGATATAAAATGTAGACTGTTAGATTCTACACTATTTCAACCGATCCCACTGTGCTTGGAACAATACTTGATGATTTGAACGACTACAATCTACTTCAAATTACAAGGAAATTAAATCTTCCTAAGATCTAATTAAATACTGCATTTCACAGTGCAATTTAGTTTGTTATTCAACTATCTAGCTATAAAAAAAATGCAAATAATCTTTTTTGTATATTTTCAAACAAAAACAACCCAAAAAAATATGAACTATGAAGATTTAATGATGATTTCATAGTCCAAAAGTTAATCACTGAAACATATCTGGTTATTGGTTTTCAATTCAATAATTAGTGACAGATGAGCTATCGGGTTAGAAAAGGCTAGGAACAGACCTCGCAGTGACTTATCAAAAATAGAATGGGAAATATAGGAATTTATAAAGTAAATATAGGTATTTATAGGAATATTTTCAAGTCGATATATTAATTTTTATGGAGTAAATATATGGAAAAATGAATGGCAGTGAACTAATTAATAATAATTATAATATAATAATTAAAAATTATACATAAAAACACAATTTACAAAATTTTAGCTTTAGTGTGCTAATATTCGATAGGGATTAGACATAGCAACCGATATAACTAAAGTGAACTTATAAAGGTTGCAGCCCTACCAGAGGACATGAAATACCCAATAAAATTTCACTAGGTTACGATCGGCAACTAAAGTTATCCTGTATCATTAAAGAAAAAAAACCTTTAACTTTTTTATTAAAAAAACCTCTGAAGACCCATAAACAATTACAGAACAGCTAATCCGGACACCCATAATCTACCTAAAATCAGAAACTACAGAACAGACCACAGTAGAAATAATGGGGGGGGGGGGAGTTTCAAAAGTAAACAAAAATTATCTTTTAACAATCAAGCTATCCTTGTGATTACAAAGTCACGAAACACTTGATCAAAGTAAATGATTCTGGTAGGTTTGACTGGATTGCACTGGAGCTACCAAAGTAAGTAGATGCTCTTGCGATCACGCAGAGGCAAAAACCGTCAATCATTATGTAGCATTGCAAACCTATCAGTGGATTTCGTGAAAATTATTAGGGAGCATTATTGGATTTGGCTGGCCAATAACCGATTGTTGAAAACATTTTAGTACATTCTAATTTTAATTCATCTTCAAATTTTAATTAAATTTATTATCCGTCATTAGAGTTTATTTTAGTTTTTTATTAAAATTTAAGCTTAGTTAGATCGAGAATGGAGGAAACATTTTTTTTCAGGATGTGTTAATGTTGTGAAACATTTGAGGTCTCAATGTAAGAGCAGGCTCCCCTTTTTTAGGTGTTATTTTTGTCCAAAATTTCTCAACCTTTGCTCTACATTTTGCTGCCTAGATATTTATATGCTAGGGTTCTTGACAAGTAGTTCCTCTAAACTCACTTCGATTTTCAGAATTCGGGGAATATTGGGTAGTTAACCCATAATCCGGAAAGGCTCAAGTTCTGTGATGTACAGATTAAAGGTTCTGTAATGTATCCGGAAACAGAATAGTTATAATTTAAAAAAATTAAGTAATTATTCACGAACTACAGAAGCCCTAACTGCATGTAAATATCAAAACAAAAGAATCTTTTTAATTATAAGTAATTAATATCTATAAAATTATACTTATTAATGATTTTAATGGCAAAAAAAACTTTCTTCTGTATTTTTTAAAAAGATTTTGAAAGTCCATGTTGTATACTTTGTAAATATGTGTAAAACAGGGACCAAAGTTTAACCATTAGAATTGTATAGAGATCTATAAGCATACAAGAGCCTTAAAAGTTTACAACTAAACAATATGATTCCAAATCTGAATAATATTCAAGTCCAGTATAGAAAAAAAACCTGTTTTTTTTTCCAATTATAGCTATAATTTGAATAGCAGTGACAGAATGTAAAGTATTTATTAAATAAAAGTGCATTCTCGAAAACAAATTATATACTTAAAAAAAATAAAGAAAATACACTATGTTTCAATAATAAAATTAACATAAAATTAAAAAAAAACTAATTATATATTCCAAGATATAAAAATGGAATAAGTAAGATAAATTTAGGAAAGGGTTCAGTTTTGCTTTTCTATTGAAAAATTTAGTAAAATCTTAAATTGTTTTGTCCTTTACCATCCCTGAAATGTATGGTCATATGCTTAAATATGTATAAAACATTGGCAATAAAAGGCAAATTAAATAGAAACCAAAGCATCAATAAAAAAAATTCTTAAAAACAGAAAACTCTTTTAGAATATGCTCACATCATAAAGAAAGGAAACAACCCTAGTAGCAATTTTTTATCGGCAATAAGCATTTTTCATACTCTGCGGTAAAGTTTTTGATCACTGGGTTCCTTTTGCAAACTGGCTAAGTGTTCGATAAAACATCATGCCTGTCAGTCA
Organism: Hylyphantes graminicola; assembly: GCA_023701765.1. Taxonomy (NCBI): domain Eukaryota; kingdom Metazoa; phylum Arthropoda; class Arachnida; order Araneae; family Linyphiidae; genus Hylyphantes; species Hylyphantes graminicola. The sequence continues at coordinate 88,002 of CM043122.1, forward strand.
GGGCGATCATCTAGATGAACCTAACTGATAAAATTCTAATCAAATTTTTAAAAGAAAGCAAAGAATTCGATAAGGAGTCATTTGTTTTATAGATTATTGGAAAGTATGAATAAATTTCATTTTAAAAATATTTAAAGTTAATCTACACTTAAGGAAAAAATAAATTATTTAAAAAAAATTAAAGAAAATTGCTCATTAAACTTTTTGTGCAAATGCTGCGAATATTAAATGAAAATAAAATTATTACAAAAGAAAACTGAAGCTCTTCTAATTGCAATAAGAACATAAATGTGACTTCTCAAATATAGTTTTAAAATATTAAATTCATTAAATATTACAATATACAAAATGATGGGAGTTATTGCTTCCTTATTGATCTTGATTTCCCAGAAATATAACATCAAACGATAAATAATACCAGTTATATTTTACTTTAGATCATACTTTCAGATTTTCAATAAATACTGAATCAAAGATAAATGACAATAGGCTTTCGTTCACAGCGTACAGAGATCATCTTGTACAAGGTTTAGATTAATGAATGTGATCATTGTGTGCGTGTGGTTTCGGTTTTTCAAAAATTTGAAAAATATCGATGACCGATCAAGCCAATATCAAAAACTATTGCTACTAGGGGAAATATAACTTGAAATGCATACAACAAAGCAATTGCTATGTCACTGATATATACTTTTTTAATGTTAATAATTATGAGAATTATTTTTCTGAAATATTTTTTTATGGGTGTGGGACATAATCAAGGAAAACCAGAATCCTAATACAAGAAATACACTTTTTTTTGTTATTTCACATTTTTTAAAAAGAATTTAGAATGTTTATTTTAAATATAAACTGTCATGAAATTCTACCCTTGTGGGGATTTCGTCCTGTTCTGATTATGTCCGGAACCCATTTTTAATAACAATCAATTCTAATTTTAGGAGGAACCGTACATTGTAAATATTAACGCATTTAGAGTTCAACAATATTTTTATACTAGTCTGAGGTGGCATTTATGCTCCTATTGTTGTTTAGTAAACTTTATTTTCATAATTTGATTAATTACCATACAAGTACTTAATATGACAAATACCTATAAATTACCGTTTATATGGGTAATTCTTTCATAATTTTTAATTTTATATCCTAGGGCATAACTTTTGAAAAAATTAATATTTATTTTCAATTTTTTCCTATTATACTAATAAATTGGTCCTAATATAATTGCAAAACCGAATAATTTTAAAGCAAAGGAACTCAAAAAAAAAATTTTAGTACACAAATAAATGCAGAGAATTCCTTACCGTCCGATGTCCCAAATGTCAAATTCTTAGTTTAGTACTCAAACTAACACATTTTTGAGCTAAAAATTACATTCATTTGGATTTTAAATTGAACTAATACTATATCTTAACAAATTCCTTCCATAAAATTTTGGCTTTTAATATTAATAATGTGTATTTTTCTTCTTCTAACTTTGTCCCTGGGTTATGGTACATTCACTGACCTCATTGCTAAAGGGATGAAGAGAGGCACTGGATGGAGAAACAGTGATTCTTCAATCATGATAACTGTATTGCAAAGAACGTTTCAGTTAGTAATTGCGTTTTTTGCTATACTTCACAAATAAGTCCAAAAGTTAAAAAACAGTAAAATGAGTTGCGAGGCTTTATTGATTTCCTCACCTTCCCTCAGGGTTAAGGATAATTTTTGCTTGATGATTGGAATCCACAGCGCTTTTTGAAAAACACTGTGGGTTTCACCAATCATGTTAAAACTAACAATACAAATAAAGTGTGGAATTGTGATTAGACATGGAAATGCGACACTTAAAATATTTGCTAAACGAAATAGCCTTTACTTTTATTGAGAAGAAAATTTTCCTAAAAGCCTTTGTAAAGTCATTACAGATCCAAAAAAGAAGAGTTTGCACGACAAAGAGCTGTCAATGAGGAAAATCGCCTAAGACATCACACAACATAAATTTCTGAGAAACATGTCTTTGTGCCAAAAAACGTAGAGTATAGTTCTCAAAATAGAATAGTTCTCAAGAGTCAGATTAAAGGTTACAAGTATTATCTACTTTTGCAAAAAAAAAAAAGCCAGCTGTTACCGAAATAACGTGCAAAAAAGGACATAATTACCCCAAAACTGGTAGCAGCTTGGGATAGATGCAAGTTCAGTATAAGAAAATCTGTTTATTCTGAAGGCAACAGTTAAGTCTCCTCATTATAATTACTTACTAGCAAATAAATACTGGTTTTTTACAGAGATTAAAAAAAATTCAAATCAGTCCTAGTATATATAGGTATAATTTAATCTGTTATTATGACAATAATCTTATGTTTATTGTTCCCGCTCGAGTATAGAATCCCGCTACTTATATTACCTTAAAATTCAAAATGATAAATCCACTATTAAATTCACAGATAGATGCAATTGTAATTTCCTGCATAAAATAATTTTAGCTCATTAGGCGCATTTTTGCTAATTTGGAGAGGAAGAGATATAGTAGCTACAAACACACCCATTTAGTTCTAGTGCGATGACTTCGCACAACCAACAAGCTTATAAATTATTTTTTTCGCATTTGGCTCATTTTTTGTAATAACTTTGCAAGTTTGGCAAAAAATGAAGACATAAAACCCTAATATGCAGCTCTAGTGTGATGACATTGAACCACCGTTATAGTTCAGTAATAGCTTAACTATGAATTTATTGCTAAAATACACATACTCATTTAGTTTCTGAAGGTAATGGCAGCAGAATAAAATAAAAAAAATCAATTTAATTATACTTTCGTAAAAGTTTATTTTAATCTATTCAGCTGATAGCAACAGGAAAGGGATAAAAATCGAATTTGAGCGAAAGTGGCGTACTTTTCTCCTGAAGAATTTTCTTTAAAAACAGAAGAGATATGAAAAAAGTAAGCCTCAGGTGCACACGCAGGTATTGAAGGGAATCTACGTTAAAAATTTCGAATTTCTGAGGGTAGTGTAAGTAGGTCTTTCATGATCCACAGACACACACAGACTATCTTTAATTATTATAGATGAAGATTACATTGTGTCAGCAAACAAAGAAAACTATTCCCGTATTGAAAAAACACTTCAAAAGGAGATACCCATTTGAATAACTTTTAGATATATGTATTAGTTATTATTGAGTTATAGGCAATTAATTTTAATCTTTTGTTATCATTTAAACTCTTTGAAGTCTGAGGAAATTTATTCAAAGTATCAGTTTCATGGTAATCTTAATAAATACAAAACCAAATTATATTCAATAAATATTAATATTGAAATTTAATCAATTTCATAATTTTTGTTTTCATTTTAATAATAGTAGCCTCAAACCCTCAGTGTTTTACTTTTAAAAAGCGCTGTAGGTTACCGCCCCACTCCAGTGCCCACATAACAGCCCTTCCCCTTTAAAAAAAAACCAAGTAACATGGATTGTTCATACTTCTTATTAAAGTACATAAATTTGCGTTATGTATATTGAGGTAGAATAAACCAATTTTTGACACTTTTATGCAGTGTCGTCGTGCTTAATTCTCCCCTACTATGGGGAGTGGAAAGGAGCATTTTGCGAGTTTTCCAAAAAAGTTTGTGCTTCTTTCCGATGTATCTTGATAACCGTCGCTCGTAGAACAATCATGTATGTTCAAAACTTGAAGAAAATGTGTGCTTGATAACTTGAGTATTGACATTTTTGTTTAAGGATTAACCCTCTAATGCATTAATTTCTATTTTCATCCCCAAAAAATATATATGGATCTTTAATACGCATACATTATGGGAAAAATACTGAAATTTTTTTAACTGCATTGGAATTTAAATAATCTCAAGTTTTAAAAAAAATTCCATACGACAAAAAACTACAAAATTCTAATTTTGACAATAATGACTAGAAATTACTAAATATTTTTCAAAATAACTCTTTTACTATAATTTTTCAAAACAATTTATTTGTATTTAGTACTAATATTATACTTTGAAAACTGCCAAAAACGTAATTTCACAACAGTTACCTCACTCTTTAATTTTGAATACACATTTACTACTGTCATTTATGAGGATTATTACTAAACTAATGAAAAACTAAGAGTAACCAAAACTTCAAAATAGAATGTAACAGATGAACAAAACACAAATTTGTCGAGAGGGAGCTCTAATTTAATAGAATAAAGTGGATTATGTTACTTGTTGTCAAACGACAACAGTATGCATTAGAGGATTAACAGAATTCGATATGTGGAGCAAAAACTTAAATTTGTAGCATTTTTTGCAATTTTCAAATGAAAAGCGGCACTTGTTACTGATATCAGAAGGGGATAAAACTTCGTTTCTGAGTGTTTTGACATAAAAGGGGGAAAATAAGAGGGCACGTCCTTTTGATTTCGAAAATTTGTAAAATAAGGGACACCCTAATAAATATACACTAGGGTGTCCCTTATTTTACGAATTTTCGAAATCGAAAAGACGTACCCTCTCATTTTTTTTTCCTTTTATGTCAAAACACTCAGAAACGAAGTTTTATCTTATTCTGATATCGGGAACACATGCCGCTTTTCATTTGAAATTTGCAAAAATTGCTAAAAAATCAAGTTTTTGCTCCATATCTCCAATTCTGTTAATCTAACAACAAAATGGTCAATGCAAAAGTTTTAAAACACACCTTTTTCTACAAGTTTTGTATTGACATAATTGTTCTACGAGTTACGGTTATCGTGATAAATCGGAAAGTGCGAACTTTTTCGGAAACTCGCAAAATGCTCCAATCCATCACCATAGTAAGATATAGAATTAAGCACAACAGCACTTCATAAAAGTGTCTAAACCAAGTTTATTCTACCTTAATATTCATAAAATAATTGCACATTTGTGTACTTAAAATAAAAAGTACGAACAATCCACGCTAATTGATTTTTTGTAAGGGGCAGGGCCGTCACGTGGGTACTGGAGCGGGGCGGTAACCCACAGCGCTTTTTTTAGAGAAAAACAATGTGGGTTCGAGGCTACTAATAATAAAATGAAAATATGCAATATGAAATTGATTAAATCACAATATTAACATTTATGAATTATAATTTGGTTTTGCATACATAAGGAATACCATAAAACAGATGAATAAATTTCCTCAAATGTTTTCATCTATATTCAAAGAGTTTTAAAATTATAACAAAAGATGAAAAGTAATCGCAATAACAACATGTTTACAACAAGTTTATTCCACCTCTATATTCATAAAATAATTGCACATTTGTGTACTTTAAATAAGAAGTACGAACAATCCATGCTAATTGATTTTTGTAAGGAGCAGGGCCGTCACATGGGTACTGGAGGTGGGCGGTAACCCACATCGCTATTTAAAAGAAAAACACTGGGTTTCAACAAAAATAAAGTGTGGAATCGGAATTAGATGTGGCATTTCAAAAATATTTAAAGAAAAAAAAACAGTTATCTTTTATTGATAAGAACATCTTCCTAAAAGCCACGTTGGGAGCGGGAGTACAATAAATTAACCTCTCCCTGAACCGCTTGATTATATATAAGGGGCGATTTTTCGGATGGGGGTTTGCTACCTAAGTTTGGCTTAATTGTTTGAAAAACATTTGAAATTTTATAAATTTTGGAAAGGATTTGCAAAAAGATGATAACAAGACTCGAAATTACGGGAGTCGAAGAGTGGAGATTCAAAGTAATTTCTACAACTTATTTGATATAGCATATTCAGACGCACTTAATATATTGAAGAAGGTAAGGCGTTTTTGATGAGACAAAGAGAACCAGGAAGGCCTTGCCGCTTAACTAGAGTTGTTAGGAAACTTGCAGAAACAGAAGAGTGTGCAAAACAGGGCTGCCAATGAGGAAAAAATACCTAAGACATCATTCATCGTCAATTTCTACAATGACATTGGTGCCGGAAATCGTATATAGTTCGTTTAACAGTATTCAAAATGAAGAATCAGATTCAAGGGAAGCAAGCCGTTGCCGAAATAACGTGCAAGGAAGGTCATAATTATCCCAAAACTGGAAGCAGGTTTTGGATAGATATTAGTTGAGTGGTAAAAGACTTTTCTCTTCTGTAGGCAAAAACTGAAGCTCTTAAATACTGCACTGATGAATTAGCAATAAATAAGTCCTCCCTTTGAACAAACACTCGTGAAGAATGGGCTAGAGGTGCAATGCACTTGTTTAAAAACTTTTCAATTCACTTAATTTATTCATCTGTTTTATGGTATTCTTTATGTATACAAAGCCAAATTATAATCAATAAATATTAATATTGTTATTTAATCAATTTCATATTTTCATTTTAATATTAGTAGCCTCGAACCAACATTGTTTTTCTTTAAAAAAGCTCTGTGGGTTACCACCCCGCTCCAGTACCCACGTGACGGCCCTGCCCCATACAAAAAATCGATTAGCATGGATTGTTCGTACTTCTTATTTAAAGTACACAAATGTGCAATTATTTTATGAATATTAAGGTATAATAAACTTGGTTTAGACACTTTTATGAAGTGCTGTTGTGCTTAATTCTATATCCTACTATGGTGAGTGGATTGGAGCATTTTGCGAGTTTCCGAAAAAGTTCGCACTTCTTTCTGATTTATCTCGATAACCGTAACTCGTAGAACAATTATGTCAATACAAAACTTGTAGAAAAAGCAAGCCGTTGCCGAAATAACGTGCAAGGAAGGTCATAATTATCCCAAAACTGGAAGCAGGTTTTGGATAGATATTAGTTGAGTGGTAAAAGACTGTTTTCTATTCTGTAGGCAAAAACTGAAGCTCTTAAATACTGCACTGATGAATTAGCAATAAATAAGTCCTCCCTTTAACAAGTTTGAACAAACACTCGTGAAGAATGGGCTAGAGGTGCAATGCACTTGTTTAAAAACTAATGTTCCAGAAATAGTCACTCATCACTGTGACTGTAATCTGTTAGCAACTCTAAACACAATAAAAACCAAAGATGTCGTCTTCCCATAGCGTTATTAACTTATAAAGATTACGTTGTGTCCACGAACACAGAAAGCTATTCCCTGATTGTAAAAAAAAAAATCAAACTTTAAAAGGAAATATGATTTTGATTTATTTTTAGATGTATTAGTTATAATTGTGTTGTTATTGCGATTTCTTTTAATCTTTTGTTATAATTTTAAAGTTCTTTGAATATAGATGAAAACATTTGAGGAAATTTATTCATCTGTTTAATGTATACAAAACCAAATTATAAATTAATAAATATTAATATTGTGATTTAATCAATTTCATATTGCATATTTTAATTTTATTATTAGTAGCCTCAAACCCACATTATTTTTCTCAAAAAAAAAAGCGCTGTGGGTTACCGCCCCGCTCCAGTACCCACGTGACGGCCCTGCCCCTTACAAAAAATCAAATAGCATGGATTGTTCATACTTCTTATTTTAAGTACACAAATGTGCAATTATTTTATGCATATTAAGGTAGAATAAACTTGGTTTAGACACTTTTATGAAGTGCTGTTGTGCTTAATTCTATATCCTACTATGGTGAGTGGATTGGAGCATTTTGCGAGTTTCCGAAAAAGTTCGCACTTCTTTCTGATTTATGTCGATAACCGTAACGCGTAGAACAATTATGTCAATACAAAACTTGTAGAAAAAGGTGTGTTTTAAAACTTTTGCATTGACCATTTTGTTGTTAGATTAACAGAATTGGAGATATAGAGCAAAAACTTGATTTTTTAGCAATTTTTGCAAATTTCAAATGAAAAGCGGCATGTGTTCCCGATATCAGAATGAGATAAAACTTCGTTTCTGAGTGTTTTGACATAAAAGGAAAAAAATGAGAGGGTACGTCTTTTCGATTTCGAAAATTCCTAAAATAAGAGACATCCTAATATACACCATACGTATATAAACAAATAAAAGTAAAAATTGTCATTAGTGGAGTGATTGATTGACGACTAATTCCCACAATGATTAACTTTTTTCAATAGTTTTATCATCGCCTCTAGTGTTTTTTTTTTACTTTTCTGGTTATATGTTTTACATACGAGTTGTTTTTTATGTTTATCCATACCATATATAGAGGAAGGTGTTGTTCCTTTGACCACTTCTCACATTTTATTATTTTTAAACTTGAATATTAAAGCTAACTTCAATTTTCTTATTTCTTCTTCCAATTTCTTACTTCCAATCAGTATCTTTTTTTTTATCATATTTAATTTTTTCAAGCTTTTAGTTTCAATTTAATTATTATTTATTTTATTTTTAAATAATGGAACTGTAGTCAAAGGTACAACATAGTGTTGACATGCGAAAGGACAGGTTAAAGGATTAGAATTACAATATTCAAAAGCTCAACAACATTTTCTGAAGTGTTTAGCTACTACGTCAAATGATTTCTATCAACAAAAACATAACATAAAAAAAATTATTAGGCAAAACCTTATGAACAAAATAGTTACATTTTTAGAATAAATGGATTTCTGTATTTCACAGGAATCCTCTAATATTGCCACAGGGCCCCACAGAATAGGTGGTCAAAGGAACAATATGGTCAGAGGTACACCTTCCCCTATATACACAGGGTGGCCCAAAAGTAGGCTAAAAGTATAGTTATTTTGAAGCAGGTCTGGTTGTTTAGTCAGTTGATTGTGCATTTACTAACTAAACATTGGCAACAAGCAAAGTACATTGCCAAAGGAACTCGTGATCTCAACTTGCCTATGATGTGGTAATTCCTATAACAGAACGATACAAACAAATTAAACTCATTTTCACATATCCGACACACTGTCTTCGCATTTTCATACTTTCAGTTGGTCGTAAGGACCCACTGTCTGTGCTCCTCACTCAGATTCCCAGAAATGGATTGCAATTATAAAAAAAGCACATCTTCCACCAGCACAAATCCTATTATCGGAAAACTGGCAGATGGCGAGCTACAAAGTTCCGTACTATGGAGACACTATTTGCTTATTCCTTGAGCAAATAAATATTTCAAAGCTATATCGAAGCTAAACCAAACAAAGTCCAGGAATCGCCACTCTTTTGATCCAATACGCTGTAGTACGACTTAATTTTAGCCAACCAACAAAATTAAGCACGACAATGTCAAATATCTGTTCTAAATAACCCGAAGTTCTTGCCTTGCCAATGGACATTAACTGTTAGCCTACTTTTGGGCCATCCTGTATGTATACACTGTTGAAAACAAATAGGGGGAGCACTTTGGGTACTTTTGTTAACCCTTTCAGTTCTAACTTCTTTTATTCTAAATATTCAAAATTTGTCAAATACATTCATTATGCATCCAGAATGTTAAAAACAAAGGGAAAAATCATAATTTTTAAACTAAAATTTAAAGGGGGGGGGGGATTGGAATCCTAACTTTTGAATAAATTATAATTTTTTTTCCGAAACTGTATTTGTTTAACCCTATCAGGCCGGGGAGTTGAGTTGTTAAAAAAAAACTATCCTCTCTGGACAGGGGATTTTCTATGGCGAAAATATATAATGGACTCTTCCACCGGGTTTGTACTTTATGGGAGATTTGGAGCTATTCTTCGAAAATCCTTTCCGGTGTCATATGAGTATAGAGCAACCCTCTTTTACGAGGAATAATGAACAGTGAAGAAAAGACAACACGGACACACCTGTTGTAAGAGTACGCAATTAGAATTCTGTATGATTTTAGGAATTTTCTAATTGTTTTAACTACATTATTTTCAATTTGCATAAATAAACTAATGTTGTTGATTTGAGTCATATTTGAATTTAACCAAATAGTTGTATTATCAAATATCATAAATAGTCATACAAATCGTATGAACTTTTGCAAATTAAAAAAAATTACTATACCAATAGAAAAATAAAGTTCACAAACTATCCAAGAATTGAAATCTATTGCAGCTTTTAAGAATGCGGATGGACCATTGCTATTTATCGTATATTAGATATTTAATATTCCGACTTTTGAGTTGAATGTATTTTTTTTTAATTTATCCCCTTGAATTGTAATTTAAATCTTTTCTTAATGAAGGGTTGGGAAAAAACCTGCCTTGAATTTTAACAGAGGTTAAATTTTTGTGGCGATCTATTGTGATCTGAAAGCCGTGGAACGACGGGGATCTGAAAGTCGCGGAAGTACAGGCACACGAAAGCCGCTGAACTACGTGGATCTGAAAATCGCGAAACTATACGGGGATCCGCAAGTTGCGGTATTCAGGTGTTGGCTCACCACTTGACTGTGGTTCTAAAATACGACGCCCGTCGCCAATAGCCCTCAAGTAGCTCTAGTGCGACGATAATTCAAACCTACCTTAAACTCCTTGCCATCAGAGTTAGCCCGTTGCTTGTGTGACAACGATCAACCCTAGTGATTTGTTTTTGGAAGGGCGTGTCCAAGCGTTACTTAGGCTAGGGATGTCAACGTACATAATGGATGGCCCTACCTTGCAATTGTTAACTGCAGTAAAGTGAAAGAAGCTTCCTATTGACAACTCGTACAATTCGTGGAAGGGTCTTTTGAAATTATCCTTTTAACAGCAAACAGGGGAGAGGGCTGAATTTGTTCAAACTCTTCATTCTGGTTAACTCTTCGGTGCAATAATATGGAGGAAGGTAATTCAAAGGACGAAAAGGGCAAACAATGACCAGTAGCTGCGGGAAAGCAAGACTTCTTGGAAAAGTGACGCCCGGATGAGACCTGTAATGTGGTCGTAACCGGAGGTTGGTCTGGTCTGTCCGAAGGGTATTTTTAACATTAAGCGTATAGGGGAAAAAAATCAGTGCCTTGAAAAATTGCGTGTTTGCAGAGGTGGTCTCTTGTAGACGTTTTACTGTAGTATATAATAGTTCATAGGATATTTTGTACTAAAAATATTAAGGAAAAAAATCGATATTCACATTTAAAAGCTAAAAATCTGAATACATAAACATCTAAACCGTGGTCTAAAACTAGTAGGATATTTTAAAATGTAAACAAAATCTAGAGAATATTTAAAGAATTAAATGATAAAAATAAATTACTTTGGACAAGGGTTGTTTACTATTTCTTGAAAATTCAAAAATAATGTAAAGTTTGAAAAACGTTCTTTGGATCAAATCAGAGAATTATTTTATATGTATTACAGGGTTTATACACTTTTTGAGAGAGAAAAAATCAAGGACTTTCAAAGGCTCTCAAATATGAAATTCAAGTCTAAACCAATGCAATCGGGACAGGGACAAAATTACTTATTATTACTCATCAACTAATACAATATTCATAAACTTGCATAATGCATCAGGGTGCATAGCAAAAATTCATCATAAAAATTAAGCACCTTTTAAGCAGCTATTTCACCAAAAAATAAGCATTTAAAAAGCAAAAATTCACAATTGCACAACTTATAATAAAAACTAGGGCTTAAAGGATGATTGGTAGATTTCTTGAAAATTACTAGGCAGCTAAATAAGCTAATCAGGAAGCATTATTGGACTGCATATTTTTGGTCAAATGCAGATGATAATCTTCTAATGGGGGATTGCACTTGGCCGATATTTGAAGACATCTTAGTGTAATCTAATCTTAATTCATCCTCAAAATTTAATAAATTTTTTTATCTTTATTATTAAAATCCATTATTTAAACTAGTTATTTATCAAAATTTAAGCTTAGTTTGCATCCATATAGATCGAGAATCGAGATCGGATCCTTGGAGTTCTCGATTTTTGGATTCCAGGAGGTCCGCAACTTTCAGATCGCCGTAGTTCCGCGACTTTTGGTTAGATTAGGTTTGAATTATGGTCGCACTAGAGCTACACGAGGGCTATTGGCGACGGGCGTCGTATTTTAAACCACAGTCAAGTGGTGAGCCAACACCTGAATACCGCAACTTGCGGATCCCCGTATAGTTTCGCGATTTTCAGATCCATGTAGTTCAGCGGCTTTCGTGTGCCTGTAGTTCCGCGACTTTCAGATCACAATAGATTGCCACAAAAATTTAACCTCTGTTAAAATTCAAGGATTCTCAAGGCTAATAGGGTAAAATTCGATTTTCCAAGGCTTTTCAAGGCCTTGAAAACGAAATTTTAAAATTCAAGGACTTTCAAGGCATCAGTCATTATTTTAATCTTAAATGAGCGACGCAATGCTAGAAGCCAAAACTGCCCAAATAATATCGAATGTTTGCTAATATTAGCAGCGGTCAAGCTTGGCGCAACCACTTCCATTGGAAGGGAATCGGAATTTCATGGTAACGATTTGGGAACGGCAAAAAAAAAAAATCAAAGTATCTTGGTGGTAAAAAGGTAGTTGTACAAAACTATACTATAAATACTACAGCCTTTTTTCTACTGTGATGGGATTCTCCGAGATATTAGGGGACCATTGTCGACGCCGCGCTCTGATCCCATTTCTTCTGTCTGATAACATTCATTGCATTCGGCTGAGAATGTGCAGAACGTCCTTGAAACAAACATTGAATTGACACTCTTTTTTGGGTTTGCACTTTTTCCAAGCTATCAGTGCTCAGTAATTTCAATTTCTGTATAGTACGATGTATTTTAGCTATAAAGATGCCAATCTAATTAAGCATCACGAGAGGGAAGGTGGCATTAAATATTCTTTAAGAAGAATTGGATTTTCTGATATAATAACACATACAGTTTAAAGGTTTTAACTAATTATTTTCATTTGCTTAGATTTAAATTATGTGTTAGTTTTTAAGCATTGATTGGAATTGCGTAAATTTCAATTTCAATAACTGTGGGTAAATTATGTTAGAAAACTATTAACTAATAAACTTTAAGGTATCAGGGTAGTGAATTAATTTAAACTATTTAAGAAAAGACTTGAAATCAGATCAGAAATATGTAACACCACTTAGTTTAGAATCGCAATCAGGCGATTCGACAATGATTCGACAATGATTTGCCATCGATGTTTGGATCCTAACGAATTTGAGAAATTTGGCCAATTAACACTTAATTATTTGTGTCATCCCCTAACTTTCCTAATAAGTTTTGATTAAGGATAAGCAAAATAAATTTAAACCTTTAAAATATTTTCGTTAATCAGGAGTTTCGCATTTTCAGGAATTCTATCCGAAACTAAATTCTACTTATATTCTGAACAAATAAAGATTTTAACAAATAAAGATTTTGTATTGTCAGTTTAAGCATTTCTGTTAACCATATAATTTTATCCTGAATTTAATTTACCTTTATCTGGACTGCTACCGACGTCGCTGTATAAGGTTGCGCTGGGTGCCAGCTCATATGTCTGTCTCGTCACTTGACCGCGATCCCAAATTACGAGGCCCGGTGCCAATAACCCTTATGTAGTTCTAGAGCGAAGCCAGGAATACTACCGGAATTTAACTTTCAGTTCTATCCGGAATTTAATTTTAGATTTAACCGAAAGCAATTTTCAGTTATCCGTAATGTAGTTTCGGATCGACTTAATCGTAGTTTCGGTTTTATCCGAATGTCTTTTCTTATAAAACATGATTGAAATGCTGTGAGTATATTCTAAATAATTTGTACAAAATTGGAACTTAAAGCCATAATTGACCAGTGTAATCAGCCTCGTAATTTTTTTGAAGTTCTGGTTCAAGCCTAGCAATTCAACCTTGTAATTTGTTCTGTTGAAAAGATATTGTCGATTTTGTGATCCGCGGCAACTATTTTGACCCGAGGGATGTATTGTATGTTTGATAAATTTACATTGCACAAGAGCTACAGGAGGGATATTGCCAAATAGTTACATAATTTTAAACCGTGGTTGAGGCCCAAAATTGGTCTGGCATCCAACGAAACTTATAGTGACAACAACAGATTTAAAGTGCACCAGTCCCATACACTCAGCATTATTTATTGCTTTATTGTCGAGCACGATCCGTTTATGCGACTAAGTTAAGGATAGAATCTACAAGGTTATTCATCGTGGCATGATGCCTTAAACCACCGTGCTCGTCCAATTCTTTAATAGTTTTTAAAAACATGCATTAACATTAAAAAAAATCGCAGCTTATTAGATAAAAAAGCATCATTGATTTATTCTGGATAACGGAAAAATGCTTTTGGTTAAAACCGGATTTAAATTACGGATCAAACATAGAATTAATGAATTTACGTCTCACTAAAGCTAAATGAGGATTTTCGACACTGCACCTTGTAATTTGTAACTTCGACCAAATGATAATACCTACTTCAGAGCTGGCACAGCGCAATCTCAGAGCCACATCAGTAGCCGTATCAATCCAAATAAAGTTAAATTAAATTAAATTTATCTCGAATAAAAGCAGTTACATACCCGGATAACGGAAAATCACTTTCGGTCAATGCATGATAAATTCCAGGTAGAATACAGTAGAATATCTCAAATCCGGAATCGCCGGGATTTCGGCGATTCCGGATTTCGGAAAATTCCGGATTCCAGATAAAATTTAATTATTCTTTAAAAATAATTACAAAAATACAATGTAAACAGAATAAACCAAGGAAAGAGGACTAAATATTAGTTTATTTTCTTTTAAAATACATCTCACTTAAGGTTAATTGTTTTAGTAATTTAGGTTTTTGGGCAATTAATTTTTCTCGAATTTTATGCACTGCCATTACTTCTGATTCCGAAATAAAATCACGCTGTTCTAGTCCTTTAATTGCAGTGTTTAGCACTTCTATCAAGGTGTCCATAGGAATCTTTTCTTCCACTTCGATTTCACCTTCTTCGCTATCCGATGAAACAGCCGAACTTCCGGGCTTTAACACCATATCGCTGATTGAGTGACAGAAGTCATCAAACCCCTTTCATTCATCCCCAAAGTTAACAAAGCCCGACCTTCTGAAGGTCGCAAGTCGATCCGGAATTTCTTGCATTCCACGACACGTGGCGAACCACGCATGCGCTATAAGGAGTGAAACTTCGTGTTCTTCTAAGAACGCTTTCTCCCCTCTCCACAAGGTTTGGTTTCTAACATGTCCGATTCGTATCGTTACTTGATGGAAATTTTCTTATGGAAAGAAATAAAAAAGAAGTAGAGAACGAAAATAAGATAAGAGATAAAAAAAAATTGGGAAATCGGAATATTTTTGTTTTAAATTCCCTATCAAGAAAATCGATTTTTTTTAATTGAGAAAAATGAAAAAAGTCCGGATTTTAGGTATTTACGGATTTTAGGGTTCCGGATTTCGGATATTCTACTGTATATATAACAATTATTAAATTACTGGTAACATTTTTAGTTGAATTTACAACACACTAAAGCTAAACGAGTTTTTTCAGCTCCTAGCCTATAGTAATTTGGAGCTGCGATCAATTGACGAGGCCGACATCAGAGCTGGCACCCAGCGCAACATCAGTAGCAGTCCGGATGAATAAAGCTAAATTAAATAAAAATTTATTTCGAATAAAACTAGAATTAAATTCCACATAGAATATAGATCAAAAATTTAAATTCCGGGACGAATTTATGCATTAGCCCGACTAAAGCTAAATGAGGATGTTCAATGCCGGGCCTCGTAATTTAGAACTGCGATCAAGTAACGAGGCCAACATCACAGTTAGCACAGGCAACAGAGCAACATCGATAGAAGTCCGGATAACTATACGGTTAACGAAAGTGATTTACCGGTAATTAAAAATATATTTTTATTTAATCTGGGTAGAATTAGAATTAAACTTCCGATAGCAGTATTACGCGTCCGATAGCAGTATTATTCTAGTTACGTTTCGATGTGGACTTGTTAACCGGATTCCCTAGTTTAATTCCGGTTAAGATTTCGTATAGTGGAAAAATATTTAAAAAAAATGTTGGAATACTGCCAACTTGGCGATAAATCCGACTTTCAGTTCTAAAAACACTTTTTGCGCCAAATGTGGTAGCCAAACGAAATTTTTTCTTGGAAAAAAATCTGAAAAAGATTTCACTGTATTTGGCGAAAAATTGCGATTTTGGCAAAAATATATAATTTTATCGCCAAATTCCGTCGCCAAATCGGAATTTGAAATTTTCCGGATATTTGAGCTTTCCGGTTATTCGGGAGCCGGATAAACGGGCTTTTACTGTACAACACTTAGGTAATTTCTAACTAAAGTAACAACAACTAACAAACTACAGTAAAATGAAAAGCCATTAAACAGAGTATCCAGCAAAATTTCTGGTAAAAATTCAAAACATTTTAAGGCTTATTTCCAAATTTTTAAGGATGCTCGCAAAATTAATTATACCACTATATTTAAAATTTCCACTTTTAAAATCAATTGGCAAATTAAAGAAAAACTTACCAAATAATAATAACCTTCAAACAACCTATCTTCTATATTTAAAATAGGGTTGGCCATTAATGGCATTTTTTTTTTAGTCAAAATTCTCTTTTATACGAGATACTTTTTTTTTGAAATATGTACTTTTTTTAGAAAATGTAGGGGAGTCGGATGGTTCTATCTCGCCCACGTAAATTTTACTAACTTTAGGAACATTTTTCTCAAGAACTATACGAGATATCATTACAAATATTTTTTTTTAGTTTATTCCTTACATATAGCTTTTTGATTTAAACTGAGGATATTTCACAGCATAAAAAATACTTTTACAGTGATTTTAAAATAAGTTTTAAAAAACTACAAACAAATCTGATTTAATAGTATCTGATGAAATCTGATAATGATCAAATGAAACCTGATTGAATAGTTGTATAACTATTTTGGAGCAGAGATAGTTAAAATTCCTTAGTTAAAATCAAAGAACTATTCATGGGAAAGAAATAATAAAACAAAACATGTTGATATCATTTATAGTTCCTGAAAAAAATGTTCCGAATTGTTGCCAAACATTATATGTCAGGAAATGCAAATGGAAATTAAGATAAGTAAGCGCTGATGTACAGAGTTTCTGAAGAATGCTTATAAAAAGAAAAATTACTGAACACAAATCGATAATCTTGGTCCACAATTTGAGCTAAAGTAATGCAGATTAAAATTAAAGAAACACAGAAAATCGAAATTTTTTACCCAAACTCCTATCCAACTCCCCTTAAATAAGTATTAAAAAAATATTTCAATGATTATAATTCTTAAAAATACTAACTTTAACCAAGACTAGAACATTTCAATTGAGGAAAAAACTTCAAAAATCGGCGAATCACGTACTTTTAAAAATAGGTAAATCAAAAAATTTTGAAAATTAATGATTCACAAAATCTCAAATATTGGTATATCCCGAATTTCAGAAAGTTTAGAAAACTGCAAATTCTCACGAATTGTTGAAATGCAATCCTTCTGAAATCGGTAAATTGCGAATACCCTAAAAGTCATCAAATTATGAACTTCAAAAATCGGAGTTTCGCGAACCATTTAAGCACGAAATAATCTCTAAAACCCTGAAGATCTATCATCACAAATTGCAATTAACGACTCCTTGAAAATCCAAAAATTCCGAAATTATAAAATGCAAAACTAAAAATAAATAAAATAGCGAATTTGGCACTGTAAAGAAACACTATAATCAAGACACCCTCAATCCGAACAATTTTAAATTTTGGCCAATAGTCCAATTTTTTTAAAACTTAAAAAACCTGTTTAAAATAAAAAAAAACTGTACAGGCCGAAGTAGAAAAAAACGTCGAAATAAAGTTTTAAACAAGGTAACGTAGGGTAAGGTGGGGTAAGTGGGCCACCTTTTTGGCATAATTCGACTTTAGACCCTCATACCACTGGATATAAACGGCCTAACAACTTATTTATTTTTGTGGCCCATTCTCTCATATGTTATTACTGTACCCATGACAACCTTAACACAAATTGGCAAAAAATAAATTTAAAAAATATGTTTTTCTTTTTGGTCATCCGAGTGGCCCACTTGCCCCGCACGGTGGGGTAAGTGGGCCACCCCCCTAATATATTTTTACACATAACTGGTAGAGATATGGTGGGGCAAGTGGAATAATCTACATGATTTTTTGAGTGTTTGAAAAAAAAAAGTAATGATGTATCTTTAACAGTTCCCCCAAAGCAACTTTTTCTGGCATGCAAGCTTACTACAAGAAAAAATACGTTAATTTTCATCTTGTCATTTTTGCATGTAGTGTAAAAAAATTTTTAAGGCTACAGATTTTTAACTGGCCTATGTCAATGAATAGGACTATGAATAGCGAATATGGCTAACCCTATGAATCAGTAAATATGACTTTTTTTTAAGTATATTAAAGAGTTGGGGCAAGTGGGCCACCCATGGCCCACTTACCCCGCCAATGTGGTGGCCCACTTACCCCAAACGCGGGGCAACTGGGCCACCCCAATTTTCTTTTAACCTTATCAACATCACAAGTACATGACACTACAAAAAGATACTATGTTTTATACACTTTCAAAATATATAACATTTTGTTTTGTATCATGAACCGTTTGGAAATAAATAAAAAAATAGTATGATGGCGTGAATTACGAAAAGATGCAATTTCAAAAAATTTCATAAAAAGGATTGTAACTTGTTACATACTTGAATGAAAATGATGCCATAATGTTTCCTGCATCTATTGGGGTAAATACGTAAAAATATTGTAACAGATTTTTTTTACGCCCATAATTCGGGAAATGCCAGGGGGGGTGGCCCACTTGCCCCAATGGCCCACTTACCCCACCTTACCCTAAACAAAAAAAAGCTATTCAAGCCATAACAAGGTCACAAACACACTTGACCAAAGGAAAATATTCTGGTTGGTCCGATTGACCTGCACCGGAGCTACAAAAGTAACGAAGCGCTCTTCCGATCAAGCAGTGGCAAAAAGAACTGTCAATCATTATGAGGCAATGCTACCTCATCAGTAGATTGCGTGAGTTAGGTTAGGTTTAAATTATCATCGCACTAGAGCTACACAAGGGCTATTGGTGACGGGCCTCGTACTTTAGAACCAGTCAAGTCTCTTGAAAATAAACAAACTTTATGAATTAGCATATCACTTAACTTTAAATCCCGCCCAAATAATAAATCAAGGCTAACTTCAAAACGAAAAACCAGCAAACGAATCGCGAACCTTAAAAACATATATATAGGGGAGGGTGGGGGCTATTGGGACAAATTTTTTTCAACCTCTGTATTTCAGCAAAAATAAAAGAATTTTAATTTCTTTTTTTACAAGCTCATAAACTGAACATTCATTTACTTAAAAAGTCAGTCGACAAATGTTAAAACATTACCATATTTTGGTTGCTGAGCATTTTAAACAAACATGTAAATGTCTCATTAGCCCCCATATGTGGGGGCTAATGGGACAAGGTGCAGGGCTAATGGGACATGCTAAATGTTGCCTTAATAAAATATTAAAAAAAGGGAAAATGAATGAGAAATTTACCAGAAAATAAAGTTTTAAAGCAAATACTATTTATATAATGTATACATAACGAAATTTTATTTTTTTAAACAATTATTTCCCATTGAAAGATGAAATATCCAAGTTTAAACTCAAAATTGAAAATGCTCCCATAATTTTTGTTGAATCACTGGAAAGGATAGTTTTATAACTAAATCTTTAGTTTGTATAACTAAATCTTTCGAAATTTAGCCCAAACTTGTCCTCTTTTTCACAGTACAAGGACTTAAAAAGCGTCTTTATCTTCAAATAGCTTACCATCGTTCACCTTTTTCATATAATTTTAACGAACATTTCAGTTCATCGCCTTTTTCACAAATCAATAAAACGAATAAAAGATAGCTTGCTTCCTAGCAAAATTTACCTTGCCTTGCCTTTGCCTTGCGACTCGTCACGCCTTATAGGCGCATGAGGCCGCAATTGATGAAATCCAGTTCCTCCGGTTCAGTGCGGCCTCCCTGGCAACTAGCAAAATTTACCAACAACAATTTATTTATCTCTTCACCAAGCTCTATATAGATATTCAGATGTAATTAATGAAATTGCAGGTGAAAATATGTCACCAATAAAGCTACTTGAACTTTCACTTATTATAAGATGAAGAAATTTAAAATTAAAGTTTAAAAAAGTTTTTTTTGGCAACTTGACTGAATAAGATATTAGAGATTTATATAGATTCTTCGAGAGAAGCATGCAAAGCTAGGTTTATTCGTGTCCCATTACACCCCACTGTTTCTGTCCCATTAGACCCCACAGTGTTGTTCTTTATAAATGACCCAACACAGAAGCACTTGTACTTCACCATGATATTTGACATATACTATCTTAATCTAGGATATTTCATCTATCTAAAACTTAGTTTAATTCATAGAAAGTTTTTATTCAATACTTCAAAAGTGAAAAACAAGGTACACTTTTAATTAACTTTCAATTCTCCAAAACAACAATTCTTCTCTCCGCTTCACCACATGCGTTTAATGGCTGATCTTTGGTTCTTAAAATGTGAAGTCTTACTGTTACTATGCTTTAGTGTAGAAAAATTTGTAAAAAAGTATATTTTCCCCAGCTTTAGGGCCCTTGTCCCATTAGCCCTGCGTCCCAATAGCCCCCACTCTCCCCTATTAATTAATAAATAACTTTCACATTCTGACAAAATTCTAAATCATAAAAAAAAAATATATCATCACGTAACTTCAAAGGAATTGGACATCCACAGAAAAAAAAAACGAGAACTCTTGAAAATCATCCAGGTGGTCAGCCCAGTAATTTATTTATAGCAAAACGTAATGTAATAGCCCTCGTGCGACGATAATTAAAACCTAACCTAACCAAAACGTAATGTTGTAATCTTTCGATTTTATTTAGCGCCTAGTAATTTCCTGCATGATTCTTGATTTAATCTTACTTATCCCTTGTAGCTTTTAAATACTATAAATAAAACTTCTTAATCAATTTCATCAATAACTTTTCAAATGCAACGAAAGATAAGTCAAAAACATTGGGAACAAATAACAACCACTCTTAAGAACGGGTGTTTCATATTGGAACGGAGCGATGGTCTTGTGAGCGAATAGGCCGGGGGATAAGAGGGTAAGCGAGTTTCTTCGTAGAACAGGTAATTGTAAGAAACCACTCTGGCGGTTTCTGGCGAATTTGGCGCGAAAATCGAAATAAATTTCACAGAAACTTGAATACAAGTTGAAAAAAAGTAGAAAAATCAATGGAAAAGAAAAATTCCCCGACTTTTCCAGAAAATCTGAAGATTTTGGATTTTTCCTGACCTTTAAAGGCCGTTTTCGTTTTCCCTGACAATTCCAGGTTTTTACTGTTTTCCCGGTGAGTGGCAACCCTGAAAATCTCAAAGATTGGTATATCCAACATTTTAGGAAGTCAAGAAAACTACAAATTATCAGAAACAGTTGAATTGCAATCCTTCCGAAATCTATAAAATGCGTATACCCTAAAAGTCGTTAAATCGTGTATTTCAAAAATCAGCGTTTCGCAAATGATTTAAACACAAAAAAAATCTCCATAACTTTGAAGATCTATCATCACAAATTGCAATTAACGACTCCTTGAAAATCCATATATTCCTAAATTATAAAATGTAAAACTCAAAATAAGTAAAAAAGCAAATTTGGTACAGTAGACTCCCTCTTAACGAAAATCTGGTTAAACCGGAGAAATTAAATAAATTGAAATTTAGATGTTTATTTGCACTTTTGTTTATTGATGATACTTGCCTTATGAAATACATGTACAATTGAAATAAGACCTCATTTTACAGGTTATTTTATATATTATTATTAGTATTTTACATTTTTGATTACATACTTTAAAAAAAAACTTGTGACCTTTTTTGCCGAAGTGTCCATACAGACTACTACACACTTCCTTTTCTCACTTTTCGCCATTTTCGGAAAAAATCAACTTTTAAACTCTGACTGAGAAGAAGCATCTACAAATTTTCGACATGTGTTCCGTTAAATCACCTTACTTCCCATTCCTCACTATAGATTGGGAAGGTCCAACCAATCGCCCCAATCCTACAAGGATATCAATTTAAACTAACTCGTCACAGGTTCCTTTGTAACACCCCTTTCAACCCCTCCCTAATTCATTGAAATGTCCGGTCAATCCCCACAGCCTTCCAAGGTCAACAAGTGCCCCCCCCCTCCCCCAACAAACCATGCATTTGAAACATGTGCGACATCGAAAACCGATTGAAATAACCAAAAACTTGTATTTTAATCTATTTTTAACATTTTATGGGTGGAAAGTGTTCAGCCTGGTTAACCCTTTCAGTCCCAGTGATACCATTTGGCATCATCACTTTCAATATTTTTTTTCTAAATGTTTATGCCCCGTTATGACATCCAAACACACATCATTCTATTCTTCACACTCTGTTCTATTAGACAATATTTTACATTAATCTCAATAGAAATCAGAACTACTATTTTTTTTATTCAGAAAATAGCCAACAAGCGTTTCACCTGATTTTTGAAAAGTTCACTTCAGTTCCTCAAATTTAAAACACAATTTAAACTACTTCGGTTAAAATAATTATTAAATTTTTTTGGATAATATGGTCAGATACCTTAAAATATATAACTCGAAGGGTTTTTAGGTAATATATATTTTTTTTATGTTGTTGTTTTCCACAGTTAAACAATTTTGGCATTATTTCAAAAACCATATAAAAAATTTAAATGAATTTTTTTTCTTATGGAAATCTTATATTTGACCTAAAATAAGCTTATTTTGTGAATATCAGATGTTTCTGCAGTGTAGTAAATTTTTGGGACTGAAAGGGTTAAAGCGGAGATCCGGTTAAATGGAGGCCGGTTAAAAGGGGGGTCTATTGTACTGTACAGAACCACTATAATCAAAACACTGTAAATCTGAACACTTTTAAATTTCGGCAACAGTCCGATTTTTAAAAATAACTTAAATACGTCTAAAATCAAAAACCCAGTAGGGTCACATGGGGGAATTATGGATCACTCTCTTTCCGGGGTAAATAATGATCACTAAGTTTTAAGGATTAAAAATGGTTTTTCGAAAAAAAAAATTATGCCAAATCATCCTTATACATTCTATTTACTTCTATCAAGTTCAAAAACAATGCAACTCTTCAAACATCTTCAAAAAAGATTGTCTTTGAAAAACATGATTTTTTTGAAGATCCATACTGGAGAAACATATTTGAACTAACTATATTGTTGGTGCTATTTTTCAATAGGAAAAGGTCTAAGCCTTTCATTCCGATATAAATTTTTTCATAATTATTTTTTTAATGATTTTAAAGGTATATCGATTTATCCCCCAGTTTACTGGGGTAATTCTGGATCACTTGGGTAATTCTGGATCAGTGAAATTTTTAATTTTTCATGTGTTTTTAGCTAAGTGGTATACGTCATTTTGAAGCAAAAAATCAGATTAGTCTGCATTCCAAATTTCATTAAAAAATTCGAATTCAAAGTTTATTTAAAATTTAAATAACAAAAAATTTAATCTACATTGAAATAACATGCATATTCCATTTTTATTCAATATTTTGACTCTTTTCATTTCGTTAAACTTACGAGAAACTTTCGAGATACTTCGAACTGTAAATTAATTTAACAAACGATAAATAACCGAATTTTCGAAAGAATGTAAATGGGAAATTGCGGCATAATTTATTAAAAAAGATCATTATTATTCTTCGAGTTTAAAAAAAAATTAGCAAACAATAAAGTCTAATTTTTTTCTGAGAAAGAAGATCAATAAAAAGTTAATTTAGGCGTTTAAAAGTTTGCTTTGAATTATATTTTAACTGCAACCAAAAATTAATTTACTTTTAATATGCATGACAAAAAAAAAAGGGTGATCCATAATTACCCTATGTGTGATCCATAATTGCCCAAACCCGGGGTAATTCCTGATCACTCAATAATTAAAATAAAACTAATAATAATTAAGTTTTAGGTAAAGTGATTATTTAAATAAATTCTTAATTATTTAAGCTTACCCCATGCAAAATTAAATCTTTCTATCTTTCATACTTTTGGAAAAAATGGGATGTTGTGATTTTTTGATCCATAATTTCCCCATGGGCCAAAGTAGAAAAAAAACATTAAAATTTTTTTCAAACGTAAAAAAAATCAAGCTATTCTTGTGATAACAAGATATTATGGTTGATCCCATTGTCCAGAACCAGAGCTACAAAAGTAACAAGGCGCCCGATCACCCAGAGGCAAAAAAAACCCCACCTGACCATCATTATGAGGCAATGCAGGCTTATAAGCGAGTCTCCGATCAAGCACACAAAGCTGGAATATCTAAAAACCTACCCTACGAGGCAATGCGACGACCTCATCGGTAGATTTCGTGAAAATTACTAGGCAGCAAAATAAATAGGGTAAGGTGGGGTAAGTGGGCCACCTTTTTGGCATAATTCGACTTAAGACCCTCATACAACTGAATGTAATCGGCCTAACCACTTAGTTTTTTTGTGGTCCATTCTCTCATATGTTATTACTGTACCCATGACAACCTTAACTCAAATTGGCAAAAAATAAATTTAAAAAATATGTTTTTCTTTTTGGTCATCCGAGTGGCCCACTTGCCCCGCATGGTGGGGTAAGTGGGCCACCCCCCTAATATATTTTTACACATAACTGGTAGAGATATGGTGGGGCAAGTGGAATAATCTACATTATTTTTTGAGTGTTTGAAAAAAAAAAGTAATGATGTATCTTTAATGGTTCCCCCATAGCAACTTTTTCTGGCATGCAAGCTTACTGCAAGAAAAAATACGTTAATTCTCATCTTGTCATTTTTGCATGTAGTGTTAAAAAAATGTTAGGGCTACAGATTTTAAACTGGCCTATGTCAGTGAATAGGACAATGAATAGTGAATATGACTAACCCTATGAATCAGTAAATATGAATTTTTTTAAGTATATTAAGGAGTTGGGGCAAGTGGGCCACCCATGGCCCACTTACCCCAAACGTGGGGCAACTGAGCCACTCCAATTTTCTTTTAACCTTATCAACATCACAAGTACATGACACTACAAAAAGATACTATGTTTTATACACTTTCAAAATATATAACATTTTGTTTTGTATCATGAACCGTTTGGAAATAAATAAAAAAATAGTATGATGGCTTGAATTACGAAAAGATGCAATGTTAAAAATTTTCACAAAAAGGATTGTACCTTGTTACATACTTAAATGAAAACGATGCCATAATGTTTCCTGCATCGATTGGGGTAAATACGTAAAAATATTGTAACAGATTTTTTTTACGTCCATAATTCAGAAAATGCCAGGGGGGGGTGGCCCACTTGCCCCAATGGCCCACTTACCCCACCTTACCCTAAATCAAGAAACATTGGATTGTACTGGCCAGCAAATGATATTCGAAACATATTAGTGTTATCAAATTGAAATTCATTTTCAAATTATAATTGAATTTGTTTATATTTATTATTAAAATTTATTATTTAGACTTGTTATTTTGTATACTGCGAATCAAAACTTTGACGTTGACAAACCACTGATCCTTACTAATAGACAAATAAAAACAAAACATGGAAGACTACTCAGTTGTAAAACCTTCAATAACGGCAAATCCCCCAAACCCCAATAAAAATGGATTTTTTTTTTATTCCTAATACTCCACTTAAACATAACATATTTATCAAAAAAAAAATTCCAATTATCAAGTAAAAATTAACTTTAACCCTCGGGGATTGATTATAAGGAAAGCAATAAAGCCACGCAGCTCATTTTACTAGTGTTTTTCAAAACTTTTTGGCTTATTAGTGAAGTATAGCATAAAAAAATTGCTTCAAACTGAAATGTGAACTTTCTGCAATACAGTTTTCATGATTGAAGAATCACTGTTTCTCCATCCAGTGCCTCTCTTCATCATGTTAGCAATGAGGTCAGTGAATGTACCAAAATCCAGGGACAAAGAAAAAGAGAAATACACATTATAAATATTAACAAAATTTTTCCATAAAATTTATGCTTTGAAGATATAGTATTAGATCAATTTAAAACCCAACTGAAAGTAATTTATAGCCAAAAAAAATTGTTAGTTTGAGCACTAAACTAAAATTTCCAGGATGGCAAGGAATTTTCTGCATTGTTTGTGTCCTAAAATTTTTTTAAAGTTTCTTTGCTAAAAAAAAAATTCTGTTTTGTAATTCCGACCAGTCAATTAGTATAATAAGAAAAAAATATTGAAAAGAAATATTAAGTTTTTCAAAGTTATACCCAAGGGACATAAAATTAAAAATTATGGTACAATTGCCCATAAAGCAACAAAACAAGAACCATATTTCCAACATTAAATAACAAACAGAAAACTTTGCTTAACAGATATTTACAATCTTGGCTGGTTTAATTTATGATAAAACAAAACTTTGATAGCAAACAAAATTTTGAATAAAAAAAAATAAACACAAAAGTTAATTAGAAAAATAACGGTTTGAAATATTTAGCCATAAAATGAAAAATTCCTGGAGTTTTAAGAAGAATTTCAAAATTGAAATACCATGAGGCATACGAACCTCTATTAATGGAGGCAAGAAAAACAAAACACCAACGTTGTGATAAATATATATATAAATCACTCAAATTTTAATAAATTTTTTGGAAGGGGAGGATATTTGTTCTAATGAATACCAATATACATTTTCACTCATGAATAATGTATTTAATTAGGTACACAAAATGGTGCTCAAGAACATTTTGGACCGCCTAGATCATCAATAAAAGATTTGGAAGATAAGGAAATATTTACCTATATAAAAGCTAATTGCTTTTAAACAACTATCTTTTACCTAAACTACATGAAAAGACAAAACGATAAATGAAAATAGTCTTCCGCTTCAATCTTTAAATAATTTTACTTCCTTTAAAAAGCAAGTAAAAAATATTTCGTTTGATATTCCCGACATAGAACTTTCTTTGATTATGCATACATTAATTATTGAAATAAAATAACTGTACAGTAAGTCATTTCTCTTTTCTAATTATTTGAAACTTTATACTGATCAAAAAAGGAAATACCTTAGGCTTTCCAGGCTTTGGCTTTGTAGGAGGTGGAACTTTTTGTCTATCTGCATGATAAGTATGATACATTTCATTGTCTGGCCAATCTTCACGATTTCGTATTTCATGACCGAAAAGTCGATTTTCAACCCAGCCTGAAAAGAAATTTGTAATGAAAACACTATAAACACATACATAATATGAATTAACAAGAAAAGTCAATGATTAAAAAAAATTATCTTCACAAAATATTTGCATTACAATAATTGAATCATATTGAATGTAAAGACAAGCATAGTACAAAAATAAGAGTATTTAATATGCATAAAGACTAAGATTTAGTGTTCAATGTATCAAATCCATCTAAAATTAACTGTTTTTATAGTTCATATATACATGCAAGTTCCCAACTGGTTTTTGCCCATTTTTATACATATTTATAAAAATAAAAGAAAGAGTCTGTGTGTATGTTTGTGGATCGAAAAAGACCTACTTAGACTGCTCCAAAAAATTCGAAATTTTTAATATATAGATTCCTTTTAATACCTACGTGTGCACCCGAGGCTTAGTTGTTTCATATTCGATTGTAATTTTTAATTAATATAATTAGTTTCAAAAAACGTCATCCACATGGGAGTGCAGGACCATAACAGGGCTTGAAAATACATGGACCGGGCCAAAACGGGGGCTTGACGCCATAATAATAGTAGTGTTTGCCACTAATAGTAGCATTTGCTTTTTTAAGTGTGATTTTTATTTTGTTTTGATTTTGAGTGCATTTTAATAAGTAGGCAGACCATAACAGGGCTTCAAAACACAACGACCAGGCCGTAACAGGGGCTTGACGCCATTCTGTTATAATTTGCTTTTTTCACAAGGCAACACGAAATGAATTTAGTTTAGACATTGAGTGTATGGGGAACATTGATGTGATGTCACGCGGTTTGTTATCCTACACCTCTCGAAACACATGCTAATGTTTTCCTACTGCTCTAACCTGTCTAACCACTTTTTTACCACAGCGATTTTTAATTGAAGCTCAGGTGGATATGGCCGTGAATGTCCCACATTTTCATAAGTAAGCATGCCTCTAAAAGGAAGCAATGTAAAGTTAACGGGTTCCTAGTAAGTCGGGACCATACGGCTTGTTTTAAATAAACCTCACAAGATGTCAAGATAAGTTAGGAAAATTTAAGTGTGATCAAAACTAGTTAAAAATGTCTTGTTACAGTTGCCCTTTCCCTCATAGATGCAACAAGACAGATAGGATCAGTCCAGCAGTTCAGTGATTTTTAGTCTTCCTGTTATTTTATTCAACCACAAAATAGTGGATTCTTAAACTATAGGGATACAACAAAACAATGAAAATTCAAAATTTTTATGCTTTCTTAGACCTACCAACCTTTTAAGGAAATGTTTCAGACAGGATTTATTTTTGCTACATTTTCAAGCAGTTGTACATAACAATTTCTCTGACTAATGTTCAGAAATTGCAAATTGTCATTAAAGGGAAAAGCCTTGGCGAGCATTCAAAATGTTCAATTTCAGATGCCAACTATACTAGAGTTTGGAGATTAAAGATCTCTATGAAAATGCTGCAGAGATTATTGATTCTACAACGGTTAAGCTCTTTTCCCCAAGCTAAACTTGCAACGCAAGAGTGCAAAAGAGCTTGTGAAACAAATGAACAAAATAAATTCTCAGATGTTTTAGAAATTATGGAGCAGACAATTGATAGATGAGACACCATTCTATTTTATGGTGTTAAGGAAAAAGTTAGATCCTGAGTCACGTAAAGAGTTGCATTTTTCTAATAAGGATCGTTTGTTAAGGGAGTCCGATACCTCAGACAATTTTATTATTTTTGTACTCAAACATTCCAAATTTTTTCACTTGTTAAGTATGTATTAAAAACACAATTCAGCTATTAATTTTTTTATAAGTCCATTGGTTTTTTTTTTTAAATTTAATTTTTAATAATTTTCAAATCAATTCCTTTTTATTTTTCAATATTTTTAAATTAGCATTACAAAAAGTTAGCGAAGAAAATTTAGACTTAAGTCACTATCGGGAACAATCAGGATATCAAGGTTTTCACCACTTGTGGCGGTCCGACCTCAACACAGCCAAAAACGAAAGCTGCAAAGAAGCCACCAAGGTTATGTAAATCGGGCTCTTATACATATAAAAGGTTCTCGTCTCAAGTAGACCTGACCCTCGCTTATCGTTTTTCTGCTTTCAACGTTCCTGTGTTTCCATAGTCCTGCAGGCAGGTATCCTCTAAATGCCTAAAACAAAGGTCTAAAGTTTCGAAATAAAGGCCTATTTGAAGTCCAACCATACCCAGGAGCCTCCCGTGGTTAGGCGTCAATGGTTCCGGTGTCCGAGGCCTGACCACGCCAACAGATGATGTCTGAAATCATCGGCTCTTCCATGTTTTGTAAAATTAAGACTGCTTGAACTTTAATTATTTACACAGTTTTAGCTAGAAATGTTAATTGTTTATTTCCTGAATTGTGTGAACAAGCATACTCAGTGATAAGATGCCATTCTCTATTTCTAATAAATTTCAATCTACACCCGACTATTTTTTATTATTTCTTCTTTAACTTAATTCCTCAGTACATATTTATCAAGGACTTGGTGAAACGTGAACTAGTATATGGTTTTTCAGATGCATCCAAAAAAGCGTGACCCAGTTATTATTGGACACGGAAATTTGGGTTAATTATTCAGTGGTCGTAGTGGGATAATGCAAAATTTCATTGAAAAAAAATTTAAGAAAAAATCAGGACATTTTCCGGACATTATTTATGCAATAAAATACAGTAGAAGCATACAGTAGATTTTACTGACAATGCTTTACACAGTTCACACACATGTTATAGGGGAAAAAATCAAGCCCTACTCAATTACTATTTAAAAAAAAAATTAAGGAAAATTAAAAAATTATTACTAGCATAATATCTGAATACTGAAATTGTGTATAAGCTGACTCTCCATTATTTGAAACTAAAACCTGTTAAAAATTAGAAATCAACCCTAGAATAGGCTGAAGTAATAAAAATGCTGATAAAAAGTTTCAAAGATAAACCAAAATATTATACAACATTCCAGCTAGTCTTGTTATCACAAGTTCTTGACTCACAGATACTTGATCACAGTGGCGGATCCAGCGGGGGGTAATTGGGGTAATTACACTCCCTAAGATTTTAACTTTTATCTGTCACTTTTATAAAAACCTATTTTTAAGGTTCACTATCAAAATTTGGTCGTCTTCAGTTATCGAAATTTGTGTGGTCTTTTATAGAGTGTTCTCGTTATTTTATATTAAACAATAAAATAAAACTGAGTTGTTTTCCGAGTTGCTAAAAATAATAAACTTTTCATATTGTATTAAAGATAATTTGTATAGAATTTTTTAGTAATTATCTCAAAGTCGGGGGAAATAGATGACTAATGGTATTTTTAAAAGAGAAAGAGAAAAAAAATAAAAAGCTTTAAAAATTTAACAAATTTACATTGTTATTTAGAACCGCTGCTAAATACAAGATTTTCTTACTGTTTTTTTTTTGGGGGGGGGGGGGCGAAACATGTCACCTGAATGTTGAACGTGTTCCAGAGGATTTTTCAAAAGGAAGGAACAAATGTAATCGTTTCGAAATTTTGTATGCTAATTCATTACATATTAAAATACAAGAATAAGATTTCTTAAAATTCCAGCCGTTGTATTCCGCGACCCTAGCAGCAAAAGCACCAATCGACGGGATTTTTAGCTTCTCCTACAGTGATAGGAAATCAAATTTTTATATTTCTATGTGTTTATAATACGTATTTAACCGCCAAAAAAATTATAAAAATCAAAAAATCGTAAATTGGCACTCTCCAGAAACAAGAAGTTTATATTTCTACCCTTTTTCTTCCATGGTTTTTGGGTAAAAAAACTTTTTTTTTAATTGGCATTTTTGAGGTTCAACTAGAAGCTAATACTACCTTAATTAATTACTAATTAATTCCAAATTTCATTAGAATCAGTCGAGAGCTTGTTGAGTTATCTTGTCCATCATAAACACATCTACTTTCTTTAGGGGATTAATATTTTTTTAAATCATTAAAATATTTTGTACAGTTTTTTCATTTGTTTTAATATCAAATCATCTATAAAAGCAAAATGTCTTTAAAAAAATAGTTTTAAACAAGTACTTGAAAAAAGTTGCTAATATTAATTAAAATTGGGAATGATTAAAATTATTTTTTAAAAATTAAGAATTACTAAAATCATTTTTTTAAAAATTCCCTCCCTCCCCCTAAAAAAAAGGAAAATCTGGATTACCCCCCTATGGAGGAACTCTGGATCCGCGCCTGCTTTATCAGAAGAAAATATTCTGGCTGGCCTAACTTGGATTGAACAGGAGCTATGTAAATAACGAGACACTCCTTTTCCAAACACATAGAGCGAGAGAATTGTCAATCATTACAAGGTAATGAACGTCATAGATGGATTTCGAGAACATTACTAGGCATCAAAATATGTGGATCAAGAAGCATTTATTAGACTTTTGGTCAGGAGAAGATAACCTGGAGGATTGCACTGGCCATTGGCTAATATTTGAAGACAACTTAGTGTAACCTAATTTGAATTCATCGTCAAATTTTAATTTTTTTACCTTTATTATTAAAATTATTTAAACTTGCTTTTATTGAAATTTGTGTGTGTGTGAGATTAGTTTTCCTTGATATATACCAAGATTAGAACTTTTTTTTCGGTTGTGCTAACGTCATGTAAAATTTGGAGTCTCGGTGTGAAAGCCGACCACTATTTTAAGTGCTATGCTTAGAAGTATAGGTCTAATAATGTATTATGTAACCAAGAATAGATATCACTTGCATTGGCAATCGTGTTGAGAAAATTTTTAATATTCGATTTTGAAAATACAAGGAATGTTTATTTTTATATCTTGTTTCAAGAGGAACAAAAACAAAAAAACGCTAAAATAGCCGCCGATGGTTGAAAAAAGTAGATGTAGAAAGCAGAAACAGTCGCTATTGGTCAGAGGGTGGGGTTCACAGAGACAGGTAATTTTTTTTCTATCGGCCAATTGACAATGAGGGAAAAAAATACTAAAGTCTGTCATTTCGTGGGAAATCAAAGAAACAAATAATATGATTTCACTGTGAACATACTGAATTTTAAAACTGTTATTAAATATGTTTTGTTAATTCTTGGCTTACGAGCACTTTAGTGCTATTTTATGTTAAACAGCAACTCCATTTTTTTTTGTAAGGCAGACGTTAAAGAACTTTCTTTAGTATCAATTAAAAACACAATAGAATTCACTCAGCAACAAAAAAAAATTCTAAGTAGTAGGCCTTGACATCACAGGCCATCGTAATTTTTGAAAGTGCTAAAATTTGGTTGACTGATCTGTCCTGAACTAAAACAAAGGAAATGGTACCTGATCCTAGGACGATTACGTTGCCTAATAGTAAATACTAGCTGTATGGTCCCGCCGTACTGGGAACCCGTTAACTTCGCATTGCTTCCTTTTAGAGGCACGCTTACCTTGTGAAAATACACTCAAAATTAAAAAAAATTAAATTCGTGTTTTCACATGCGCACGCAGCCTTAGGGCGAGCCCATATCTCAACCAAACTCAATCAATCAAACTAATAGAGGATGGCGTCAAGCCCCCGTTTCGGCCCGGTCCATCTATTTTCAAGGCCTGTTATGGTCCCGCAATCCCACATGGATGACGTTTCTTTAAAACTAATATTAATTAAAAATCACAATCAAATATGAAAAAACTAAGCCTCAGGTGCACACATAGGTATTTAAAAGAATCCATATTAAAAATTTCGAATTTTTTAGAGCGGTCTAAGTAGGTCTTTTGCGATCCACAGACACACTCTATTTTATTATAGATTACGAGGAGTTGTGGATTGAATGATCAAGTTTTCAGAAAAAAACTATTCAAAAAACCCCAAGACTATGACGCATATAATCAGCAATTGCATGACTTAATAAAATTAAAGCTCGAAGGATAGCGCTTATTGGTTGATGCCTACCGTTAAAAAAATTAAATCGGCCGATGGACCTTATTTTTTTCCTATTGGCCGAAGCCGATAGAGAAAAAAAATCAAATACAAAATCTCATTTAAAAACAAAAACAAAAAGTACGATTTAGCAACAGTCCTGTTATTTTATTTTTAATTTAGGATTTGTTGGATGTTGGTTTATTTAGTAATAACAGTAGAACTCCAATTATCCGAAGCAAAAAAGAAACAATCTAATTATTGTACCTTACAACTTTGCATTTTTTTTACCATGTGTTACAAGTAAATTTATACTTTTAAAGAATAATTAAGTCAACCCATAATCCTATTAAAAACTTGATAATTTTTTGGATCGCGTAGCATGGCTGAAATACATCGTTTTCGCTGTACCGATCCGTTTGCCGAGTGAAAATTTTAAATATATCTTTTACGGAGCAGTTGCAGTCTTATTACGACACTCGCGAACTAAGAAGTATCAATATGTCATTATTAAATAATAAATACAAACTTACTGCATTAAATAAAATGAAAATTGAAAGTTTTGCAAAAGGATTTGTGAAATATCCCGCCTACCGCTATAAGCAACTGAAGAGATTTGGTCACATGTGTGTACATGTACGTCACAGTTGATTCCTCACGAAACAAACTGATTTTCACAAGCTTTTTAAAAGCCTAACTTTAAAATCTAATAAAAAAAATAATAAGTACGCATCAGAGAGCAAAAAATTTTCGGCACGTATTTTGTCTCACCTATTTACATCGAATAAAAAAATAAAATATGGGAATTGTCCATTCAACCCTTTGTATTATCCGTATATGATACTTTCATAAATTAAAGTGCAGGTTTAAGATAATAATTTTTACATAAAAAATAATTTTCAAAATACATATCTTTAAATGTTAATTTTAAATTAATACTAGTACTAAATTAATACTATATCTATTCATTCCACGTTATTTGTTGTCTGCATTGTGTATATGTTGCAGTGCCTGCATGCATGTTAATTAATTTTCCTAATGCATCAATAAATTGTGTTTCTCATTTTTGATGTTTCGTATAGGGACGCGGTACCCAAAAATTTAAGTCCAGTATTTTTAACGCTAGTGTACAAACTGAACTATTTTTACAAAGAACTATCCATTCAATAAACATAGATAAAAAATATTTAAATTTTTAAGTTGTTTTTTTTATTGAAAAATTAATTTTTTTACGTTTTTCAAAATGCTACTCCTCCTACAGCTTTAAGATTTTTTTAAATTGATTTTTTTAATGTCCCCACAACGTCGATTAATAAAAGTTGCTATGGATATCAGTTAAACAAAAACAATT
The DNA here is from genome assembly GCA_023701765.1 of Hylyphantes graminicola. NCBI lineage: Eukaryota > Metazoa > Arthropoda > Arachnida > Araneae > Linyphiidae > Hylyphantes > Hylyphantes graminicola. The sequence goes on from CM043122.1 coordinate 122,300, forward strand.
ATGTGGCTTTATGTACCAATAAAAATGGCAAAACAAGAGAGATTTTTTTTCAAATTTCCAACTTCATTTTAAAAAAAAATTATCCACACTAGACCTTATCCCATAGCAACTTTTGTTAAACGTATACGACTCAACAAAGGGAAAAAAATTGGAGCTTTACATTAGTTTACCTAAAAGCTTTAAGGTTTTTAACCATTCACAAGCCAAAAAAATTAAAAATTGAAAAAATCAACGTGAAATTTCCAAAACCATTTTAGCACACACAAACCACTATATAATTTTCTCCTGTAAACCTCCACCATTATAAAGAATTCCTTTGCTTTTGCAATATTCTCAGCTCGCATCATTTTTAGCATGTTTAATTATTTTTTGGGCAGCCCTAAATTTTGGGTAACGCATCACCTTAAAGAGAACAAATCTACACACCACAACCAACCTTCTCAATCAACTAGCTATTTAAAAAAAAAAAAAAAACGCTCCTAGTTAAATAACCTGTTGTCTTAACAAACCCGACTTACTCAAACAGAACCTGATCACCATACATTTAGAATATTCTTCAAGCCCTCTCACTCATTTTGTGCATCTTTCAGAGTAAAATTAACTTAAGGGCGGCAGATTTTACAGGACAGGAAATATTTTCTAAAGCAAACCTATTTGTTATCTAGTTCGACTTGCTATCAGCAACAAAGGTTAAGAACCATTCACCTGAAGTTTCAATGAATGGGACACTCCCCCCGCTCATTGTAGCTGACAGCATACTACAGCATTCCATCGCATATAAAAGACACTGGACAAGAATGAAGAAAAGCAGGTGCATAGACTTTAGGGAGAGATTATTACTATATTTATGAAAAGAAGTGGTAAACATGAAAACATCACCAACGCAGATTTTTTACCGCAAAGAAATGCATTTTCTAGGAAAATAAAGTATTACAACCCTTTTCGTATGCTCGTTTCAAAAAGGATTGTCTACGAGTCGCATCCAAACTGCAACGCCTAAATTGTGCGAGGCACAATACAACTAATCCTACCTTTCACGACGAAATTTCATACCCCCTTGCAAGGCAAGCGCCCCCAGACAGCGGCGAATTTCTAAAATAAAGCCCCGGCCAAAAGGTTAAAGGCCGACAAAATGATTTTTCATTAAGATCTATAGGTCACTAATACCAAGGCGAAAAAATCTCAAAAATAAATTTTTATCAAAATATCAAAGCTTATCCGTAGTTGAGACTGTTTCCGTAACTTTGTAGTTTGATAAATTCATCGGTAGAAACTATGGGCTATCCGTAGTAGTTGGCAGCTTTGGAAAAAGTATGATTTTGGTCCAATAAGTACCTTGTGTCACCCTAAGCCACAGCAGTCATTGATAAACAGCAACCGAGATATCGAAGTAGAATTAATTGCTTCCAAATCTAAGGTTAGTCTCTTGAAACACATAACACTTGAAATCACTTAGTGGCACCCTCCTAAAAGTTGCCACTTGATCAGAAAATGAAATTACTGAAGTTTAAGCTCAATCGGATAATATTAAGCGGTGCCTCAACGAGCCTAAATTTCGGGAAAATTTGTTGTTTTTCCCCTTATAAAATTAGAACACTTCATTTTAAAAGTGTAATCAAAATTTTATGTTTTGTTTCGATTCTTAGCTTTAATTTGAGTACCGATAACTTGAATAAAAAATTTGTATATCAAGAGATATGACCTTTTTAACTCTTTCAGTCCCAGTGATGACATTTGGAATCACTTTCAATATTTTACCCAAATGTTTATGTCCCGTTATGACATCTATTATTTATTTTTATTTAGAAAATAGCTAACAAGCGTTTTACCTGATTTTTGAAAAGTTCACTTCAGTTCCACTGACAATAAGAATCTATATTTTTTAACTATTGGATTGCAGATCTCAGTTGTCATTATTCTTATTAAATTAGTAAAACTAGTGCATTAACTGAAGAAAAAACAATTCCACTTGTTTTGGACATTTCTAAGGAATGTAAAAAAAATATATTGTAGAATTTGACTATATGTGTATGCACTGATCAGCTCTAAGGCACATTCTTTTAACTATAAATAAAAAATTTGTGTCATTCTTTTCAGATTTTAGGCTAATTAAGTAAAGAGTTGCTGAAGGATGCAATCAAAGTTAAATCCATATATATTGATTGAAGATTTAACTTTAATCCACACCGGTTTAATTCTGTTACCTAAATCTGGTGACATAAAAAAAAACGAATTCTTGAAAATCAATGCGAAAAGTTATTTAAAACTTTTCATTTAAATATGAAAACTGTTTAAAAACAATGAACATTAATTGTAAATTCTTAAGCTTTTAATTATACATAGCGCATTTAAAAATTTTAGGCAACTACTTTTGCTGCTTTTTTGATAATCAGGAGACTATTTTGGTACTATTTTGAAAGTTCTAGGCTACTAAAGCAACTATTTTTTTCCTAAATTTGACTGGCAACCCTGAGAATCCCATCACAGTAGAAAAAAGGCTGTAGTACTAGTATTGAAGCTTTGAACAACTACCTTTTTACTGCTAAGATACATTGATTTTTTTTTCCGTTCCCACTTGGTTACCATGAAATTCTGTTGAAAGTGATTGCGCCAAATTAACAAATATTCGATGGTCAGTTTCGGCTTGAAGCGTCGCCTTGCTCATTTAAGATTAAAATTATGACCGATGCCTTAACTAATTAACTTTAACAAGATTTAAATATATATATCAAATAATTCTCTGATTTGACCCAAAGAAAGTTTTTCAAACTTTACAATATTTTTGAATTTTTAAGAAATAGTAAAGATCCCTAATCCAAAGTAAGTTATTTTTATAATTAAATTCTGTAATTATTCTTTAGATTTTGTTTACATTTTAAAATATCCTACTAGTTTTAGACCATGGGGTTAGACGATTCAGATTTTTAGCATTTGAAATGGAAGATCGATTTTTTTTCTTAATAAATATTAATATTTTAATTCAAAATATCGTAGTAACTATTATATATTATTATGAATGCAACATTGCCTATTTGCATTATATAAGGTGCAGCCACTATCTCCTGTATTTTCCGGAAAAAATCGGCATTTTTTGGTAATCCCTATTTGGCAACTTCCGATTAACGGGAAAATGGGATTATCCGGAAGAGTCAATTTCCCAAGCATTCCGAATAAACGGGAGTTTAATGTATTTCAAAAACCATATAAAAAATTTTAATGAATTTTTTTCTTATGGAACTCTTATTTTGGCCCTAAAATAAGCTTATTTTGTGAATATCAGATGTTTCTGTAGTGTAGTAAATTTTTGGGACTGAAAGGGTTAAGGACAACATCAAAAATATTGATTTTTAAGATTTCTTAGTTTACTGTTTGTTTAAAATATATATATTGTCATAAACTGCTTTAAAAAATGAGCCACTAGCAAAAATTGCATGCTGAAATTGGGACGGATTACTTATTTTAAACAATTTGTTCACACTATAATTTTTTAGTTTATTCTATTTCTCTGGTGTATTAAATAAGGGGATAGTTTACATCTTCTTTCTAAATGAAGCTTGAAAAACTTAACGATTACGACCGTTATAACACACATATTTAGTAAAATTTAAGCAGCACATCTCTTCCTCGGCTGCTCCCAAAATCAAAGGGAAATTCTAAATGCCGCCTCCCACTACTTTTGAAGAGGAGGGGATGGTTGATCTCATAAATGTTGTGTTCTTGTCACATTCCTAAGGGAGGGTGTTCCCTGCAATAAAGGGACGAATTCAAAGGGATGTCAATAGGGGAGTTGGGAATTCGATGAACTACTGTTTATTTCTAAAATACAGTAAACTCCCGTTTATCTGGAATGCTCGGGAAATTGACTCTTCCGGATAATTGAATTTTCCGGTTAATCGGAAGTCGCCAAATAGGGCTACCAAAAAATGCAGATTTTTCCGGAAAAAACAAGAGATAACAGCTGCATCTTATATAATGCAAATAGGCAATGTTGCATTTATAATAATATATAATAGTTACTATGATATTTTGCATTAAAAATATTAATATTTATTAAGAAAAATTCTCAAACTTCATTTTCAAATGCTAATAATCTAAATACATAAATCGTCTAACCCATGGTCTAAAACTAGTAGGATATTTTAAAATGTAAACAAAATTTAGATAATAATTAAATTATAAAAATAACTTACTTTGGATTAGGGTTGTTTACTACTTCTTGAAAATTCAAAAATATTGTATGTTTGAAAAACGTTCTTTGGATCAAATCAGAGAATTATTTGATATATATTTAAACCTTTTTAAAGTTAATTAGTTAAGGCATCAGTCATTATTTTAATCTTAAATGAGCGACGCAACGCCACAAGCCGAAACTGACCATCGAATATCGAATGTTTGCTAATATTAGCAGCGGTCAAGCTTGGCGCAACCACTACCATTGGAAGGGATCGGAATTTCATGGTAACCATTTGGGAACGGCAAAAAAAAAAATCGAAGTATCTTGGTGGTTAAAAAGGTAGTTGTTCAAAACTATACTATAAATACTACAGCCTTTTTTCTACTGTGATGGGATTCTCCGAAATATTAGGGGATTCCCATTGTCAACCCCGCCGCGCTGATCCCCCTTCTGTCTGTCTGATAACATTCATTGCCTCCGGCGGCTGAAAATGTGCAGAAAAGCGTTTGAAACTAACATCGAATTGACACTCTTTTGGGTTTGCACTTTTCCCAAGCTATCAGTACTCAGTAATTTCAATTTCTGTATAAACAGAGACATTACATAGAATGGACTGCGCTTCAATAGTAAAGCAGGTCAGGGATGGAAAACTGAAACAGACTTTTTGAAAAACCAGTGTTGGCCCCGGTTTTGACAGGAGAAAAAAACATTTTTTATGAGGCCGGTCTGAACCAGAAACCAATTTTTTAGGGGAAAAACCGACGGAAACCGGAAAACCTGTTTTTCTCACAAACCGCCATCCCTTGCAAATTAGCATTATGTCCTTAACATCGCAAATCGGCAAAATGAGAAAGGTTGCTACATATGGCAACTTAACGCTACCGTTTCGTTATGAACTATTCCAAATTGTCGACAGACCTGAATATCAGCTGGCAAGCCGAAGTGGTGCCTTGCATCCATTTCAGAGTCACGTGGGTTTCTACCAATCATAGCCACTTGGTGTTTTTTTTATTGTTTTTGCAGACGATTTTTTGCGCATAGTTCTTACTTTTCTCTTCTGGCTTTTATAATAAATATTTAATTACATTCTTTTAATCTTTGAGCATGTTAACAATCCGGAATGTTATACTCTTAATTCAGTAATGTTTTGTGCAAGATGCCAAACGCTTGAGCAATTCCTAATTGTAAAGAGAGGTATAAAAATGGATTTGTCACAGTTAACAGGTAAAATTTATTTAGTTCTGCATACTTTTAGTAAAATAGTGTTCGTTATAAACTATAATTTCTATCGAGGGAATTTATTCTAATAGCTCTTTTATACATAAGAATCATATTCATGATTAAGTCAACGTTGTTAGAATTCTAAATTATAATTAATCTTTTGGGCCAAGTCAATTAAATTAATGGTCTGAATATTAACACAGCTTAGAAGTACAATATTTTTTGTACAATTTGGTCAAAAAGAAACCTGTTTTTGAGCTATTTATATTTAAAAAGTCAAACATTTGTTGAATTTGGAACACAGTGATTTGTTTTAGAAAGTTGATTTATTCCAGGTGAAATAAAGGAAAAAGCAATATTTCAAAAAGACCTATTTGAATTTTTTTTAATTGGAGAATTAGAACGAAAGTTATAGAGACTGCTGAAAATATTCACCATGCCAATAACCAAATTACAGCAACAGTTTACAGAAACCTACTAATGTTCTTTTAAATTAATTTTTAATAAAGAGTCCACGTAATACAATTGTTTTAAATAGATGTACAAAAGCAAAGGAATAATCTGATATCTATCGAGAAGATTTAAAGAAACTAGCGATTCATCCTTGTTCCTTTCCAAGCTTCTTTATCATAATATTAGATTGTCTGCCTCATGTGTTCAGGTCGTTGTGGAAAAACTCGCCAAATGGTAAACTCGCCATACATGCGAGCCAAACGCGACAGTCATGTGACTGTGTAAGTTAGATGATGAGGACACTTTAGGCTTGCCAATGCGCAGTCTATTCTATATTATGTCTCTGTGTATAAAGTTTGATGTATTTTAGCTATAAAGATGCCAATTTAATTAAGCAGCATGAGGGGGAAGGGGGCATTAAGTATTCTTTAAGAAGAATCGGATTTTCCGATATAAATAACACATATACTTAAAAGGTTTTAACTAATTATTTTTCATTTGCTTAGGTTTAAATTTTGCGTTAATTTTTAAGCATTTATTCGATTTTTGTAAATTTCGATTTCAATAACAGTGGGTAAATTATGTTAGAAAACTATTAACTAATAAACTTCAAGGTATCAGGGTAGATTTGTAAAGACTTGAAATCAGATCAGAAATATGTATCGCCACTTAATTTAGAATCGCGATCAGGGGATTCGACAACGACTTGCCATCGATGTTTGGATCCTAGCGAATTTGAGAAATTAGGCCAATTAACGTTTAATTATTTGTGTCAGAGCCACATCGGTAGGCGTAGCAATCCGAAAAAAGTTAAATTACATTAAATTTATCTCTAATAAAACCAGTCACATGCCGGATAACGGGAAATCACTTTCAGTCAATGCTTGACAAATTCCGGATAGAATATATGGAACAATTATTAAATTACCGGTAACATTTTGAGATGAATTAATTCACTAAAGCTAAATGAGTTTTTTCTGCGATCAATTGACTAGGGCCGACATCAGAGCTGGCACCCAGCGCAACATCAGAAGCAGTCCCGATGAATAATGAATTAAAGCTGAATTAAATAAAATTTATTTCGAATAAAACTAGAGTTAAATTCCGCATAGAATATAGATTAAAAATTTAAATTCCGGGAAGAATTTATGCATAGCCCGACTAAAGCTAAATGAGGATTTTCAATGCCGGGCTTCGTAATTTAGAACTGCAATCAAGTAACGAGACCGACATCACAGTTAGCACAGGCAACAGAGCGACATCGATAGAAGTCCCGATAGCTATACGGTTAACGAAAGTGATTTACCGGTAATTAAAAATATTTATTTAATCTGGGTAAAAGTAGAATTAAACTTCCGATAGCAGTCCGGATAAGTAAACTAATTTAGCTCTGGATAATATGTCAATTCCGGAAGTGTTAAAAACGATAAAAGAAATTACATATTGATTTGTTCTAGTTACGTTTCAATGTGGACTTGTTAACAGGATTCAATATTTTAATTCCGGTTAACACTAAGATTTCGTATGGTGGAAAAACATTTTTAAAAAAATGCCGAAATACCGCCATACTTGGCAATAAATCAGACTTTCTCCAAAAGCACGTTTTGCGCCAAATGTGGTCGCCAAACGAAATTTTTTCTTTGAAAAAAAATCTGAAAGGGTTTCACTATATTTGGGGAAAAATATTTCATTTTATAGCCAAATTCCGGCGCCTAATCGGAATTTGAAATTTTCCAGATAATTGAGCTTTCCGGTTATTCGGGAACCGGATAAACGGGCTTTCACTGCATTACATTTCTTTAAAAATAAACAGCTACTACAAAACTTCAAAATATCTGAAATATTAGTAAATAAGTTTAAAAAAAACATGGGTGAAAGTTAGGGAAATCCCAAATACCGAAAACTTTTTTTCTAAGGGGGAGGGGATAAATTGCAGACTTGGTAACCAGCCTCTAAATTTCTGCAATAACTTTATATTTTCTTGAAGTTCCTGTTACAACATCTTAACATTTTACACTTCCTTCTGCATCCAGTAGATATATGAATACCTAGTTCTAAAACTCATTCTTATGTTAAACCCATCTATCTAGCAATTGGTCTAGCAATGTCTATCTAGCAAAGTCTATCTAGCAATCTATCTAGGAATCTATCTAGCAATGTCTTACCCATCAATCTAGCAATTGATGCATCGTATAATGAAAAGAAAATACAGTACAGAACTGCTAATCGGGACACCCATAATCCAGAATGTTTTACAACTTGGACACCCGAAATTTCGGAAAAATGTTCTTAACGTATAAATTACCTCTTATAAAATCAAGTTGTTCTTGTGATCACAAGGTCACAACTCACGAACAATTGATCAAAAGAAAATGTTTTAGTTGATCCGATTGGCCAGAACTAGACTTGCACAAGTAACGAGCCGCTTTTCCGATCACACAGCAGCAAAATCACAGCAATACAATCTCATCGACGGATTTCGTGAAAATTATAAGCCGACAAAAAAAGAAACACGGACAAATTATTATTATGTAGTGGCCCGTAACCGATATTTGAAAACATCCTAGAGTAATCTAATCTTAATTCATCTTTAAATTTTAATGATTTTTTAATTTTTATTATTAAAATTTATTATTTAAACTTGCTGTATATAATTATAGAAAATTAAGTTTATTTCATGGATATAGAACGATAATGGAGGACACTTTATTTTGGAGGTGTAATGCTGCAGAAAATGCGAGGTTTTTGTGTAAAAGCTTATCTTTTTTTTAAGGCGTTATTTTGATAAGAAATGTCTCGATATTTATATACTAGGACGCTTAAAACACGATTCACAGATCACGTAATGCCCTATACTCAATCTGATATTAGGAATTCTAGAAAAATTGGGTAGTTAGCCAATAATACGGTAAAAGCTTAACACTTTACCAACCGGTACCGGTTCTAACCTACTACAAGGCAGGGCAGAGCGTCATTGAGACAACCCGGCCTAACCTAACCAAATCTAACAGAAAGATCAAAAGTCGATTAATCGACGGCCGATAGGTAAAGTGTTAAATCAAGATCTGTTGGCACCTTGAGTCAGACACTTGATCAGCAAAAATATTACGGTTCTCAGACTTGGATTGAACTGGAGCTACAAGAGAAACACGATACTCTTCCGATCATGCAGAGGCAGAGAACTGTCAATCATTCTGATACAATGTGACATCATCGATAAACTTCATCATGAAAATTACTAGTCAGTAAAATAAGTGAATCAGGAAGCATTATTGGACTTCTCTTTTAATAGGTGATTGCACTGGCTGGCCAAGATTTGAAGACATTTTAGTGTAATCCAATCTTAATTCATCTTCCTAATTTGATTAAAAGTTTTATCTTCGTTATTTGAACTTGTTTTTTTTTAGATTTAAGTTTAGTTTCACCGAATAAGGGTGCGAAAAAATTAAACAATCGTTTAAAAAGAATGCATTGCAGTTGTAGCAATTAACCTTCATCAGGCACAGGAAACTGACAACCGATTTTAACGGTGATCAAGTTTATAAATTTGTTATTAACGTACACAAATTAGGTTATTAACGTAAACAAATTACAACGTACAATTTCAATTGATCAAGATGACCATCTAGCCAATTTTAGAGCTTTTGACAAACTTTTTAAAAATAGAGAAGTTGGGAAATTTGGGTAAGAAAATGCTCATTAACCCGTTGCCTCCTCAATTTTGTGAATTGGGAGGGTTGTTTTCCACGATCCTAATTTTGTCAAAAAATGCGACGGGACCGGCCTAATTTTGTGAAGAGGCTGCTATACCTCCACAAATTAGCTCTGGGTGGACCCCTGCTTTGAGAAAGGTTTTTTTTTGTGTGAGGGATTAGAACAAGCGAAAAACTGAATTTTTAGGCAATATTCAAAAAAGCGGAACCCTTCTAAAAAAGCGGATGTCTTTTTTTCAAAAAAATCAAAAAGCGGATGTCTTTTTTTCAAAAAAATCAAAAAGCGGAATTCTGCTTAAAAGCGGAAAAGCTCATCCCTGGGTAATACCATAAGGTAATTATTAAAGTATAATATGAAGTATAATAAAGATAACATATCAGTGCTGAAAGTGCGGGTAGACACGGGGTGACGCGTCACCCCACTTTTCAAGAAGATGGCCATCCACCCCCCCCCCCCACTTCTTATATCTCTCAAATACATAATCCATTGAGGGGGGGGGGATGGGCATGGCATTCTAATTGAAGGCAACCCCCCACTTATTTTTTTCCCACTTTCTCCGCTGCAACATATGCATTTGAAACTACAAAAAATAAAAATCTAGCCATCAGACTTTAAAAGGGAAAATAGTAGTTTTGGTTTTCCTATATTTTACCCAATTGTGGGATTTATTTAATAGACATTTTTTTTAAAAAAAATATATATATAATACTGTAAACCCTGCTGTATGAAACGAGCTAAGGAATCAATTTGAATTTTTTAAAATATATTTTGAGGTCCAATGCAAATATTTAATCCGATTTAGCATAATCTTTTATAAACATTATTTTAAGAGATTCAATACATTCCATATAATGGGAAGGCTGACTAAGGGAGACTTGCTATCTAAAGAGTTAGGGTAACATGGGAGAATTATGGGTCATTCTTTTTTCCGAGGTCACTCACTTTAGAGAATTAGAAATGGTTTTTACAAAACATCTAAATTACGCCAAGTCATCCTTATACACTGCTCAAAACAATTAGGAATGCATGGTTTAAACCATTTCACCCCTAGGATTCCATTTGGTATCAACAGCTTCGATTTTTTTTCTCACTAAGTTCTTTTACTTATTTATTGTTAGATGGAAGAATCATGTCTTTTGAAGAAATAAATAATGTTTGTTTTAATACATTAAAATATGAAAAACATGGTAAAATAAAATTCACTCCCAAAAATTTTATGAAATAAATTGACCCTAAATTCTTCACTCTTACATTCTTAGAAGTCCAAAATTTGATTTTATCTTTTATTACAATAAAAATTAGGAAAAAATTGTTATAATTTATTCAAAAGTTACGACTCCCCTTAAATTTTAGTTTAAAAAAATAAGATTTGTTTTCTTGTTTTTTACCATTTCAATCTGGATGCATAAGGAATCTATTTTATAAATTTTAGATTTTTATAATAAAAAATAAGAAGTTGGAACTGAACGGGTAAACAAAAGTACGCAAAGTGCTCCCCTAATTGTTTTAAGCAGTGTACGTTCTATTTTCTTATGTCAAGTTCAAAAACAATGCAACTCTGCAGCAAATAGAACAAAAATACTTTTTACACTACCATAAAAACCTTTTCAAAAAAGATTGTCTTGTAAAAACATGATTTTTAAAATATAAATACTAGCGAAACATATTTAAACAAACTATTTTATTGGTGCTATTTTTCAATAGAAAATGGTCTAAGCTTTTCATTCCTACATATATTTTTAAAAATTATTTAAGAAAATTGTGAACATAGTGATTTATACCCCAATTTACTGGGTTAATTCTTGGTCAACAGGGTAATTCTTGGTCGGTGGATGTTTGATTTTTCAGGTGTTTTTAATATTTTTTCTGTGTAAATAATATTTGTATTTACTTTAACTAACTTTAAATTAATTTTAAGCATTCTCATTTAATTCTCATTTCGAACATCCGTGAAAAAAAAAACATTGGGAATTTTTTCTTTCTTAAGAGATAATTTTAAATTGTCAGCATAAAACTTCTGCTCATTAAAACTTATTAAATAAATAAATACGAAATCTTATAAACTCATTAAAAAAGTTATACAAATATGTGCACAAACATATTTATAATACATGAAGAACTACCTAATTATTACAACAAAAAACAATTGAAAATTTAAACCATTTTTTGGGGTACTGAGTTCTCTAAATCAGAAAAAATATCAATCTGAAAAAGACTTTTAAAAATGCATGTTTATCAAAAATTCCTTAAAATAAGTAAATATGTTTAAATATTTAACAGTATTTAAATAACAGTATTTATGGTTCAAACAAATATAATTTCAAAACCTCCTTTGAAGATGCTAAGAAGGTGCTGCAAGGAATTCATTCTGTAATTGAAGAATAGAAATATTGTGCTGCATTTTACGGCAATGACCCCTTCTACCTTGGCAAAATAACCAAAATTTTGGACACAGAAAATGTAGAAATGAAATGTGCTGAGAAAGGAGCCGTGAATTTTCACTGGCCGAAACAGGACCTTTTGGAAGTAATTCCAAACAAATGCATTTTCTATTGGACCTGTTAATTTACAGGTCCAATAGAAAATGCATTTGTTTGGAATTGGTAGATAATAATAAAATAAACATAGCATACAAATGTTATAAGAAATTCTGCTCGGAATTGTGGGCTTAGAGTAGAGACAAAGTGTAACAGGCTCAAACCTACTACATAAAATATTATAAATACTATATAAATGTCTTTTATTAAAAGCAATGCATCAAATAATAAATAATCTTTTTATGTGCTAAAAAATGATAATTTGGAATATTTATTTACTTTTGGCATGTATTATTATAAATAAAGGGTGACCCATAATTTCCCAAATGTGTGTAAATCCTGGTCACTCAATAATTAAAATAAGGGTAATAAAAATAAAATGTTAAGTAAAATGATTATTTAAAAAAATTCTAAATTATTTAAGCTTACTCCATGCCAAATTAAATCTTTTTATCTTTCATACTTTAGAAAAACATAGGATGTTGGTTTTTTTACCCACAATTCCCCTACATATCCCTAAATGAAAAAAAATCTAGGGTTCATTTTCTTAACCCTGTTGGTTATGATTTGAACGTATTAATATTAAAACTTTGTTTGGTGGTCTCAAAAACCGATCTTAACATATTCATGTTGATTTCAATGCATTGCATGCCTAAAACTCATTTAAGAAGCCCTCAGAATAAGTAAAGAATTTTTAATATAATTAATAATGCAGATTTTAGAGAAATATGCAAAATAGCTAGATGCAATAAAAAAAACACTGTCTACTTATTTTAAATAACCATCCAAAGTTGCACATTGATTGCTCTTTAATTAACTAACAAAAGGTTAAAATTCACAGGCTAGTGTGTAACACTAGCAAAAAACAAAGTGAACAATACTTTGGACAAATTTTAACTATTTGTTTGTGAACGAAAATGAACACGTTTGCTTGATTTTTTGAAGCTGCTTTCGAATATGTAAACTTTTTTTTAAAGTTCAGCTTTCTAGAAAACCTAAATTTAATAAATTTTATTAAAAATTTGCATTAATATATCCTATCAAAAATTTCAAGTTAATGAAAATAGCTTCATAAATTGTACTTAATGCATTATATACATTTGAAATAAACTTGAAACAATGAATCTAATTATAAAATAAGGCATTACTGGGGACAAAAGCTGAAAACTCTGTTGCAATCACTTTAAAGTATAAATAGAAAAAGTTTGGGGTTTGATAAGATTTTCCCCTCTATTAAAAACATTGACTGCCATCTGCATTGAGATGTGTTCCAAAATCGTTTGACCAATTTTTACCCCTCAAAAGTTTAAGCTATAATAAGCTGATGCATTGATCCAGCCCTAATGCTAGAAAAAATATAACGCTAAGATTTCCAAGTACACCAATTATTGTAATTCTCTGAAAAATCAGGTAGTTCCCACTTCCCATAAGTCTTTCCAGATTAGTCTCCAAACCAAATTGCCTATGTTAATCCAGTGGGGAAAATAATTTTCTAAGCCACATTTCTCAGTAAGCACTGAAAAATTTTGTTTTACAAAAATAAAATTTCGATAATAAATGTAGCTAAGTTACAGTTCTCAATCTCACTTTTTGAATGGTTACATTATTTTTTTTTAATTATTCGAGCCAATTTTTATAAAGTGAACATTTTGGAATCTAAATTCACTAGGCTTATGTCGAAAGTATAGTTATGTACATTATTATTTGATTAAAATTGCCAAAATAGGCGGATAACTCCAATTTTTAATAAAATCTATTACATTCATGAAATATTTAGACATTCTGAGATTTTTTCACTATTTTCCCAAACAGCATTCAAAACTACAGAGGAAATAGTCATTAAATTTCAGTTCACAGAGCCATCACACCTCTGTATAAAATTAAAGACACTGATCCAAATGTTTTTTTTTACCTAACAAAGGGAATTTTATTCACAAAAGAAAAAAGTAAGCAAAAAGCAAAAGAAAACCTATTTCTTTTATTCTCGTCAAAAGATACTAGGGGCAATCTTTTACTGCACAATTCCTAGATTGGTTAATTCAAAGGTTTCTGATTACTGAAGGATATTCGGCATAAAAAACAGGGTTGGCTCATCAACGAAGCAATCTATATCAGAGTATATACAGTCCAATTATAAAAACATAAGTTTGGATAGTAATATATAAAATTTATAACACTTATTGTTTCCAAGGCAAAAAAGAAAATCCATGCAAATAAACAGCTAAACAGTCCTCATGCACATATAGCACAATCAAGTCACTTGAATTTTAAAATGTATTAAAAAGAAAAACCAGTAATCACCACTAAGCCCAGAGGAAATGGTGTCATCATCATCAGTTATGCTATCCGATCCATCTACATCATCAGGAATTCTTGAACCTTGGCCAGATGCATGGCTAAGACTAGGAGCTGATGGCGTAGATGGTATTCCTATGCCACAAGATTTTAAACTGTTGGATTTTTTCAACTCATAGGGTGGAAAAGGTAAAACACGGTCGCGTCTTCGATCCGTAGCATACAGAGAGGGGTGAGGGGGCAGCCGAGGAGAATAGTGCACCTGACTATGGTAAGAAGGGGGCGGCGAGGCATTGCCAGTGAAAGAATCAAGCGTTGGATAGTCCATCCCTTCATGGCGGGAGGGAGGCAAGGGAGGACAGTCTCGAGATTTCATGGAAACAGAACGATCCAGAGATTCAGTGCTTGGAAAGGACTGCCGATATAATTCTGAAAGAAAAACATTTCAAAAGGAACCATAGGAATTGGAGGATGAAATGAAGAGAAAATATTTTAATATAATCTACATAAAATTGTCTACAAATCATATTCATTTTTTTTTCAAATGTTATTTTTTTTGCAATAACTCATCAAAAACTAATAAAGGTTACAAAAATATAATAGAAAAAACAAGAAAAGTATTTAAATCCTGAACAGACAAAAATTTTAAAATATATACATATACCAACTCAAATGCTCAAAAATTGGACAAAAAGCAGAAGACAACTGCAATAAAAAAACATTACAAAATGCTTAAAAACCATCATTTATGTCCCCAGAAGAGTCAAAATGAATGGTAAGCTGTAAAATTGTGTTTCTGTCGCATAAAATTTACACAAGGCCAGAGAATAGTACTTGGCTCCCTGTACCCAATCCACAGTAGAAAAAAAGCTACAAATCCCCAAAATATAAAAAATAAAAAATTTCAAAAGATATGAAAACATAATGGAAAACAGAATTTCAAACATGAATCAAAACCTAAAAGAATCCTGTTAGATATTGTAAGTTAAAGAAAGTAAAAAAAATCCTAAAATAACTTAAGGCAAAGCAAACCAAGAAACATAATTCCACGGTAAAATGCTTTCATAATAAAAAAAGTTTAAATTTTATATAAAAAGATTTTAAAAAATTACAAATTTAAATAGAAAATAAACACAAACAATTTGTAGTCAAAATGAAAGATGAAATAAAATGTACCTTAAGGGTAGATTAAACAGCTCTGAGTTAAAAGAGTGATGTTAAAGCAGAATCAAAGGGTAAAGAAAAATGAATATATATATATATATAGTTAAGGCTGTTTGCAATGTATACGAAATCTCCCAAACATGAAGATAAAAACTTTGTTACCATTTGACTCTCCTGATTGCGCAAATGATGGTATTTTTAAATAATATTTCTTACAATTATATATTTTGCAAGCTCAAGTACTGCCAATTTAATTCTGTATAAAATCATAATACTAGAAAAGAGAAAAACTCAATCGCACAAACGCTTTTCGGAACACTTCGCTTTTCTGAACAATTACTTTTTACTTTTCCATGACCATTTGGAATCCATAGGAAAATCCATTGAAATCCAAATTTATGAAAAAATATGAAAAATCGTTAAGAACGAAATTCACCAAATTTTTTTTTTTAAACTAAAAAAATTTGAAATTTCACCATAAAATAATAAGTCTTCTTAATTTGTTTTTTGTTTTTAATTAAATTTAATAATCTTGTTTTTTTTTTTTTAATTTTTTTTTTTATTCTTTTTTTAAATAATTTTTTTTCTCTTTAAGTTATAAATTAAAAAAAATAAACTTAATACTAAAAATTTAACATACAATACCATTTTATAAAAAAAATTTAATTTTTTCCTTTACAATTTTTTTTTTAAATTCTAAATCTTCAAAAAAAATTTAAAAAAAAAAAAAAAAGTACTTTAAAAAAATAAAAAAAAAAAAAAAAAAAAAAAAAAAAAAAAAAAACATTTAAATAAATTTAATATTCTATAAATAAAAAAGTTTCCTAATTTTAAACAAATTTTTTTTTTTTAAATCTTTTTCTCTGAACACTTTTTAAATTTGCAAAAAAAAAAAACGAAATTTTTTGAAACATTTTTGATTTGAATTGAAAAAAAAATCGGAAAACGGTAAACCGGGTTTAAAACCGTAACACCGCCACACGGTAAACGTATAATTGGTAACGGTAAATACTAAATATAAAAAAATTTAATAAAACCTCACAATTTTATCTTTTTTATATAATATCTTTTTGTGAATTGGCTGATCTTTATTTAATGAAGCTTTAAGAACACGCACCACGCACCGAAGTCAAGCTGGCAAAGCTTTTTTTTTTTTTTTTTTTTTTTTTTTTTTTTTTTTTTTTTTTTTTTTTTTTTTTAACCGTTTAACCGGTTTTTAAAAACCGAAAAAACCTAAGCCAAACAACCGGTTTAACGGTTAGTTTTTTTATTTTTTTTTTTTTTTTTTTTTTTTTTTATTTTTTTCCGACGAGGCGCAAAGGCACTTCGCCGCACAAAAAATTTTTTTTTTTTTTTTTTTTTAAAAAAACAAAATTCAAATTCATTTTTTTTTTTTTATATTTTTTTTTTTTTTTTTTTTTTTTTAAAAAAAACCCTAGTTAGTATCAATTTTTTTTTTTTTTCTTTACTTTCGTGACCGATTTTTGATTTCGCTTTTTTTTTTCGGGACGACGTGACTTTCGGGACCCTAGAGACCCCTGTGAACGCACGTGCAACAAGAACAAATTACCTGCTTGCAAACTTCTTCGATTTTTAATCTGACTTGGTTTTACCAAATGTTCACCATTTTCTTGATTGAAAACACTAGCGTATAGATCACTATCATCACTGGGAGTTAAAGGAGCACCATCAATAAAACCTGTCGGGGAAATAGAGCCCTCATCTGGACGATGACCAGTTTCAGCAGGAAGTTGTTCATAAAGACCTTCTGAATCCCCACTAAAATAAAACAGGAAAATTGAATTGGATTTATTGGTTTATGTATTGGTTAACATTTAAAGTAAACAATTTTTAGAAATATTTAAGGACTGGCATTGGTACTACAGTAGAACATCTTAAATCTATGCTCAGCGAATTTTGGACATGGGATATTATAAAATATTTTTGTGATTTTTAACCTAAAAATGCAGAATAATTGATGGATGTACAAATATTGCAATTAATCAATTTGTATTAATCAATGTAATTTGTATCAATCAATGTAATTTGTATTAATCAATGTAATTTGTATTAATCAATTTAAAAATCTCTGCATCTTTAGGCAAATGACTCACTGAATGCTGGCAATCCTAAAAATCAAAGTTTGATAATTCAATGGAAGCTAAGTCCTTAATATCACTAACATCTGTTGAAGAAATTGGGACACTAATTAAAAACGTTATTAAAAAAACTCTTAATAAAGGGAAAAAAACAATTTACAGTAGAAGTTCAAATTGATGCATGATGAAAAAAAATGTATAAAAGTGGGCTTTTTTCACCAAGTAATCAAAGTTCACTGGTAATCTATATCACACCACTTAAGAAACACTGTTCAAACACATTGAAAGCTTATGAAAATGACAATTGAAAAAAATCTAAAAGCGGAAGTACATGCGCTCTCTGGTAATGTTATAACAAGCGCAGGTGAAAACCTAAACAAACTAAAACGTAGCATCCCGCAGTTACCACCTGTGACGTCAACAGGCTCTTACACAGATTTGGTGACCGTCACCGATCGGCATAATAGCCCAATGACATCACCGATCTAAAAATTTTATATATGCATAAGAGAAGCTTAGAAGTAAATCTGTAGATCAGCGGTCCCCAGTCGCCAACTGGCGACTGGACATTGAAAGTGGCTACCTAAAAATTGAACCCCAGTCACCAAAAGTGCCGACCATTATTTTTCCTTTTAGTAAAACAAATAATTAATACTGAAGCTGTATTTCTAAAATATTAATAATAAAATGCTTCGATTCGATTGGGAAGAAAGACTTGATGATAGTTGTTGCTCATCAGTGAAATTTTCCCCTCATCATTGGAAGGTGTTTTGTGCGCTGGGGCGCAACTAGAAAAAATTTCTGGGTCCAGTTAATTTTTTAATTAAAATTAACTATTTAATTAAAATTAGATATTCAATTAAAAAATAAATATTTAATTATTTTTTAATTAAAATTGGTTGATTAAAATTATTTATAATTACACTTTATTTTAATTAAAATTATTTAAAATTATTTCATGGTAATATTCATGGCACTATTAATTTATTATTACTAATTTAGGTTTCATTTTACAAAAGTAATGATTGCATTATGTAATAGATAATTAATATTTTATTTTTAAATAAAAAATTAGTGCAATCGGAAAAAAATCAATGGGATTGTTTCATTTTGGACCTGGCAACAGCTCTGCAGTTTTTTCATTTTTCTCGAATTACTTTTGTTTTGGTATTCGACTGTATTTGGTATCTTCCAAGAATATTTTGGTTATTTTTTTAAATGTTAACTTCCTGCTTTGCTGTTGGATGTTTTAATCATTTATTTAAGAAAACCTGCATAAAAAAAATAAAAGTTTCCTTTACTGCATTCTGATCATCAATTGAAACAAGTATCTTAGTAGTAAAAAGTTAAAAGGTAGTTGTTCAAAGCTTCAACACTGCAGCCTTTTTTCTACTGTGATGGGATTATCCGAAATAGTAGGGGACCATTGTCGACACCGCGCTGATCACTTCTTCTGTCTGATAACATTCATTGCCTTCGGCTGAGAATGCGCAGAAAAACGTCCTTAAAACGAACATCGATTTGAAACTAATTTGAGTTTGCATTTCTTTCAAGCTATCAGTGCTCAGTAACTTTTAATTTCTGTATAAGGTACGATGTATTTAAGCAGTAAAGATGCCAATCTAATTAAGCAGCACCAGAGGGAAGGGGGTCCATTAAATTTCTTTAAGAAGAAATTTCCAGCATAATAACACATACAGTTTAAAGGTTCTTACTAATTATTTTCATTTGCTAAGGTTGAATTTTTTTGTTAGTTTTTAAACGTCGATCATTGATTCGATTTGCGCAAATTTTAATTTTAATAACCGTGGGGAAACTATGTTAGAAAACTATTAACTAATAAACTTTAAGGTATCAGGGGAGTGAATTAATATAAACTATTTAATAAAAGTTTTGAAATCAGAAATATCAGCACTTAATTGAGAATAGTGATCAGGCGATTCGATGACAAAGCGACGACTTGCCACCAATGTTTGGATCCTAACGAATTTGAGAAACTAGGCCAATTAACGTTTAATTATTTGTTTCATCCCCCAATTTTCCTAATAAGTTTTGATTCTGAATAAGCAAAATAAGTTTAAACCTTTAAAATATTTTCGTCACTAAATCAGGAATTCTACCTGAAACTAAATTCTACTTCTATTCTGAATAAATAAAGATTTTATATTGTCAGTGTAAGCATTTCCGTTAGCCGTATAGTTTTATCTGGAATTTAATTTACTTTTATCCGGACTGCTACCGACGTCGCTCTAAGGTTGCGCTAGGTGCCAGCTCATATGTATGCCTCCGTCACTTGACCACGATCCCAAATTACGAGGCCGGTGCCAAAAACCCTAATGCAGTTCTCGAGCGAAACCAGGAGTGCTACCGGAATTTAACTTTCAGTTCTATCCGGAATTTAATTTCAGATTTAACCGAAAGCAATTTTCCGTTATCTGTAATGTAGTTTCGGATCTACTTCGGTTTTGTCCACTGACGTTTTATCCTAATGTCTTTTCTTTTAAAGCCTGATTGAAATGCTGATATTATTCTAAATATTGTTACAAAATTGGAACTTAAATCCATAATTGACATGTTTAATCAGCCTTGTAATCTTTTTTGCAGTTCTGGTTCAAGCCTAGCTATTCGCCTTTGGAATTTGTTCCGTTGAAAAGATATAGTCGATTTTGTGATTCCCGGCAACTATTTTGACCTGAGAGGTTTATTGTATGCTGGATAAATTTACGTTGCACCAGAGCTACAAGAAGGATATTACCGAATAGTCACATAATTTTAAACCGTGGTTGAGGCCGAAAATTGGTCAGGCCTCCAACGAAACTTATAGTGACAACCACAGATTTAACGTGCACCAGTCCCATAAAATCGGCATTATTTATTGCTTTGTTGTCGAGCACAATCTGTTTATGACTAATAGTACGGTGCAATTAGTCCAAAAAAAGGCCTAACCCGGACATCCAAAGTAAAAGTTTCATTCCAGGTCCAAATTGTTCTATACAGCCCACATATTGTTTGGTAAAAAGTCTCACCATTTTGAGCGTCGGGTTTGGGGGGGGAGGGGGGGTTAAAGTTCGAAAATTGGTAGTTTTTTCAGTTTTTCTTAAATATTTTGAAAAATATGCAATTTAGAGCAAAAAGTTCAATTACAAAAATATTCGACATTAAATTACGAACAAAATGACCTTTTACATTATTGTTGTAAAGTGAACGGTTCTAGAGTTACAACGGGTGTAAAAGTAGCATTTTGGCTAACTTTTTCAGATTTTTGGTAAAAAAGACATTTTAACTACAATCTAATCACAAACTTTATTTAAAAGAAATATTGTTGCATTATATTTTAGTCTAATAGAGGATAAGAAGCATCAAAGATTGTTAGAATTGTAAAAATACTGAAACTGCTAACAAGAACAAATTTATTAGCAATAAGCAACCTACGCATGCATCTTACATCTGTTGTCTGCCCCCTTTTTGATAATGCAAACTACATTATGTTCACACTTTGGATTTCCATAATACGTTTCATGTTATGGGTGGAATTGCCTGCATAACTCCTACAACTGCTCTTCAGGTAGAGGACAAACCACTGTCATATAAACATGGCCGAATACTCAATTTGTTTTGGTTAAGTGGAACTCGGCTGGAAAAAAAAAACCTTAGAAGAGACCCTTAGACGAAAACTGTGATTAAGCATTTGAAATTGGGACATTAGCGTCAAAAAAGACCGAGAGCAAAACATTCAATGACATACACTTAAAAAGAAATAAGCTATCTATTAAGTCCCTCGATAATCAAGTCTATAACAATTTATAACAGCACTGTAATGTGTGAACCCTAACACTCTTTTACATCGGATGGTGTACACAGTAAGAAGTGATGAGAGACTTGAAGAAATATTTAACTGTGACTTAGTATATGCTTATCCTCCGTCCCTCTTTCGAAGAATCTAGCTTGAAGAGGAAAGAGAAGCAAATCTTCAATAGTGGCCGTTTTGTTTTCAGATTCAAATGAAACCTTAAAAATCCCAAATTCAAAGAAAATGTCCGACATCATTGATGGAGGTCATCTCCTTCATCGTGTGGTCTGCCGACGACCAGCTACCTTCAAACAGATTTGCGAGTAATACACAAATTACATAACTTAAATTTCTCGTTATAGGCCAGCAACTGTTATTTTTGATGGAAATTCAGATTTTCAGGGACATGCAAGGTGTACTCGTGACATTTATAACATTTGTACGGGGGCTCAGTAAGCCTAGCACTGCGACCAGAGGCCTATTGTACTGTAACCTGAACGGTGTACTCTTGCCAATATACGCCTTCACAGGATGTGACACTGTATTAGCTATTTACCAAGGGGAAAATTACGTCGTATAGGAAAGTGCGAGTCAACAACGCTCTTCGTATAACAAAACTTCTAGTTTTCAAAGGCACCACTGCAGTGGCTGATGCTGGAAAAAGTTTCTTTCTTGCAATGTTTGGAGCCAAGGATACTGAAGATCTAGATTGCTTTCGCTGCCAGTTTTACCAGAAGGCTATTGCAAAACAGCATATACATTTACTGTTCAAGTTTGCTGCTCTAACCCCCCACTGCAGTTGCTTCCAACAAGCAACATTCGTTTAGAACCTGCCATCAGGTGCAGCAGTGGCTGAATGAGAAGAAGAATCTATACTTAAGAAGGTTGGCGAACGCCTGACTCCAATTGCATCAGAATGTCCTGCAGCTCCTGAGCTGAGGAATTACTTTCACTCATCGAAGTGCGCTTGCAAAGACAAATGCGTCCGTAACTGCAGCTGCAGAAAAATTGGTCTAAATTGTTCAAGCATATAGTAATTGCTCAGGCCTAATATGTGACAACAAGGGACACGGACATCATAGATGAGGATTTAGAAGTTAATGGTGATTAAAATTCTACATTTTTCAGTTCAGTTTTGGTTTCTCCGTACTACAGGTTTACGTGGCCTAGGGCTGTGGAAGCCTCTTTTCCCTTAAAAAGTAGAGCCCCTTGAGAATGTGGTGAGGTTGTCCTTTCTTCAAGAGCTTATCACTGGCATACAATTGGTCACTAAAGTACATATTTTCTCTTACAAAACACAAATCAAATTATTTCACATTGAAAATGTCTACTTTGCTAAAAATCTGAAAAAGTTCGCCAAAATGCTACTTTTAACCCGTTGTAACTCTAGAACCGTTCACTTTACAACAATAATGTAAATACCGTCAAGATTCGTTTCTTAATTTCTCTTCATAAAATGATCTGATCTTAAATTGTTTGACATTTTTGGAAAGGTGGAAACATCTCCTTTCATTTCATGTAAAAAAAATTCTCCTTCTCATTCTGGCAATACTACAAATGCTGTTTTCATTCTTACAAGCATAAAATGACAAAAATCTATCTCTTCCAACTTTTGTCTGGAACACTTAAAAATGTTGAAAATATTTAAATAAAACACTCTATTCGATTCTTTTATTTATGGGGAAGAATATTACAACATTTGTTTTATTCTAAATTGAATACTTTTTATGCTGTATTTAAATATTGAACAAAAATGCTTGAAAATTATTCCTAAAAGTACAATACTTAGAATGCATAATGATTTTAAAGTGTTTAAATCGTTTTTGTAGTTAAAATTTTCTTCTTTTGTAAAAAAAACAATGATTTTGGCCAAAGTTACCCGCACTGACGGTAGTCATTTTGTTTGTAATTTAATGTAGAATATTTTTGTAATTTAACTTTTTGCTCTAAATTGCATATTTTTCGAAATATTTAAGAAAAACTGAAAAAACTACCAATTTTCAAACTTTAACCCCCCTTCCCCCCCAAACCCAACGCTCAAAATGGTGAGACTTTTTACCAAACAATATGTAGGCTGCAAAGAACAATTAGGACCTGGAATGAAACTTTTACTTTGGATGTCCCGGTTCGGGTCTAATTGCACCATACTATAAGAAGAAGATAGAACCTACGAGGTTATTCCTCGTTGCATGATGCCTTAAACCACCGCGCCCTGCCAATTCCTTCAAAGTTTTTGAAAAACACGCATTAACATTAACAATAAACAAGCAAATTAGTTAAAAATAATCATTGATTTATTCCGGATAACGGAAAAATGCTTTAGGTTAAAACTGGTTTCAAATTACGGACAGAACATAGAATTAACATTTAAATTCTGGTAGAATTCTTAATGAATTTCAGTCTCATTTGAATGAAGATTTTCGATGCTGTGCCTTTGTAATTTGTAAATGCGACCAAATGATAACCGACTTCGGAGCTGGCACAGCGCAATCTCAGAGCGACATCGGTAGCAATCCGAATAGAGTTAAATTAAATCAGATTTATTCTCGAATAAAACCAGAGTTACATGCCGGATAACGGAAAATCACTTATTTTGGTCAAAACATGGTAAATTCCGGATAGAACATCTGGAACAACTATTAAATTACTGGTAAAATTTTTAGATGAATTTACGTCACGCTAAAGCTTATTGAGTTTTTTAGGCTCCGAGCCAATAGTAATTTGTTACTGGGATCAATTGACGAGGCCAACATCGGAGCTGGCACCCAGCGCAACATCAGTAGCAGTCTGGATGAATAAAGCTAAATTTCATAAAATTTATTTCGAATAAAACGAATTAAATTCTGCAAGAATATTGATCAAAAATTTAAATTCCGGGATGAATTTATGCATAGCACTAAAGCTAAACGAGGAACTTTGGCGCCGGTCCTCATAATTTAGAACTGTGATCAAGTAACAAGGCCGACATCACAGTTGGCACATGCAACCTTAGAGCGACATCGGTAGAAGTTTGGATAATTATACGGTTAACGTAATCGATTTACCGTCAATTAAAAATATATATTTTTATTTTTTTAATCTGGGTAGAAGAATAAAACTTCCGATAGCAGTTCGGATAAATAAACTAATTTAGTTATGGATAATATGTCAATTCAGGAAATGTTAAAACCAATAAAATAAATGACATATTAATTTATTCTAGTTATGTTTCGGTGTGGACTTGTTAACCCGATTCCCTAATTTAATTCCGGTTAACACTAAACTAAGATTTCGTATGGTGGAAAAACATAAAATACTGAAATTCCGCCATACTTGGCGTTAAATCAGACTTTCAGTTCCAAAAACACCTTTTGCGCCAAATGTGGTAGCCAAACAAAATTTTTTCTGGGAAAGAAAATCTGAAAGAGTTTCACTATATTTGGCGAGAAATCGCGATTTTGGCAAAAATATTCAATTTTATTGCCAAATTCCGTCGCCAAATCGGAGTTTGAAATTTTCCGGATATTTGAGCTTTCCGGTTATTCGGGAGCCGGATAAACGGGCTTTTACTGTATTACATCAAAATTTTGCAAATAATTATGTGAAATGAAGGTTATTTTAGTTTGAATTATTGTTTCACTAAAGCTACGCAAGGGGTATTGACGACGAGCGTCGTAATTTAGAACCACAGTCAGGTGATTAGCTGACATATCAATCGGCACCCAACGTAACCGTTAAGTGTGACATCGTATGAAGGGTTGTGACTTTGAAACATATTTAACATGCACTCTCTCTATACGGTGTATTATTCGCCTTTTATTTATTAGTTATCTTGGAGATACCCGGACACGGACCTTGAAGGTTATTATAGAAAAGTATCGTTACCTAAATATACAAGTCATATTTAAATTATCACTAAAGTTCTCATCTCATCAACCGGAACGGAATGCCGCTATTGGAGAAGGGGCTGGAGTTATAAAAATTAAATTTATTATCTCTCTCAATTCGTTAAAATACCACCTTTATAAATATTGTAAGTACAGCAACTTAACACAAAATGTTAATGTATTACATACATTTTTTTAATACAATTGAGTCGATTATAAGTAAATGATAGATTAAATTAGAACTTACTTATTGATTAAATGTAGAAACCAATCATTATCCTTTTGATATCCTCCTCTAATAAAACATGATCTTACAATGTTTTCTAAAGAGAAATACCGAAAAGCTCCTGCTTACACTTATTTTATTAGCATAATAACCAAATAAAACAATAGGGAAAAAATATTCATCTTTAACACGTGCGAGTAGAATTTCTTTGATTTCAGAGTAAAAATGTCGACTTAAAGACGCCACCCCACCGCACTTTATTCAGGGTTCCCACTTTTATTTCAAAATAAAAATCAAGGAGTTTAAGGATTTTTCAAGGACCCTTAATCATAATGTGTCAATTACTATACCAATTTAATCGACCAAACATAAATATAAGTGTTTATATATAAGCAACGTTTTGTACCAAATGCTGAAGTAGGGGAGACCGGGGCACAATGGACCACTTTTTCATTTTTTGCGCTATAAGTACAAAAATATTCATCCCACTTGTTTAGAAAAATGTATAGATATTACATATATATCCTGGCTTAAAAATACATTACCAAAAACATATTATTTCCAATTACTTTTTTCTGAATTCCCTTTTTTATTACAAGTGAGAAAGTGGTCCATTGTACCCCAGGTTTGGGGTACAATGGACCACATCGCGGGGTACAATGGACCATGGTATTTTTTGCAGAAAAAAAAATATCTGCACTTTTTAAAGATTAACATGCATATAAAATAAGGATTTTAGTTGAATTTTAAGTATCCAATTGCATATTAAAACTTCTTTTAGTGAGAGAACTATCAGATATTACTGTTTGCTTTTTTCCCCTATTTTTTGAAAATTTTTGTTTATCTTCTTTATGTGCAAGGCTCAAATCTAGCAGGTGTATATGAGGTTTTTTTCTTTCTTATATAGCTCAAAAGGGCTGTTTTTGAAATGCCTTTATCTTTGCTAACTAAACAGATAGAACGACTATCATCAATAACATGTTTTACAGCCTGTTCCATCACTTCTTTTGGCACTGTTCCTTCACTAGTCTTTTTAATTCTGTTATGTGGCATTTCGGAAAAAAAATTAGTACAAGCATTACATTTTATCTTCAAAATTATAAGATCACTTTAAAGTAAAATCACTTTTTTATTTCTATACAAAACACCAAAAGTGTTAACAAAATTTCAATTTTGTGCATTTTACCAATTCTGAGAAAATTTGTTTGTTACTTAATTATTTATAACTACAACATTTTTGTTAGTAAAAAAAATCAACAGCCATCAAATATTAATTTAAAAATTTATGATATTATACTTGTACTTCTGTTTTAAATAATTAACACTCTAGTATCACATTCAATAAAAAAAAAATTCTCATTCAAAACACTTATTGTTTGAAGTCATAATATATAAATTAAAACATCAGTTGACTAATAATTTGTTACTTTTTGTTTAAAAAAACAAAAACAAGCACTATCAGTAGACGAGGGGAAAATCTATTACATTCAGAAGTAAATATTAGAATATATATTAAAATATTTTACTATTATAACAAATTTAACTTTTAATAATTAGGAAAGACTTGCATCAATATTTTTTTATTTTATTTTGAAACTAAAAGTATTTCTAAACTAAAAGTAACTAAAAGTTGCATGGGGTACAATGGACCATGGTCCACTGTACCCCAGATTTTGTGGTCCATAGTGCCCCATATTGTAGTTGAACAAAAAACAAAATTAAAATATGCTGTATTATGATTTCAGAAATTAATTTATAGATTATATAGAAAGACAAATATCTTGCCTTTTAACTATGCTAAGCCACTTTGTCCAACTAATGTTACTTTAATGATGAGAAGGTAATTTCTAGGAGAGAGCTTTTTTTACTTTCACCTGGTTAATACACATCAAGAATAAAAAATGGCAAATGTGTGAGCTAACAACATGGTTTTTCATAATAACTAGATCAAGACTGTTATGTCATCTATTACTTATAATAATATAAACTAATTTGGAAAATATACAAAATAAATAATAGGGGGTGGTCCATTGTGCCCCAGTCTCCCCTACTATGTGCATCATTTAAAGCCGACTTAAGCGATGTTTTAAGAAATTACTTCTCAAAATTTGAAAGTTGCCAACCAAGAAAATCGAGGGCTTTTCCCACAATTGTTAGTCAAAATCAAGGAGTACTAAGGGGTACTTTTTATCAAAAATCAAAATCAAGGACTTTTCAATGATTTTTGGTAAAAATCAAGGAGTATTAAAGGGTCCTTAAAATTGTAAAAATAAATCAAGGATTTCTTAAGGACCCGTGGGAACCCTGTTTATTGACAAAGAATGAATTCATTTCCTGTAAAATTGAACAATCTCGTGACCTTTGATTTGCAAATACACCAGATTAAAGCAACTCATAAAAAAACAAAAAAAAAACAAAAAGCTCGGCACCAAACATCATTTTACCAAAATTCGAGCACTTTTTTTTGTCCCCCCCCCTCCCTCCTCCACATTACAAGAATTTCTTTTACTCTGATTTATAGTACCCGCCAGTATTATTTGTTACACTTTAGGGATGGACCGGCGTTGTAAAAACACTTTTTCTGAAAATACACCTGGTTGGCGGCGTGTATAGTAAAATGCGAAATGGTATTTAAATGATAGCGCACGGTAAACCATGCGCTATTGCCCACTATGGGGGTGATTGTGGATGATAGCGCATGGTTTTACAATCTATGGTATTTCCCTGTGGAGTTTTTTTTTCCCATTCGGGCATTATTTTTATTGTTAATGTTAGGAAAAGCTAGTGTATTAAAATTTACTTACTTTTCCCCGTTTAATTTTGCCAGGACGAAACTTGGGATGAGCTACATAAACATGCCACCGAAAGTTCGGGTAATGGCTACAAACAACCAAACCACTCGTTTCAGTTCAAATCTTTGAGTGTTTGGTTTGTTTTAGTTAATTTCCTCAGTCAAACATTTTGACTGTTTCCAATTTTTTATAATTATTAAACTCATTTGGAAATTTAATAAGTAGCTTATTTTTTAATTAATACATTTGAATTAATTCCAACTTGTTATTTTTATTAATATTATGTAAATTTTGTCTGCTTAACTGTATCGTCTCTTCTAACTTATGCAAATTGTTACAGTATATAAGAAGCCGGTTTTCCAAAGTCTCTCCTTTTCTTCTTCAATATGTTTGATCACTTTTAGTGATCTATAATTACGAGAGTTTAAACCACCGGTACCCTTTTGGGTGTTAGTTTGAGACTATGCAGTAAAGCAGTATTCTTGACTACCGAGCAGTCATATTTTTTATTTGTTTTTGGTAAGCAAAGTATGTTGACCGGTGAGTTGTGATATTTTTAAATAAATTTTTACAAAAGCTTCGGAACATTTACTCTGATGCGTCACTCGCCATTTTTCTACTGAATAAATGATAGAAAGAAGAATATGCTACAAAATCTACCTTAAACCTTCTCTTATACAACTCACTCAGATAAAGACACCGATTTAAAAAATAACCATCTTTCACTAAATTTAGGTCATTTAAAAAAAAATAACCGACTTTGAAAAATGGGGTTTACATTAAAAACAATCTTACGCATTGTTTTTTAAACATGTTTTTCTACAAAAACACAAAACAAATAAGCACTCGAATATCCGTAGTTCACATACAAAATAATATACATAACAGTTACATGGTTCATGCACTTGTTAGGAAAAAAATTTAATTACTTTATAATTCTGTTCTGGGGCATTCTAGAAAATTCGAGATCCGGAAATTACTAACACCATAAAACATGAATATATAAGCATACAGTCTATATTCTTATATAAACCGACTCAATTTTTTATAAACAAAAAAAAACCATCTAAAAATAGAAAACCGAGTATAGGTTGACGGATGAAGCACTAAAAAAAATATTTAAAAAAAAATCCTTTCACATTCAAGCTGTTCTTGCCGACCCAAGGTCACGGACACTCGATTAGGAAAATCTGGTTGATCCTATTGGCCTGAACCAGAGCTACAGAAGTAACGACACTTCTGATCAGGCAGAGTCGATCATTATCGGGCGACGCGGCATCATCGGATGATGCGTGAAAATTACTAGACAGCAAAATAAGTAAATCAAGATGCTGCAAATATTTGATCAAGAGAAAATGTTACTCTTCTAAAAGGGGTAGGGGAGAGTGTTGTACCTTGGGACGCTTGTACCTTGGGACACTGACAATTTCAAAGAATCTATTGGCAATATTCATACATTGTTTATTTCTAATAGTAGCCTTAACCAACAGACATCATCAAAATAAAATTTAGCACTAGCATCATTGAATTGATGAATTGGTGACAAAAAATAATATTTCATTACCCCAAAGTAAATATTTTTCTCATTCTAATATAATTTTTTACCTTTGTACTTTTACAAAAAGTCAACAGCATTTTATTTTCTTCATAAAAGAGAAGATTTTAAAATATTTTGGTTCTGAGAAAATAATGATAATGCATTTAGATTGGCCACTATCTTGCTTTTATTTAAACCATGTAGTGTGTTGTACCTTGGGACAGTAAAGCATATTGTATCATCATACAATGTTAAATAATTTGGACTTGCAATTTTGCTGTATAATTTAAACTATTCTTGAATTATAAAGTTTTATTTGTGTATTTCCTTGAAAAAACAATAAAGTTTTGTTTCCTGACACAAATTAGTTCAAGTGTATGACTATTGACTGAATTATAAGGTATGTCCCAAGGTACAACATCATGTTGTACCTTGGGACAGTTTATCCTCTCTCCTTTAAATGCGTGGCAATTTTTTAATTTCAAGCTGCCAGAATTTTAAAAAATATATTATGGAGGAATATATTGGTGTGTTGAAATGCTGCTTTTAAATTTTTATCTTAACTATAATTTTCGAAGAAAAAAATTAAAATGTAAAAATTGTCCCAAGGTACAACACTCTCCCCTATGCATTGGCGCTTTGTTGATATTTGAAGACATCTTAGTGAAATTTAATCTTAATTCATCTTCAAAATTTAAATATATGTTTTACTTTTATTGTTAAAATTTATAATTTTAACTTGTTTTTTTAAAGAAATTCATGTTTAGTTTTATTTAATATGGACCGAGAATGGATGATTTTTCGGTGGCGTTAATGCTGTGGAAAAATTAACGTCTCGTATATGAGCCCAATGCCTTTTTTAAGACGATATTTTGTCCGAAAATTCCCGGCCTATGATGCAGTATTTATTAAAGACTGAGTTTAAAATATGAGTTAGATTAGAAAGTATCATGCTATCAAGTAACGCAGGTTAAAGATGATGCGTAGTTATCACATGCTTTGGAAATTACGTTCAGAATTTTTTTTGATCCGATCCGATTTTGCAATAAATACGGATTTTTGTTAGCCATAACAAAAATGTCGACTCATCGTGCCGTAACGAGATCAAAAACATCAACAACATTTTGGTTTGTTTACGATTTTAAGAGTTGAGTTGTTCACGAAATGTACGGTTGACTTACTAATTTACATATGTTTTAGTTTTGTGAAGTAATCTATCTGAACTGAATTCAAGTAATTGAAGTCGGACAGATGATTTAAATAGTCAACACATCGTGGACTATGCACCTTTCTCTTTTGATTTACTTGATGTTCTAATATGTAGCTGGTTCTAATTAAAGCTTAAGTCGGTGTTTCGTGCCTCGTGGACGACTGCGTTTGTAGCAGTTAGTCGGATGTCCTACGACATTAAAGATGAGTAACTAATTATTTTTAATTGTTGTTGTTTATTTTTAACTGACCACTTCTAACCATTCTTGTGCAATGTTTTGTTGAAAGAAATGTTGTTTATTGATGAAATATAAGATGAAATAAATAGTAACTGTTTTACTTTTGAAAACTTGTTTTTCTTTCCTCTGCTGGATGCATGTAATTTTTAGTTGAACATTTTAAGTGTAACAATTTTCCCCCCAAGCATTTTTAAGGACTTGTAAATGAACTTTTTTTTAAAAAATATTCAAGCACTTTTTAAGGAGGTAACCAAGTGCGGCGATTTCGCCGCTAGCTAGCAAATATTACGATGTGTTGAAGTTTGGTTGAACGATCCTTCTTGAACATTAACTACATTATAAAAATAATGGGTTCGAAAGTGTTCTGTTATTTTTCCTATAAAAAAACATTGACTTACATCGGAAGCATATGCCAATGTGATGAGGATAGTTTACTAGAAAGCGTATTTAAAAAATTTACAGATGTGACTTTAGATTGAAGACATAAACTGCGCATTGGATCTGATCTCGCAACTTCTTTACTCGAGACCGAAACACCAAGCCGATAAGAAAATTTAAGCGTTGAGAAGATTTACGGTGACAATAAATGACATTCAAGACGTATTTCCGCACTAGTTGAGGTGATCAAAATAATTTTATTATTCAGTTTCTATTTTTAGAACAAAAACAAAAATTTGAAGGAAAAAAATGGAAAACGTCAAAAAATCGGAAAATGACCAGAAATCGGAAAAAAGCGGAAATCTGCTAAAAAGCGGAAAATTCTCATGTCTGTATAATACGGGTTCTGGGGGGGGGGGAGGGGGTTTGACCAATCAAGAAATCAATCCCAGTATAGGCCAAAGTAAAAAAAAAATACTTAAAAAGAAGATAAACCAAAATATTTAATAACATTAAAGCCAGTTTTGTTATCACAAGCCAATGACTCAGGGATACTTGATCAGAAGAAAATATTCTGGTTGGCAAAACTAGTTGACTAATTTTGTTTAGCAGTATAACTTAACAAAACATTGATGTTTTTATTAATCATGACAAAACAAATTTATATATTCTATAATAATATACTACTATACATACTTTTAATTTTTTTTTATAACCATTTTAAAATAAGTATATTTACTTATGCTTATGGTGTCTTTCATTAAAATCCAAGTAAGAGTCTTAAGTTTATACTTCAAGGATCAGTGAACCAAACCTCAATGCCTCGAAATTTGTGCTCGATTATTTGCATCAAAAACGGCAGTAGATTCCGTTATGTTGAAAGACAGATTGGTCAACCGAACATCGAACACCCTCGTAGCACCTTGTTTTGGCTCGCCTTGTTTGATCCGATCCCCCCCCCATGAGATTGAGCTACATTTCAAGACATCATTCCAAACTGATTTATGACAAACAAGTTGGTCTGTTACAGAATCTGTCACTTACACCGCTTCCACACAATATTTACGTTCAACAGGAAACACACTAACAGCACCTCAGAAAGAAATTCACCAGACAGGGCCTTTAGCTAGTTTTAATTCAATCTTTTATAAGCCAAAATTGATATTTGTCTTTAAGAACAATTCTTATTGTCTTTAAGAATTTCTTCTTTTGAAGATTTGACAATTAATACTTATCGTTTGCTTTTTTTTTGAAGTTCGAAGAATAATGATGTATTTTTTAAATAAATATCCTTTTGAAGCCACAAGTTTACATTTCAAAAAATAAATTAGTAAATTCGCACTAAAATAAAAGCGAAACTCTGCATATTTTTTATGCAAATTTAGAATTTTTCATGCATCTTTCTTCATTCATATATAATGAAATAACTTTATTGTGCTATTACAACAATCCAAATTGAATTATATCACAAAAATAAATATTTGTTCAAGAATTTTATTTTTATTTTTAATAAAGTTTCTCGGACATTTGATGTCATGGCAACAGTGAAAATATTGAATAAAAATGGAATTTGCATGCTATTTCAATGTAGATTAAATTTTTAAATTATTTAAATTTTAAATTAACTTCCAATTTAAATTTTTTAATGAAATTTGGAATGTAGCCTAAACTGATTTTTTGCTTCAAAATGACGTATCCCACTTGTTTGTGAGACTTGCGGTTCGTTCTGTGAAAGTGGGTGACAGACGGACAGACTGAACGATTATAAAACCTTCCACTTTTTACGTTATAAACGTAGTGTGAAAGCTAAAATAAATGTTGCTTCAAATATTATTTTCTTCAATACAGAAATAAAATCATAATTTCAAAAACTATCAAGGAACAGCAGTCGGGAAATAAAGTTGAATAGATAACTTGAGCAAAGTGTTGAAAAGGTTGAATAGACAAAGAGTACCAAGGGGTTGAATGGGGAATTTTATTAACAGCCACATCACTTCCAATCACACACACAAAGACAGCTTAGAAGCTTGTGTTGTATTAGTGCCATACATGCCAACATTGAGATTTTGAAAACCTTGCAGTTTCAATTATGGTTGTGTTGGGTGCCTACTCAAGGTGTGTGCTCGTCACTTGACTGTGGTTCTAAATTACGAAGCACGTTGCCAATAGCCCTTAAGCAGCTCTAAACTCCTAGCCAACCTTAGCTATTTATTCATCTAAAAATTGTCTATATCTAACTTTGGTCTCTGTCTAATCTATATCTACACTCCTTGCCAATCTAAGTTGGGTAAATAGAAATATGCTACGGAAAAGATTCTTCCGCGCATGCAAAAGAGTTTCATAAATTCTTTGTGAATATCCAGAAAACATGTTTAAAACATTAATTACGTTTAAGGTCTAACAGATTTGAATATTATTTAGGAAAATTTCGCAATTCTACCAGAATAAAAAGTATTTTGGTTAAATTGTATTCCGGTCATTTTGTACGTTAATATTACAAAGAGTTCCCAACTAACGGACCAATCTCGCTTTTCCCTCTGCTTTTTTACTCTTTGTTTATACAAAAGTTAGCCTGGCACGGAGTGTAGTGCGACGATAATTCAAACTAAACTAAACAAATTTCAATTATGGGGTTCGAAAAGGGAGGGGGGTTAAAAGAACAAATTAAGAATAAAAAAGATTAAAAAACATACCTACAGCACAACATAAAACTTCAATAACTGCATACATTTATCTATCCACAGGGAAAGCATTTTAAAATTCACGAATTTTTCCCTGGGTGGCCCTATTTTTATGGCATAGTTTTTGTAAAAGTTTTACACTGTTCATACACATATTAGAGAAAAATCTCAAGAACTCTTCAAATACTTTCCCAGAAAAATTCCAGGAATAGAAATCTGAATAGATAAATCGGGATATGATTTGTTAAAACGAAAATCTGTATAAAATTCAAAAATCCGCATTATGCCGAAATAGAAAAAATGTCTAAAAAAAGCTTCAAAACAAAGAATTTTATTTTTTAACATTCAAGTTATCTTGCCACCACATGATCAGGGACCCTTGATCAGAAGCAATTGAAAAATTTCTGGTTGAGCTAACTTGATCAGAACCGGAACTACAAAAATAAACCGAAACTTTCGATAATGAAGAACTAGAAAACTGTCAATCATTAGGTGTCACGTGACGTCATCGGTAAATTTCGAGAAAACTTCTAGGCAGCAAAAAAAAAATAATTAATCAGGAAGCACTGGCAGTTGGGTTAGCTGATATTTGAAGAAATCTTAGTGTAACCAAATCTTAATTAAACTTCAAATTTTAATGTAATTTTTCATCTTTATTATTAAAATTAAAAATTTAAATTTGCTTTTTATTCAAATTTTGGATTGTATTTTGTTGATACAGACCGAAAATGGTGAAAAAAAATTTGTTATGGTCAGCCCCCTTTTTTAAGAGCAACATTTTAAATCTAGTTCCAGACCGATTTCAGTCAATCATACCTTTCACACAATATTTTGTTGCATTAAAGTTTGAAAGGCAAGGTCAGTCAGGCTAATTCGTAATTTTTGGCTGTTTTCGCACGAGATAAAATTTTGTATTTGACTTTTCCATCTTCTGATCCCTAACATATTTCATTTTAAAATAAAAATAGTGAAAAATAGACATTTCTTTCAAAATCATACAATTTTTTCACAGTTCTGTACAATCTTACAATAAACTAAAAATCCATACATCTATGGCCAAATCGTACATGTTGGCAAGTATGTTATGGTTGCAAGAACTGTAAATGGTTGGAAGAACTTTGCAGCATTTGAATAAATTTAAGACAGTTGTTACTTCAAAAAACAAAAAAGCTGAAAGAAATTGCGTAATTGCACATAAAAAAACATTCTAAGCAGTATTACTTAATTCGCGAAATAAGGTTATTACATTATACATGTATGTCCAGATTTATGTTTTTTAGGCCATAGGGGAGAGCGGGAGAATGGCGCCACCTTAAGGGAATTTGAATTTTCATGCACAATTGTGTTGCGATTAATGTAAATTGAAATGGAAAATGATATAATAAAGCAATACATTTAGTACTAAAATAGGTTTATTTAACCTTGAAATGGCAAATTGTACAGGCAGGGTTCCCACTCTTCTTTCAAAATAAAAATCAAGGACCTTTAAGGACTTTTCAAGGACCCCACAAAAAATTTCAAGGACCCTTAATCATATGACACCATTTTAACAAATAAAACAAAATTTAAAAAATAACTAATATAAATAGAATTTTTAAAAAACAACGTTGTCGTTAGTTTCAATTTTTAAGCACAATAAAACAACCTATATTAACTCTCCAACAAAAAACACATACACAAGATCCTAAATAACGGGTAATGACGTCACAATGTCAAGGGTCATTGTAAATATTTAAAGTAACAAAACAAATAATGTTTGGTTGACTAGTCTGTCATGAACTAAATGATTTTTTTCAAAACAAAAACTTAACTAAAAACAAGATCCTATCGTGATTAAGTCGCTAACTAGCAAATATTTCAAAATGCACCTGAAGCTGGCTGACCGATTAATCAGACCTAGTAATTTTAAAAAAGAACACTAACATAATGTGATTGAGTCGACTTTATTTTCTGCACAAATATTTTTTTTAAAATTTGATCCGCAATCATCTAATTTGAACCTTTATTTTCCGAAAATAAAATATAATAAAGTTAGGATTTTTTTTAAGCAAAAATATCTGCATCATTTTGTTAAAGCTAAAGAACCGATTTTTTTCTTTGAAATTGACGTTGGACGCTATACCAAGGCAAAAAAAAAAGTTTAGTCGAATAAATAAATTTAAAAATATTTATTTGAAGCTTATTTGTAGATTTTGAATGTATTTTCCTAACTATGTAGTTCGATAACCACGCCCGTATAAACTACGGACTATCCATTGTAGTAGTTGGCAGTTATGCATTGAATAACCAACCGTAAAAAAATATTAGGGCTATTGGCGACAGGCGTCATAAATTAGAACCACAGTCAAGTGACGAGCCGACACCTGAATAGGCACCCAATGCAATCATTAAGTGTGACATTGTACGCAGCGTCGGGACTTTGGAGCATATTTAACCTGCACTCCCTCTACACGTGGTATTATTCGTTTGGCAGCATAGGCCGTTTATAGGTTGGCAGTTATTTTGGTGATGCCCGACCCGAACCTGGGACCTCCCGCATGCAAGGCGAACGCCTTAACCAACTGGGCTCCCCAATCCCAAGAAGAAGAAAAGAAACTCTACTTAACGGAAAAGTACTCATAATTTTATTCAGATGTTCCAAAGATATATGAATAACAAAAGAAAAATAAACCTGCGTCAGCAGTTGTAACATTAAAACAAAATCGTTCGAAATATCGCCAACGCCAGATGTTATAGCAACCATATCAGAGGGTAAAAGGATTTGGCGAAAATACTACCGGTTCTTCTGTCTAATGATGTTTTGTTTGCGGAAGTGGTAGATGCGCCATTTATCACTGCGTTGGCAGTGTTTTAGAAAATGTGTTCCCCTATTTCGAACGGTTGCGCTGTCGCGGAAGAAAAAAAATCAAGGACTCTCGATGATTGTTGATGAAAATCAAGGGGTATTTATAGTGTCCTTGAAATCAAAAATAAAAATTAAGGACTTTTCAATGATTTTTGGTCAAAATCAAGAAGTATAAAGGGGTCCTTGAAAACGAAAATCAAAGACTTCTTAAGGACTTTCAAGGGGGCGTGGGAACCCTGACAGGGTACAGCTACTGTTAACTTTTCATTCGCAATTAACTGGACATTTTTTTTTTTAAAGTTTCGTTGGTTTATTTGGGCATTTCAGTTATTCTTTTCCGAATACGTAGCATCTGGAATGAAAACTTATAGGTTGTAGAGCCAATATTATGAAATTTCTATTTTATGGGTTATGCCACCATCCTTATGTGGGTGGCGGCATAACCCTCGGAGTGATGCGACTATATTATCCCAGTAAGACAAAATGGCATAGACGGCTTATTAAGGGGAAGGTAGATAGCCTAGCATCCAAACTAACACATGATAAAAAGCCAAATAATTACTCTTTTCAATGATATTTAACTGATTTATCGAACTTAGAGATAACAGTCACTTATATATCTTAATTTCAGAAAGCCCAAAATTAGATGAAAATCACTAAAAATCCGTATTTTTTAAAATAACTTTACACCTACTCACTGCTTGGCCATTAGCTACTCTACTGCAAATTACTTTGTCTCCTGCCACAGGTCAGCACTCGCAACCCACTAGGGATAGACCGATCGGCCTGGCCGATGCATCGGCGCCGATTGTTTGAAAATTTTACCATCCGTGGCCGATGGTAATTTAGTAAAAAAAATCGGCCAACCGATGAAAGCCGATGTTTTTTTTTAAAATCCATTATCGCCGTAGTTTCGGGACTTTCGAATCGCCGTAATTCCGAGACTTTCGGATCCCCGGAGTTTTGCGACTTTCGGATCCTCGGAGTTGCGAGACTTTCGGATCCCCGGAGTTTCGAGACTTTCGAATCCCCGGAGTTTTGAGACTTTTGGATAACCGTAGTTTCGTGACTTTCGGGTCGCTGTAGTTTCGCGACTTTATTATCCCCATAGTCTTGAGACTTTCGGATCCCCGTAGTTTCGAGACTTTCGGATCCCTGCAGTTTCGCGACTTTCGGATCCCCGGAGTCCTGCGACTTTCGGATCGCCGAGTTCCGCGACAGACATACAATCCTAAAAAAATGGAAATCGGACGGATCGCGTTACTTCCTATTTTTTAATGGGTTACACATATGGATTTACCGAATTTTGCATTTTGGTTTTCCATTGGCATTTGGTTTCCATCGGCATCGGCCGATGGAATGCGGAAAACATCGGCCCATCGGCCAAAATTCCCCATCGGTCTATCCCTACAACCCACACACATCGCTGGCGAGATACAAGGGGTGCCCCGCCCTCCCCTATGTATGAATAGAATAGCTGATTGAAGTATTCATGGCATCAAATGTTAAAATCAGAGTTGCTTTAGAATTGAACTTAATTATTAAATTTCTTTAACAACCAATACAAAACTGAAAACTTAATTGCCTATCCCCTTATTCTAAAACACGTCAAAATACCTGGAGTTGAAGCCAAAAATGAAAGTTAGGAAAATCCCAAATACCAAAAACTTTTCCGAGGGTAAACTTTTCTTGGTAACCAACCTCGAAATTTCTGCAATGATTTTATAAGTTTTTTTATGTGTTTCTTGTAACGACAGTCTGATATCTGCATTGTGATGTGTTTTTGATGTGAAGAGAGTTTCCTTTAGAAATGCGAGTTTTCAAATTTGCTTTTTCACCTGGTGTATCGGATACCCTCAACATCTGTTTTTCGTCATGGACTTAGCGAAGATAAAAACTGTAAGTTAATAAATTTCGGAAATGCATTTTTAATGTAATTGGTTAGGGATTTATTTTTGGTAAAGCTGTTCGGATCTTTTTGACATTGTAGTTTAATTGTTAAGGGTTTAATATTTTTCGTCCGAGTTAATTTCTGTAAAACTTAATCCGGCCCGGCTTAATTAAACTTAAATTTGAGT
Organism: Hylyphantes graminicola; assembly: GCA_023701765.1. Classification (NCBI taxonomy): domain Eukaryota; kingdom Metazoa; phylum Arthropoda; class Arachnida; order Araneae; family Linyphiidae; genus Hylyphantes; species Hylyphantes graminicola. The sequence continues at coordinate 161,598 of CM043122.1, forward strand.
AATTGAAATTGTGCAATATTTATATTTATAATTTTTTATGTTTTGAAAATATAAATATTTGTAGAAATATATTTCAACACATTTTTTTACATTATCTATACAATAATATTTATTTACAGTATCTTTCCTCATTTAATAAAACTTGTTCTATTTTTAACTTATTTCAAAGTTTCATTATTTGACGCAATTATAAAGCTAATATTATAGTTCTGACTGGTCATAATAAACTATAGTTGACTTGTCTGTTAACAGATATTTTTCTCTTTTTGGTAAATTTAGATTTGTGTTTGTTTTCTTACTGAGTACTGGAATTGTTTACAAATAATAAAATATATTTTTTTATTCTGTAAGATTTTAGTCATGTGTACCTTTGACCACAACAAACTCTGCATCGTTATCCTTCGGGCATAACAAAATCGAGAAATCTTGAAAAATCAGCAAATCTGAATTTAAAATGGGAGACTTTTTTAAATCAGCCGATTACTTAACCTTGAAATAAACAGTACAAAAAAATTATCTTCATAAATTTAAAAAATTAAATTGCAGAAAGTAGCGAAATTTCCTGGTGCACACCGGGTTTACAACGATTTCAAGCATAATTTCCGATTTTCCCGACGATAAAAAATTGAAGTACAATTTCCGACTTTCCAAATTTTTCCAATGGCTGGACATCCTGTCACACTGGTTTTTACCATGGTATTTACTGGGAGACAAAACACCGGCGATTGTAATGTCGCTAAACTCCGGAGATCCTAAAATTGCTAAACAATGACATTCCTATACTATCCCAAATCTGCGGCGATCATAACAGAGAAACTCTGTTGGTCGTACTATCCCAAAACTCTGGCGATTGTACCACTGCCTAACTCCGGCGATTTTACCATTCAAGAATTTTCAGGCATGAGAACACAAAAATATGAAAAAAGCTGAAAGCGCGATGGGCATAAGTCTTTTAGATATTAAGTGGGGGGGGGGGGGGGGCAGTAATTACTACTTTAAGGGACAGTAATTTTCTTTTAAATATCTGCAAAAATGTTGATTTGCACGGCTATAAGGGGTTCCTATAAAAACTTATCATAATAGCAAGAAATAATTCTCTATGGGTATAAGCCATAATAATACCATATTACTACTGAATAAATTATAGAAAGATGAATATGCTACAAATTCTACCTTAAACCTTCTCTTATACAACTCACTCAGATAGAGACACGGATAAAAAAAAATTAAACAACTATCGTTCACTGAAGTTCGGTCATTAAAAAAACTAATTTGGAAAAATGGGATTTACATTAAAAACAATCTTACACATTGTTTTGAAACATGCTTTTCTACAAAAACACCAACAAACAAGCACTATAATATATGTAGTTCACATACAAAATAAAAAAATATTTTTTTGTTCTCCTCTCTTCAAAACAGTTACATGGTTCATTTACTAGTTAGGAAAAAATTTAATTACTACTTTTACAGTTCTGTTCTGGGGTATTACAGAAAAATTCAAGGACTAAAAATAACACCATAAAACCTGAATATATAAGCATACCTTCTATATTCTTATATAAACAGACTCCATTTTTATAAAAAAAAAATGCATCTAAAATTAGAAAACAGAGTATAAGTTGACGTATAAATCACTAAATGAATCACCTTAATCCATCTTCAAAATTTAAATATATGCTTTACTTTTATTGTTAAAATTTATAATTTAAACTTGTTTTTTAATGAAATTCAAGTTTAGTTTTCTTTAATATGGACCGAGAATAGATGATTTTTCGGTGGCGTTAATGCAATGTTCCATTTTTAGAACAAAAACAAAAATTTGAAGGAAAAAAAAACGGAAAACGCCAAAAAAACTGAAAATGACCAGAAATCGGGAAAAAGCGGAAATCTGCCAAAAAGCAGAAAATTCTCATGCCTGAATTTTGGATGTGTAAATTGTGGCTATCAAGGATATTTTGAGGGGAAAATACCTGAATAATGATATTAACAATACTGCACAAGCATGAATTTTTTTAAAAAGTAGAATATTCTTAAATATTCTGCTAAAAGTACCGTATATACCCATGTATAAGCCGAGAAATTTTGGTCAGATTTAGTGCCGTAAAAAACGGGGTCGACTTATACACGAGACATCAAATTTTCGGGGGGGGGGGGCGGAATCACTGATCCTTAAACTAAAACAAAATAATTTCAATCAAACTTAAGGATTAACTACCATCAAAAATGACAGAAAAGCAGTTAAATTCTGAAGATGAAATAAGATTGGTATCTTCTCACAATACCCACCATAAAGATGCTTAATTGTCTTGGCGTGATGTGTATTTGCGCGCGAGCTCTAGCACAGGACAGTTCAGTCAACCAGTCTTCAAGAGTACAAAAAACGTCAATCCGTGACCTTGGCAGCGTCCCTTTCACGCTTCACTGAACATAGTTTCAACTTAGTAGCTTCTCCATTCAGGGTCAGCAATGTCAAGGACATCAAAGCGGAAACCTATTTTTGTTGTTATAGGGGTTGAAATTTTGCTTGAAAGTATAAAAAAAAAATTACGGTCCAGTCATGAACCGGTTTCTTCTAATATTTTCTTCAGAAGGCTCTAGCTTATTTCCTACCTCGACTTATCAAGGGTTACCGATTTTGGAAAGATATTTGGTTAAATAAAGGGGGGGGGGGTCGGGTTATACACGGTTTGGTTTGGTTTGAAATTATCGTCGCACTAGAGCTACGGGTTATACACGGAGTCAGGTTATACACGAGTATATACGGTAGTTGCTTTTGGCTTGATTTAGCCTAAAAAAAGTTGCCATGGTTGCAGATGGTCAAAAACAGTCACCACTGGCAACCCTGCATTCATAGTTCAACACTGATGGTTAAACCCCGGGCTTTTTTCATATTGAGCATCAACATTTTTTTACAATAACCTTAAAAATTTTATTCATAATGCACTTTTTTCATCTATAAAGGTTTTTAAGATAATCTCTTTTGATGAAAATAAACCCAATTCAGTGCTGAAAGTGTGGGTAGACGCGGGGTGACGCGTCACCCCACTTTTCAAGAAAATGGCGATCCATCCCCCCACATTTTATATCTCTCAAATCCATAATCCATAGAGGGGGGATGGGGCATGGCATTCTAATTGAAGGCATCCCCCCCCCCACTTATTTTTTCCCACTTTCACCACTGACCCAATACTAATAATTTACAAAAGTATTTGATTTTAAATAAATTATACATACAGTTTATATTTATTGAAGACTATTTTTAGAAATATGTGTTAGAAAATATCACAGTATCACACAACGCGGTTTGAAGAAAGGTATTTCAGTTATCACATACTTCGGAAACGTTCAGAAAAAGTTTACGATATGATCCGATTTTGCAGTAATTATTACGGATTTTTTTAACCTTTTTAAGGGTTTGTAAATTAACTTTTTTAATTCACATACTTTTCTAGGAGTGTATGAATTACGTACTGCAATTTCTACATGAATTAACAAGTATTATGATGTGATGAAGTTTATTTCAATGATCCGCAGTGAACTGTAACAATATTATAAAAATAATGGGATATTGTTGCTTTTAAGCTGAAAAATGGCGAATAGTTCCAAGCCTCATCGTAACAGTTTTTTGTTTTTATTTTTCCTACAAGTTTCCTTCTTGTTCTAGCCCCAATAGAGAGCGCACTAAATGTACTGATTAGAATGACCTGATAGCACTGTTACAATAAAGGACATTGAATGACGTATTTATCAAAGATTTTTTAAATAAATTTTAAGTCTGTTTTTCTTTGTTTTGTTGAAACCTTGGCCATATTTGAATTTATTGGTGGTCTTCACTAGCAGAAAGTTAATTGACAAGCAGAAAAAGATTGATGTTTCAGGGTGGCTACAGAATCTGCGAAAATAAATTTCTTGACTTTTCCCTGATTTTCCAGGCTAAATGTAAAAAATTTCCCTGATTAGCGGCAATGAACTATATTAGCATGCTGGAATGCAATTCATATCATAAATTATCTTAATTATCATTTAAACTTGTTTACTGAAATTAAAGTTTAATTTTTATTGATATGGGCCGAGAATGATGAAGTTGAATATCATTACACTGGAGCCTGGGGAACAGCAAGGCAGTTAAAACGAAAAATTAAAAAACAGTAACTCTACTTAAGTGAAAGCCCCCCTCAGGATTAAACTCTTTATCATTTCTTTTACCGGTTAAAATGGCACTTTTGGAAATTTTCCCCGATTTTTTAGAAAAATCACCAATTTCCCTGACTTTTCCATGATTCCCTGATTCTGTAGCCACCCTGTGTTTAATCCGTTCGTATTGAAGGTGTTCCAATAAGAGTGTGACTGAAGGAATTTTAGTGCAGTTCCGCTGCAAATTGTACAAGCACCATTTCAATTTGTTACAGTTTTCTATCAACCTACCCATCTTCTAGCGATCCACTACGGATGTGATAAGACTCCTGCCTGGAAGGCACGGGAGGCGGAACAGGCGTGCGACTCCCAATAGAATAATCAGAATCTTCAAGGCTAAAAGCTTTTTCAATTTGTGGCTTTCTTTCCCAGACTTCTTTAAAAAAGGGAGTGTAAAAAGCAGCTAAAAAGGAAAAAATAGAGATATTAGTAAAAACAATGCACAAAGTTTGTTCATGTTTAAAGTCACTTACCATGATCAAGTGATCTGGTCAACACACACAACCTTATTGTGCCCGAATACACAGCAAGTCATTGAGAAACACTGCCTTATTCATAAGCAATAGCTATAGAACAACCATACCCTATAGCACTCTATGCAGATCTGACAAGCAACTTTTCAGCTTTCGATGTCACGTTGCGCAAGACATTCTTAAGATAAAGCAATTTTTTTTGCTTATGTGAGATGATTTGACTTTGGAACTTAAGCTTGGCTTTTTTTACAGCAGCTATTAATTATAAAATTGTGATTAATTAAGTAGAAAACTATTTTGGTAAGAAAGTAGATCCTCTCAAATCCAGAATCCTGACGACTACAAGTTAGACTTTTCCCCGTATTTCAAGTTCTTTTTCCCCTGATTTCCAGCCAAAATAAAAGTAGTGGAAGTGAGAAACTGATTTTCAGAATTAATATGAACTGTATCTGAATATTACCTATGTATTTAAATAAACCGTTTCCACAATGTATATTTTTATTGTACTGTGGTCAGGGCTGGGCCATCCTAAAAAAGTAACTAATTGCCTGTAAAATTACTAGTTTCCAAAAGTAACAAATTATAATTACAATTACTTTTAAGATTACTTTTTACGACAGAATTTTTTCAGAAACCATTTGAACACGAAAGAATTTTAAAACTCTAAGATCTTTCATCAGAAATTGCAATTAACAACCTAAAAAACCCTAAATTCCGAAACTATAAAACGCAAAACTTAACACCAGTAAAATAGCGAACTTTTCGATAATTTACTAATACAGTTTAGAACCACTAATCCAGATACCCATAATCAGGACACTTTATAATTTCGGCGATTTCCCGATTTTTGTAAAGAACTTAACTGTGTAAAATCAAAAACACCACAAAATCAAACATAAACAAAAAATCGAGTCCTTGTTGTGACAGTTAAGGTCGCAATACTCATGAATACTTGATAAAAGGAAAATATTCTGGTTGGGCCAATCGGCCTGAACCGGAGCTACAAAAGTAACTAGGTGTATGTATATATATACATTATATAGTTGAGGCCGGTATCGACGTTCAAATTAGTTAATAGAAAAGAGACGTACGTCTGCCCGAACATTTAGACTTATGGACAAAATACGAACAGGGTGCATACACTATATTGAAAGTAAAATTCAAGGCCTTTAAATGAAAAAATTTAAGCAATTTGACAATTAAAAGCTTTTTGAAATTATATTTATTTCTTACCTCTAATTAATAAACTTCAACTTAGAAACAGCTTTTTTGGTTATATCTAAATAGATTGCTTGATTTTATTTATGATCAAAGAAAAAATATTGTTGGACAACAAGTACACTTAGTCCATTTTTAACTAGCCATGTTTTTGTTTACACCACTCATACATTAAATTTTTAATAAACTGCCAATTAGTGTTTTTGGCTATATCTAACCTCTTTTTTCAATATATTTTTCATTATGTTTATCCGAGTTTAAGTGACTCTTTAGAGCCGCTTCGCCCATACTTGTAATGTTCAAGTTTTTCATGCACAATTTGCATCTTACAGAATGCAAGTCTTAGGAATTCTTCGCTGTCCATTTACTATAAGCAGGCTTTTGAAGCCACAAATCATTAAAAATGCATTTACCCATAATAAAAAAGTAAAATAATCCAACAAAAACTCACTAAAAACAATATTTGCTTCTCACTTTAAAAAACCTAGCACTGCGGTTTCAAAACATCTTTGTTTACTAAGAATGGAAAATCGAAACCGGTATAACCAGTTTTTAACCGGTTAAACTAGTTTTTTTGGGGGCGATAAACAAAAAGTGGTTCTTTATATAATGAAAAATTGGTTGTTAAACTGTTTATTCACTCGAAAAACAAAACTAAACCAGCATTCGTTTTTCGGAGAAGCAACAACGGTTAAAATATTAAATAATTTTCTAAGCCTCATAGCCCCTCTTCATATAGAACAATGACGAGATTCATTGCACCGGAGTCATGTGATGCACGCTAGGCATAAGCGTTTTTTTAACTTTGGTTTCCATGCTAAAAGCCAGGTAAACCGAGTGTGGTTTAATTGAACAAAAAACCTGTTTAACCTAAGCCAAAAACATCGCCATGTTTATCATCCCTACGTTTTAGAATTATTTTAGAATTTATGGAGAGGATCCGAGAAGGCAATGACATTGCGTCGTACAAAATTTTTTTCATAAATTGGAAATTCAAGGACTTTATAGACTTTTTGTATGATTGGCTTATTTTTCTATACTTTTCAAGGCCTTGAAAACGAAAGTTGAAATTTAAGCACTTTCAAGGTTTACCAAACTGATTACGCACCCTGAAAACTGGTTTCGGATTTCATTAAACAAGAATTTTTAAGATCCAACAGACAGAACAAATTTTAGAAGTAGGATACAGACTAACAAATATCTTCGGCATATCAATACCCATTTTTAAATTATTTTGTAAAAATTCTTTGAACGAAAAAAGAAAGTTTTAAAATTTTCAATCTTCAACAGGCAGATATCAAAGTGTGTGTTTGTGTGCAGAAAAATTAGTGGTCCCCACTCGCCATGCAGCGATTTAAATGTCAATATGGGTGATTAAAAAATTTGCCATAGGTCGCCACTTTAATTGCCACTCTCCCACTGCCAAGGGATGCCAGTCCTCCGCTTTTTTTGCTTTAAATTTATACAAAAAATTCCGCTTTTTGTCTTCCTTCTCCAAAAAAATTTCTGCTTTTCCAAGTTTTTTTTTTTTTTTTTTTAAACCTTCGGAGAAAATTGGTGTTTAATTTTTGTGCTCGAACATACCAAAATAGCATACTGCTTTTGTCCCCCTAAATTCAGCATGTCATCGGGCTTTGATCGCATTCCTGAGCCATTTCCCCTTTGCAGCAAATAATCTAGCTATCGTCAGCTACTGTGCCAGGGTTAGAAGCGATATCCCATTTGCGATGCATTTTTTTAACGAAAGTTTACTTTTTCTTTGCACCGTAATTCAGTGAAACAAAACCGAAATTTCAATAAACTGCAAGTTAAAATAACAGTTTCTAATAAGGAAGATAAAATTTTCTATAAAAATAGGAATATGAATTGAGATTAGATGTCTTAAAATCTCCGCCAGCCAGTGCAATCTCCCATTAGAAGAAACTATATTGATGAAAACCAAGCCTGAATTTTGATAAATAACTAATTTAAATGGATTTTTATAATAAAGATAAAATTTTTAATTAAAATTTGAGGATGAATTAAGATTAGATTACATTAAGATGTCTTCGAATATCGATCAATGTCCAGTGCAATCCCCCATTAGAAGACGATCATTTACCGTGACCAAAAATGTATAGTTCAATAATGCTTCCTGATTTACTTATTTTGCCTCCTAGTAATTTTCACGAAATCTGTTGATGACGTCACATTGCATCAGAATGATTGACAGTTCTGTTTCACTGCGTGATAGGAAGATTATCTTTTGTAGCTCCGGTATTGGCCAAGTGGGACAACCACATTTTTTTCTGATCAAGTGTCCGCGAGTCGTGATCACAAGAGAACAGTTTGAAAGTTAAAATTCTTTTGTTTGCGTTTCAACCTTTTTTCTACTTCGGCCTCTAGACAAATTTTAGTTTAAAAAGACATGGAGTGTTGGTGTATGCACGCTTTATAGATCTAGATTTCTTATATTGCTAGAAAATTTCTTGTCCTTAAATTTTTCTGGAAAAGTGCTTGAATTTTGTTTTCTTAACAAATGTATGAACTATGTTAATGAGCATATGCATTGAAAGACCAAATGATGGAGATTTCAATCCCAAAGAGGCAGTCAAGATTATTTTAGCAAAACCTGGTGCCCAAATTTTCAGCCTCATGGAACTGAACAACCAACCAAAACTTAATAGTAATACACAGTGCTGAAAGTGTGGGTAGACACAGGGTGACGCGTCACCCCACTTTTCAAGAAAATGGCCATCCATCCCCCCACTTCTTATATCTCTCAAATACATAATCCATCGGGGGGGGGGGGGGGGATGGGGCATGGCATTCTAATTGAAGGCATCCCTCCACTTATTTTTTTCCCAATTTCTCCGCTGGTAATACACCAAATGAAAAGCAAAACATTGTTCACACACACAGACAAATCTGATGAAGTTGACCCCCCAAAATAATATAAAATTTACTTATTTTGAAGTGTTTATAAAGAAATTAAAAGAACATTTAGTTGTATAGTATTATATAGTTATTACTCGCTCGCAAACCCCCTACGCAATTCCTATTTGTTTGCTCAGCAAACAAACAAGCAAGACTAATATGAGGATACTGCCAATGCAGGAATGCTCATGTATACAATCTGACTAGTTTCCGTGAGACTGCTCCAGGGCATCACATAGCTCGAGCGCCAAGCAACAATATCTACCAAAGCCACGGGAAGCAACCTAAAGCAGCCCCGGCACAAAAAAAGCACACTAACTTTCAGCGTTTCTGATTGACTGAAGCTGTGTAAGTCACTGGCTTTCCGTACAACAATTACAATTTTATATTACATAGAGATAACATTTGTCATGTCGTGATAATTGTTAAAATGTACATTTTATCGGGCACACGTAGTTCAGCTTTTTTTTGGTTCTCCAAACCAAGCATTTGGTTTGGATTTTAGCTTTTTTGTTCAAAAAGCACTAACATCCCTGCTGGTTTTTTTTATCTTTCAGTCAAATTTATGTTGAAAATATCCCACTCCGCCCCCTATCCCTTTGTTCAACAATTCTTCAACTTCCGCTGGTGGGTGGCCAATAACCAAATTTGCTAATTTTTACCTTTAGTGTAGGTGATGAACACTAACAAAATATGCAACCTTGTGCTGGCAAATCAAGACAGATCGGAAAGCGAAGTGGTTAGAAGACATTTGTGAAGAAAAGCTACACTTGATACAAAACTAAGCTCTTTAGACTGCATGTGAGCAATGCGGCTTTGCTTCTTCAAAAAATAATTACTATTATATTGATTAGCACATAAATAACTTATTTCAGAATACAATTACCATCGTTTCTTAACAAATAAAACATTAAAAAAAATTAGTTTTGAGTGTAACATCACTTTTTCGAAAATTTGTTTAGATAAATTTAAGAAGAAATCCTGTTTGGGCAAGGCTAGTTGATTAGTCAGTGTTTTTTTGCCTTTTCTTGTTTTAACTTAAAGGTGTCAAAAATCCAAAATGGCTGTGGACCTGAGGATGCTGGCATTGAGTCACTCTACTTATTTAAAAGCCTTTTATAAACTCACCGCTAAAAACAACAAGGATTGCATACACAGTGTATTCATAATAAGAATAAGGTTGATCAGTATTTTTTATACACAAGGTGTTTCAGAAATAGTAAACTAAGAACTAGTGAAATAAAAATCATTACAAACATCAATCAGATGCAAAAGATTTATGAGCATCACACTTTAAATGTTAAAATTTTAATGCTGCTAAGATTGATTTGGATTAAATTAGCACTTTTTAAGCTTTTTAGTTTTAATGTTTAATTATAAAATATTGAACAACCCTATTGTTTTTATCGTAAAAGTACATATAACTAAATACTTTTCTGTTGACTGGTTGAACTAGAAGTCATAAAATGTGCTTGTAGTTTATCTGCTACAGCATTTCCTTCTGTAATCAATTGATGAGAGAGATCACTAGAAAAAAAGGCATTCGCACTTCCAGATTCAGTAACTGCTAGTATCTGTATTGGAATGTTCGGAATGTTCATTGAAAATGCACTGCAAAGACAAAAGTTTCGAATTAAAAATTGAACACAAATAAAAACAAGTTCTACACATATAAACTTGTGTATATGCTGAAAAAAGTGTTAGTTTATTCATGAAACATCAAATTTGGACCAAAAATCCTATCCTTAGGGCATAATTCAAGTGATTCACTCACATTTGAGTCATAGTATCCCTTCCAATGATGTTTGGCACCCTTGGAAAATGTAACCAACACCTTATTTTTAAATAAGTATCAACATATATAGGTCATTCTCAAAATTTTTTACAAACGGTGTCCCCCAGCTTTCATTGCTGGTACTATTTCTAATTTTATTGTTGGGCAATCCCGCGAAAAGTGGTGCTTAATGTCTCAAAATTCAAGTTTGTTGATAAGTCCAAAAATGTTCTGTATTCTGCATCCTCCAACATCATACTTCTTATAAATGGTGATAGTTTTTATAATTATAAAGCACATTTATTGAAATTTTAATAATATTCAGAACATGTCAGAACTCGGAATGTATTATCTTTATGTTTTGGTAAGGGCATTTTTTATAGCAAAGCTAAACCCATTAAAGAACATTACAAATATTTTTTTAATTTTAGGAATCGCTATTTAAGAATGTTTTTTTTATCGATAACCGTTCAAATTTGATCAAAAATTTTGCACAGAAAATGCTTTTTTTTTAAAAAATTATCTATTAAGAGTAACACACATAACGAAAATTCTAATTTTTTTTCATTTAATTAGTTAATTGAGGAGAATAAAAATTTCAAAACGATGTTTGATTAATTAGCTAGGTCAGAAGTTTAGATAAGCACAAAATAGTTTCATTTTCAACAATTATCCGTTGGGAATATAAATTTAATTGAGGTAGAACAAGTAACAAAATGTCTCTAAATTGTTGTTCTTCGTTCAGCATTCTGTTTTGAGTCTGTCTGTGAATTTATAAGATTTTTTTTTACAAATGCTACAGATCAACAGAATTTATATTTATTGCTAATTATTTAAGAGTGGGACAGATTGTTATTTCATTTAAAATTAGTTTTTAAAAATTATTTCAAGGATAAAGCAAAAAAAAAAGTGTTGTTAAATAGATATGAAAGAATAAAAATATGGAGAGAAAGGAAAAAGGCAATGATCTGGCATTCCAAGAACAAGAAAATAAAGGAATCGAATCATTAAACAAAGAGAGTGACAGGAATTACTGTTATTGTAGAAAATTTCTAATTGAAAGCAATTTGAGTGTGGTGTCGATCATATATTTTTTTATCTACGTCCGTTTCCTTACTCTAGGTACAATAGCATTGAAGTTAGTGGAAAAATGTGAATTAAAGCATAAACTATTTTTTAAAAATGAATAATTTTGCGAAGTTTCATTAGATAGGTGAATTCTTGATAAAATAGTAACAAATCTTTTAAATAAAACAAACCTGGATTTTTTTTATTATTGGAAGGTGGAATTTTAACATTTTTTGAAAATGACCCATATATAAAGTTTGTAAGAACCCGAAGTTAAGAAAATATTTAGTATTAACAACAAATAAAATGACAAATTGCACAAACAAAATAAATTCAAATTAAAACTAACTAGCTTTTTTTAAGCAGAAATGATGCCTTATAAATTAATTTGATAGAAATAATCTTTAAAATATTCATTTTAAAGCTTCTCATGCGATTTTTTATGTGGCAACTAAGTTGAATAAATAAATGAATTTTTTATGCTATTTTAATGAGCACACTGTGGACAGGCAGGTAGACATATCCAGACGTATAAGAGAGTTGAGAAAAGTTCAAGGTAAAAATTAGCGGTCGCCACTCGCCACGTGGCGATTTAAATGTCAAAATAGGCGATTAAAAAATTTGCCATAGGTCGCCACTTCAATCGCCATTCTCCCACTTGCGCTATCTTATATATTTCAGTCAAATTTCTGTTGAAAATGTTACGATCGCCAGAGTTCCGCGACGTTACGATTGCCGGAGTTTCGCGATGTTTTGATGGACAGAGTTTCGCTATGTTTTGATCGATGGAGTTTCGCGATGTTACGATCGCCAGAGTTTCGGGACGGATGTTACGATCGCCGGAGTTTCAGCATAGTAGTAACGACGGAGTTTCAGGATAGTATGAGCGTCGGAATATCGCGATGTCACGATCGCCGGAATTTCCAGATAGTAGAAATGTCCGAGTTTTGGGATGGTAGAAACGTCCGAGTTTCGGGATAATAGAAACGTCCGAGTTTCAGATAGAGTGGGATCACCGGAGTTTCGCGATAGAAGGATCGACTAAGTTTCAAGATTTTTCCAGATTTCAACTAAAGATTTGCTAAGAATATTATTTAATCCATAAAATTTATAATTCATTAAAAAAATTAATTTGGAGCAAACAGTTTAATTTGAAGTTAACATTCAGAATAAATTTCATTGGAATAAATTTAATTGCTGCTTATAACATATATAGCAATTTAATTGTTTTTTACTTATGATATAAATTGTTCTTATATTTTATCTGATTAGGAATTATATAGTTAAGCCAATTATCTTGTTAACATCTTATTTTGGTTATAAAAGTTAACTATTTGTTTTTATACAAAAATCCATCATTCGCAAATTTAAATATTTTTGCTATCGTAATTTCTATAAAGAAAGAATTTTCAGCTTTTTTTTCTTCAGCTTGTACCATGTCTATATTTCAAAGTTACCTTGATTTCCTTAAATGATTCGAACTGACTCACAACGACACATTGGATTAAAAAAAGTTTATTTTTATAAATTCATACTTTTTATATAAGTTTATTTTTATTGATAAAATTTGTAATTCATTAAATTAAACCGATTTTCAATGATAATAAACCAAATTATTTCATTTTTATATTAAAAAAATCCGCTGGTGGCTGACCATTTACTAAGAAAAAGTGGCCATTAAAAAATTTAGGCTACCGGCCACTGGCTATTAACCAAATTTGCTAATTTTTACCTTTAATAAAAGTATAGAAGATACTTTTTCTAACAAAACAAAAAAGGAATTTTTAAGATTAGACAGATAAAACTGAATTCACAAGAGAGGTACAGCTGTGGAAATAAAAAAGTACCCACTAGTGATTATTTTGGCCGTTAGTCATCCTATAGAATCGGACTTTTTTGACAGTCATTTAGCATTCTGAGTTAATTGCATGACACAAAATTTGCACAAGGGGCCATCTTCATATTAAATATGTTACTAACTTTAAAATTTCCAATTGCAACACCCCTTTTTGAATCCATATTTCAAATCTGACATATTTTAATACGAAATGTCAAATTTTGTTAGTTTTTAAGCATTATTAGAGGAGTTAGAGACGTGCAAAGTTTAGGTCCCATAATGTTAAATGAGGTGCACATAAAAAAACTATCCCGATCTATAAATAATTAAGATAATGAAACGAATTTTTTACTGAAAAGAAATTATAATAACCCAAACAAAATGCATTCAATATTGGGGTATTTAAAACATTTTTTATATTTTTAAATAATTATTATATTAATTTTCTTTTAAATATGAATAGAAACCCCTTAATTTTTTTAAAGAAATAAATTTAAGACAGGAAGCTTATGCGAAATCCCAATTTTTAAAAAATGTTATTCAGAAATTGCTGAGTAAATCACAAAATACTTTTTAATTACCCTTTAGGGGACTGTGTATAAGATTACGTGTGTAATTGACAAATAAAGACGGCCTTGCATGCATGCTTGCTTGTCATTTTAGAAATGGTCCCCCAAAGTTCCACAAGTGATTCGATTGAATAATTCGTCAAATATTCATCCAAATGTAACAAAAACTTAGATTTAAGGGTATTAAAGAGTGCTTAACGTTTCTAAGTTATTAAAATTGGGTGTTGCTATTGGAAATTTCTAAGTTTGTAACATTTTTAATATGAAGACGGCCCCTTATGCAAATTTTGTGCATTTAACTCAGAATGTTTATTGTTCACAATCTGAAAAAGGTCTGATTCTATAGGGTGACTAACGGATGAAATAACCTCAAGTGGGTACTTTTTTATTTCCACAGCTGTACCTACGGACATCTTCAGCATGTTAATACCAGGGATGCAGAATACTACCTTGATAAAAAAAGTTCATGGAATAACCACCGTGAAGCGCTCAAATCGTTTTGATTTGAGTTTTTTTTTATTAAGTTGGTACATCTGTTGTTGATATTCCCTCCGAAATTTTAGGGTTATAGCTTGACATTTGCAAAAGTTACGTAGCCAAGAGAGGATCTATCTGTGTGTGTCTTTGATTTTTAGAAATGGATATAAATTTGCAACAACGAACTTGTATCACATTTTGCGGAAGGATCCATATGCAATGTTCTATCTTCTGCTATATCTCTGATGGTTAATTTGCGGTTATTGACCAACCTTTTTTGTGGTAATTGACCTTTTATTTTATCAGTGTTTCATCGGTTTTCGATCTCGATGGTTTGCCACTGGTAAACGACCTGCTTCTTCAGAGAATCGTTGCGGAAATACTTTTCTAACATTTTCCACTTTCGCGCGCCATTAAATCTATTTTTACGAAAATTTGATGCAAGTTTGTGTGTCCATCGAAGATTATGAACGCAGTGGCAGACCATAGACATTGTAAACCGATGAAAACATTAATAAAATTTAAGAAAACGCAAATAAACCATCAGGGGGATAGCGGAGGACTTGAACTTGTCTATGCATCCGTCCGCAAAATTTGACTCGAGTTCGTTGTTGCAAATTTAAGTCCATTTCTAAAATTGTAAAAAATCGATGACACACACAGAGATAGATGCACTCTTGGCTACGTAACTTTTGGAAATGTCAAGCTATGACGCTAAAATTTGAAAGGAATATCAACAACAGACGTACCAACTTAATAACAAAAAACAAAACTCAAATCGGAACGATAGGAGCGCTTCACGGTGGTTATTCCGGAAACTTTTGATCAAGGTAGTATGTCCGATCCGGCGGTCCTAGATTGGGGGAAATTTTAGCCTTCTGGGGAAATTTTGAGGAAAATATTCAATTATTTTCGGTTTTAACAATGTATAACGAAATTCCCTGACCAGCCATTTGTTTTTCCTCTAAAAACTTACCGTAATTTTACTTTTTAATTTTGTTCTAACAAACCAAAATAACGTATCACGTTTTTATCCTAAATTCAGCATATCATTGCGTTTGATTGCAATTTTTACGGTGCCGGAATTAGGTGAAACTAAACTTAAATATCACTACAAGTACTTAAATTAAACTACAAGTTAAAATAACAGATTTTAATAATGAAGGTAAAAAATTTCAATCAAAATGCGAGGTTGAATTAAGATTAGATTACACTAAGATGTCTTCCAATCTCGGCCTACCAGTGCAATCTCCCATTAGAAGAAATTCTATAGTGACGAAAACTAAGCTTAAATTTTGATAAATAACTAGTTAAAATTATGGATTTTAATAATAAAGATAACAAATTTTAATTAAAAATTGAGGATGAATTAAGATTAGTTTACATTAAGATGCCTTCAAATATCGATCAACGGCCAGTGATATTCCCCCATTTGAAGACGATCAGTTATCGTGACAAAAATTTTTTTAGTCCAATAATAATGTTTCCTGATTTACTCATTTTGCAGCATAGTAATTTTCACGAAATCTGCCGATGACATTGCATCAGAATGATTGACAGTTCTGTGGCTCTACGTGATAGGAAGATTATCTTTTGTAGCTCCAGTTCAGGCCAGTCGGACAACCACATTTTTTCTGATCAAGTGGCCACGAGTCGTGAACACAAGAACAGCTCGAGAGTAAAAATTCTTTTGTTTACGTTTGAACCTTTTTTTTTCTATTTCGGACTATACTGGGGTTTCTGATTGTAGACAAGTTTTAGTTTTTTTTAATGGAGTTTTGGGCTTATGCACGTTTTACATACAGTGGACTCCCTCTTAACCGGATTAAACGGGACCGATGGTAAGCCGGTTAAACGAAAATCCGGTTAAACCGGAGAAATTAAATAAATTGAAATTTAGATGTTTATTTTATTGCACTTCTGTTTATTGATGATATTTGCCTAATGAAATACATGTACAATTGAAATAAGATGTATTAGGGGGATACCTATGAAATGACCTTTTATGAACAGATGGCACTGCACCCGGGTTAATAAAAGTGTGGAATCGTCCTACTAGCATTTTGTCTGACTACTTTTAACCTTTTACCTGCCAGGGGCATTAGTTACTGCTGTGTTTTTTTTCATAGTCATTCTAGGCTTTAAAGATGTCATGTTTCATGCCAACGAAGGGTCATTTGCGGGAAATTTTAATCCATTACTTTATTTTCAAAAAAATTGCTGCTAAAGCTTTTCAAATGCTTCAAAAAGCTTATGGGAACAATTATCCATCTGAATCATTTTGAAAATGATGGTTTATTTTATTTAAAAAAGCTGATTTTGATGTGATAGACAAAGATAATTGAAAACTACCAAAAAAATTTGAAGATGAAGAATTGCAAACAATTTTGGATAAAAATCCAAAAATGACGCAGGTTCATATTTCAGAAATGTTAAATGTAACTCAGAAATGTACTAGTGAACGTTTTCATGCATTGGGAATAATTTGCAAGGAAGGAAAATAGGTACCACATGCTTTAACAGAGTTACAGATGGAGAACAAAAAAGTCACTTGGGAACAACTTTTGAATCGACATCAAAGAAAGTGTTTACTGCATCGAATTGCCACAGGTGATGAAAAATGGATATATTTTGACAATCCTGATTGAAAAAAAAATGTTGGTTGATTCCAAGCCAACCCTCAACATTGACTCTAAAGAGAAAATCGCTTTGAAAGAGACAATTCTTTGTGTTTGGTAGGATCAAAAAGGCCTTCTTAAGTATGAGCTACTTAAACCTGGTGAAATAGTTACTTCTGATCAATATCAACAACAATTAACCGATGTAAACCGGGAATTTATCAAAAAACGGCCAGAATGGGCTCGCAGACACGGAACAGTTATTTTGCTCCATTGCAATGCGCTGCCTCACACCACAAATAACGTTAAAAACACCTTACAAAACCTGACATGGGATGTTTTATTGCCCCCGCTATAATCTCCAGATATTATTCTTTCAGACTATCACTTGCTCAGATCCATGGAACATGGTCTGGCTGAGCAGCACTTCGCTACTTTTGATGAAGTTGAAAAATAAGCATATTCGCTTTTTACCTCCCAGGACGCAAAGTTCTATCACGAAGGAATCCATAATTTACCAAAAAGATAAGCAAAAGTTACTGATTTTAATGGTACATACTTAGATTTATTACCCTCATCCAGTGATGCAAAATTCACCGGTAAGCTTTCTTAAAAAAAGGGTCATTTCATAGGTATACCCCTAATAATTTTTCAGGTTATTTTATATATTATTATTAGTATTTTGCATTTTTGATTACATACCTTTAAAAAAATCTGATCTTTTTTTGTCGAAGTTTGGAAAGTTGACAGTCGATCCCCACAGCCTTCCAATGTCAAAAAGTGCCCAACCCCCCATTCTCCCGAACATACCACGCGTTTGAAACATGTGCGACACTGAAAACCGATTGAAATAAAAATAGCTGAAATTACAAGTTTTTGGTTAACATTTTATGGGTGGAAATTTTCAGCCCGGTTAAAGCGGAGATCCGGTTAAACAGAGGCCGGTTAAGTGGGAGTCTACTGTATTTAGATTTTATGTTGCGAATAAATTTCTAGTCCTTGAATTTTTCTGGAAAAGCGTTTGAATTTTTTCTTAACAAATGTATGAACCATGTTAATAAGGATATGCATTGAAAGACCATGATTGGGATTTCAATCCCAAAGAGGCAGCCAAGATTTTTTTTTGCAAAACCCGGTCAGGTGCCTAAACTTTCAGCCTTATGGAACTGCCAAACTACCAAAACTTAATGCTACTACACCAAATGAAGAGCCGTTCACACACAGACAAAACTGATGATGACCCCCTTCCCCAAAATAACATAAATGAGAGTAAATTTATTTGATTTTAAAGTTTATAAAGAAATTAAAAATACATTCAGCAGTAAGTATTATATAATTATTATATTAACAATTGTTGTGTCCTGATAATTGTTAAAATATAAATTTTATCGGTCATGCTTGGTTCATCTTTTTTGGTTCTCCAAACCAAGCATTTGGTTTGAAGTTCAGCTTTTCTGTTCAACAAGCACTAACATCCCTGATAAAATAATTTAATTAAAGTGTATATACAGACATTAAAAGTACATAACATTTAGTATCTGAATAGTTTTATATAATTTTTCAAACTTGTCTTGTTGAGATAATTGTAAAATTTTAAATTTTTCGGCCATACTTAGTTCAGCTTTTTTGGCTTTTCAAACCGAGCATTTGGTTTGATTTGTTTTTTTTTTTTGTTCAACAAGCACTAACATCCCTGTATATGGTAAAATTTTCTATACCTAAGGTAATACAGAATTTATGAAAGTCTATAATATATGGTAAACTATTGGGGGCAATTTTCAAACGGATTGGGGAAAATGTTTGGAGTTAAAACATTTTCTGCACCCCTGGTTAATACCTTTTTTCCTTTTTTTAATTGAAAAAATAAAGTAGGCTAAACATTATGCAGTCTGGCATGAACCATTTCATCACTTTTTCCCTTTTCAAGGGCCCTTTTCCCTTTCCACAAGGCTATGGGAGCGATCTAGTAACACTATTCTTATCTCGGCAGGTTTCCGATTTCACAGGATAAAGGATTTAAAATGGGGCAAGAAGAATGGGTCTACTTATACACAAGTAGATAAGGTATTACACTAATAAATCTTTTTCAAAAGCAATATAAAATAATTGTAAGAAATTTGCAACAAAAATACCTAAGAGTAGCTAAGGAAGCTTTTCTTTTTGTTGAGAAAACTAAAATAAAACCATGTACAAGCTCATCACGATAGGAATTGGCACCATGATAAGATGTTACTCTAACTTCTACGCTTCTCTTTGATTCTCCAAGGTAGGTTTCAAGGGTAATAGTATGGGGAGTGGAAACAAAACAACATTGATGACTTAGTAAAGGTCCCAGAACATGGTCGACTGCATATGGATCTCCACATAGCATACACATGATAATCCTAAGTAACATAAAAGGCTAATTAATAGTGAAAACAAGCCAAATATATCAATACATAAATTTAAGCACACTGTACACAATTCATAGATAAAAAAAAAAAATGGAAACTAAAAAATGTAGACCGAGAGCCCAGGGCCCCCAGACCTAAGTCATTTTGGCAAGGATGAAATGTACGCGATTAGGTTCGGATTTCATTTACTTTTAGTGTATGCATATCCGTTAGAGTGGACCGACGGCCAATTTAGAGGTATCGGGTACAAAAATAGGTAAAATATAAGTTAACCTAAGTCATTTTGGAAAGGCTGATTTTTACATATGTTTTAGAAAATACTGTTAAAAGTGCATAATGAATTTCCCAGACACTTTCCGTGGGCCGATATTTCTCCCAGACGCTTTAAACTTCTTCATCAAGCTCAGACTTTGTCAATCACATCTAGCGGCGCGAGATGGCGCTACAACCGTTCTGACATCTAGGAAGGGAAGTTAAGCAAAAAAGAACTATGTGTCGATTGGATATATGGTTGGTTGATTGACTTATATTCCGGTAAAAGAATATCGTATCGATTTAATTGAAAAAAAATTAATTCGAAAATAGATAAATAAACAAGTTGTTATAGATGCCAAGCTTACTACATTTTCACATCTCCAATAATCAAGCACAAAATCCGGAATATATATGTCAATCAACCAACCATATCTCCAATAGTTACATAGTTCTTTTTGCTTAACTTCCCTTCCTTGATGTCCCAGAACGGTTGTAGCGCCATCTCACGCCGCTAGATGTGATTGACAAAGTCTGAGCTTGATGAATACTTTTAAAGCGTCTGGGAGAAATATCGGCCCACGGAAAGTGTCTGGGAAAATTATTACGAACTTTTAACATTATTTTCTAAAACATATGTAAAAATCAGCATTTCCAAAATGACTTAGGTTAACTTATATTTTACCTACTTTTTGCACCCGATACCTGTAAATTGGCCGTCGGTCCATTGTAATGGGTATGCATACACTAAAAGCAAATGAAAACCGAACCTAATCATGTCCAATTCATCCTTGCCAAAATGACTTGGGTCTGGGGGCCCTGGGCTCTCACTCTAATGGCGAAACCTAACATCTACTGTTGCATTAGCCCAGAAATTTAGTCAAAATTAACAGCATAAAAATGGGGAGGGGGGGGGGGAGTATAACAAACATAGGATATCAAGTTTCCACAAAAAATCTTTGAACTTCACTGAAATTTTTTAAATAAAGGTTTTTATGCTTTCCATACAAAATATCCAAAAGCAGTTTACTACGAAGTTACGAATTAAAATTGGTATCCGTTAAACCTGGAAATGCTTAATGCTTGTTATATTGATTAGTATGTTGGTTCTCTGTAATTGGCACAGTGTAGCTATGGTACAAAAAATTCCAGTCAACAAGTTGGTTTACTTTTTGCTAAGTGTATAAAGAAAACAGTATCTGTCTATGACCATAGCATGTTGTTAAGTGCCTATTTTACACTAACTATAGCCTACGCTTCTCCATTCAAGTCTTCAAATCAAATACAAAGTACCGTATATACTCGTGTATAACCCGACTCCGTGTATAACCCGACCCCCCTTTTTTTAACTAGATATCCTTCCAAAATCGGTAACCCGTGTATAAGTCGAGGTAGGAAATAAGCTAGAGCCTTCTGAAAAAAATATTAGAAGAAACCGGCTCATGACGGGACAGTATTTTTTTTTACTTGCAAGCAAAATTTCAACCCCAACAAAATGCTGCCAAGGTCACTGATTGACAACGTTTCTTGAAGACTGGTTGACTGAACTGCCATGTGCCAGAGCTACACGTGCAAATACGCATCACACAAAAACAGGTTTCCGCTTTGATGTCCTTGACATTGCTGACCGTGAATGGAGAGGCTAATTTTAAACTATGTTTAGTGAAGCGTGAAGACCCCGCTGCCAAGGTCACGGACTGACAACGTTTCTTTACGCCTCTTGAAGACTGGTTGACTGAACTGCCCTGTGCCAAACCTACACGTGCAAATACGCATCACGCCAAGAACTAACAATTAAGCACGTTTATGGTAGAGATTGTGAAAGATACCAATCTTATTTCATCTTTAGAATTTAACTGTTTTTGTGTCTTTATTTTCAATAGTTAGTAGTTAAACCTTAAGTTTGATTGAAATTTAGCTTTAGTTTAAGGATTTTTCCCCCTCGAAAATTTGATGTCTCGTGTATAAGTCGACCCCGTTTTTTACGGCACTAAATTTGACCAAAATTTCTCGGGTTATACACGAGTATATACGGTAGTCCCAGACAATCAAAGAAAACCTCAGGGTGTCCTACTCAAAAACAAATTCAAACTTTTACAAGTTTTCCCATACCAAAAAAACAGTTTCTATGAATCTCTTGATAAGTTGATTTGCATCGCTCTCATTTAATAAAGCAAAAGCTACAAGTCTAAACTTCTAGTGTTTAAAGGATTAATAACCACTACAAGCATTTTAACCAGGATTTTAAACTTTTTTTTTTAAGGAAATTTAAGTTGAAAACCCTTTTTTTAAATAAAGGTATACAAGAAAAAGCACTTTTGATAAAACATATTTATAGTTAAAATTAAGTTTTAAAAAAAGGTGAAAATACTTGTAATGTTAACCATACAATTTAAAAAAGCAAACCATAGCCAATTTGTCAAAAAATCCACGGTAAAAACGCAAAGCATGTTAACAGATATCTTTTACTGGCAAAAAACAAACCAAACTACGTATTAGTTTATGTTTCAATACACTAATTTGGTAAACTTGAGGAAATGGTAAACTTGACTTGAAACAATTTTCATAAAAAAAATCACTATTTTTTTTACAGTAGACTTCATAATTAGTAGAAAATTCATAATTACATCTCTAACCAAAAGAGCAGATGAATATTTTGAAACCTTACTTTTTTTTCCCAGTCAAAAAAAAAAAAATTACCCGACTTTTCTAGCAGATGGATAGCCACCCTGATAACTTTTCATTTTTGAGTATGTATTTCTACTGGTATATATTTACCTAATATCAGGATTAATAGCCTGTTCTGGAAGAGTGTGATAGATTTGTAATAAACCAGCTCTCCTTTGGATACTTTCAACCAATGACTGCAAGGCTGTGACAAGACTAGCAATATGAAAACGTTGATCACCAGATTCATCTGGACAGCTTACATCCAGAAAAGGACACTGCAAACTATAAACAATAAGTTAACTTAATATTATTATAATTATTATAGTGAAATAAAGATTAAAGAATGTAATACGAGTCAAACATTAAGAGATGGTCAGTTCTATTACCATAACAGCAAAATAAAACAAATTTAACAGGAAAATATCACCTACAGTCGTCGTCAATCTAACCTTTCCAAACTAAAAACCCTATGAGGGCGTGTCCGAGCGCTGCGATTAGCTCAGTGAAATGCATAGGGGGCAACAGGTTTGGCACGATTACCGCTGTCTTTTTTTTTATTAACAGGATCTAGCTGTTTTTAGGGGTTTTTTTTAAAGGAAGATTAGTAAATGAATTATTCTCTATAATATTATTGTACTTTAATTATCATTAATGGGATGCATTTTATGTTTTAAGAATTAATAAGTAAAACTTATTTTTTTTAAACTTTTAATTATTCATTAATCTATACTTAATATTGGATATTAATATTTTAAGATTAGTGTCTAAATTAAGATTAGTGTAAAAAAATAAAATACAGTTTAATTTTTAAACAAAATTTGATTATATTTTTATATGGTACAGTAAACTCCCGTTTATCCGGAATGCTCGGGAAATTGACTCTTCCGGATAATCGAATTTTCCGGTTAATCGGAAGTCGCCAAATAGGGTTACCAAAAAATTCCGTTTTTTTTCCGGAAAAAAACAAGAGATAATAGCTGCATCTTATATAATGCAAATAGGCAATGTTGCATTTGTAATAATAATATATAATAGTTACTACACGATATTTTGTATTAAAAATATTAATATTTATTAAGAAAAAAGTCGGTCTTCACTTTCAAATGCTAAAAATCTAAATACATAAATCGTCTAACCCATGGTCCAAAACTAGTAGGATATTTTAAAATGTAGAGGAGGGTTCCCCTTTTTTGCAGCGCTTTACAAATTCTTTCCCCGCTTACGAGTTTGAAATTCATAATTGAAGGTTTTCTTCACATTTGAAGACATTTCATTTAGAAAATAAAATTAGAAATTATGGCATTCGATCGCGTTGGATAGCTGGATCAAATATGCCTGGAGTTGACAATTGTGGTGTAGACATATATAGACGCCAAACCTCGCCAAGCAGCCATGGTTGCAGAAAGATTTGATTGCCCGATAACAACCGTAGCCGTTTGACTGGTTTAAACTATGGGCATCAGCGAATGCCGCCAACCCCAGCGCTCGGACACTCTGACAAGTCCTCATAGGGTTTTTAGTTTGGCAAGGTTAGGTTGACGACGACTATATTTATTTAATAATTTTTAAGTATTAATTTCAGTGCTTCCATTAATTTTTAAGTGCAAATTTTGTGTTGTACAATTAACTCAGAATGTTAGTTAATCAAAATGTCAAAAAGGTCTGACTCTATAGGGTGACTAACGGCTGAAATAATCACTAGTGGCGCTTTTTTTATTTCCACAGCTGTACGGACACTCGATTACGAAAATCTGGTTGATCCTACTTGGCCTGAACCAGAGCTGCAGAAGTAATGAGACTTCTGATCAAGCAGAGTTAAACATTAGGCGATGCTGCATAATCAGACGATGCATGAAAATTACTAGGCAGCAAACTAAGTAAATCAAGAGGCTGCAGATTTTTAATCAGTTGAAAATGTTACTCGTCTAAAAGGGATATGCATTGGCGATTGGTTGAGATTTGAAGACATCTTAGTGAAATCTAATCTTAATTCATCTTTAAAATTAAAATATATTTTTTACATTTCTTGTTAAAATTTATAAGTTAAACTTGTTTTTTAATGAAATTGAAGTTTAGTTTTCATTAATAATAAAATAGACCGAGAATGGATGTTTTTTTTATGGTGTTAATGCTGTGGAAAGCTTGACAATTGGGTATGAGCCAAATCCCTTTTTTAAGATGCTATTTTGCCCAAAAATTCTCAGCCAGTACAGCCGTATTTAATAAAAACTGTTTAAAAATGAGTTAGAAAGTATCACGGTATCACGTAACGCAGGTTAAAGATGACTCGTAGTTATCACATGTTTCGTAAATTGCGCTCAAAAATTTCCTGAATAGATGCGATTTTGTAATAAATATTATGATTTTTTCCCTTAAGCGATTTTAAGGTCTTGTAAATGAACTTTTTTTTTTTAATTTAAGGTAGGCGAATACCCAAAATTTCCCAAAATTCCAAAATTTTTACTATTGCTTTAATCTTTTCCAAATTCGGCATAGTGATTTCAAATATAATTAATAATACTATTTAGGCTTTTGTTTTTATTTAAATATAATTTATTTATTTTAAACGGTGTTTTTCTACTAAAAAAAGAGGTTTACGCCAACAAGTCTACCACATTGAATTTTCATCCTATGAACATTTATCATATGTTAAATTCTTCGTTTTGAGCTGATACATGCAATGAACCTCTAGAGTTACATACAAATTACAAGAAAAAAAGTTATTAAGAAAAATGTTATAAATTAACCACAAAAAAATGATTTTTTTCGATTAACTTACACTTGGACATTTTTTTAAAAAAAACTTGTATATTTACACCAGATGTTAGAGGTTCATGGCACAGATATATATTGAAACAGCATCTGTGAAAAATTTCAGGTAAATTAATGTAAAACTTTTTATGCTAGAAGTGTTGGCGTAAACCCCTTTTTTTAGTTGAAAAACACCGTTTAAAATAAATCAATTGTATTTAAATAAAAAAAAATTGCCCAAAAAGCATTGTTCATTATATTTGAAATCACTATGCTAAATTTGGAAAAGATTAAAGTAATAGTAAAAATTTTAGAATTTTGGGTATTCGCCTACCTTAAGCACTTTACAAGGAGGGTACTAACCATGAACAGCAATTTCGCCGCGAACTAGCAAACATTACAATGTGTTGAAGTTTAATCCGTCTTGAACAATAACAAGTTTATAAAGATAATGGGTTCGAAAGTTTTCTGTTATTTTCCGATAAAAAACATCGGCTTAATTTTAAGATTAAGTTTCCATTTTATGAAAAAACAAACATTTGAAGAAAAAAACGGAAAACGTCAAAAAAATCGGAAAATGACCAAAAATGTGGAAAAGACAGAACTCCGCCAAAAAGCGGAAAATTCTCATGCCTGAATTATTTAACCAAAATAAATGTTACTTTCTTGCAGTGTCAAGTTTTTAAAAATTTCATTTTCAAAAAAAAAAAATATAGAAAAGCATTTTTTTTCTAACTTCAGAAAGAGAGAGCATGTTAAAATGAACCTTTCATTGAAGGAGGAGGGAGGGTGCAGCAACATGCAATTGTAATGAGAGATGAAAAAGACTTGATCGTCAAAATAGGAGGCAGCATGATATAGATAAGAGGGGGGGGGGGGCTATTATTTTTAATTTTGTGTAATGTAATTTAACATTATTGTTGTTGTTTTAGAATTGAAGTTAAGAGGATTTCGTTATCTCCTATGAAGTTCTTTTTATGGCAGTAGAGGTACTTAAATGGGTGTCACTATACAGTAGCTCTCCGCTTTTCTTTCTCTACAAAGCAGATTTTTAAGGGTCACTTGCTAGGTCAGTGAAAGATGTTTCCAGCCAAGTCTCAGTTGCTTTTGTAATTAAAATTCCAAAGAACCATGTTGAAGATAATGTATTTTCACCTGTTAGTTTATAAGTATCAGTGTGACCATATGAGCAGTGGTAAACCAAAAGTCATTATGTGTACTTGTTAAAAAAAAGTTGTGTCATTTACTAAACTGCTCCCATAACTTGTCAGGAAGGCAGAAACGATTAAAAAAATTTACTAGCAGACACAAAGCGCTTCTACACTCCAACCAATTCAACTAAAAAGAAGAGTAAAATTTGTTAGCCGCTATCTTGTACACAGACCAAACGCTATCACAGCTTGAAGGATGGGAATTTTGCAATTAGACTCTTAAAAAATTTATAATGTAGAATTAAAGTGCTCCCATATAAATATAATCAATTTCATGAAAATAAAAAATATATATTCACCTTTTAGCTCTATTTTGGCCTTCTTCTCTTAAAAAAATTAAGTCTTTTTCATTTATGCTGTCATCAGCTGCAAAAAGAATTACAATAGGAAGACCATGGAAAGGTAATCTATCTTCTTGTTCTAAATTTGATAATAAAGTTTTTTCAAGGCTATCCCTGATATATTCTAGAGTTTGATGATTAGAGTACACACAAAAACAACCTAGAATAGAACATGAAATTAAAATTAATAACAACCAATAAATATTGTTGTACAGGCATAAACAGAAATACAGTAAAAGCCAGTTTATTCAAGATTCAAATAAATAACCAGAAAACTCAAATTTTCAAATATTATATAAATTGCTCAAAAAAAAAACTGGCTCACCAAACATAGTAAATTTTTTACTGTGCCTTTTTCTTAAATAGAAACGGGTTATCATGAAACAGAGGAAACCTATCGGATTGAAACTAATTATGCCAGAGAGAAAAGCCGATCTATAAATAACAGCAGGTATATAGGACTTGTACACCATAAAATAAGTAAAAGCACAATGTCAATATAGGATTGGGTTAGGCAAGCTCAGATGTCGTCCAGGACGACAACTGATCTTGCAGTCAGTAGCGAGTGAAAACTGCAAAAACGCTGCAAGGCTGATTGAAAATAATCCGAAGGGGAAAAATCTTGGGGTGATCCAAACATATAGGGTTCCTTAGAAAAACAATTTTTAAAAAAATCATACAGTAAAATTTTTTTATTTGCAAATATTGCAAACAACAAATTAAATCCCTAGTCCCTTTTAAAATCTCATAAAAAAAAAAAACAGATTTAAAATTTCCATTTTAACAAAATAACTACAACTCAAAGTTAATATTATAGCGAAAGTTTTTTTTCTATCGACAACTTTGTGCTTTTCTGTTGTTTTGAAAAGGCACCAAACAAGAAACAGTTGGTTTATCATCATTCTCACACAGAAGGAAAAGGGGAAGGGAATGGAATCACTGTTCCTCTATTCTTTGGATAGTCCCCCAAATTCAATACTGCAAGGCTAGCAAAGCCTTTTATCAAAAATATAATAGGAATAGGAATGTTAAAGAAAACATGAATTTTAAGAATTTTTTTTAAAAACAGGGATTTATAGGAATATTTTTTCAAGTCAATATAAATTAATTGTTATAGAGATAATATATGGATAAAATGAATGGTAATGAGCCGATTATTTTAACCATGACCAAAAATTATACATAAACACAAAACATAAGATTTTTTAATCTTTTGTTTCACCCACGATAAAATGATAAATGATACAATAGGGATTGGACCTAATATCTGCTATAACTCCAGCGATCCGAAAGGGGTTGCAGCTCTCCCAGAAAACTGTCCCATGCAGTTAAAGGTTTATATTTCAAATAAATCACACTGATTTTCAAATCTGATTTCAATTTTAGGGTGAAAAATTGCAATAAAATGAGCTGATTTAGAAATAGATCTTTAAAGTGAAATAATTGCCAGATTTATAATAAACTTAAGGGATAAATGTAGCATGATTTTTTTTACTCATATTGTTGCAAATGCATCTTTTCTTAATATCTTAGGCATATATTTTATACAAAGCTTTATTTTTAAAAAATTACTCGGTCAAATATGAATTACCTGATGCTTAATGTAACACACAGAACGAAAACTTATAACTTTTTTTATAAAAACTGTAAAAAATGAGTAACAAAGCTCATTTTATTAACTATAAGCTAGTTACACATGAGGAACATATAAAAAAAATTTCAAAACATATTTTTAAAAATTAACCAAGAATTGGGCAATTTATTTCTTGAAACACACGGAACTATTTTGGCAAGTAAGCAAATTCCATTCGTGACAGACATGACATAAGACAACTTTCTAGGCTCTTAAAAAGGACTAAATGTTAATTGACTGTCAAAAAATTACCATGGGGCGATGCAAATAAAGGTCTTGATTATAAAAAACGCTGAAATTTTCATTTAAGAGAAAATACTTAAATTTATTGGGTTATAACATGCCGTGACTGACATGACAAAATTGAGACACAGATTTTGAATGACCTTATATTATTACCATTTGCTCTTAACTGGTATGCATTTCAAGTCTAGAATTTTTTTTGAAATCAATAGAAGATTCTAATGTGCCAACCAGAAAGAAAAAAATTAAGAAATTTATAAATAGTAAAATATTATAAATATTTATTAGCGTGACTGACATGACGAATGTGACAGACATGACAAAGTTTTGATGTTCTATATTTAACTCAAATTTTAAATTTAATGTTAGAATTTTTTTTAAGAACTGTTTATTTTGAGGTATAAAAAGAGAAAATAAAGTGTCAAGAATTTTTGCCGAGTAGATTTTGTTTAAAATAAAAAAGTTGAAATTTAAAAAATGATATCCATGGCGCATTTTCGTGGAATCAACCAATGAAGGAAACTGGAGTGGGAGTTGACGTGTAATATAAAAAAGGGAGATTTATCCTGAGAAATACATTTATTAAAATGCGTGCTCATAGAGGCATGTATATATGTAAAAAAAAACATAAAACAAATAAATCCTTTACAAAAAAAATTAAAAGCAATCGCAAAACTTAGACCTTGAATAGAAATTTATCATAACTTATTTTGTTTTCAGTTTTATAAGTTTATTCTTTGTAGCCGAGTTTTTTCAACGGTCTTGGTCTTTTACGCTATGAAAGTTTCAACCACCTGCTCTGACAGAAGTACACATTTGAGGATGAGTTTGATGTTTACATTGGAGATCATTAGTTGAATTATAGAGTGCTTCAGACGTTATTTTGTATTTCCTAGTGACCATTGTCTTATAGAAAAGGTATGTGTCGGCCATCGTCCAGTCTTCAAAGAACCTTGCGGATATTGTCCGAAACTTAATGCCAAATACTAAAATCCTTCATATTTCGCAACCAGACATACCTTCCAAAATAACGAATATGAACCCACGGGTGACTTCGGTACCCGGTACCAGGAATACGAAAAATTCACCAAGTTAAATGCGACTCTGGCAGAAACATTGAACTGTTCAATACCGTTACATAAAAATTGTGCTTGGTTATGTTTGTGTAACTTGCAATGTGGTAGGAATTATTTTTCACCGGTTAAAAATTTAAGAGTAATACTTAAAATTATTAATTGAACTTTTATATTCATTGTAAAAAATTAAACAAAAAATGTGCTTTACAAAGTTAAATAATAAATAATTGTGATATATGCCACAAAATTCCTATATTTATTTATTTGCTAACCAAAGTATTTATCATTAAAAACAT
Source organism: Hylyphantes graminicola (assembly GCA_023701765.1). Classification (NCBI taxonomy): domain Eukaryota; kingdom Metazoa; phylum Arthropoda; class Arachnida; order Araneae; family Linyphiidae; genus Hylyphantes; species Hylyphantes graminicola. Next base: position 191,611 of record CM043122.1, read on the forward strand.
TAGGATTTTTCAAGCTGAACGTAAATCAATTCGCACGCTGTAACACACAGAACTTCGCTATTTATTTTATTTTGGTCAAACTATTTGCAACTCAGATTTCCAATGCCACTTTTTTTAAAGCTTATTTACATAGCTTGCTTTTGATAATTTTTATTTTAACAGGGTTCCCACTCTTCTTTCAAAATAAAAATCAAGGACTTTTTAAGGACTTTTCAAGGACCCCCCAAAAAATTTCAAGGACCCTTAATCATACGACACCATTTTAACAAATAAAACAAAATTTATAAAATAACTAATATAAACAGAATTTTCTAAAAACCAACATACATTTATTATTATAAAGTAGTATACAATATTTTAAATTTTTTGTTTAAACATCATTTTTACATTTTTATTACTTAGTTGGAACCAAAGAGTTACAATAATATGAGTTACAATTAGAGAATACAATTTTCGTACCAAGATAATTAAAAATACACTCAACCATTGATTTTATAAAAAAAACCTAATTACTGCTTGAACTCAGTTTACAATCAAATCAAAAATTTAAAATAAATAAATTTAAAATCGAATAAATAAATTTTAAAATATATATTTGAAGCTTATTCATAGATTTTGAATGCATTTTCCTAACTATGTAGTTCGATAACCACGGCCGTATAAACTACGGACTATCCATAGTAGTAGATGGCAATTATGCATTGAATAACCAACCGTAAAAAAATATTAGGGCTATTGGCGACAGGCGTCATAATTTAGAACCACAGTCAAGTGACGAGCCAACACCTGAATAGGCACCCAATGCAATCATTAAGTGCGACATTCTACGCAGCTTCGGGACTTTGGAGCATATTTAACGTGCACTTCCTCTACACGTGGTATTATTCGTTTGGCTGCATAGGCCGGCAGTCATTTTGGTGATGCCCGACCCGAACCTGGGACCTTTTGCATGCAAGGCGAACGCCTTAACCGACTGGGCTCATCAACCCCAAGAAGAAGAAAAGAAACTCTACTTAACAGAAAAGTACTCATAATTTTATTCAGATGTTCCAAAGATATATGAATAACAAAAGTAAAATAAACCCGCATCAGCAGCTGTAACATTAAAACAAAACATCGTTCGAAATATCGCCAACGCCATATGTTATAGCAACCATATCAGAGGGAAAAAGGATTTGGCGAAAATACTACCAGTTCCTCTGTCTAATGACGTTTTGTTTGCAGAAGTGCTAGACGCGCCATTTATCACTGTGTTGGCAGTGTTTTAGAAAATGAGTTCCCGTATTTCGAACGGTTGCGCGCCGTCGCGGAAGGAATAAAAATTAAGGACTCTCGATGATTATTGATGAAAATCAAGGGGTATTTAGAGTGTCCTTGAAATCAAAAATAAAAATCAAGGACTTTTCAATGATTTTTGGTCAAAATCAAGGAGTATAAAGGGGTCCTTGAAAACGAAAATCAAAATCAAGGACTTCTTAAGGACTTTCAAGGGGGCGTGGGAACCCTGTTTAATGAGTATTGGCATAATTCGCAGAATTATTCAAATAATAAAAGAAAAGAAAATAACCCTCTTAAATGGAAACACACGGATTGCGAAATTAAAATGTTATATCTACGTAACTTTTTAGTTTAAAAAGATTCTGATTAGCTTAATAAGATAACTAGACATCTGAGAATAGATATAAGTTGTCATCTTATTTGTTTTATACTGCTTTCAAAACGAAAATGTAACAAATCTACTGGAAATGTGGTCCGAATGTAACACACTGAACGCTGGAATGCTCCTAATAGCAATATTTTTTTGCTAGAATTGTATTTCTGTTTGATATGAAGAATTAAAAAAAACATATTTTAAAGTTGAATTTTAACCATTTCTGGTCCAATTACATTCTAGTAGCCAATATAGCCGTTTTAGCTTTTTTTACAGGAAAATATTGCTGGCAATTTGAGTAATATATGTCCCAATTTGATGCAAGTAACGACTATATGCCTAACACTCCATTACCAAGAAGTTTTGCCACCCATTCCTGCATTTGAGGAAATGTAATGACGCATCTTCTGGTAAAAAAACAGCAATTTTTTAAAATTTTAAATAATCAAAAAGACAAAAAAAACACAGTCTGTTGTGCGCCGTAACAAAATGTAGAGTTTGCCTCCCCTTAAAAAAGGCCCAAATTCCAAATCCACCCCCATAACATTTGATTTTTCACCTGAAATTTGGTTTTCTTAAGTTTGGATTTTTTTTCAAACTGTTGAAAAAGAATCAGTTTGACCTACAAGAAAAAAAAAGTTTCAGGTACTCAAAAACCAGTTTTAAAACCAGATTTTTTAAAACATGTTAACTTTTTATTTAAAAAATTATCAGTGCTTTAGGAACTAGTGAAGTTTTAGGGAAACCTTGTGTTTTAAAAACTTGTTAACCTTGTTTTATTTTTAAATATCAAATTAGATTTGATAATGATAAATATTAAAAAGAAATAAAGTTAAAATTAGTAACTTAATAATGCTTAACAATCAATAAATATTTAATATTTGCTGATAATTTGAATAACGAAATTATTTTCCGTTTTTCAAGTTCTTTTCCCTTTTTTTAACTTTTGATGTAAAATGATTTTGATGATCCAAAACTGTTTTATAGTGTTCCGGAAAATTTCCGTTTTTTTTTTAATAACTAGTTCCAGTTTCTTTCTAATTCAGGTTTTGATTCCGTTTTATTTTCATTCTTTGTTTTCCTATTTTCATTTTCCTGTCTCATAACTAGAATGGAGTGAAACATCTAGGAAGCTCCTACTTGAGATTTTTTATACCTTAAAAAAATGCGAGAAATAAGGCTGAGTTTTATTGGAAAGTTTAAACGCCTAAATTGATTGAATAATTAGGATCTCGTCTGTCAAACATTACAAATGGAACTTTGAAATGTGTAAAATAAAATAGAACGATAAATATTAGGCACAACTTACAAGAAAACGCCTCGTGATTAGGGAAAAGGTGAGGCGTAAAAGTCACCACCTTTTTAATTCACCATCACTTTTGATTTGCTCGAAGAGTGCATAATCTCTCTATATATAAAAGAAAATCGTGTTAGTTACACCATTTATAACTCAAGAACGGCTGAAAATATTTGGCTGAAAATTGGTGGGGAAGTAATTTAGACTTTTTGAAGGAGGGGCAAACTCTGCGTCATTACATGTTTTCAAATGCAGGAATAGGTGGCAAAACTACTCGGTACTGTTGTATTAGGCATATAGTCGTTATTTACATCTAATTGGAATATATATACATTTCGCAAATCGCCAGCAATAATTCCCAGAAGAAGAGGTAAAACGGCTAAATTGGCTGCTAGTATGCAATTTAACCAGAAATGGTACAATATGGTTAAACTTCAACGGCAAAACATGTTTTTTAATTCATCATATCAAGCAGAAATACAATTCTAGCAACCAAAAAAATGCATAATTGGAAAATTAAACGACATTAAATCGATTTTCTCTATATTTGTGACAGATTTTTTGAGTACTTTTTTCAATTAATTTAGATAAAATTAATTATCGGTTGTTGTCTTTGAGTTCATGATATTCTTATTTATACTTGGTGATCCTTACTGCTAAAATATATTTCAAAAGGTTTTACAGAAGCGGACAGTTCAAATTTGGTTAAAGTAGATTCCAAAATGGTGTTTGAAAGTTTTATACAGTGAAACCCCAATTTTACGTTTCTCAATGGACTGGGCAAAAAAACTTAAAATACGGTAAATACATAGAATGTAAAAAACAAATAGAAAAAAACTATCGGTAGTAAATATGAGACTCTTTAAGGTTAGAAATGCGACACCCGCCTGCTAAACAGCAACCTACAATGTTGTACATATACAGTCTCATCTCTCAAAACGTGTAGAAGGGTAAGTACCCCCCACCCCCTCCAACAAAAGAAAAGGAGGCACCCTTTCTTTTCGGTCTTTGCCCTGTGCTCGCCATACTGCTTTGTTGTTGTAAGAGGGGAGGAAGCATAGAAGCCGCCGCGCTGTTGAGAAGCAGAAGAGAGCATGTCGCAGGCCGATATTCTTTGCGGAAGAAGCGCAAGTGAACTGCTTTTCAGACAACGTTGGCTACATTTTATTGAAAGAATTTACAGCTGAAAATGGATTTTAGTCGGCACATTAGGCCCTTGACTGCCGATAAAGATTGGCCAATATGGAAACGTAAAATTAGCGATATGCTGGATTATCACAAGGGCGCTATCGTTGTTATCGACGGAAAACCAGAGCCTTTAGCTACAGATGCCACAGAATCTGAAAAAAAGCAACATAAAGAAAAGAGCGATTTTTACCGATAACACTGGACAACAAAATTTCAAAAAATTTCTGCGAATCAGATGAAAGTACCCAATTCTGAATGATTTTAACGTGCTGAACACGAATATCACCTTAAAAAATGAAAGTTAGCTCTTGTTTTTGAGTTACGTTTATTTTCATTGCATAGGATACGGCGAAATGCATCAGCGCACCAAACACAAAATTAATTAATAATTATAGTCAATTTTATTTACAGAAGCCCTCTGAATTTGTGCTCATACAGGTTACATATATTATCAAGATAAGAGTGGTAAGAGATGATAACTTAAAAGACTTTTCACCCACATTAGCAGCTTAATACCAAACTACGCAACATAATTGTTCTTACTTAAGAGGTGCAGAAAAAAAAGAGCAATAAATTCCTCACATTTCTCCAGATTGTTTTTAGGAGCTGTAGCATATTTAGCAAACGCATGGCTATTATCCTCATTAAAACTAAAAAAATATATTATAGACTTTTTAGTAAATAGTGTCGTGTTAGACACAGACTTGAAGAAATGTTAGGCTATTTAACTTTTATCTTTTTCTAAATAACACCTCATTGAACCGATTAGATGATGCAGAAATAAGTAATTAATCTAATTTGTTGGTTCCCTCTTAATCATAAAATGACATTCGGTTTTGTTCTATTAAATGGCATGCGTTTTTCTTCCAAGCATACAGTATTATCTGTTGTTCCAGATGAAGTCAAAGTGACAAATTTGCTACACAACTTTAACTACATACGTGAGGAACCCAGAAATTTATCCTGGTATCCTATCTTGTAACCAAAATACAAATGATGTTTTCTTTATTTTTGCAGTGATGCTCTCTTTTGTGCCAAAAATTGCCCTTTGTCGCAAATATAACAAAAGTTATTAGCTCTATTAATGCATTTACAAGGCATTACAGTTATAGATTTATTACTAACACTAATTTTTGATATTCTACAACTTCTAAAACAACCAAGTACGAAATGCAAGGAATTTATTGCTCTTTATTCTCACCTCTTGAGATAAAAACAATTATGCTGCTTAGAAGGGTTATAAAGCTGTTAATATAGTTTCAAAACCCTTGAAACCTATCATTTCCTCCCACCTTCCAGGTTGATAATACTAAAAAAAATCTGTATGGACACAAATTCGGAGGTTTTCTGCAAACAAAATTGACTTTAGTTAATTTTGCGTTTGGTGCACCCATGCATTTCGCCATATCCTATGCAATAACAAAAAACGACCGTAACTCAAAAACAAGAGCTAACTTTCATTTTTTAAGGTGATAGTCGTGTTTAGCACGTCGAAATCATTCAGAATCAAGTACTTTCATCTCATTCGCATTTTCATTGTTGACCAGTGTAAGCCAACAGCTATGATAAGTCAATGATCACAAGCACTGTCACAGACACTGTTTATCACAAAAATATGGACAAGGAAACAGCTGATAAAGCATTTGATGCATTAAGGCAGCAGAAAACTTAGAAGTTTATGGAACGAGTTGAATAATGGCCTTGAGTCCATGAACGAGAGAAAATTGCCAGATTTAATGCTGATTGCAAAGTGCTACATATTTGGCAAACAGTTTTGAGACCTTTAAATCAAGCTGGATGCTGTTGTCTAGTGATGTTCGATGAATCAACAGTGCAGCTGACTATGTTCGAGAGGAATTTTACCAAGACTGAAGACAATAGCAAAGTTGTTAAGAAAGCACTTGTAGTGGCAAAACCAGAAAGAATAAGGCAAGATGGAAGATTTAAATCTAGATCAAGGAAAGGAGATACCTGCAATTACTGTAAACGTAAGGGCCACTGGGTTAAATACTGCAGACAGTCGATTGCTGACGGAAGACCGGGAAAGACGAAATTAAGCGATACACAAGCAAATGCAGTGTCGGCAAACATCGCACTTTTGTCCATTTGCGAGGAAGCCTACACAGCAACGACCAGTTCAGCATTTTGGATTGATAATGGCGCTACAAAACATGCAATAAACAGTTCTTCATACTTTGAATTTGTCAAGTTAAATGATCCTTGTGGAATTAGAGCTGCCGGAAATGAAACGTTGAGTGCACTTGGGAAAAGTAAAATTAAAGCAAGAACTACTATTGATGGAAAATGCCAAGAAATCTTTTTAGAAGATGTATGGTTTATACCTAAAATTAGTAGAAATTTGTTTTCCGTCCTTGCTTCACAGGACAAAAACCCAAATAGTGTATTAGAGTCAACTCCTACAGAGTGTAGATTGAAAGTCAATGGTCAAGTAGTGCCAAAGCGGATTCAGAAAAGTAAATGGTTCATTATTTAAGGCAGCGTTAGAGCCAGTTCTACCAAACGAAGTGCACACTGCTATTGTGGACAGTTCCCAGTTACAACTATATCACGAAAGATGGGGTCACCAAGACAAGCGTCACGTTCAAAAAGTTCTAGAAAAAGAACTAGGCATCTGTGTAAATATGGATGACAAAGAAATTTGTGAGCCGTGCATTTACGGCAAGACACATCGTTTACCGTTTGGTACCAGAAAGAAGGCTTCTAAGCCAGGTGAATTTATTTCTGCTGACATTCGTGGACCATTTGATATATCGTTCCAAAAGAAGCGTTATTTAATAGTATTTAAAGATAGTTTAACAAAATTTCGATATGGTTACCTGTTAAAAGCAAAATCATAGGTGAAGAACATGTTACAACACATGATTAAACACTCCGAAACTGTAGGACATACAATCCAAGAATTACTCAGTGACAACGGTGGAGAATTTGACAAAAGTGTTCGTACAATTTTGCGTTCTAAAGGAACCACTCAAAGATTGACAGCACCTTACACTCCAGAATAGAATAGAAGCATTGAACGAGAATTTCGCACAATGGTCGAAATGGTAAGAACTTTTAAATACTCAAACCCGGAGGCAAACTTCTCTGCAGGAATCTGGGCAGAGTTAGTAAGTTCTGCCATATACGTTCTCAACAGAACAGGAAAGTCATCAGTAGAAAATGCAAGCCAATATGAGCTTTGGCTAAACAAGAAATCCAGGTTGAAACACTTACGTGTAATAGGGTCTTCATGTTTTGCTCACATTCCGGTTCAGTTCAGAATAGGAGGAAAATGGATAGGAAAGCCATTAAGGGCTACCTTGTGGGATACAAGGCTAAATTGGGAACTATACATACAGTATTAAGTGTTGCAGCTGAAGAAAGAACGCATTTGACACAGTTTGATGTGTCAACAGCATTTCTTTATGGAAGTCTGGACGAAGCTATATTCATGAAGCAGTCGGTGGGTCTTGAGGATAATTTAGGAACAGTATGCAGACTTAAGCGCAGTTTGTATGGCCTGACACAATAGCAACGCTGCTGGATTAAATGCTTTGGACTGTTCCTAAAAGATGTGGGTTTTGTTTCAAGTGAAGCTGATCCATGCCTCAACATTCGGGAGAGAAAAGGTAAAAAGCTGTTAATAGCACTCGATGTAGATGATGGACCAATTGCTGCAAATGACCAACACAGGTCTCCCAACAGTTTTCAAATTTAAAATTGTGTAAAATGGGGACCATTTCAGCTAAAATGAGGGGACCATTTTTTATGAAAAGATAAGCACAAGACCAATTATATATATATAGCATATAAATATAAATATTACACAAAACATTCTTCGTGTCTGCATTGTATTAGAAAATCGAATTATACATAAAAAAAAATTGCATGGTAGTACAGATTTTGTAACAGGGGCGGACTGGCTAAGTTTGGCCCACTCGGCGCAGTCATGACTTTGGCCCACCATACCATAATGTATATACATATGCCAGGGATCAACCTGGGTCAAAAAATGCTGTAGCAAAAATGGTAAAATGAAGAAAAAAGCTGTAGCAAAATGCTAAAAAAAAATTAGTTGCTTATAAATCAACGTCATGTCAATTAAATCACTTGAATCTAAACAAATCAATCTTTGTATAGCAGTTAATTTTCTAGAGATAGCTTAACAATACATTGATACTTTTTCATGAATCACGGCATGGCAAATTTAAATAATTATATAAAACTATACTACTAAAAGTACTTTTAACTTTTTTATAAATATTTTTAAATACGTACATTTACTTTTATTTATGGTGTTGGATTATCTTCAGATTTGTCTATGAACATGATTTGGCTGTTAATTTGATGTATTTATAAAAATATTTAACGAATTCTATTTTAATAGTTAAAAAAACTAACATTTAAAAATGCTTGAAAAATTGAATTTTATGAAACTACGTTTCTGCGGGTGCATTTTTCTCTGAAAGTAATGTATGTAAGCTTAAATAATTTAATATATAAATAAAAAACTCTTCAGTAAGTGTAATGAACCTCAAGTTTTAAGAATACCATAAATTTTAAAATTTTGTTACCTTTAGCAAAATTGGTGCCCGATTTATACACTTTTCCAGTTAAAAAAAAACCTATATATTTTTTTTACTGTGTTAAACAGACATACAAAAAACATCATGCAAAACTTCAAGCATCAAATTAAAATAGGATAGGAGAAAAGTGTACCTACGTGCTTAAAATCTTCGTTTTGAGAAAATTGACCCCCTTCAAAGTTAAACCGTTCTTACCTTAACTTTTTCGCTATGAAGATTCTTTGCTTCCTCGTAATATTTGATAGGAATAACATTATCAAATCTTGAGTTGTTCGGGCGTTTCAGTAAGGAAAGTGTTAAACATAAAGTGACTTCCGCGATATCGCAAAAATATATTAATCCTAATGCACTGATTGTAAAGTGTTATATATCATTTGATAGAGAAGAAATGGGGCTATTAGAAAATTTCATAATCTCAAAATCGATTTTTTAATGAATATTATGTTCCCTGTTACCTTAACATTCAAGGTGTTCACGTGATCACGAACCGACACTTGATCAGAAAATATATTCTGGTTGCTGGTTGTCAGACTTGGTCTGAACCAGAGCTACCAAAGTGCCGAGATGCTCTTGCGATCATGCAGACCCAGAGAACTTCATTCTGACGCAATGTGACGTCATGGATAGATTTCTTTAAAATTACTAGGTGGTAAAATAAGTTAATCAGGTAGTATTAATCCAAATATCGAAAAACTCCGGAGATCACCCCATAATCGGAAAAACCTCTGATCCGACGGACCTAGATCTTACGGAAATTTGATCCATTAAGAAAATTTAGAAAATATTTAATTGATTTGGTTAGGTTTCGAAGCTACACGAGGGCTATTGGCGACGGGCCTCGTATTTTAGAAATAAGTGACGAGCCGACACCTGAACAGGCACCCAACGCAACCGTTAAGGCGACATCGAACCCAGCGTTATAATTGATTTGGATTTTAACAATGAATTACCAAATTCCTTAACCAGCCGTTCATTTTATATACAGGGTGCATACTCTATTTTTAAAGTGAAATTCAAGCACTTTCAAGGACATTTTACAATCAAATTCAAGGCCTTAAACGAAAAAATTTAAGCAATTTGACAATAGCATTTTGAAATTTTCTATTAACATTGCTTAACAATAGGGATGCAACGAATACATGGTTACTATTCGGTATTCGGCACATTCGGCCACTTTAGCCGAATAGTAAAAGTAAATTTTTTCCAAATTTCTTCATGTTATCTTCTAAAACATAAAAAATTCCAAAACAGTACTTGTTTCCTTTTTTGATAGACTCAAATACTTAAGTTTTTGTTATTTATAATGTTAAACCAAGCTCTACTTGTGTTGTTGAATCATCCGGTTTTCTTGTTGCGATTTTACCGGTTACACTTTCTAAAAAGCAATTGTTTTAATAACAAACGAGGACTACTTTATTGTGTTGCTTTAATTTAAAATTTAATCCCCATATTGTATTAAAATTATTGTGCGATTGTGTACTTATTCACGCCACTATGTTTAATTGAAATAGATGAATAAGAAGTACAACTTACTTAGACCTCACAAAAACCAATACAGTAGACACCGTTTAATGTGATCACGGTTAATGTTATCAATTGTTTAATGTTATCAAAATCACTTAGTCCCATTCGCTTAAATCAAAATACATTAAAAAATCATCGTTTATTGTAATCAAATGTTCGTTTATTGTTATCAGTTTATTGTCAGTGATGAAAGAAACGGAAGACGTTTTCAATCCCCGGCCCGATACGAGTGCTGAGGATTTTGAAGCATGGATGGAGATCGACGAGAAGGTTGCGACTTCTACTCCTTTAACTGGTGAGGACATTTGCGAAGCCGTATATGTGTCAAAGATTAGGCTTCGTCACAAGATTCTGATGCCGATGATGAACCCAAAAGTGCTATTGAGGGCAAAATTCCGACGCCTGCTCAGATGAGGGAGGCACTTCGAATCTTACGTCTGGTGCAAAACAAAGCTGAGGAGGAACACTTTCATACATTATGATTATGAGCATTCGTAAATGACTTGCTTCGAAAGAATGCTTAACAATTGATGATTTCTTTTTCAGTTAATAATTAACCTTTTGTATTTTGTATTGTTTTCTGCAGTTCAGTTAATATGCAAGATAAAACTATAATTCTTTGGTCTGAATTAATTTCTATTAAATAGTATACCCTAACAACTCCTAATTTAAAATTAATTTTATTTTAACACGTATGTAAAAAAAATAATTTTTTAGTTTAAACTTTTTTTTCCGTTTATTGTAATCAATCGGTTATTGTTATCAATTCATGTTCGTCCCGATGTGATCACATTAAGCGGCGTCTACGGTAATTGGTTTAGGTAGGCCGAATATTCAGTATTTGGCCGAATAACCAGCTAAGACTTTGGCCGAATATTTGTTATTCAGCATTAGGCCAAATTTGGTATTTGGTGCATCCCTACTTAACAATATTTCTTACCTCCGATTAATAAAATTGAAGAAACATTTCAAAAAATTCATGCATTGGATATTTAAATAATGATATTTCTTTACTTGATATTTCTTTGTCCTTTGGTTTTGTCTCCTTACTGTCTCTATTGTTAGAGTAGAAAAGAGAGTAACTAGATTGAGGACCAGTGCTTCTTCAACTGCGGAACACTGTTATTTCAGTTAACAATCATAACAGTCAGTGGAACTACATTTTAGGACGACTACAAGCAAAAGCAAATTATGTTTCATCTTGGTCAATTTAGTGAATTCCTTGTACTTATTGTCCTCAAAATTTGAAGTGAATATTTGATAGAAAATGGGAAATATTTTTTTAAACGAAAGTTTAATGTGTTAAGATTTAAAAGACAATTTAAGAAGAAATTATAAAAAAAAATTGGACATACCATGAGGCAGAAAATCAGAAGTTCTAAAAGAATTTTGGGGCAAACCAACATCACCTTCGATAATTCTGAAATCCAGGGAATATTGAATTTTATCAACTTCAAACATATCATCTGTACATTGTGCCTGAAAGATAAAATTATACATAAAATACAAAACCATAACAAAATAGTACATAACCTGTAAAAAAAGGCATTAACTGCTTTGGACCTAAGAAACTATTATTGTAAAATACGTCACGAGCAGTCCCGGAGTTAACGAGTAGCCCCTGAGAAATCGCCGATCAAGGGACCACGTTGTTGTTTAAGTTCATGGCGTGGTGGGCGTTTCGTTTTCTACTCTCTTGCTCTTGCTGCTTCGCCCGCGGCGTTTAAAAAGTTCGAATGGAACTTTAATTTTTGAATTCAAATTAATATGAAGTAACTAAGTTTTTCTTGCTCAATCAATCATTTTATTTCTCCAAAGCAAGACTTTTGTTTATTTCCTCTGCATTATTTAAAGAAGATTTTATTAGTTTTTAGTCAACTGTTTATCTGCTTATTACTTATTATTATTCTACAAGTTATTTTCCCAACCACTGCTATTTAAGGCTATTACACAGTATAAATTCTTCATTGGAAAGGTTTGGGAAGTCATAGGAAAAGCCCTGAAAAACTGACTGAGCGTATGCGAAGAAGACTGTTCCAACGGCAAAGGAAAAAACGTGTCCCCCCCAAAAACTTAATTTTTCCATAATTTCTTTGATTTTCCCAGACGTTTTTAATTTCCCTGAGTTTTCCTGGTTTCCACGGTTAAAGGTTATGACTTATGACTTGAGTGGGGGGCCCGTTAGGGCCAAGCACCGCGACCACTGGTCTATTGTACTAACCCCATCGTTTAACCTTGAAATAGGCCAATAGCTGAGATGAACCTCAGAATTTCCCTGATTGGTAAGTTATCAACTCCCCAGGCATCGATACAATGGTACCCAAGATACTCAAATCTTTGTGCAGAGTAGTTGTCACATTCGCAGAGAACATGAAACGAACTTTCCTCAACCTGTTGACATGCCCTACAGAGAGGGTCATCTTTTACACCCATAATATTCAGATGTCTATTGAGAGCACAGTGACCTGTTAATAGCCCAATAGCTACACGAATCTCTTTCCTGCTAAGGCTAAGTAATTCGTTAAAGGTTATAATAAATATTAATTAAAATATTGTATAAGATAAATAATTATCGAGTACTAAACCTAGAATAAAATCAAACGACTTAATAAAATTAACGGCTATAAGGCAGTGGCATAATTGCAATGACAAGCAGAATACAAAAATGGTGTAAACAAAAAAAACTTGTTTACTTTTACAAAACTTTAATTAAAAAGGATTTTCCCAGATAAGGTAGATCCAAGAAAGAATGGCATTTTCTTGTTGTTTTCCTGAAAAAAAAATAGGTATTTCCCAGTATTTACCAATTTTTCACACTTTACTAATTATTTTCATCTTTTGCCTTGATCCAAAAAAAAACTCCTTAAAGTATAAATATCCATTCTTCCACATCCCTAAACCAGCTGTATGCCCAAAAGCCTCAACTTTGCTCTACATATTAATGATTTGTCTCATCTTGAATTATAGCACCATTGATTCACTTGACCTTTGACTATAATGCTAGATTTTTAGGCCAGATTACTAAACCCGAGTGGCACATCATATACACTGCGATCCAAAAGTTTAGACAATGACGCATTTTAACTGTAAAGTTTCGAATTGTGATAGTAGAATTACAAAAAAAATCCTAAATATATTAAATAAGTATTTTGAAATGATATAATTGAAACATAATTGCTTGATTTGCTATTAAATTTTTTTTCTACAAAAAATAAAATTTTGTACCAGACCAAAAGTTTAGACACAAATACGAGGTTATGCTAATTTAAAGTAGATAATGGCCTAATTTCGCATTTTTATTGATGAATTATATGTTTTTTATATGATAAATTTAAAAAAACTGATATCCGGTAACTAATCAGATTTAATAACGATATTGGTTCAATTTTACACCAAACGGACAATAAAGAATTTTTAAAACTTTATTCAAATCATATTTGCCGCAAATATACAATTTAACATCTCTAAATACGAACCGAATGCCTACCAGTCCAACACCCTAAAGTTTTGGCACGAATTCGTGGATTTAGAGACATGCATTGACCTATTTTCTTGATGAAAAGTGCAGTCTTTCCCATATAAAGTCACAAAATAGCGACATGTTATTCTATTTTGCACTTTAGTACAATGCAGAGATAGCCACCTCTTCAAAAACGACAAAAAATTAGGAAATTCTAACGTATATTCACTCCACACCATCACGAAAGTTCCTTCTTCATACTGAAGTTCGAAGTTTCTTGAGAAAAACCGGTTTCTTTGAACCAGTTACAATTCAACCGGTCTCTGTAATGCTATTTAAACACGTTCAGTTTAACCGAATATTGAAAAATAAGCTTCTCCCTCAAAAACTCTTGCATCAAGCTGGAAGTTTGTAATGGTGTAGAGTGAATTTGCTTTGAAACGACCAACTTTTTTTGGCGGTTTTGAAGAGGTGACTATACCTGCATTGTACTGAAGTGCAAAAAAGAATAATACGTTGCTATTTTGTGATTTTATATGGGAAAGACTGCAATTTTCATCAAGAAAATCGATCAATGCATGTCTTTAAATCAACGAATTCGTGCCAAAACTTTAAGGTGATGGACTGGTAGGCATTCGGTTCGTATTTAGAGATGTTAAATTGTATATTTGCGGCAAATACGATTTAAATTAAGTTTTTAAATGGCTTTATTGTCTGTTTGGTGTAAAATCGAACCAATATCATTATTAAATCTGATTAGTTCACCGGATATTGTTTTTTTTTAAATTTATCATATAAAAAACATATAATTCATCAATAAAAATGCGAAATCAGGCCGTTATCCACTTTAAATTAGCATAACCTCGTATTTGTGTCTAAACTTTTGGGCTTATACAAAATTTTATTTTTTGAAAAAAAAATTTAATAGCAAATCAAGCAATTATGTTTCTATTATGTTCAATTATATCATTTCAAATTACTTATTTAACATATTTAGGGGTGTTTTGTAATTCTACTATCACAATTCGAAATTTTACAGTTAAAAAACATCATTTTCTAAACTTTTGGATCGCAGTGTATGTATTAAAAGAAATATATACTCACAAGAGTTAACCGGACATATAGATCAAAGAGTAATGTTTTAATGATGATACAAGCTGTTTTACAGGGTGGTCACAAGATTTGAGAAAAAAAAATCCCTGACAATTCCCTGACATATCTTTAAAAATTTCCCTGATTCACAAATAAGATAATTATTGAACACGTAGACAAATAATAAAATGCAGAATTTCTAACAATGAAATAAGAGTAACCCAGAGCCGGATTTAAAGAGTTGAGGCCTGTAGGTTTCGATAGATTTGCCGCCTTATATAGTTTTTCATAACTATTTTTTTATTTCTACATATTAGAATTATCTATGTACCTTTACACTTTAAATCGAAAGCAAAGTAATACACAAATTTTGTAAACTGTTCCATTTTTCTTTCAAATACCAAATCAGGGAGGAGAGGGTGCAATTGGCCTCGTAGCTACCATACTTACGACTAAATATTACTACTATATATACGTTTACAATTTACGCATTAATGTAAATTATTTGTTTTCTTTCTTAAAATATTAGAATCGTTGAAAAAAAAATTGCAAAAAGCCGCTTTAATTGGTCGTAAAATTTGTCGCTCTAGGCTACAGCCTACTTAGAAATCCGGCCGCTCTAGGCTACAGCCTACTTAGAAATCCGGTAACCTCATATATAGTGTCCTTATTGGGCTTTCTTATATTACCCATCAGCCAGATTTTTTTATATTTAAAAGAACACACACTTTTCCTATTAACTTCAAACATATCCTAATTAAGGAACATAAAAAAAGAATGCACACTTGAATTCCCGATATCTGCTTAGATACTTATATGAATGCCTCCTTGGAATTGAAATCCCTAACATTTGGTCTTTTAATGCATATGCTTATTAACATGGTTCATACATTTGTTAAGAAAACAAAATTCAAGCACTTTTCCAGAAAAAAAAATCAAGAACTAGAAATTTATTAGCAATATCAAATCTAAATACATAAAGCGCGCATAAGCCGACACTCCATTTTTATTTTAAACTGAAATTTGTCTATAATCAGAAACCCCAGTAGAGGCCGAAGTATAGAAAAAAAGGTTCAAACATAAAAAGAATTTTAACTTTCAGCTTGTTCTTGATCTGTGATCAATACTCAAGGACACTTGATCAGAAAAAATATTGTGGTTGGCCGACTTGGCCTGAACCAGAACTACAAAAAATAATCTTCTGATCACGCAGAGCTTCAAAACTGTCTATCATTCTGATGCAATGAGACGTCATCGCCAGATTTCATGAAAATTACTAGGAGGCAAAATAAGTAAATCAGGAAGCATTATTAAACTACACATTTTTGGCCACGGTAAATGTTCGTCTTCTGATGGGGGATTGCACTGGACGTTGATCGCTATTTGAAGACATCTTAATGTAATCTAATCTTAATTCATCCTCAAATTTTAATTAAAAATTTTATCTGTATTATTAAAATCCATTATATAAACTAGTTATTTATTAAAATTTAAGCTTAGTTTTCATCAATATAGAGCTTCTAATGGGAGATTGCACCGGCTGGTCGAGATTGGAAGACATATGACTATAATCTAATCTTAATTCATCTTCCCATTTTGATTGAAAATGTTATCTTCCTTACTAGAAACTGTTATTTTAACTTGCAGTTTATTGAAATATAGGTTTAGTTTCACCGAATTACGACGGTGCAAAGACAAAGTAAACAATTGTTAAAAAAGATGCATTGCAAATGCGATACCGCTAAAATCGAACCCAGTATATGATGTGGCCAATGGGAATTCAGTGTGGATTCTGTTTCTTAATTTTCATTGAACGGGCAAGTAGGTAATAGCTAAAAGTTATGATAAGGGTTATTTTGAACCAGGAAAATGCTAATTTCCCAGATGTTTGAGTTTTTTTCTTTTTCCCTGATTTTTGAGGGTTTCTTCATTTTTCCCTGACTTTTCCCTGTTATTTGCCGAAGTGAAAAAAATCCCTGACAATTCCCCAATTTCCCGGTCTTGTGACCACCCTGTGTTTATAAATTAGACCAATTACCTTTATAACATTAGCAAGTTCATCTGATAAGCCACCGGAACCCAAAAGAACCAGATTTAGTTGATTGTTTTCTAATAACCAATGACTATTTCTCTGCCAGGATGAAGGTCTGAAATATATATATATAGATATCAAATTTAAGACCAGATTACAATGACATGAAAAAAAAGAGGACATATTTCAAATTACCTGTGAGATTTTTGAGCAATAGTTTTTTCAACTAAAGTATCCATACATTTAAGAGATGCTGGACAATGCTCCCTAATCGGACCATGAACAAATCCTAAATGCCTGAGTAACATAAGCATGCGGTCTTGATCTAAACGATCTAAAGTTTTATACCTAAGAAAAGAACATTAAATTTCAATTTAAATAGAATGCTCAGAATAAAAACAATACAAGAGGGAAAATAACTGCAATTAACATACTTCTAAAAAATACCCAGAAGAATAAAAAATAAAATTTAAACATACAGTAAAAGCCCGTTTATCCGGCACCAGAATAACCGGAAAGCTCAAATATCCAGAAAATTTCAAATTCTGATTTGGCAACCGATTTTGGCGATAAACTGAATATTTTTCGCCAAAATCACGAATTCTCGCCAAATATAATGAAACCCTTTCAAATTTTTTTTCAAAGAAAAAATTTCGTTTGGGGACCACATTTGGCGCAAAAAGTGTTGTTGGAACTGAAAGAGTGATTTAACGACAAGTACGGCGCTATTTCAGTATTTTTTTTATGTTTTTCCACTATACGAAGTCTTAGTGTAAACCGGAAATGATTTAGGGAATCCGGTTAACAAGTCCACATTGAAACGAAACTAGAATAAATTAATATGCAATTTATTTTATTGGTTTTAACATATCCATCAGAACTAAATTAGTTTATTTATCCGGACTGCTATCGGAAGTTTAATTCTACTTCTACCCAGATTAAATAAAAAATTATTTTAAATTACCGGGAAATCACTTTTGTTAACCGTATAGGTTATCCCTACTTCTACCGATGTCGCTGTAAGGTTGGCTGTGCCCACTGTGATGTCGGCCTCGTAACTTGATCGCAGTTCTAAATTAATTGAGGCCTGGCGCCAAAAATCCTCATTTAGCTAGTCCTATGCATAAATTCCTCCCGAAATTTAAATTTTTGATCTATGTTCTATCCGTAATTTAAATCCAGTTTAAACCGAGAGCACTTTTCCGTTATCCGGAATAAATCAATGATGCTTTTTTACTAATTCGCTGCACATTTTTAATGTTAATGTGTGTTTTTCAAAAACTAATAAAGAATTGGCAAGGTGCGGTGGTTTAAGGCATCATGCCACGATGAATAACCTTGTAGGTTCTATCCTCATCTTAGTCATAGACGGATCATGCTCGACAATAAAGCAATAAATAATGCTGAGTGTATGGGACTTGGGCACGTTAAATCTGTCGTTGTCACCATAAGTTTCGTTGGAAGCAAGATCAATTTTCGGCCTCAACCACTGTTTAAAATTATGTGACTATTCGGCAATATCCCTCTTGTAGCTCTAGTGCAACGTAAATTTATCCAACGTACAATAAAACCCTCAGGTCAAAATAGTTGCAGCGAATCACAAAATCGACAATATCTTTTCAACAGAACAAATTCCAAGGTCAAATTGCCAAGCTTAAACAAGAACTGCAAAAAAGATTACGAGGCTAATTACACAGGTCAATTTATGGCTTTAAGTTCCAATTTTGTAAAAAAAATTTAGAATACTATCAGCATTTCAATCAAATTTTTTAAGAAAAGACATTGGGATAAAACCGGAATCGATCCGAAACTTCGATTACAGATAATTGAAAATTGCTTTCGGTTAAATCCGAAATTAAATTTTGGATAAAACTAAAATTTAAATTCCGGCAGTATTCCTGGTTTCGCTCTAGAACTACACAAGGGTTATTGGCACCGGGACTTGTAATTTGGAATCGGGGTCAAGTGACGAGGCAGGCATACGAGCTGGCACTGGCACAACCTTAGAGCCATCGGTAGCAGTCCAGATAAAGTTAAATTAAATTGCGGATAAAACTATATGGTTAACGGAAATGCTTCGTACACTGACAATACCAAAGCTTTATTCAGAATAGAAGTAGAATTTAGTTTCGGATAGAATTCCTGAATTAAAAAAGCTAGCAACGAAAATATTTTAAAGGTTTAAATTTATTTTGCTTATCCGGAATTAAAACTTTTGCAAATTCATTAGGATCCAAACATCGATGGCAAGTAATCGTCAAATCGCCTGATCACGATTCGGAATTAAGTGCTGCCATTTCTGATTTCAAGTTTTTTTTCTTAAATAGTTTATATTAATTCACTACCCTGATACCTTAAAGTTGATAAGTTAATGGTTTCCTAATCTAATTTGTGTGTGTGCCAGCGGTTATTGAAATCGAACTTTACACAAATCGAATCAATGCTTAAAAATAAAAAAATTAAACCTAAGCTAATTAAAATAATTAGTAATAATAATTAACCTTTAAACTGTATGTGTTATTATACCAGAAAATCCGTTTATTCTTACAGAATATTTAATGTCCCATTCCCTCTTGTGCTGCTTAGTTAGATTGGCATCTTTATAGCTAATACATTGTACTTTATACAGAAATTAAAAGTTACTGAGCACTGATTGCTTGGAAAAATTACAAACCCAAAATAGTGTGAATTCGATGTTTGCGTTTCAAGGACGTTTTTCTGCACATTCTCAGCCGAAAGCAATTAATGTTATGAGACAGAAGGGGGATCAGCGCGGTGTCGACAATGGTCCCCTACCTTTTCGAGAAATCCCATCAAAGTAGAAAAAAGGCTACTAGTATTGAAGCTTTGAACAACTACCGTTCCCACATGGTTACGATTAAATTTCGATCCCTTTCAATGGAAGTGATTGCGCCAAATTAACAAACTTTCACCTCACCTCACTTACTTTCTTTTATTACAGTCCATTTGGAGCAGTCCATTTTGAACATTTTCCAAAAAATATTCGAATTCAATAGCCCATCATTCTTTAAGAAAAGATTCAAAAACCTGGAGACACATTTGTAAATACACTTCAAATATTGTAATTTTAGACCCAGGTTACAAATCCATGGCACCCAACTTACTTTTTTTATTATAGTCATTTTTATATCTAATTTTCATAAATTTTTTTTCATTCTAACTCGACTTAGTTTGAAGGTTCACATTTTAGATCATAAATGGCAGCATGATACAAAAATCTTCGGAATCTTCATGGTTAGAAATGATAAAAATGTATTGTATTAAATTGATTGTAATAAAAAAAAAGTAATCCTGATGCCATTTATTTGTAACCTGGGTCTAAAACTACAACATTTGAAGTGTATTTACAACTGTGTCTCCAATTTAATGAACCTTTCCTTCCAGAATGATGGGCTATTGAATTCGAATATTTTTTGGAAATGTTCAAAATGGACTGCACAAAATGGACTAATAAAAAAAGTAAGTGAGGTCCCACAGGTTTTTCACCTGGGTCTAAAACTACAATATTTGAAGTGTGTTTACAACGGTGTCTCCAAGTTATTGACTCTTGCGTTCTCGAGTAATCGACCTTTGAATTTGGCCTTTTTTCGAAAATGGTCATCTTTGAGACTAACTACCAAAGTAAAAGGCCACCCATAGTGTTCTATATTTTTCTATGTACTACCCTAGTGTGTGCAACTACTCCAATAATTATTTTTGTGGGTCACTTATGGCTTAAGGTAGGTGAATACCCAAAATTCCCCAAGATTCTAAAATTTTTACGATAACTTTAATCTTTTTCCAAATTTGGCATAGTGATTTCAAATATAATGAATAATGCTATTTAGGTTTTTTTTTAATTTAAATAAAATTTATTTATTTTAAACTGTGTTTTTCCACTAAAAAAAGAGGTTTACGCTAACAAGCCTACCACATTGAATTTTCCTCCGATAAACATGAATTATGTGTTAAATTCTTCATTCTGAACTGATACATGTAATGACCCTCTAGAGTTACAAACAAATCACAAGAATATGTTTCACGAAAAATTTTATGGATTAACTTGAAACAAAGACGATGTGGCTAATCATACGGCAGTGTCGGAAATCTGCGCAGATCTCGACTTGATAGCAAAATGTTTTTATGAGCAGCCAAGTGAAATATCGCCAAGTTGTTAGTTAGGGTTGTAGTGAAGGTTTGGGTTGTTATTGAATAGCAAGCGATTACCCTCGCCGGCCGCGTGCGTTCTTGGATTATAATAGAATTATTGGATTATAACACTGTCTAATTCTAAGCCTATTTTATTATGGGTTCAATTGACGTAAGACTTTACAAAAATAGAAAAGCTTATAAACCTTCGTCAAGTAAGAGATACAACACACACACATAAATGGATCCCTCTAATTTTTAGAGACCAAGGCCAACTAGAGGATCCCCAGAATTGACTTGTCACAGGTATTGATTTGGTATGGTAACTTGGAGGACTTAGTGACCACGACAGATTTAACGCACACCAGTCACCATTTAGCATGGCTTTGGAAATTATGGTTAACAGTTAAAAAAAGCAATTTCCAGATCCATAATACATTTTAAAATATACAGGGTAGTTATAAAATAACGATCGCTGTTCAGAGTGGTCTGTAGTTTCAATGAATAATCCAAAGCAACAATCTTTGAGACACTTACTATTGAAGAAGGGGGGGAAATGAATGGAATAATAAAAAATAAACTCGTCTCTTGACCAGGGTTCTAAATTACGAGGCGTAATCGGCGGTGTTGGCCGTAATTGGCCACGCCTCGTAATTTAGATCATCGGTCAAGAGACTAGTTTCTTTTTAATGATTCCATTCCTTTTCGAAAAAAGAAACTCGTCTCTTGACCAGGGTTCTACATTATGTGGCGTATTTAGCTGTGTTGGCCGTAATTGCCCATAATTGACTATTCCTCGTTATTTAGAATCCTGGTCAAGAGACAATTTTGTTTTTTATGATTATTCTTCTTTATAATTATTTCTTATGATTCCATTCTTTTTCCCCTTCTTGTTCAGTAAGTGTCTCAATGTTTAATACATTTGGATTATTCATTCAAGACCACTCCAAATAGCTAGCGTTATTTTGTAACCACCCTGTATGTTTACTAAAATAAATGGCTTACTTTTAACCATACTAAGTTTTTTTTAATCAGAAACTAAACTAAAATTAAATTATGCTTCTTATTTGCTTCCGTTTAGAAAGAATATAGGTTAGGTTTGAATTATCCTAGCACTAGAGCTACACGAGGGCTATTGGCGATGGGCGTCGTATCTTAAAACAACAGACAAGTGACGAGTCGACACCTGAATAGGCACACAACGCAGCCGTTAAAGGCGACATCGTACTCAGCGTTAGGACTTCGAAGGATATTTAACGTGCACTCCCTTATACAGGGTATTATTCATCGGACATTTTTTGCTGCACGGGCCGCTTAAAGGTCAGCAGTTATTTTTGCAATGACCTGCCCCAAACCTGAACCTGGGACCTTGCTAGGCGAGTGCCTAACCGACTGGGCTCCCCAGCCCCGGAAGGATATAGATAAGCCTTGACTAAAAGTCTTGCAGATACATAGTAAATACATAAGACAATTGAATTCTGTTTTCTACCGAAAACATTTGGGGCAATGAAAATAGCCCCCAAACCGATTTTTTTTCAAAAAATTTAGGTACTCGCCTACCTTAAATATTATTTTACTTAGATTTAATTACTTTAGATTTGTAAGCATTTATTAGCGGCTCTTTCTAATTAAAGTGCTTATGTGTGCTTATAGGGTTAAGTAAATAAAACAGAAAATAACACCGGCAACGAGGATCGATTTCATCTCAATCAACATGTTAATTTTAATTCCCAAAACCTTATCAACTTTGGGCGATAAAAAGCCAACGTGACAAACTATCTTTCCCTTTCAGTATCCGTCTGCGCATGCGCAGTGTTTTTCCGTAAGAGAGCTGGATTTCCGGCAGATGCGGAGCATGCGCAGATGGTGCCGTAAGGGCAATGGGTTTCCGAAACTAACCAAACAACAATTTTTTTTTTCCAATAAACTTACACTTTGACTTTTTTTAAAAAAACCATATTTACACCAGATGTTAGCGGCTTATGGCACAGATGTATATTAAAATAGCATCTGTAAAAAATTTCAGGTAAAATAAATCAATTATATTTAAATAAAAAATTGCCAAAAAAGCATTGTAAATTATATTTGAAATCACTATGCCAAATTTGGAAAAGATTAAATAGTAAAATTTTTAGAATTTTAGGTATTCGCCTACCTTAAAAGCAGATAATTAGGCAGAAAAATGACAAAAATCAACGAAAATGACCTTTTTTAAGGGACCCTGACCTTTCAAAGCCATCAGTGCCCCACCAAACTAATTATGCTGACATGTACCTAGTATCAAGTAGTATCCATATTTCAAAAAAAAAAAATCATGGAACACTTATGGCTTTAGAAGTAGAAGGATGATATAATGTACACCATTGGTCCATTACCTCGAACTTTGACCTCCTCGCAAGGTAAATCCTGAAATTTACTTTTTTTATTATAGGGCTACAGTAAACTCCCATTTATCTGGAATGCTCGGGAAATTGACTCTTCCCGGATAATCGAATTTTCCGGTTAATCGGAAGTCGCCAAATAGGGTTACCAAAAAATGCCGATTTTTCCGGAAAAAACAAGAGATAATAGCTGCATCTTATATAATGCAAATAGGCAATGTTGCATTTATAATAATAATAGATAATAGTTACTACGATATTTCTTCAATTTCAAATGCTAAAAATCTAAATACAGTAAAACTTCTCGGTCGTTGAGGGAGGGTGGTCTCTTTGAGAAGTTTCATCACTGAGCAGCTTAAATGTTCAAATCAATTTTATAAACAACTAGCAGTATGGTCCCGCCTTACTGGGAACCCGTTCACTTCGCATTGCTTCCTTTTAGAGGCATACTTACCCTGTGAAAATACACTCAAAATTAAAACAAAATTAAATTAGTGTTGGCGCATGCGCACCTAAAAGAGCAAACACTAATAGAGGATGAAGCAGCCCTAGGGCGAGCGCATATCTCAATTAAACTAATAGAGGATGAAGCAGCCCTAGGGCGAGCGCATATCTCAATCAAACTAATAGAGGATGAAGCAGCCCTAGGGCGAGCGCATATCTTAATCAAACTAATAGAGGATGAAACAGCCTTAGGGCGAGCGCATATCTCAATCAAACTAATAGAGGATGAAGCTGCCCTAGGGCGAGCGCATATCTCAATCAAACTAATAGAGGATGAAGCAGCCCTAGGGCGAGCGCATATCTCAATCAAACTAATAGAGGATGGCGTCAAGCCCCCGTTTCGGCCCGGACCATGTATTTTCAAGCCCTGTTATGGTCCCGCAATCCCACGTGGATGACGTTTTTTTTAAACTAATTATATTAATTAAAAATTTCAATCAAATATGAAAAATCTAAGCCTCAGGTGCACACGTAGGTATTAAAAGGAATCTATATTAAAAATTTCGAATTTTTTTAGCAGTCTAAGTAGGTCTTTTGCGATCCACAGACATACACACAGACAGACACGCAGACTCTTTCTTTTATTATTATAGATGGTTTAGTAGTAAAAAGTTTAAAATTAAGAAAAGTCTACAATTTTCAAAATATTATTTAGTTATTTTAATTATATCCAAAAACAAGGTCTTAATTTTTACAATACAAGTTAGGGGGGGGGGGGGGGGCTGAATTTGTTTGAACTTTTCAGGCTGGTGAACTATTCCACGCGCTAATATGGATCAAGGTAATTCAAAGGATGAAAAGGGCAAACAATGACCAGTGGCGGCAGGAAAGCAAGACTTTTTGGAAAAGTGACCACCGGATGAGACCTGCAATGTGGTCATAACCGGAGATTGGTCTGTCCGAGAGGTATTTTTAACATTAAGCGTATAGGGGGGGAAATTGGTGCCTTGAAAAATTGTCCGTTTGCGGAGGTGGTCGCTTAATAGAGGTGGTCTGCTGTAGAAGTTTTACTACATAAATCGTCTAACACATGGTCTAAATAAACTAGTAGGATGTTTTAAAATATAAACAAAATCTAGAAAATAATTAAAGAATTAAATTATAAAAATAACTTACTTTGGATTAGGGTTGTTTAATATTTCTTGAAAATTCAAAAATATTGTAAGTTTGAAAAACGTTCTTTGAATCAAATCAGAGAATTATTTGATAAATATATTTTTAAAATCTTGTTAAGGTTAATAAATTAAGGCATCAGTCATTATTGTAATCTTAAATGAGCGACGCTACGAGCCGAAACTGACCATCGAATATCGAATGTTTGCTAATATTAGCAGCGGTCAAGCTTGGCGCAATCACTTCCATTGGAAGAGATCGGAATTTCATGGTAACCCTGTGGAAACGGCAAAAAAATCAAAGTATCTTAGTAGTTAAAAAGGTAGTTATTCAAAGCTATACTTAAATACTACAACCGTTTTTCTACTGTGATGGGATTCTCCGAAATATTAGGGGACCATTGTCGACGCGTGCCGCGCTGATCCCCCTTCTTCTGCCTGATAACATTCATTGCCTCCGGTGGCTGAGAATGAGACTACCCTAAAGATCTAAAATTTAACACAACCTGAAAAAAAATTGTTCCCTTCATTCTCGGCTTATATCAATGAAAACTAAACTTAAATTTTGATAAATAGCAAGTTTATATAATGGATTTTAATAATGAAAGTAAAAATTTTAAATTAAAATGTAAGGATGAATTAAGATTATATCACACTAAGATGTCTTCAAATATCAACCAACAGCTAGTGCAATCCCCCATTGAAGAGAATCATCTTCTCCGGACCAAAAATTTGCAGTCCATGCTTAATGATTTGATTATTTTGCTGCCTAGTAATTTTTTAGTAATCCACCGATGACATCACATTGGCTCCTCAATGATTGACAGTTCAATGGCTTTGCGTTTGCGTGATCGGAAAGAGCGTCTCAAAACTTTTGTAGCTCCGGTTCAGGCCTAATCGGACCAACCAGAATATTTTCTTTTGATCTATTGTTTTTGAGTTGTGACCTTGTGATCGCAAGAGCCGGTTGAATGTTAAGGGGGATTTTTTTTTGTTTACTTTTGAAACGGTAGGGCCTTTTTATTTTGTCTTATACTGGGGTTTCAGATTTGAGATTGGTTTTAGTTGGGTTTTTTTAATGGAGTATTGGCTAATACACGCTTTATATATTCAAAATTTTGTTAGTAATTACTAGTTCTTGAATTTTTCTGGAAAAAAAATTCTTGAATGGTACTGTAGAACTCCAATTATCCAAAGCAATCGGAATTAGGACTTAACCAATTTCGTATAAATAATTGAAAATTTGGATACTTGGGGTTAATTGGAGAAAATGTATATTTTAACCCTTTCGCTACGAAGGATTTTTGCTTCCTTGTAATATTTGATAAGAATAACATTATCGAATCCTTAGTTGTTCAGGCGTTTTGGGGCGCTTCAGTAAGGAAAGGGTTAATCAATTACTCAATGTATTGTTGGGATGTTCAATAATGAGTTGAAGTTTTAATTTCGGTTTAACCAAATCCGAATTGTAAGATGTAGTTTGGGTTATAGCTTTTGTTTCAGTTTGAGTTGTAGCTTTTTGTAATAGTTTTTTTTTCAACTTATGTTAGAATCCAACCAATTGGAAAAAGTGCACTAAACTTTACATGCGATTTATAACTTAATACTCGGCCTATTTTTTTTCTGTTCGTCTCTGTTAGATGTCATGGCTAGTAATTTTTTTTTGTGGGTACAAAAAAATTAATAGACATGACATGGAATAAAGAGGAACAGTAACAGGTCGGCCAAGTTTAATTTTTCTGACATTCTTATAAGCAGCACCTCTTTGAATATTTTGAGTTCTACTACACTTGAAAAAAGTGTATGCCACATGCTTTTAATTTTTAATGCTAGAGCTGAATGCAAACAAAACCTGTTTGTTTGATTAGTAGCATTAATGATTTCCACCACTTCGCTCTAGTAGATCTGTTTGCAGTTCTGGCTCATTGTTAGGCATAAGTGCCTCATCAGGTTCTTCACTTACTAGAAAAGATGTTTCATAAAATGATGGAGTAGCAAAATAATAAATACTTAATTTGGTATGAGAGTTTTTTTTTTTCTAAAATTCTTTTTTTTTTCTATTTTCTCTTTCGCCCTAAAACTTTTGCAAGTGCCCTTTTTATATATAAAGCACCCTGCCCTTTTTCAGTTCTAGAATGAACTCTGCCGTTAACTGTATAGTTTTATCCGGAATTTAATTTACCTTATCCGGACTGCTACCGATGTCGCTCTATAAGGTTGCGCTGGGTGCCAGCTCATATGTCTGCTTCGTCACTTGGCCTCGATCCCAAATTACGAGGCCCGGTGGAAATAACCCTCAAGTAGTTCTAGAGCGAACCAGGTATACTACCAAAATTTTAATTTTAGTTCTATCCGGAATTTAATTTTAGATTTAACCGAAAGCAATTTTCAGTTATCCGTAATGTAGTTTCGGATCGACTTAATCGTAGTTTCGGTTTTATCCGAATGTCTTTTCTTATAAAACGTGATTGAAATGCTGTGAGTATATTCTAAATAATTTGTACAAAATTGGAACTTAAAGCCATAATTGACCAGTGTAATCAGCCTCGTAATTTTTTTGAAGTTCTGGTTCAAGCCTAGCAATTCAACCTTGTAATTTGTTCTGTTGAAAAGATATTGTCGATTTTGCGATTCGCTGCAACTATTTTGACCTGAGGGGTTTATTGTGTGTTGGATAAATTTACATTGCACTAGAGCTACAGGAAGGATATTATTGCTGAATAGTCACATAATTTTAAACCGCGGTTGAGGCCCAAAATTGGTCTGTCATACAACGAAACTTATAGTGACAACGACAGATTTAAAGTGCACCAGTCCCATACACTCGGCATTATTTATTACTTTATTGCCGAGCACGATACGTTTATGCGACTAAGTTGAGGATAGAATCTTTGAGGTTATTCATCGTTGCATGATGCCTTAAACCAATGCGACTGGCCAATTCTTTAATAGTTTTTGAAAAACATGCATTAACATTGAAAATTCGCAGCTAATTAGTTAGAAAGCATCATTGATTTATTCCGGATAACGGAAAAATGCTTTCGGTTATAACTGGATTTAAATTACGGATAGAACATAGAATTAAAATTTAAATTCCGGTAGAAATCTTAATGAATATTCGTCTCACTAAAGCTAAATTAGGGTTTTCAACGCTGCGCCTTGTAATTAGTAACTTGGACCAAATGATAATACCTGCTTCAGAGCTGGCACAGCGCAATCTCAGAGCCACATCGGTAGCCGTAGCAATCCGAATAAAGTTAAATTACATTAAATATATCATGAATAAAACCAGTTCACTCACAACCAGTTCAACCGGAAATCACTTTCGGTCAATGCTTGATAAATTCCGGATAGAATATGTGAAACAATTATTAAATTACTGGTAACATTTTGAGATGAATTTACATCACACTAAAGCTAAATTAGTTTTTTCGGCTCCGGGCCTGCCTATAGTAATTTGGAATTGCGATCAATTGACGAGGCCGACATCAGAGCTGGCACCCAGCGCAACATCAGTAGCAGTCCGGATGAATAAAGCTAAATTAAATTTATTTAGAATAAAACTAGAATAAAATTCCGCATAGGGAAGAATTTATGCATAGTCCTACTAAAGCTAAATGAGGATTTTCATTGCTGGGCCTCGTAATTTAGAACTGCGAACAAGTAATGAGGCCGACATCGCAGTTAGCACAGGCAACAATGCGACATCGGTAGAGAAGTCCGGATAACTATACGGTTAACGAAAGTGGTTTACCGGTAATTAAAAATATTTCTTTTTATTTAATCTGGGTAGAAGTACAGTAAAACCGATATTAAGTTTGCAGTATACAAATGTTCGACCAGAAAAAGGGTAAATAGTTCTCATTTTCGAGTGAGAGATTAGAATAAAAAAAGGTGTTTCACATTCACTAAACAGTTTTATTTGTTATTTCAAGACATAAATTTATTATTTTTATTAGTTTAGCTTCAGTTAGAGTGTAATTTTATTTTAATTCTTTTTTCCTTTGATATTGACGTAACAGGGTGCACGAATATCAAGGTCAAAGGAGTAGCCAATCAGAGTAGGCGAAATTTCGGCGTCAGCTGTGTTGTTTACCCAGTTTCCTGCCCGCAGTACATTTCTCTGCTGCAAACTTAAGGTCCGGTTTCAGTATAGAATTAAACTTCCGATAGCAGTCCGGATAAATAAACTAATTTAGTTCTGGATAATATGTCAATTCCGAAAGTGTTAAAACCGATAAAATAAATTACATCTATCTATATATATTCCTCTTACGTGGTCAAATTTAATGGGAAATTTCTATGGTCGGATTGGCAACGGCACTGTCAGCACGGCAGCCAAGTTTGGCTTAAAATAATATCAGCATTCAAAATACGAATTTAATGGGTTGGGTGATTGAGTTGGGTTGAGGCTTGCCCTCTGCTTCCACATTTTAACAAAAATATTGCAGATTGTAAATAATTAATAATAATTAAATATTGCAGATTGTAATAATAATTGGTTGGCGAGCAATAGCTGTTAGCCATAACAAAAGATGTCTACTCATCCTGCTGTAACGAGATCAAAAACATCACCGGTTTGTTTTGTTTACGACTTTAAGAAGAGTTGAGTTGTTCAGAAACGATGTACAGTTGACTTACTAATTTGCAAATGTTTTAGTTTTGTGAAGTAATTTATCTGAACTGATTTGAAGCCATTGAAATCGGACTGATATAAATAGTCAACACATCTTGGATTTTGCACTTCTTTTGATTTACTTTCAGTAGTAGAATGTAGCTAGTCATTACAGAAGTCTGAGCTAGTTTTTCTGTGGTGGACTGCGTTTGTAGCAGTCGGGTGCCCTACCACTTTTAAGATGAGTAACTAATTATTTTTAATAGTTGTTATTTATTTTAACTGTCCACTTCTAACCATTCTTGTGCAATGTTTTGTTATTAGAAATGTTGTTTGTTTATAAAATACAAGATGAAATAAATATAAATGTTTTCCTTTTAAATACTTGTTTTCTTTCCTCTGCTGGAAGCATGTACTTTTTAGTTGAACATTTTAAGTATAACAATAGCGAGCAGGGGGCGTAGCCCCCTAGTATTAATTTATTCTAGTTACGTTTCAATGTGGACTTGTTAACCGGATTCCCTAATTTAATTCCGTTTAACACTAAGATTTCGTATAGTGGAAAAACAAAAAACAAATGCTGAAATGCCACCATACTTGGCAATAAATCAGACTTTCAGTTCCAAAACACTTTGCGCCAAATGTGGTCGCCAAACGAAAATTTTTCTTGGAAAAAAAATCTGAAAGGGTTTAACTATGTCTGGCAAGAAATCGCGATTTTTACAAAAAATATTTCATTTATCCCCAAATTCCGTCGCCAAATCGGAATTTGAAATTTTCCGGATATTTGAGCTTTCTGGTTATTCGAGAGCCGGATAAACGGGCTTTTACTGTACTAACATATCCTGAAAGTTTCAAGAAAATCGAAGATATCAACTATCACAAGTTGTCCCCCTTTAAAAAAAGACTCGCAACACCTGTGGATAAGTTGACTCTCTATCTGTCCTGATTGTGGAGTGGAACAGGTAGGATCAGGGCAGGAGGTGGCTCCTCCTGGCTGGCTTACCAAGGTGTAAAGGCCCAGGTCAGTGTTTTGACACCCGTTCCGCGGGCAAGGTATTGTTGGCTAAGTGGTGCACTTAAGTGCGGACGTAGCAATCATGTGCCATTCGGTCGGCAGCTAGGCTTGTAGTGGGGCACTGGGGAGAGTGCTACCCCGTGACTGAATGTCAAAGTGAAGAAATTCAGCCTTCGGGAAGGTTACTTTCCTTTCCCACTTTCCTTTTCTGCACCAGTTTTTGACTGGAGAGCGGGCTCTGGTCTGCAGTTAGCCGTTTCAGTCGTTGGTGCTCCAACGGCATAATGTGGTCCACTGGAGTAGGGACAACTGGCTAGAGCAGGGACCTCATTAAATGTCATTGTGAAAAAATTCGTTAGCCTGAGGGCTAAGTGGGGGAGTTCTTGTCTCCTCTCTCGGGTGTTAAGGTCCCAGGTCGCTGGGGGCAGACTCCCTGTCTGATGCCACTTTCCAGCCAGGGAGCAAGGGTCTCCCTACCTGCTCCCGCACCCCTCTGCTACTGATCCTGGTGTTGATACATACAGGGCCCTCTTCCAGGTGGAAGTTTGTGCCTGCAGGCACCTGGAGTGCCCTTTCCCCCTCGACCTACCTCACTGTCAGTCAATTCGTATTGCAGGTAAAAGGGGTCTAGTGGGCATTGGGAAAGGGGTGACTGGTGGAGGTGGAAACAGAGTGGCAAAGGTCAGGGTAAAGCCGCTGGACCCCTCTCCCATGGAAACCAACTTACCTGGAACCTCTCTCTCCAGCTTGTCGTTTTGCATGCAAATGACAAAGGCGAGTGTCACCGAAAGTCCGGACAAGCTATATGATGGAGAGGAGGATGAAATCCCCTATTCATTTTCTTGAAAAATGCCAAATTTTCTCTAGGTCTGAGTTTTTTGGGTTACCAATTATAAACTTTGATCTTTATTATAAGCAAGTCCTTTCTTATAAAGGTCTTTCTGGTCTTATTGGGCATCGTAACTACACAAGACATCTGGGGACCTAACACAAACGTTTCTTCTACGAGACAGAACGAGATAAATTCTGCGGTGAAAATGATTTTGAACCGACCTGTTATTCCGTATTCTCTCATGCAGCATAGCCAGATTTCGTCATGCGAAATTGATTTCACAGGAAGAGGCGGGAAAATAAACGAACCAATCAGGGAAGTTTAAGATTTCGCTGAAAAGTTTAGTTTTGTACGAAAGACAATGATTTGTTTGCTACCGAAATCGAAGTGGTGTAGGGGGTTTTCAAACTTGCTTTATTGATTAGTTGGTTGTTGGCAGGAACATGGTTTATGCATGGGATTATTCGGTCAATTGAAGGAAATCCAAAAATAATTTATTTTTTAGCTGCAAATTGCAATTTTAAAAAACCTTTCCATTTGTTCTAACAAAAGATAACTTAATCCAAGTAATAAACACCCAAAGTATCCAGTATTTTTAAATTTAAATTTGGCTATTGTAAATGTTCGTCATTCGGTTGTTGTGAGAACAAGCCGACTAGCACACAAAACAAGACGAAGAAGGTGGTGAAGACCCATTTAATTCAACTTTACTTAGTTTAAATATCAGCTGACACAAAAACAAACATTGTATTAAATCTGCTCACAAGAACCGACCATCTGTGTTCTTTTCTTCCACCCACAGACAGTCACAGTTTGTTTCTTCTTTTCCAAGTCAGCCCGACGTTCGCAGCGCCCTCCGGCACCCCAGATGGACCGGACAACGTCCGATCCCCACAGCTATCAAAATATTATCGCCGAATTGCTAATTTTTTTGCCAAAAATGTAACTGTGGTGATATATTTGCCAAAAGTTTTTTCGAAAGCCTGGGAGGTTGATCACCTTACCAATCAGGGAAATTTTGAGGTTCATTTCGGCTATCGGCCTGCTTCAAGGTTAAACGATGTGGTTAGTACAATAGACCAGTTGCCACAGTGCTTGGCCCTGACGGACCGCTCCACTCAAGTCATAAGTCCTAATGGGCTATATAACCTACACTCTTCCCTCATTGGGCGCACTTTCTTGTTATGTTATATGTGATACCCATATTTTTTTAATCAAGGAACAGGAACTATGCTTGTTATGGAATTCAGTTCAAGATAATGTCAATTCCGGAAATGTTAAAACCGATAAAATAAATTACTTATTAATTTATTCTAAGATACGCTTCAATGCAGATTTACTAACTGGATCCGTGAATTTAATTCCGGTAAACATTTAGATTTCGTTTAGTAGAAACACTGCAAAAGTGCTGAAACCAATAATCAAACTTCCAAGATCCTATTGTAACTCATGCAGGGTTCCTGAAAAAATGAAATGTCCCAAATTCATGACTATTTAGGACTTTTCAAGACTGAGATTAACAATTTTCAAGACTCCAGGAATCGGAACAAAATTTCAATTTGAGAGATTACGATAATTGATGCCCAATGAATTATCTTCCAAAATATACTTTTATATTAAGTAAACAATTATTTCTTAGCAATCTAAACCAAGTGTAGGAAAATACAGGGTTTCTGCCAAAATGAACAATCCCAAATTACCAAAATTACAAGAAAGTCTATCAGCAAAGTTATTGATGCAAATTTATTTTATTTTTAAATAATAGGTTAAAGTTAGGGCTACAGCTCTAAAATCCTCTACCATTAGAAATTTCACTAAATTTACATTCATTGACTTTTTTTGCAAACAATATAAATTACGGCAATCCGAAAATCATGCAACTTTGGCTATCAGAAAATCTAAAAGCTCTGGCAATCTGAAAATTAAAAAAAAACACTAGCGATCCTAATGTCCCGAAACTCCGGCGATCCGGAAGTCGCAAGACTCTGGCATTCCGAAAGACACGAAACTCCGACCATCCAAAAAGCCATTATAAAATCGTTAAAAAACCCTGTTAAATAAAATGTAACACGAAGTAACAAAGCAAAGAAATGAATTTGATATCAAAATAATTTTATAAAAAACAGCAATTTACTATTAAGTTTTCAAAAAAATAAAGATTTGTAAGTAGTGGGCGTTCCTACCATCTTTTTAAGGTTCACCAGAGCTTCATATCAAAACACCAAAAGATTTTAAGCTTATTATTTAAAAAAAGCGTCACGATGAAATTTCAAAGTTGAAGCTTAAATATCCCGCAAAGAAATAGACCTGCAGCCTCGATGATCAAAACCCGCATACACACGACGCGATAATAGAAGCTCTGGTGAAAAAGAACGTAAACAAACGCGGCACCCAGCAACAACAAGCTGTGACGTCACCGATCTACGGAATAGCCCGATGACGTCACCATGATTAAGAACTTATATTTGCATGAGAAGAAAATAATTAAACTTATAATATTGCTAACAAAACCCATACATGTACAATGATTTTGATGACTTTTGGTGGGTTTTTAGCTGCACCATGACTGGAAATTAAATCAGACTTTTGGCTCCAAAAACAATTTTTTGGCCAAATGTGGTCGACAAAGGATATTTTTCTTGGAAAAAAGGATCGAAAAAAATTCTACATTTGGCGAGATATCACACTTTTGGCAAAAAATTTTCAATTTTATCGCCAAATTACAATTTTAAATTATCCGGATATTTGAGCTTTTCGGTAAATTGGGAGCCATTTAAATGGGCTTTTAATGTACCCCCAAGTTTGTGAATTTATTCAATAACATTCTTTAAAAAAATCATAAATTAACTAAAAATAAAAGAAAATCTTAAAAGGTTTTTAATAATTATTTATCCATTAATATATATAGCATCCCATAAACTTTTCTGCTTTAAGTTGTGATCTTTGGACCCAGTTTATAGATCGTACACTTAAAAATACCTATATAATAATAAAATATTACCTCAAATCTTCTTGTAACCTTTCGGTTATTTTATTGATGTCTTCTTGTGTTATTACACTTCCTGGACCAATGCTAGTAAAATGGTAGAAAATGTCTGCATTTTCTAGCAACAGTTCTTGAAAGTTTTGTTTTGCTTTTTCAGTTATTTCTCTTTGATGATCTTCATAAATTTCCAACTTGTCATTTTCAGGCAGAGATTCAAAACACAAACGCCCCATAAAAAGAACTTGAACTTCTGTCAGTGGCTTGCCAGGAGTAACATAGCCTGTTTCTTCTAAAAGTTCCTTAAATTGTTGTCTCATGCTAAAATTTAAATAAGATATTGGCAACAAGTAAAAACTATTAACAAATTGAACAAACTAATATCATTCAATACAACAAACTAAATATTTTTAATAACTCCAAGTTTCAGTATTTTAAGAGACATTTCATAGAAACATGCCTAAATAGTAAAACGAAAAAGATGCCTCAAATTAAACCTTTGCATGCTTGTTAGTTTAGCGGTCAAGCATGGCGCAAAAAACATTGTAAGGGATTGAAATTTTATGGTTGCATTGAGGGAATAAATAGCGTCACGTGTTTAAAAAAATACACACATGCAAACAATAAAAAGCAGTTGTACAAGCTACAATCCTGTTAAAAATACAACTTTTTCTCTATTGCGAATGGGATTCTCAGAGAAAATTGGGAGACCTTTGTCCACCATGCACATCCTACTCTTAACATTTATCGCCTTAGTCACATAGAACTAAAACACCAAAGCATCCAAACTTGAAATGGTATAGTAAAATTGACATTTCGACTAGCATTTTTGTCCTGGATCAGTAACTTAATTGCAGTATAACTTTTGTTGTTATTTTGCTACTTAGAGGATCCTCTAATGAAAAGGAGAGGGAAGAGGAACGAAATAGTCTTTAAGAAAGAAACTGTTTATAAGTACAGTTTAAAGGTTATAAACAGTGTTCGAAATTGAAAAAAGAAATTTCGCAGCATTTAAAAAAAAATCTATAACAAAGTAAATTTTGTTATTAAATATTTTCAAATAAAATTTAATTGAAATACTGATAGTATTATAAAATGTTTTTAAGCAATTTAAAATTTTACAAACTGGGAAATAATATACAGTAAAAGCCTGTTTTTCCGGCTCCTGATCAACTGAAAAGCTTAAACATCCGTAAAATTTTAAACTCCAATTTGGTGACAAATGAATATTTTTGCCAAGATGCATGATTCTCGTCAAATATTTTAGGATTTTTCCCAAGATTTTTTTTTTTTAGCCAAATAGTATTTTATAAATCTTTCCGTTTGCCTCTAATTTTTCAGTGTTATCGGCAGATCAACGTTTTTTTGTTACAGCTCTGATTGGGCCTGGTCCACCAACCAGTGCTGCAAATATATTTGAAGAATCTGATGTCCGAAATTTTTCTCGCAGTATCTAACGCATGTTACTTTTGTTTTCTTTCACGTTGTTAACACCATTCGAAATCTGAAAGTTAACCGGAATCAAATTCGTGATTATGGTTACCAAATCCACTTTGAAACTTATCTAGAATAAATTAATGAGCAATTTAAAATTAGTTTTAATATTTTGGAAATTTACCAATCATCCAGAACTGAATTACAGTAAGAGCCTGTTTATACGGCTCCCGATCAACTAGAAAGCACAAATATTCGAAAAAATTATAAATTCCGATTTGGCGAAAAAATTTGGGGATAAAAATAATTGACAAAATTGCAATTTCTTGCCAAGTATAGTAAAAAATTAGATTAAAATTATAAGTGTTTTTGAAACTGAAAGTCTGATTTAACGCCAAGTATGGCGCAATTTCACCATTTTTTATGTTGCATTTCACTTACATGTTTACACTAAACAAATTTGTGAACCGGAATTAAATTAGGGAATCCGGTAAGCAACTCGACATAGAAACGTAACTAGAATAAATTAATAATTAATTCATTTCATCGATTTCAACATTTCCAGAATTGACACATTATCCAAACTTCCAGTGGAAGTTTAATTTTACACTTCTACTCAGAATAAATAAAAATATTTTAAATTATCTGTAAAGCATTTCCGTAAACCATAGTTTTATCCAAAATTAATTTTGGGCGCCGAAAATCCTCATTTAGCCTTTGTGGATTAAAAAATTCATCCTAGAATTTTAATTTTGGATTAATAATATTAATTTAATTTAACTTTATTTATGTGGACTGCTACTGACATTAAGAAGGGTGCCAGTTCAGATTTCGGCCATATTTCAGGTGTCGTATTTTAGAACCACAGTCAAGTGACGAGCTGACACCTGAATAGGCACCCAACGCAGCGGTTAAGGGCCACATCATACACAGCATTAGGACTTCGAAGGATATTTAACATGCACTCCCCTTACATGGAGTATTCAGACATTTTTGGTAGCATGGGCTGTTTATAGTTTTGCATGCTAGGCGAGTGCCTAACCGACAGGGCTCCCCAGCCCTTAACTTTATTCGGACTGCTACAGCTGTTACTTTGAGGTTGCGTACTTTGAAACCAGCTCTGAAGTTGGTTAGTTAAGGTTTGAATTATCGTCGCACTAGAGCTACACGAGGGCTATTGGCTACGCCATCGTATTTTAAACCAGTCAAGCGAGGAGCAAGTGACAAAAGGTCACAATCACAGATCCTTCATTAGAAGCAAAAAGAACAAATATTTTGATTCATCCAACTTGACCTGAACCGGAACTACAACAGTAAAGAGATACTCTTCTTCAGATAATGCAGAACCAGAGAACTGTTAATCATTATGCAACGTCAAGAGTGGATTTCGTAAAAATTACTAGGCAGAAAAATAAGTGAATCAGGATGCATTCACTGGCAGTTGGGTTGGCCGATACTGGAAGAGATCGTAGAGTAATCGAATCTTAATTAAATACTAAAAGAAAAAGTGAAGAACGGAGATCCCGACTGACCTTCTCATCAGGGGGTCTAGCCAGCAGAGATCTCCAGAGACGTTTCTGAAATGGACTGCCCACTGTAAGCAGAAATGGCAGACCACAGACCCCGATGCCTCCGAACCCAAACAAAGATGAATAAAATATATAGGAACAAAATTACGTACCAAGGCCGATCACCCAACAGTAAAAATGAGCACCGACCCTACTCCGCACACACATCAAAATAAAATCAAGGCAGCGCCGCAGAAACCGCAGCTCCGCACAAAATTAGCAAAAACATAGTTGAAATAGTAATCCGGAAAACTATCCACTGATAAATTGTGTTTAAGAATATTAAAGGCATAATCTAAATCAGCCTTGTTGTTACAACTTTTTTTAACCTGTGAATAAATATATTCTAGAAAATTTTTAAGTAAATATTACTATAAAAATTAGAAAGACTGATCACATCAAAATTAAAAGCAAGTCTTATCATAAATACCAATCTTAACACTGTTATCAGATAGATTAATATTAAGATCTAGATATTGGGCTTGATTAGGATCTCCATTAGTCCTCTTTAAAACTAACGCCTTGGGATATATATCCTGAAGCGCCTCTAGATTATCCCGATCGAAAATAATCAGATAATCAGTGTACAGCTGCGGAAATAAAAAAAAGTACCACTAGTGATTATTTCTGCCGTTAGTCACCCTATAGAATCGGACCTTTTTGAGATTGTGAACAATTTACGTTCCGAGTTAATTGCATGACACAAAATTTGCATAAGGGGCCATCTTCATATTAAAAATGTTGCGAACTTTGAAATTTTCAGTAGCAACACCCAATTTTAATAACTTAGAAATGTTAGGCACTCTCGAAAACCCTTAAATCTAAGTTTTTGTTGCATTTGAATGAATATTAGATGAGTTATTCAATCGAATCACTTGTGGAACTTTTGGGAACCATCTCTAAATGACAAGCAAGCATGCATGGAAGGCCGTCTTTATTTATCAATTACACATGTAACCTTACACACAGTCCCCTTAAGGGCAATTAAAAAATATTTTGGGATTTACTCAGCCAACTAAGAATAAAATTTTTTAAAAATTGGGATTTTGCTTAAACTTCCTGTCTTGAATTTATTTCTGTAAAAATATTAAGGGGTTTCTATTGATATATTTTTTTTAAATTAATACAATAATTATTAAAAAATATAAAGATTGTTTTAAATACCCCAATATTGAATGCATTTTGTTTGGGTTATTATATTTTCTTTTCAGTAAAAAATTAGTTTCATTATCTTAATTATTTATAGATTAGGATAGTTTTTTATGTGCAACTCATTTAACATTATGGGACCTAAACTTTACATGTCTCTAACACCCCTAATAATGCTTAAAAACTAACAAAATTTGGCATTTCATAATAAAATATGTCATAGATTAGAAATATGAACTCAAAAAGGGGTGTTGTCATTGGAAATTTCAAAGTTAGTAACATTTTTAATATGAAGATGACCCCTTATGCAAAATTTGCGTCATGCAATTAACTCAGAATGTTAATTGTTTACAATTTCAAAAAGGTCCGATTCTATAGGGTGACTAACGGCAGAAATAATCACTAGTGGTACTTTTTTTATTTCCGCAGCTGTACCTAAAGCCTTTTATATTGTTTTTTTTAATAAATCCAGCCTCAAAAGTGTGAAGAAAAAGGTGCTGGAAAAAATATTGCCCCTTGGTATAACTTTGACCTGTTTCTAAAAATCGATACCATTGAATACATAGTTTTCATAAATATTAAATTTGCACAACTCTAACCAATCTTCTTTAGAGGTACAACAATCAGAAAGATACAAGTCAAATAAATTGTTACACATATCCAACAAATTTCCATGAGACATATTAGAAAATAAATTTTCAAAATCAAATGTATGGATACGATTCACGCTATGATTATTAAGAAAATTTAAGACCTCTGTATTGTTATATATAATAAAGTGATGATCGTTCTTTAAGATTGTAAGGGTCACGCTCAGATAAATAAACGATTGATAAATAATTGTAAACGAGCAGACGATTGTGTAAAAGCATAAGTGCAGTGACATCAGCGAGTCTTGTAAAAAAATGAAAAGGATTTGTTTATGGAATTTGTGTGTTTGAAAAGTGAAGTTTGTTCTAATGAAATAAAGTAGTTAAACCCACCATACGATTGTCAATTTCTTTTTTCTTATATTCATCTTGAGATATATATTCTTGATGTTATATTCTTTGGTATTAATTGTTTAAAAAATAATTTACAAATAAAGCCAAAATCATCTGCTTTGTCTACAACAGTAATAACAAAGATGTTCCACAGATTTTCTATGCAGTAGGATAAATTTTTGTTCATAAAGATACTCTATTTTTATCTTTCTGGCGTAAATAGCTGTACAGTAGATGCTGCTTCATGTGATCATGGTTAACGTTATCAATCGCTTAATGTTATCAAAATCGCTTAGTCCAGTCCAGGTTACGTCAAAATATATTGAAAAATCATTGTTTATTGTAATCAAATGTTCGTTTATTGTTATCAGTTTATATATAAATTTATTTTCCTGAAATCAATAAAACAAGGAAAACTTTTTTTGTTTTAAGTGTTTCATGAAACTTAACAAAAGTCCAAACGGGGCTTGTATTTATATTTTATCTCTTATAAACACGTGTTAGGGGGGGGGGGGGGATTTTGCCATTTTCAGTCAAGCATTGTAAATTCCGTAGCACTGTGCGAATACATAACATGAGGACCACCTGCCTACCTTAACAAGGTAGGCCTATCCTCTGGCGTTGGGAATGAATGACTTCTTGACTGCATGTGCATAAAGGGCTTTCTTGTAAATTGTCTAAAAGAAGTCCAATTTCTATATCGGCCAATTTTGTGCTTGGTGAAGTCAGCACACAAGGCCCCTTTTCGGACACGCCTTTTCAAAACCAATCACTCGGGTTGTCACACAATGCAGGAGTAGTTTTAAAGCAACAACTCCTAATTTAAAATGAATTTTTATTTAATATGTATATAAAAAAATAATTTTTTAGTTAAACTTTTTTTCGTGTATTGTAACTAATTGGTTATTGTTATCAAATCACGTTCCTCCCGATGTTATCACATTAAGCGGCCTCTACTGTACTTGATCTTTTGTAGGGTTCTCACTTTCCATTCAGCAAAACCCTCTAAAGGTAGGTTATATTTCCTAGTCAGTTTTGAAAAAAAATTATACAATATATTCTATTCACAGTTTGATATGCTTGGATTTTGTTTTGATGTTGTGCCGAGCAGGGTCGTCCTCTATAATTACTGTTGGATGATCGAGCTTGGTACGTAATTTTGTTCCTATATATTTTATTCCTCTTTGTTTGGGTTTGTAGGCGTTGTGGTCTGCCGTTTCTGCTTACAACGGGCAGTCCATTTCAGAAACGAATCCGGAGATCTTGGCTGGCTAGACCCCCTGATGAGAAGGTCAGTTGGGATTCCCATTCTTCACTTTTTATTTTCTTTTTATATTTATATTAAAGTTATTTTTTACCATAAAGCTGCTTTTAGCGCTACTGTGCTGCTTTTAGCGCTAATGTCATTGTAATTTTTTATTTCACTTTATGTTTTACTTGTTTGTATTCGTATCGTATTTAATCTTCAAACATAAATTTTTTTCATTTATATTATTAAAATTTATTCTTTAAACTTGTTTTTCCTGAAATTTAAGTTTAGTTTTCATTGATATGGACCGAGAATGATTGAGTTGAATAATGTTGCTCTAGAACTTCACGAGGGCGACGGGCGTCATAATTTAAAGCAATCAACAGGCATTGCAATCAACATTGCACTAGAGCTACAGGAGAAGTTTTGATTCCAGAGAGCAATATACAGTTACAGGAAATGCTTACACAACACTGATAAAACATTTTCAAAAAATTATTCTGAATAGAAGAAATGTCAAATTTACGACGTTATTCTGGATAAAACAAATTCAATTCTGGATAATATGCCGATTTCAAAAATGTTATAACCAATTGTAAATTACTAATTAAATTGTTTGGCATAAGTCTCAAAGTGGACTTATTAACCATTTATTCCGGTTAACCGGAATTTTATTCCGGTTAACATCCTGATTCTAGGTAGTTTCAAAAAGTTTCCACAAGTAAAAAAGTGAAAAATTGTAATTATGAAATTACTCTTTATCATTTTTTTAAAATTGAATGATGCTTTTGTAAAAAGAAAAATCTCTGAAGAATGAATAACTTACTCTTTTCTTTGATCTTCTGCCTCTAAAGAAGCTTTATGTTCTTCAAAACAAGCTTCAGCTTCTGAAGAATCTAAAATGTCGAGAGGAATTCTAGTTTCGTTGCTGTCCACTAAATCACTCTCTTGCCATGGCTGTTCATCTGGACTTTCAAGAAAATATTGGCTAAAATCCGGATGCTGTTGTAGTTTAACTTTAACAGTTTCCCATTCACTACATGAAAGAAAAAATAATTAGTAATCTAGCAAAAGATAAACGAGAAAAAGTCTTATTTAAGACATTTTACAGATAAAATCTATTAAAGACATGCTTTTTGAAATGCTTTCCTAGTAACAGGGAAAAAACTTAACTGTTAAGTTTAAGCATTAAGGGGGAATGGGCGTGCAGGACCGGGGGTCTCCAAACTCAAGTGCCTCAATGTTAATCCAATGGGAAAAAATTATTTTTGCTGCCACATTTCTCCAGCTGTATTGAATATTTTTGCAAGCGGATTTTTTATGTGATAAATGTAGCTGACTTACAGGTCCCGACAATCCCACTTTTTGAAATTAGTACGAATATATTTTTTTAATATTCAGTAAATTGTTTTACACAAAATATTCGAAGCAATTTTAAAAAGTGGGATTATAGAGACCTGTAAGTCAGCTACATTTATCACATAAAAAAATCCGCTTGTAAAAATATTCAATACAGCCGGAGAAATGTGGCAGCGAAAATAATTTTTTCCCATTGAATTATTAACATTGAGGCACTTGAGTTTGGAGACCCCCGGTCCTGCACACCCATTCCCCCTTAAATATCACATATCAGACACACATTTTATAGAAAATACTCAATACAGAAAAAAACAATGAAATTTAAAAATCCGAACATAAGCTAGAAATAGACAATTTCTTGCATCAAAAAAAAAAAAATCGCAACAGAAATTTGGAGCCTCTCACAATGCATTACATATAGTTTTTATATTTAACTAATTTTTGTAAGATGCTTTGTCAGAGGGAGTGAGACACCTTTATAGCGAAAATATTTTACTATGAAAAAAAAAAGAGATGAGTAACTAGAGATCGAACAATTGCTCCTTTCAGCACATGGGCCTGATTGCTTTTAATAAAATTGTCCGACTGCCCGATTATTTTTCCCATCGGCAATAGCCAATGGAAAAAATCCAATACAAAATTTCGATTCCCTCAACCGAAAACAACCTTAAAGTTATTTAGCTGTGATAATCTACCATAAAACGATAATCTACTTTTCCATATATATATGAATTTTAGTTTTGTACATTAGCTTATTTGGTAATCAGGGAGATAGAGGCAGGCGAAAGTAGCAGGAAATGAAATCATAACGTCGTGGACCAGCCTTTATCAGCGTTCATACTTCCAAATAACAAAGTATTCAAAAGTTTGATTGACCGAAATTTGTCCAGAACTAGGAAAAAAAGGAACTTATTAGTTGTCCTATCAGTCTTGAACTATGAAAATAACGGACAGAACGGATACGTCCTGAACTAAGCCTACTATGAACTACAATACCTGCCAAACTACTATCATACCCTGAACTATATTATAACATAACCTGGTAACCTAATTTAAAACTTCTATTATAAGGTTTCAATAATCAAAATATTTTATTCATTTTTAGTCCGATCCATTTCAATCGCACCAGAATTTTAAAATCCTAACCTCAGACTAGATAAATTAAATATGGCCTTTAAAAAAGAAACTTTCAACACTTTGAACCTCAGAAATAAACAGCTTAGTCTTTTGTTTAATTTTTAAGAACTGAATAATGAAGTTATTGACGAAGACTTCACATCCAACACCTATTTACCTTCTTAGCTTTAGCCACCGTTAATCTATTTACGAACTTGTCGCAGTCTTTTCTAATTAACAACCCGTTTTCTAGACAACAAGAACTAATAACTGCTTTTGGTGTCAATTTAAAAGAAAAATATGTAATAATATGTGGATTACGGAGTACGGAATTTGCATTTAATATTTTCATCGCCCAGCTCCATTTACGTCACACGGAGGATGGAAATTTTCACCGATGAGCAACAACTGTCATCAAGTCTTTCTTCCCGACAGAATCGAATCTAAGCGTTTAATTATTTTAGAAATGCAGCTTCAGTATTAATTATTTGCTGAACAAAAAGGAAAAATTATGATCGCCACATTTGGCGACTGGGGTTCGATTTTTAGGTAGACACTTTCGATGTAATAGTCTCCAGTTGGCGACTGGCGACAGCTAATCTAGAGCTTTACCTTGAAGCATTATCATAATGACTTTAAATTTTAAAAAAAAAACTTTTGATTCTGTATATTTTTCGTAGACAAAGTTGGTGACACATGTTTTCGCCAGTTGTTCAATGGAAGAACATGCTAAGGGCACTCAGTATCTTCTTCCAACAAATCGTCCCGATTCCGAATTATCGTTTAGCGGAAGTCTGTGAAACATTTCAAGGAAATTCAGACTTTGCTTTCTTTCAATTAATAGCAAAATAAATGGTTCTGTTGTAGTTTTGATCAGAAAGAATAGCAAAATATAATTAATTTTTTCTAATTAACTTTCAATTATTAAATATGACCAATAAACAAAATTTATATAGCGTATAACCAGGCTTTGTAGCATTTAGCAAAATAGGAGAAAATACACTTTCATTTTAGAATTTAATCAGTTTTAACATTTTATAAAATATTGTCTACTTTTATACTCTGTGCCAACGTAAGTTGGGTAAATAGAAATAAGCTACAAAGATCCTTTCGCGCATGTACAGGGTTCCCACTCTTACTTCAAAATAAAAATCAAGGAGTTTTTAAGGACTTTTCAAGGACTCCCAAAAAAATTTCATGGACCCTAAATCGTAATATGCGACGATTATTTTACCCATTAAAAATTGACCAATTTGCCAATTTTTCTTATAAAATTAAATACTAAATTCAAATATATCATGTGAATATAAAATATACGATTTAACTACGACCCTGTACTATTATTTTACATCTTTTTATTCATGATTTTTGGAGGTCGGGAGTACGGCAGGCGCAAGTCACGGACCAACCATTATCATCTTCCTAAATTCAAAGTAATAAAATACCTAAAGATTTTATTTACTAATATGTGTCCTAAATAAATAAAAAAAAGGATCTCACTGCACGCTTACACCGTGAACAAGAATACAAGTATCAAGGTGTGGTTGACTGATCAGTCCCTAACT
Organism: Hylyphantes graminicola; assembly: GCA_023701765.1. Classification (NCBI taxonomy): domain Eukaryota; kingdom Metazoa; phylum Arthropoda; class Arachnida; order Araneae; family Linyphiidae; genus Hylyphantes; species Hylyphantes graminicola. Next base: position 236,458 of record CM043122.1, read on the forward strand.
AATAACGGGCAACACAAGATTTTGCAGCAAAAAATTACAAGGCGTTAACCCCTATTTTTTTTTATAATTCAGCGACGGATGGGTCAACCAAACATCCACAACCTGATATTTTTGCTTATTTGTAACAAATCGCAGTTAGTATAATTTTTTGATAAAAGTTTAAGAGGCCCAAGGTATTTTCCCCTCCAAGTTAACAGCGGCAGCTATTGCCAAGTTGGATGGCTAATTTTTTTCAACTAAATGGAATGCTACATATTGGTCTAGCGTAAAAATTATAAAAAAAACACTGAAGAATTTCATTCTTTTTAAAGAAATTATGCATTAAATAACCGTAAATAAGAAGCTAGGATTAATACATAAGAGTTACTATATTATGAAATGGCAAATTGTAAGTTTAAAAACAGATGCTTCAATGCGACAAAAGATGCGTCCATAACAAAGAATCGAAAAAATTGCATTTGCAATTGTAACATTAAAATACTGTTCGAAATATTGCTAACTCCAGGTGTTTGGGCAACCATATTGCAGTGGAAAACATAGAAGGATTTGCCAAAAATATAACTGGTTAGTAAGCATCTTTAGCCGAAGTGCATGTCAGTTAGTGCCGACTTGGCACTGTTTTAAGAAATGACTTATTGAAATTTGAATGTTTGGAAAAAGAAAATCAAGGACTTTTCAAAGATTGTCAAAATTACGGAGTATTAAGGGGTACTTGAATTTGGAAATCAAAATCAAGGACTTTTTAATGATTTTTGGTAAAAATCAAAGATTATAAAAGGGTCCTTGAATTTGGAAATCAAAATCAAGGACTTCTTAAGGACTTTCAAGGACCCGTGGGAACCCTGATGTAAAAGAGTTCCATTAATTATTTAGAAATCCATCCAGAAAACACATTTAAAACATTAATTTCGTTTAAGGTCTAACAGATTTCAATATTATTAGAGAAAATTTGGCAATTTTATTAAAATGAAGTGTATTTTGGTAAATTTTATTCAGATCATTTGGTATGTAAATGTTATTTTATAAGAGTTTCCAACCAACGGATCATTGAATTCTTCTATGATTGCCGTCTCAATGGGATTTTGTATATTATGACAGAGGCAGCTGATTTTTTTTTCTTAATACCATATTTCACTGTGTAATTGGCAATTGAAAACGATTTTTTTCAAGACAGAAGGCAAGTTACAGATCTTTCCTTTGAAATAGAAAATATAAGTTATCAAAAGCCTTTACCCAATCTGCCTGAACAAAGGATAGATTTTTTTTATTTTTTTTTTTTAAGTTTTCCAAAAAAAGTCATTGGTAATTTTAGTCAAGTATTCAATAACTGTCATACAAATTTTTTTATTACCTTTGTTACTTTTTAACACTTTCGCTCCTTAGTTGTTAGGGCCTTTTGGGACGCTTCACTAAGGAAAGGGTTAACTCACACTGTACGAATAGTGTTAATATAATTAAGTTTTACAGTTTCATGGTTTTCAGAAATATTTTGCTTTCTATAAAGGGCTAGAAAAAAATCTTCAACTATCAGTTAGATGTTCTTATTTTTTTTTTTTTAACTGTTTTGTACACCAAGTTCCAACTCAATGCAGGTAAAAACTTAAATCTATTATTATAATTAGTTGAAACAGCATTTTATTAATATTTTGCATGGCTTCCTGTAAAGTATCTTGAAAAAGGTATCCTATTGTTTTAATTCAATTTATTAATTTCTTCTCATTCATCCTTCTGGTGTTAAAACCGAACTCAAAATTCCTACAGGCTTAAATGCATCAAATTTCACTAGTAAATTAGTTGCAATTAAGGAAGCCCTTTCCTTTTACATCTCTCACTATCCAGACAATTTAACGGAAGGTTATCTTTTCAGATTCAAAATCTGCCCTCGAAGGCATCCGTAACAGTGATTCATGTCTAACACAAGGTATAAATATTCTCCTCGGCCAAATCAATAAACCATGACAGTGGATCCCTGCACATGTGGGTCTCGAGGGCAACGAGTGTGCGGACACATTAGCCAAGGAAGCTCAGGATTTAGATCAGCCTCTCATTGTTACTGCTCTGAGGATGTTAAGGGGGAATGGGACTGCAGGACGGGGGGTCTCCAAACTCAAGTGCCTCAATGTTAATCCAATGGGAAAAAATTATTTTCTTTGCCACATTTCTCCGGCTGTAGTGAATATTTTTACAAGCGGATTTTTTTATGTGATAAATGTAGCTGACTTACAGGTCTCTATCTTTCCACTTTTTGAAATTGCTTCGAATATTTTGTGTAAAATAATTTATTGAATATTAAAAAAAATATTCGTACTAATTTCAAAAAGTGGGAAGATAGAGACCTGTAAGTCAGCTACATTTATCACATAAAAAAATCCGCTTGTAAAAATATTCACTACAGCCGGAGAAATGTGGCAAAGAAAATAATTTTTTCCCATTGGATTAACATTGAGGCACTTGAGTTTGGAGACCCCCCGTCCTGCAGTCCCATTCCCCCTTAACACTGTTGCCAAGCGTAGGCTTTTCGATCAGCCTTTTAAAAAGCCCTCCATTCCCGAGCTGGATTGCCCCAGAAAAGTATCATCAGCACGACTTCGTACATTTAAGGACATGAAAATTTCTCCAGATAACACAAGATCCTACCCATTCTGCAGAAATTGCCCAGATGTCCAACTCACGCCAATAACCAATTTAAAGTATCGTTTGTCAAAGTTTTGCTTCAGTTTTAATTGTAAGAAAAAAATTAAATTTACATGTTTGGATACAGTTAAAACATTTGAGGTTTTTGTGGCTTTACGACATAATGATGCTTAAACTTTTGAAGATAAAAAATTCTCATATATATATTTTAGGGATGCGAGCTTATTTTTAGCCTAAAACTATTAACCGTTTTACAATTACAATAAAAAAATATATTGTTTTCAAGTATTAATTTTTTGTATTGATTTCTCACCAAAATTTGAACTATTCTACTATTCTATGAGCTCATAAATCAAAATTGTGTATTTTAATAAATTTAAGCCAAATTGAAAAATTCTTTGGTCTGTAGAAAATGGCGAAGTTTATTATTTTGCAGCCTGTTTCTCATCAAAAGTTAAATTGTATTTTGTGGCAATCTATTCACTCCATCGGCAATCCGCTGATGGGTGAAAAATACAATCGGCACATTGTTTACTGATGGTTCAAAATTGAATCAGACAATCAGCATCGCCCTATTGGTCCATGCATATTGTAGAAAATTAAAAATTCAGACTTCCATTATTCCCAGAACACCCCAGTTCCCGACTATTTTATGATTTTATTTTTAACGTATTTTTCAATCTTTTATCCAGGATATAAAGCCAGAATAAGGATATGAATAAAATATTAGCAAGCCAAAAACCTTCAAAATGACTTTTGAAGTCTGAAATATAATCTAATGTCGCCATTCCAAAAAATTTTTTAATGAAGTTATGAAATTTAAAAACTTATTTTCATAATAAGATATTTTGGTAACTAGAATGAAAGACACAACACAATAGTTTTAAAGGGGAAATATTTAAATGTCTATTGGTAACAGAATGACTTAAATTTTGCTTTCATTTTGGGTCACAATTGATGTCTCAAAATGATTCTTAATTAGCTTAATTTAAGGTGAACTACAGCAGTGTTAATTTTATAAAGCCTTTCTTTTGTGATATTAAGTACTCAGGTTTGTTCGGAGAATGCTTTTTCGAGAAGGTCCCATGAAAGAAAAAGCTATTTTAAAAACATCTAGTATTGTACTAATTAAGCTAAGCACTCGAAAAATGAAATGAACTGAAATAATATGAACATAATTGAATTTAAATTATATGAATTGAAATAAAATTTAATGAGTGACATCGTAAACATCAGCAATAATTAGGTTGAAAGGCAAACATTTTTTATTACTTACCCATCACCAATACTTGCAAGATCAGGCAGCATTTCACCAAGTACTTCAGGCAATATTCTTATGTACATTTGCATTTTCCTACCAATATATTCTTCCTTTAATTTTTTTACATGACGGCGAAACATTTTTTGAGCTGCATCATGACCAAAAAGTTCACAGTAATGAATGAAGTCTTGATTATGAGTAAATTTTTTACTTACAGAACTCCATAAAGCTCTGTAATCAGTGACTTGTGCACGTATAAGAGATTGGTATGCTTCTGTACAGAAGTCTAAGACTTCTTTCCTCGATCGGGCAGATTCAAAAAATGGCACAAGTTTGGCTTTTCCTTTGGTCCGGTCGATCATTTGTGCAGTTATAATAAAAGTCATATCCACATTCACATTCTCATGAGCTGAAGTTTCCACAATCGGAATGTTGTTTTTAAACTCTTTTCGGCTAACTAAACGCTCAGCTTCTTTCACATACATTTCTCGAGCTTCATCATTTTTTGTAGTTGCAAGAACTATTGGCTTTTTAGTTTTTAAAAGATTATTTAAAATTAAAGCAGTAAATTCTACTTGTTTCTCAATACTTCTTCCTTGAACTTCACTGACATCAAACACACACACAAAGCCATCAACATTAATTTTCCCATCAGGTAATAATTTTTGTTCATATTCTTTTTCTATACCTAAAGGGGAAAAAAGTAATTAGCATTTTTTTTTAAAATATAATACAGATATTAAAAGTCCCTAAACAATCTTCAACAAATAAAACTCCCTTATACAAGCTAACCTATAAACAAAAAAAGCAACCTTGTTGAAATGTGGCTTAAACATAGACCCAGTCCTAAAATTGTGTGAACGGCAAATAACATTGCATTTCGTTCACCTATAGGGGATTTGAAAGGAGCAGAAACCAAGTTATCAGTGCTTTAATTGTAGAGAAATCCTTAATTATGCAATATCCCCCTTAAACATCGTGTGTAAATGTATTGATCCAGGGTCATTCTTATGGGAATGAAAGACTAAAGGTGTTTAAATAAAATTTGTTAAATTCATATAATAGGGTCACCCGATTACAAATCACCCAGACCTGTTGCTCAACATTTTTGATTTTCCTAATTTTTTTACCATATATTTCCTAATACTAGGCGAGTTCAAAGCCAAAGTAAAAAATATTTTGGAGCTCATGATTTTTTTTTTTGGCGACCATTTTTACTTTCCTTCAAAGCCGATTTTCGGCTGAAAACTGCTTTCTCTTAAGGGGGTTCAATACCCTCAAATCGGTGAAAAAATCAAAACAAAAATTATTGGCTTAAAATACTATTACAATCTTTATTAATAATGTCACAAAGTTTCAAGACGATTGGAAAACTATTTTTGACATTAAAAGCCATTTTAATGTCATGGCTTCGTAAGGAAATGTGTTAACAATAAAGACTTTAAGCGCGTTTTTCTCAGAACTTGATTTTTTGAACTTCGATGTACCTTTTCTCAAAAACTATGCTATGTTTTCTCGTAAACTTTTTTTTATATGATGTAATACATAGTATAGATTAATCTGAGGTTATGAATTTTAATAAAACTAAAGTGAAAAAAAAAATTTATTGGGCAAAAAAGTGAGAAATTTCATGATTTTTTTGGGTAATTTAAAACTTATTTTATTTAAAAAAATCTAACAATTATTTAAACAAAACTTTTAACCTCAGATTAATATACAAGATTGGTATAATACACACAGAAATTTTTAAGATTATCTGATCAGTAGTTATTGTGAAAAGGTACATTGAAATTGGCCAATTTAACATTACCGATGTGGGTCATTCCACGTGAAATCACCCAATGAGTGTTGCCGACTAGTCACCGATTTTTTTCAAAAAATTACCACTTAAACTTGTTGTGGAGAAACCCTCAAATATCAATTTTTAGCGCATTTTGTCGATTATTTGCTGAGATACGGATTTTTGAAAAATGGTCATTTTTGACGAATTTCGGCCATCTTGGATTTAACACTGTGCACTAAAACTTCAATAACTTGAGAACTAATTGGTCAAATTTAACAATTTTTGTGTCCATTTGAAGCTATTTATATGAGAAACATAAATCTAGCGTTTAAAAAGAGTTTTAAAATTTTTTTACTAAAGTTTTAGAAGGAAAATTAAAAAAATCAGTGTTAAAATTTTAAAATTTTCAATAGGTTGTAAAAAAAATAGGTATATTTTTTTTCTTCGTAACTTGGTGTAAACATTAATCAATATGTGTTCTTTAAGTACAAAAAAAATTGGAGGCAAAATTTCTAAAAGGCTAGAAAAGAATTTTTTTGTAACCTGTGATATTGAGCGCTACGACTGCAATAAATTGAGAAATAATTCTTCAAATTTCACAATTTTTGTGTCGTTTTGAAGCTAATTATATGAGAAATATAAATCCAGTGTAAAAAAGGTTAAAAAAATGTTTTATTATAATTTTAGAAGGGAATCGTAAAAAACTCCGTTAAAATTTTTCTAAATTCAATATGCTTTAAAAATATATACCCATTTTTTCCACCTGAAAATTGGTGAAAACATTAATCAATATGTGTGCTTTAAGTAGAAAAAAAATCAGAGAGGTAAAATTTCTTAAAAACTAGAAAAGAATTTTTTTGTAACCCATGATATTTAGTTACAAAACTCAGATGTAGGAATATGCCAATGAAAATGTTTCTAAAAAGTAAAATTTTCATTATCATGTTAAGTTAACTTGATTTTAAGCACTAAAAAGGTTTTTACAATACTAAAAGTGTAATTCGATCCAATAATTTTACATTAATTGAATCTCCCATTCCTGTCCCATAAGTTTTCATTTCCCTTACCCTGTGTTTTGCATGAAGTAGAATAAAGTCTTTAATCCACATGTAAGTTATTAAGGAAAAAAGCTTTGAACATCTGCCTAATTTCTTTAAAACCTATGACCACAGGAAATTAAATCATTCAACAAAACCTCAAAAATCAAAACAAGTCATCACTAAACCATGTCTTTTTCAGTAATAAAAACAAACAATCCATAGGCAAAAGGTGCAGGGATTGTTTATATTAAGTAATGCAGAAATGAGGTTTGTTTTTTCTAAGAGGCACTTCTAACTCTTTTGATATACTATTTGTCACTAAACTGCTTTGCCAACTGAGAAAATTCTGAAACTATATTACACACTATTATTTAGCTCTCCTTTGTTAGATTGTTAAATGTTGAGAACATACAATATCACCCCTGATGAAACCAAGTCAATTGAACACTTGTTTGAAAACTTCAGGGAAGAATAAATTATTTCTTCTCAATGTTAAAAATAGTATGTACCTAGATCTCATTTGCCAGTACTAAAAATTATTTTTTAGAAACTTTTCAGTGTCATATATTCCTACATCTGTGAGTTTTGTAACTCAATATCATGGGTTACAAAAAAATTCTTTTCTAGTTTTTAAGAAATTTTACCTCTGATTTTTTTTGTACTTAAAGTACACATATTGATTAATGTTTTCACCAATTTTCAGGTGGGAAAAAATGGGTATTTATTTTTTAAGCATATTGAATTTAGAAAAATTTTAACGGAGTTTTTTTTTTACAATTTCCTTCTAAAAGTATAATAAAATATTTTTTTAACCTTTTTTAAACACTGGGTTTATGTTTCTCATATAATTAGCTTCAAAACGACACAAAAATTGTGACATTTGAAGAATTATTTCTCAATTTATTGCAGCCGTAGCGCTCAATATCACGGGTTACAAAAAAATTCTTTTCTAGCTTTTAAGAAATTTTACCTCTCCAATTTTTTTTGTACTTAAAGAACACATATTGATTAATGTTTTCACCAAGTTGCGAAGAAAAAAATATATACCTATTTTTTTTACAGCCTATTGAAATTTTTAAAATTTTAACTGATTTTTTTAATTTTCCTTCTAAAACTTTAGTAAAAAAATTTTAAAACTTCTTTTAAACGCTAGATTTATGTTTCTCATATAAATAGCTTCAAAGGGACACCAAAATTGTTAAATTTGACCAATTAGTTCTCAAGTTAATGAAGTTTTAGTGGATAGTGTTAAATCCAAGATGGCCGAAATTCGTCAAAAATGACCATTTTTCAATAGTTCGTATCTCAGCAAATAATCGACAAAATGCGCTAAAAATTTATATTTGAAGGTTTCTCCACAACAAGTTTAAGTGGTAATTTTTTGAAAAAAATCGGTGACTTGTCGGCAACAAATTTTCTTAAATTTGGGTGATTTCACGTGGAATGACCCATATACAACATATTGAACCCCCTTAAATGCATATAACTCTGTTGATTTTATAGATATCAAGACGAAATAAAAAATGATCAAAATGATGCTATAGGTTAGGTGGTGATTGAATTATCGTCGCACTAGAGCTACACAAGGGCTATTGGCAACAGGCATCATATTTTAGAACCACAGTTAGGTGACAAGCCAACACCTGCATAGGCACCCAACGCAACCGTTAAGGGCGACATCGTACACATGTTAGGACTTTGAAGGATATTTAACATGCACTCCCTTACACGGGGTATTATTCCTCAGACATTTTTGGCTGCACAGGCCGTTTATAGGTCAGCACCTATTTTTGGCGATGCCCGGACCCGAGCCTGGGACCTTCCGCATGCGAATGATGCTATAAATAGTTTGCCAGCGCATAATATTACCAAATAAGTGAGGAAGTGGGAGATAGAATTACAACTGAGAGTTAAAAATTACCTTAAAACGGGAGTTTTGGCGCTGAAAATGGGGTAAAAGGAAGAGACTTGCATTAGATATTTTTTTACTGTATAGACCAGTTATAGAACTACTTGTTGTAGAAGTTTAAAGCAAGAGGAATTTTTCTTTATTGTTTACAATTTTTCAAAATTACTGAAAATTATATTTTTGCCATCTTCAACGAAAAATCTCAAAAAGGACCAAGTGAAAAATTTGAAATTAATACAAGTAGTACAACTTTGACATAAAAATGTGATAAAAATTTTGTATTGTATTTCGAACTGGTTCCAGAGATACAGTGCTTCAAAAATGGTCAAAAGCTGCATTTTCCTACTTTTTAAGGTCGAATATCTCAAAAGGACCGAGTGAAAATATTTGAAATTAATGCAGGTAGTACTTCTTTATGACATAAACACACGACAAAAATTTTGTTCTGTATTTTTAAATGGTTACAGTGATACAGTTCATCAAAGTTGGGGAAAATCTGTACAACAGAACCCTCAAAATGAAACAGTTTTTCAAAGTGGTAAAATTCCGTGAATGGAATGCGAATATTTAACTGAATTTTTAAACGAAATGTTCGAATCATTTAATGAATTTAATTTAGTCAAGACAAATTTACAAAAAAACATTTCTTCATAAATTTAAGTTTGTCTTGTCTAAAATAAATTTAGAACATTTTGATTAATATGATTAATATTTCAGTTAAATATTCGCATTCCATTCACGGAATTTTACCATTGAAAACTTACATTTTGAGGGGTCAGTTGTATAGTTTTTGTCCAACTTTAATTCACTGTATCTCTGGAACTGTATCTTTGTCACATGTTTTTGTCATAAAGTGGTATGTATATATTTAAATCTTGTTAAAGTTAATTAGTTAAGGCATCAGTCATTATTTTAATCTTAAATGAGCGACGCGACGCTTCAAGCCGAAACTGACCATCGTATATCGAATGTTTGTTAATTTGGCGCAATCACTTCCATTGGAAGGGATCGGAATTTCATGGTAACCATGTGGGAACCGGTAGTTGTTCAAAGCTTCAATTCTATCAATGCTAGTACTACAGCCTTTTTTCTACTGTAATGGGATTCTCCGAAAAAGTAGGGGGAAATTGTCGACGCCGCACTGATCCCCCTTCTTCTGTCTGATAACATTCATTGCCTTCGGCTGAGAATGTACAGAAAAATGTCCTTGAGACGCAAACATCGAATTGACAGTATTTTGGGTTTACAATTTTTCCAAGCAATCAGTGCTCAGTAACTTTTAATTTAGTACAATGTATTAGCTATAAAGAGTCCATCTAATTAAGCAGCACGAGAGGGAAGGGGACATTAAACATTCTTTAAGAAGAAACGGATTTTCTGATATAATAACACATACAGTTTAAAGGTTCTAACTAATTACTTTCATGAGCTTAAGTTTAAATTTTTTGTTAGTTTCTAAGCATTTATTCGATTTGTGAAAATTTCGATTCCAATAACCGTGGGTAAATTAGGTAAAGAAACTAACTTATAAACTTTAAGGCAGGGTTGTTACGTTTAAAAAATTTTGTTTAAAACAATTGTTCTAAACATGTTTTTTATTACTTGTTTTAAACATGTTTTAAACATAGTAATAAAAAACATGTTTCGAACAATTTTTTTTTACTGCAAGGAGAAGGAAAACATGATGGATGGGAAAGTACTTTGGCAAAAAGAAGTCTAATAAAATTGCCTAATTGTAGTTAAATGGTTAAGTAAAATGAAATGGGGAAAATGCATATGAACAATAATAACATATTGTATTCATAACATAGCCTTCCATAATAACCATTTCACATCAGTTCTGAATCTGAACTATTTATTATGACCCCTACTTGTGAGATTTAAGCTAATAGTACGAGAGCTAGCAACGTCGGAAAAACAAGCATTTCAGGTGGGCCAGTTTTAGGATATGCCATCTCTCTCACTCTCCCGGACATCATAAGGGCAATCTGGCTGGCGGTAGTGGTTGCGTTCCTCAGTGCGCATCCTACTAATACAAGTAAAAAATTGATTTTTGAAATCATTTTAGGACGTTTTATTTTTTTATTATTTTTAGTGAACTTTTTGCAACATAAATCTATTATTGCCAGACATTTTTATTGTTGTTTAAGCTGTGCCAGACGCTAATTTTGATTTTTAAAGCTCAAGTGTTGCCCAAATTATCAGCTCATTACAAGTATTGCCACATGGTATCGCGCAATGAATGACGATGACGTAATTACAATGATCGGTGAATTCACACCCGAGCTGGTAATTTGGGCAACACTTGAGCTTGCAAAATCAAAATTAGCGTCTGGCACAGCTTAAACAACAATAAAAATGTCTGGCAATAATAGATTTATGTTGCAAAAAGTTCGCTAACAATAACAATAAAAAATAAAACGTCCTAAAATGATTTGAAAAATCAATTTTTTTACTTGTATTAGTAGGATGCGCACTGAGAAACGCAACCATTACCGCCAGCCAGATTGCCCTTATGATGTCAGGGAGAGTGAGAGAGATAGCATATCTTAAAACTGGCCCACCTGAAATTCTCTCTCAAAAACGTTGCTAGCTCTTAGACTATAATTATCAATGTGGTACATAATTTTAGTTAATTATAAGACTAAAATGCAAAAAAAGAACTGTTTTTTTTTAAACCCATTCCCAAAACTTGTTCAATGACCAAAATTTAATTGTTTAAAAAAATGTTTTTAACAAAAAAAAAAGGTTTTTTTTTTTTTTTAAACTTTTTTCAGCCCTGCTTTAAGGATCCTAACGAATTTAAGAAACTAGGTCAATTAACGTTTAATTATTTGTGTAGTCCCAACTTTCCTAATAAGTTCCGATTCGGGATAAGCAAAATAAGTTTAAACCTTTAAAATAGTTTCGTTACCATCAAAGCGGGTAACTTTGGCCACGGAGGGCCACGCGTCGGAAAAAGATTAGTTTCTTAATTTCTCTTCATAAAATGATCTCATCTTAAATTGTTTGACATTTTTGGAAAGGTGGAAACATCTCCTTTCATTTCATGTAAAAATAAATTCTCATTCTAATTCTGGCAATGCTACAAATGCTGTTTTCATTCTTACGAGCATAAAATGACAAAAATCTATCTCTTCCAACTTTTGTCTGGAATACTTAAAAAAAATATTGAAAATATTTAAATAAAACACTATTCGATTCTTTTATTTTTGGGGAAGAATATTACACCATTTGTTTTATTCTAAATTGAATACTTTTTATGCTGTATTTAAATATTGGTAATAGGGAAGCTTTTGACGATGAATGTCGGTAACTTTGGCCGCAGATGTAAATATTTATTTATGGAGCTTTGCACTTTAAAAAGTGTATGTGAAAGTGTATTCTGTTTAACTATTTTTTAAAAATTCTTACTTTTATGATTACACATGTTTTAGATATTTTTTTTAAATCAAACTATTTTAAACATTAAAAAGATAAAGATAGAATTCAAGAAACGTATACCACTCAAAATCGTTAATGTCGAAAGGTAAACATTTTCAGATTCCTAATCATGAATATATTATTTTTTCCTCTTTTATAATATAATCGTTTGCTTTTTATAAATATATTTTTTATTACATCTTGCTTCAAAAAAGTTCTTTTTCCCTTATTAAAATAGAAGTTTATTTTTTTCTTTTAAGCGACCAACAATACTAGTATTCATTTTGTAATGCCATTCCACGATGCACTGCAATGTAAATTTTAAGTTATATACCATTTTTACTAACTATATGTCTTATAACTTTGTTATTTCAAGTTAAAAGTTTTGATATTGCTATTTAATTCGTTAATACAGCCTTTAAGGATGTTAAAATGTGTGTTTCTTATGTATTTCATGGGTGGCCAAAGTTACCCGCCCGGCTCCCAACAGTGTCCTAATTTTTTTTAATTAATACCAATTTTTTATTAATTTATAAAATTTATAAAAATGCTTGAAAATTATTCCTAAAAGTACAATACTTCGAATGCATAATGATTTTAAAGTGTTTAAATCGTTTTTGTACTTAAATTTTTCTTTTGTAAAAAAAACTGATTTTGGCCAAAGTTACCCCCGCACTGACAGTCATGGGTGAAAGTAAGGTGAAGTTCCAAATACTGAAAACTTCACTAAGAGGATGGGGGGGGGGAAGCGAGGGGAAAAAAACAACAATATATGTAAAGTACCGTCCGAATTTCGTACCACGAACGAATTTCGCTATTCTGGGCATCTTTTCATCCAAACAAACGAATCTCCATTGATTTCTTATTCCCGGTTCTTTAACTTATAAAACTTCTCCATCAGTAAAAATTCCATATTACAAGAACTATTTCATTCTAAACTAATGACAATTTCAAAATAAGTGTATTTACCATCTCATTTCATGTAAGTTCGGGACCAATATCATTATCAATACATCGTTCCTTGCATAGATTCAAAAATATGATTTATCATTTGTGAACATTTTATAAACAGAAGAAAAACCAACGAGGAAAAACAACTCCGGATTACGAACATGGCGAAAATCAGCCAACGCTTATTCTAATTACGCTCCTCAAATCCTCATGTATCACAAACAAAATAACTTGATACCATAAAGCGAGTTAAAAATTCTAACAATAGACAAAACAAAACTGAATCATTTTCTCGATTAAATAAACAATCTCGCAGCTAAACCGAAAACATACATTGCCCATGCGTAGTTCAGATGCAATAATGAAAGAAGCGCCGCGCCATCCGAAGAAAAACAACAGTAACATCCCGCAGAAACGAAAAGTGACGTCATGATCCGCTGTGTGACATCACCGTTCCGATCACAGAAATAAATATTTTGTATTAAAAAATAGCCAACAAGTTTTCGATTGTGGAAAGTGTATATTTGATACCATACAGGTGCAGAACTTTTCGGAAAAATATTTCCGTCATGCTTCCGTATTTAAAAATTAAAAAAATACGGAAATCCGTATAAATACGGAGTACTTTCACCCATGCTGACAGTACTAGCTTTTCAGGAATTCTATCCGAAACTGAATTCTACTTCTATTCTGAATAAATAAAGATTTTATATTGTCAGTGTAAGCATTTCCGTTAGCCGTATAGTTTTATCCGGAATTTAATTTACCTTTATCCAGACTGCTACCAACGCCGCTCTAAGGTTGCGCTGGGTGCCAGCTCATATGTCTGCCTCTTCACTTGACCACGATTCCAAATTACAAATCCCGGTGCCAATAACCCTCATGTAGTTCTAGAGCGAAGCCAGGAATACTACCGGAATTTAAATTTTAGTTCTATCAGTAATTTAATTTCGGATTTAACAGAAAGCAATTTTCAGTTATCTGTCATCGTAGTTTCGGATTGATTTTATCCCAATGTCCTTTCTTACAAAAACGTGATTGAAATGCCCGATAGTATTCTAAATAATTTAAACAAAATTGGAACTTAAAGCCATAATTGACTTGTGTAATCAGCCTCGTAATCTTTTTTTGCAGTTCTGGTGTAAGCCTAGCAATTCTTCCTTGGAATTTGTTCTGTTGAAAAGACAGTCGATTTTGTGATTTGCGGCAACTATTTTGACCTGAGGGGATTATTGTATGTTGGATAAATTTACATTGCACTAGAGCTACAAGAGGGATATTGCCGAATAGTCACATAATTTTAAACAGTGGTTGAGGCCGAAAATTGATCTGGCATCCAACGAAACTTATAGTGACAACGACAGATGCACCAGTCCCATACACTCAGCATTATTTATTGCTTTATTGTCGAACACAATCCGTCTATGACTAAGAAGAGGATAGAACATACGAGGTTATTCATCGTGGCATGATGCCTTAAAACACCGCACCCTGCCAATTCTTTAATAGTTTTTGAAAAACACGCATTAACATTAAAAATTCGCAGCAAATTAGTAAAAAAGCATCATTAATTTATTCTGGATAACGTAAAATTGCTTTCGGATCAAACTGGATTTAAATTACGGATATTACATAGATCAAAAATTTAAATTCCGGGATGAATTTATGCCTAGCACTAAAGCTAAATGAGGATTTTCCGCGCCGGGCCTCATAATTTAGAACTGCGATCAAGTAACGAGGCCGACATCACAGTTGGCACAGCCAACCTTAGAGCGACATTGGTAGAAGTCCGGATAACCTATACGACTAACGAAAGTGATTTAATGGTAATTAAAAAATAATTTATTTAATCTGGGTAGAAGTAGAATTTAACTTCCGATAGCAGTCCGGATAAATAAACTAATTTAGTTCCGATTGATAATATGTTAATTCCGGATATGTTAAAACTGATAAAATAAATTGCATATTAATTTATTCTAGTTACGTTTCGATGTGGACTTATTAACCGGATTCCCTAAATCAATTCCGGTTAACACTAAGATTTCATATAGTAGAAAAACATAAAAAAAATACTGAAATACCGCCGTACTTGGCATTAAATCACAATTTCAGTTCCAAAAACACTTTGCGCCAAATGTGGTCCCCAAACAAAATTTTTTCTTGGAAAAAAATTTGAAAGAGTTTCACTATATTTGGCAAGAAATCGCGATTTTAGCGAAAAATACTCCTTTTATCGCCAAATCGGAATTTGAAATTTTCTGGACATTTGAGCTTTCCGGTTATTTGGGAGCCGGATAAACAGGCTTTTACTGTACTGTCTGTATTAATTTCAAATATTTTCACTCGGTCCTTTTAAGATATTCGACCTTAAAATGTGGGAAAATGCAGTTTTTGACCATTTTTGAAGCACTGTATTCTCTGGAACTAGTCCGAAATACAATACAAAATTTTTATCACATATTTATGTCATAAGGTTGTACAACCAGTATCGATTTCAAATTTTTTCACTAGATCCTTTGAGATATATTACGTTAAAAATAGTGAAAGTACGATTTTCAGCAATTTTGAAAAATTGTAAAAAAGTAAAAAAAATTCCTCACGCTTTAAACTTCTACAAGTACTGTAAGGATTTTTTAAAAATTGACTTTAAAGAACGTGACTGAAGATGTTATAAATTTATGTGTGGCAATGTTGTTGTGAAAAGAAAAAGAAAATGGAGGTTGATATTCTAAACGCTTTTGTAAGTACCTATATCTTAAAATTAATAAAATATTTATAACGCTACCAAAGACGACTGAATACTCAAGCAACAGGTCTGGGTGATTTGTAATGGATTGACCCTATAGTAGCGAATGAACGTTCATCAATTGAAAGATCAATTGAACACTCGATGCACACAATAGTTTCTTTCTCAATTCAATGCTTCATTTATTTGTCAATCTTCATTTATTAGTGCAAAAATTATTATGTAAAAATGAAAAAACTTCTCGTAACTTTCAAAGTTGGTTACTTTTCTAATTTTTTACGAGTTTCTATTTATTTTAAAACTTAAATGTTCACAAATTATATTATAAGCTAATTCTAAAAAATAGTGTGGCAAGCATTACTAAAAATTTCTCTGAAACAAACGTTTTGGGACTTTCATTTTTAAAAATAAGTGTCCTTCCATTACAATAACCCATAAAGTTGAAAAGCTTTTTACTATGTATTCATTGGATCAAAAACATTTTTGGTTCACAGTTGGCACAAGAAAATATTAAACTTCAAAAACTTAGAAAAAAAAAATTTCGCATAACTTTGAATGACCTTGGACCTTTGTGACAAATGTCAACCAGAAATTTTTGTCCGAACATGTACTATGGAACAAGTAGAACACGAAAAAATTGTCACTGTAATTTTTAACTCTTGGCACAAAAAGTATTGGCTTGTGGAAATTGGTTCGTTTTTCTTCAAAAAACGGATGATCTTCAACTTTGACCCCCCAAAACTTTAATACAAATTTTTTTTTAGCAAAAACAAAAATATACGTGTCTAACAGTTTTCCCATAAAGAACATATTCTGTAATTTTCAGCAAAATTAAAAATGTCAACTATCCAAGACTGCCTGACTCGTAAAAAAAACGGGCTCTTATAAAAATGCAAATTTAAGCAATTAAACAAGAATTAAGTTGATTTCTCTTAAGTTTTGAAACAGAATTCTTCAAATACAACTTTACTATTGCATAGAAACTTAAAGCGAGAGTTCAGAAACAGTGTTTTTGGTAGCTTCTAAAATATACATCTTTTAACATCAGTCTTGTTGCTCTACCTGTTCCATATGCAGAGATATGCCGAATAGGTTTTCAGCAGTCATCTTGAATATTTAAAAATACTCAAAGGTGACTTAGTGTCAGCCGACAGACTTGGAATCGGTTTAATACATCAGAAACCTTTAAAAATGTCATGCAGATCACTTTAATTAAAACATATCTAAAAAAAGTAGAACAAAAAAAATTTCAGTAGGATATTCAGAGCCTTTTAAATTCTTTCATATTTTGTACCTTTAATTCTAGGCCCCACCATTTTTGAAAATTTGCAGCTTTGTGTTAAACAATTGCAGAGTCCTGGGGAGAGGAAACCCTTAATCCACTGGAAATCTGCCGCCTCTTTGGGGACAAGTCTTCTAAACTGATGCAAGAAAAACAGTTTCTCAACAACAAATCCACACTTAAAAAGACTGCCAATTGAATAGAATAAACACTTTCGCTGCAATTGATGCTTCAAAAGGTAGGAAGCTTCAAGATAAATTTGATTATGTTATTTTCTTATGATGTGTTTAACAGCAGCAAAAATTGAAAAATTAAGAAAAACAAGGAAAATATTAAGAAAAACAAGGAAGGAATAAATTACCAAACCTAGCAACTCTTCCCACCAAACTAGGGATCTATACCGACCGTGATTCACACAAGACACGTTCCAACGCTTGTACTGCAAGAGAACAGCAAGAAACTGGTTGATCAGCAGACCTGAATACAGCCAGATTCCCATGTGGTTGAAGGAAAACTCCTCAGGACTCTTTAATTTTACGATACAAAAATGACATCAATACACAAAAATTACATACCCAATTGATTTTTGCAAATATACATTAGTTTTTCAGCAGATGTTAATTTTGTTGCAGAACACCTCTTGTAATAAGGATCAGTTTTTCCACTTTTGAATGGTTGAAAGGAAGAATCATCAATGAATTCTGTCTGTTCAATCACATTAAAACTGAAATCCACTCCTTCATCTGAGAGCTTTGAAACTTCTCCCCAATACAGGAAATGATCATTATTGACAACTCTACCACTAAAATCAGTCTGGCTCAGAACAGATATATGATCAGTGTAGTAATCATCAGCTAAGGAGCGAATGAAGCGATTACAAAGACAAGATTTTCCTATTCCTGTACTACCTTTTTCTTTTTCAGTTCCTGATAAACCCACAACAGCTATGTTAAAAATGCGCTGCGACTCAAACTTTCTTGCCATATCTCTTTCTCACATAGGCACCCCTTCTATTCAACACACTGTGCCTATCAAATTCATGTTCTTAAATGCACATTGACTTCATGTGGCTTCAAAATTCGACAGCAATAAATGACACATTCCAGGACTGCTACCTACTGCTCCTGAAAGATAAAAGGATAAACAAAATTTTAAAAAAATAATCAGACAAGTTAACAAAGTAGATTTTGTTCACCCTCATAAAATTAGTTCCTAGACCAATGAGTATTTAAACATTCTGAATGGCAATGAGCTCCTTCTCATACGCGACAAATACGGATTGAAATTATTACAAAATAAGGTCATTTCTTGTGAAATCGCCAATAGTCAAGTTAACCTATCAAAAAATGTCAATCTTATTAAAACTGTCACAGAACACTTTCAAAATTTGGATAAATTAAGTGGGCATTGGAGTTATACTTAGCACCTTACACAAATTCAATTATCCTTTGGCAAGGTTGACACAGCATAAAATTAACTATTCCAATATTCAAAAAGAACTCCAAAAAAAACCCTCTTAAATTCCGTTTCCAAAGGAGAAAGGACTAACTTCCATGGCATTGTAGGCAAGTTTTGGTTGTAACCAAGGATTTCTTAACCACCTTTAACAAAAATATATGTTAGTTTTAAAAAAAGGAGAAAATGCTATGTTATTGGAAAAACTGAAAGCTCAATACAGAAAACGATCGACTACACTGCAGGAAAGTGTATATAAAGGAGCATAAATATCTTAACGGCTCTGCATCTCTCAGAAACAGCAAAAATGAATTTGATTTTAAAAAGATGGATTTCTGACGAAAGGCAGAAAACGTAAATGCAAGTAAATAACTGATCAGTGGCGGATCTAGGATTTTTCTGAGGGAGGGGCGCACCCTAAAACTTGCCTGAAAACCCAACTATACTATCACAAAAGCTGGGACGCAACAAGATAACATTTCTGGGGGAAGGTAGGGAGGTTAAATGTTATCATTTTTTTGAATGAATTTTTGTTTAATTAAAAGTATTTATGATTTAAATTATTTTATTTTTGATTTAAATTATTTTATTTTTGATTAACATTATTTTTGAAAAACATTATTTATTTTTGATTAACATTATTTATTTCTGATTTGAGTTATTTTTTAATTTAATTCTAGATGGTAATTACATATTTTTACTAGTATTTTTTGTTACCAATTACTATTTATGAACTAACATTAGTTTTTACCTAACCTAACTAACGTTTATATTGTTAAATAGTTTATTGATGAATAATTAAAAAAATAAGTTCAATAACTAGGGAAAAATCAATTAATGGGAATGTTTCAGATAATGGAACGCTCTTGTTTTCACTTTTCTGTGTACTGCGATTGCATTGATTGCTTTGGTTTCACACTAAAAAATGACCGAAATAGATGAAGTTGATGATATACTATGCAAGCTTTCTTTAACAAATGTTTAGTACAAGCATCAGCACAGCAATTAGTTGGCATTAAGTAGCTAACATATAACATAAACAAGGCAAATAATAACTGTATATCTTGAAAATAGCATAAATATTCGAAGTAACTAACTATTAAATTAAATACGACATTTGAAAGCTCACCAATAAAATAATAGCAGCGAATCGCTGATGTGAAACAATTTTCAAATCGCATGCATGTATGCCGTTATATAAAAATAGCAACTTAATTTTAACTTAAGGAGTTTAAGTCCTTAATATCCCAAAAATAACTGCCAAACTATTAACGGTCCGTGCAGTCAAAAAAAATGTTCGTTGATTAATATTCTGTGTCGAGGGAGTGTGGTGATTTAATTTTGTCTAAATTTTTCTTCTAATTTTGTTTTCAATAATTAAAAAAAAAACAGTCAACAGGTCCTGAGGAGGGGGCGCGCGCCCCCCGGCTAGATCCGCCACTGTAACTGATAGTTCCACATGTTGCATTGTTACACCTGTGCAGATTCCAGGAATAAGTGGATTTTAAGTCAGTGGATTTCTGAGACCCCCTGTACAGTAACATAAAAAGTTACAAGTGAACTTTTCAACTATTATTAATGTTAGATAATCGAGCCTTTTTGTTTTGTTGATCCACAACATTACAAGTTATTGCATAGCAAAAAATTTGCTTAAGGGGACGTCTTCATATTCAAGTGAACACAACTTCAAAATATTAAAAAAAATCCCCATTTTTAATTTCATATTTCAATTCTATAAAAAATTTCGACACTCCTTAAATTTTTAGTAGAGTTACAGACATGGAAAGTTAAGGGTCATTTTGCCTTTACAAGTTTTATATAATTTTTAACAGTATTTGCGAGGATTTAGATGTTTTTAACAGGTTTTAAAAATGTAATGTCTTAAATGTTTCAAAAATAAATGTTCTGCGCTTTTACATTGTTAGTGTGTTGTTTTTTTCCTTGATTTATCTTCCAACATCTGTAATTGGATTTTCAATCTGCTGTGTATTGTGTAAGTAATTAAATAATGAATGAGTTGCATATAAAAAAAACTAATCCAATGCAATAAATAATTTAGATTAAAAAAGGGGTTTTACTGAGTAGTTATACAGGATGGCTACACAGAACCTGTGAAAACAAATTCCTTGACTTTTCCCTGATTTTCTAGGCTAAATGTAAAAAATTTCCCTGATTAGCAGCAATGAACTATATTAGCATGCTGGTTTCCTCCTGGTATTAATAAAACCACTTTCTAGCATATTTAACATTTAAAAAAAGATTTTTTTTAATTAATGAATATATTAGCTTTTTAAAACAAATCTATAAAAAAAGCAAGCGTTAAAGCCCATATAATAAATTTTTTTAGCTATGATGAGACTTAAGATTATCAAGCTATGTAATAAAGTATTATTAAATGTTCGATGTCATCGGTGGATTAAAAAAAATTACTAGGCAGCAAAATAAGTTCAATGAGGAAGCATTCTTGGATTGTACTAGAAGTTAGTTGGCCAATATTTGAAGATACAGTAGACGCCGCTTAATGTGATCACAGTTAATGTTATCAATTGTTTAATGTTATCAAAATCGCTTTGTCCCGTCCTCTTATATTAAAATACATTGAAATATCATCGTTTATTGTAATCAAATGTTCGTTTATTGTTATCAGCTTGTATGTAAATTTCCCGAAAAATCCGATGTGACTGCTGATTATTTTGAAGCATGGTTGGAGAACAACGAGAAGGTCGCGACTTCTAATTCGTTAACTGATGAGGAAATTTGAAAAGCCATATGTGTCAAAGATCAACTTCGTCACGAGATTCTGATGACAACGATGAACCCAAAAGTGCTATCGAGGACAAAATTTTAACTCCTGCTCAGATGAAGGAGGTACTTCGAATCTTACATCTAGGTGTGCAAAACAAAGCGAAGCGGAACACTTTCATAAACATTATGTTTATAAGCTATTCTTAAATGACTAGCTTCGAAAGAATGCTAAGCAATCGACAATTGGCGATTTCTTTTTCTGTTAATAATTAACCTTTTGCATTTTGTTTTCTGCAATTCATAACTAAATATGGAAAAAAAAACTCAACTCACTAGTAATTCTATTCCTTTAGTGTGCATTAATTTCTATTAAATACTAACGAGTTTTACAGCAACAACTCTTAATTTAAAATTTATTTTTATTTTAATACGTAGGTAAAAAAATCCTTTTTAGTACATTTTTAGTTTTAACTTTTTTTTCGGGTATTGTAATCAATCGGTTATTGTTATCAAATCACGTTTGTCCCGATGTGATCACATTAACGGCGTCTACTGTATCTTAATGCAATTAAAATCTTAATTAATCTTCAAATTGTAATTAGATTTCTCATATCCTAAAATTATCTTAAATTTCAGTAAAAAAACAAGTTAAAATGACAATTAAGTTTATTTTTATTGATATGGGCCCAGAATGGTGAAGTTGAATATCGTTGCACTAGATAAAATTTTATCAGTCAAACCTTTAAATGTTTTGAGGTTTGAGAGATGACAAAGGCCGGTAGACGACATTACGATTGACGTTCATTATTAGAACTTTGATGTTTACAAGTGTTTTTCTACCCTGAACAGCCCTTAAGCTTTCTTGTAGTGTTTTTAGATTCATAGGTCATTTTATTTTACATTGACTAAAATTGATTAAGTAACTTTTGAAAGATTTGCATCAAGATATGTTTTTGTATTATATATTGTTCCACGTTAAAGCTAGGTTATTTCATATTTTAGTACAAAGTTAAAAAAAATGCTTGTAAAAGGAAATAATTTTTTACGTGCATAAAGTTTGGAAGTTACATCTTAGGTTATAACGAATTCTAAGTGTTAAAAAGTCTTATTTACTTTGATCACTGTATTTTATATTTGAATTTACTGTCTCTAGCAATGTTTTACAAAAGTTTATAAATTTAGTATACAGGAGTCTTTAATTTCTGTTAAAGTATCCATAGTTGGTGAGAACTGAAAAATGAATAATATATATAATAAAATGTACCTATAACAAGAAGTGTTGCACTCGTCATTGCTGCTCCATTTGCAGCCTCCATGAATGTAAGTACATAAACCACCTGAAATGAAATTGAAAAAGAACTGATACTTCATATTACTTTGCAGAAAAAAAACATTAAAAGTTTAGTACTAATTAATAAAGAAGTATACTAATGTCAGTAGGATACAGTAAGGCACATACAGTTTATTTTTTTACGTTTAAGTGGAGAATTTGTGATTTACCGTATAACCCTTTCCGACCGGGCTCGCACGATCGTGCGGGTAGTAAAGAGAATGTTCAAGCTCTTCAAAAATATCGATACCGAAGCAGCCGACTTGGATTATTCGTTATTTGTATAAAAAATGACTGTTTTTAATGAGTTGCTGGCATTGATACTGCTGGACGCATTTTTTTCGATAAAACTCCAAATTTAGTCTCATAATTTTAAATCAGCGCCATCTGACCGCCGGTCGAAAAGGGATATACTCGTGTATAAGCCGAGAAATTTCGGTCAAATTTAGTGCCGTAAAAAACGGGGTCGACTTATACACGAGACATCAAATTTCCGGGGGGGGGGGGGGAAATCCCTGATCCTTAAACTAAAACTAAATTTCAATCAAACTTAAGGTTTAACTACTATCTATTAAAAATAGAGACAGAAATGCAGTTAAATATTGAAGATCAAATAAGATTGGCATATATTCCCAATGTCCACCATAAAGATGCATAATTGTTAGTTATTGGCGTGATGCGTATTCGCATCGTGTAGGTCTGGCACAGGGCAGTTCAGTCAACCAGTCTTCAAAAGGTATAAAGATAAGTTGCCAGTCCGTGACCTTGGCAGCGAATCCTCACGCTTCACTGAACATAGTTTCAACTTAGTTTCTCCATTCAGGGCCAGAATGTCAAGGACATCAAAGCGGAAACCTGTTTTTACATGATGCTTATTTGCACATGTAGCTCTGGCACAGGACCGTTCAGTCAACCAGTCTTCAAGAAGTGTAAAGAAACGTTGTCAATATGTGACCTTGGCAGAGAGGTCTTCACGCTTCACTGAACATAGTTTCAACTTAGCTTCTCCATTCAGGGCCAGCAATGTCAAGACATCAAAGCGGAAACCTGCTTTTGTTTTCATTAGGGTTGAAATTTTGCATGCAGGTAAAAAAAAAAATGTGATACCATCATGAGCCGGTTTCTTCTAATACTTTCTTCATAAGGCTCTAGCTTATTTCCTACCTCGACTTATACACGGGTTACCGATTTTGGAAGGATATTTGGTTAAAAAAAGGGGGGTCGGGTTATACACGGAGTCGGGTTATACACGAGTATATACGGTACTTAAGAGCAGTGTTAGAAATTAGTTGAAAAAATAGGGACAATCTGTGGAAAAATAAATATATAAAAATCTGTTAGAAAAATATTTAAGAAATTTTTTTATTAAAAAAATAATTTGTTAATAAACTTTTGACGTCTATAGCTCCCAACAAATCAATTTTATTTTTAAGATCGTCAGAGATTTGCCATTATAGAACCACGAGAGTTTTGATTATGCAATGGTTCCCAATCTTTTCTGGACCCCCTTTAGGTTGACTAGCATCCATCGCCCCCTTTTAATTTTCATGTTAAGTCCAATCATAATTTGAGTTAAAGTGTAACTATAAAACAGTTTTATAACATTTACTACTGTTTATAAAACAACCAAAGTAACTTTATCTGGTCAGTCATAATAAAATAGAAAAAACATAAAACATATTTTTAAAATATTTTTAAAGAACAAAAGTTTTACTGGTTTCTAGAAAATTTGAAAGAGTTGAAAGTAAAAACCGACTGGTTTGGTTATGGTTGGAGAATGGTTTTAATGAACCAAAAGGTACAGCACTATTTTAATTTCCCCTTTGAATACTCACCACCCCTCAAGTATTTTTTGTCCCCTTGATAACACAAATTGCCCACTTGGGGGTGATCGCCCCCAGGTTGGAAACCCCTTGATTATAAAACAAACAAAATTTCAATATTGTAGTTTCAAAATATTAGATATTACCTTTTTCAACAGCCAAAGTTTATGGATATTAATATCAATACAGGGCCAATTCCATGATTTGCAATACCAAGGGGGTAAAATAACTAACAAATTGATAAAAAATGGCTCATGCTAATGTAAAAAAAGTTGAATGTTTCAGATTTGCGCATGATTTGGATAAAAACAAATTAATACTCTAAAATTTACTATTTTATTACACTATTTGTTTCACGATTTCCATTATAATTTGAACAGTCATAATTTTTTAACTTTAAGGTAGGCAAATACCCAAAATTTCCCAAAATTCTAAAATTTTTACTATTGCTTTAATCTTTTCCAAATTTGGCAAAGTGATTTCAAGTATAATGAATAATATTATTTAGGCTTTTGTTTTTATTTAAATATAATTTATTTTAAACGGTGTTTTTCTACTAAAAAAAAGAGGTTTACGCCAATAAGTCTACCACATTGAATTTTCATATGAACATTTATTATGTGTTAAATTCTTCGTTTTGAACTGATGCATGCAATGACCCTCTAGAGTTACATACAAATTACAAGAAAAAAAGTTATTAAGAAAAATGTTATAAATTAACCACAAAAAAAGGATTTTTTTTCGATTAACTTGCACTTGGACATTTTTTTAAAAAAAACTTGTATACTTACACCAGATGTTAGAGGTTCATGTCACAGATATATATTAAAATAGCATCTGTGAAAAATTTCAGGTAAATTAATGTAAAACTTTTTATGCTAGAAGGTGTTGGCGTAAACCCCTTTTTTTAGTTGAAAAACACCGTTTAAAGTAATCAATTATATTTAAATAAAAACAATTGCCCAAAAGCATTGTTCATTATATTTGAAATCACTATGCCAAAATTGGAAAAGATTAAAGTAATAGTAAAAATTTTAGAATTTTGGGTATTCGCCTACCTTAACACTTTACCTCCGGGCGTCGACTGACCCATAGACTAAGAACACTCTAAGTTTCAAACTCTCATTGGAGAATTTCTACATTGAAATTGACATAGAAACTAGCGCGCCCCCTTTGTGTCTAAGGGAACTAATGTAATGGTTTCTGGCTGCCTATTTGCAGTCACCTTTAGGAGATTTAACAGAGCCAATGACATCTCGTAATTTGGAACCCTTATCAAGTGACGATAGGGATCTATTTTTTTACTACAACTTATTTTCGACTTTATTTTTGAATATATACAGCTACTCATTGACTTTTATATCCCTCGTAGGCCCATCCTCAAGATATTTGACCTTGTGCTTCTTTTTCTCCATTAATAAACCTACAGACTGACTACGCTTGTCATTTTAGACATGGTCCCCCAAAGATCCACAAGTGATTCGATTGAATAACTCGTCAAATATTCATCCAAATGTAACAAAAACTTAGATTTAGGGGTTTTCGAGGGTTTTTCACATTTCTAAGTAATTAAAATTGGGTGTTGCTATTGAAAATTTTAAAGTTCGTAACATTTTTAATATTAAGACGGACCCTTATGCAAATTTTGTGTCATGCAATTAACTCAAAATGTTATTCGTTCACATAGTCAAAAAGATCCGATGTGAAAGGATGACTAACGGTTGAAATAATCACTAGTGGGTAACTTTTTTTTTAACAGAGAACATTACGAAGAAACAGTAGCCTTACAATTGAAAGTACAATTATACCAATCAACAAATCAACCTTTAATAGTGTTTTAGTTGCATTCGACACGTTAGAAGAGCTAGGCATTAGATTAAGTTGCTGGTCTAGAAGATTTTTAGTCTATGGGTCAGTCGACGCCCGGAGGTAAAGTGTTAAGATGATAAATATATTAAAATGAATCAAGGTCAATGAATCTCATCACTAAACAAGCATCTTTTGCTGAAGTAAAACAACAGCGAATAAATGTCTGCTTTATTTGTTAGAAACATAATTCATTTTTCCCCATAAAAGAAGACAAAATGCACACTCGCGACCCTTTCAGTCCCAGTGATGAAATTTGGCATCACTTTCTACATTTTTTTTCCAAATGTTTATGTCCCGTATGACATCCAAACACACATCATTCGATTCTTCACACTTTGCTCTATTCTACAATATTTTTCATTAATCTCAATAGAAGTCAGAACTACTATATTTTTTATTTAGAAAATAGCTAATTAGCGTTTCACCTGATTTTTGAGAAGTTCATTTCAGTTCCACATATTTAAAACCCAATTTAAACGATTTTGGTTAAAATAATTACTTATTTTTTTTAATAATTGGTCAGATACCTTAAACTATATAACTTGAAGTGTTTTTAGGTAATATATATATATTTTTATTTTGTTGTTTTTCACAGTTTAACAATGAATTTTGGCATTATTTAAAAAAACCATATAAAAAATCAAAATGAATTTTTTTCTTATGGAACTCTTATTGACTAAAATAAGCTTATTTTGTGAATATCAGATGTTTCTATAGTGTAGTAAATTTTTGTGACTGAAAGGGTTAACCAGGTATACATCACTTTGAAGAATCAATTGAATATTACAGGGTGGCTACAGAATCTGTGAAAACAAATTCCCTGACTTTTCCCTGATTTTCCAGGTTAAATGTAAAAAATTTCCCTGATTAGCGGCAATGAACTATATTGACATGCTGGTTTCCTCGTGGTATTAGTAAAACCACTTTCTAGTATATTTAACATTGTGGTACGTGAAAAGATTTTTTTTAAAAAGGAAATTTAGTTAATGAATATACAATGAGCTTTTTACAAATCTATAAAAAAAAGCAAGCGTTAAAGCCCATATAATAATTATTTTTAGTTATGATAAGACTTATTAAGATTATCAAGCTATGACATAAAAATAAAGTATTATTAGGTGCTCGATGTCATCGGTGGACTTAAAAAAGATTACTAGGCAGCAAAATAAGTTCAATGAGGAAGCATTGTTGGATTGCACTAGAAGTTAGTTGACAAATATTTAAAGAGATATTAATGCAATTAAAATGTTAATTAATCTTCAAATTTTAATTAGGTTTCTCATATCTTAAATTGTCTTAATTATAATTATCTTAATAAGCAGTAACTCAACCACTGAAGTGAAAGCCTTTTCGGGATTAAACTTTTTTATCCTTTCTTTTACCGGTTAAAATGGCACTTTTTGAAATTTTCCCTGATTTTTTTTTAAAATCTCCAATTCCCTGACTTTTCCAGATTGATTTAATTCCCTGACTTTTCCATGATTCCCTGATTTCCCTGATCCTGTAGCCACCCTGTATTACTTGATCATGCGGTGTTTATAACATGCATAAAAATTATTTTAAAAATCATAAACAGATATACATAAACGAATAATAAATACATAAATTTAAATAAGGCATTAAGGGTTTTGAAAATTTCTATTCAATGTTTTTTAATGGCAATACTTTCAATGAAAAGGAACATTATTTGTAAATTTGTAAGTAATTATAGACTTAGCTCAAGGTCCTGTGCTAGGACTTTTCACATGTCGCCTAAACACGAACACAAAAATATAAACCTATGTTATCTGGTAAAATAAGCTATACCAAAAAATACCAGTCTTCATCAATTCATCAAAATTAAAATTATGGTGCAGTATTCCCAGGTGTTTAAAAGTGTGCAGTGAAACGCTAACTTGAAACAACTAGAACAGGCTTTTTTTGTAAAATTTTGCATTTTTTTTCTCGTATTATTAGCAAGTTTTTGTTCGTGTTTATGTATAAAATATAAAACAAAAATAATCGGAACAACACAAATAGCAAATCATATAAAACTATTTGTAAAAATGTTTTTTAAAACCCTAAAACTTACAAAAAAGAACTAAAATTACGAAAATTTGTTTTAATTAATAATTAATTGACTATCCAAACTGTGCATTTAAAGTGTTTAATGGAACACTTATTACATACATAATTAGAAAACCCACATTCAAAACAAAGATGAGGGTTTAAAACGCAAAATACTTAACATTTCCTCTGCTTCTCCCAAGACCCAAAATGCGTTGCAGGGCTTCGCTCATAATGATCAAAGTTTCTGCTCATCCCTCCGAATGTCCTTTTCTTCATCCGTTACATAAAGGAAAGATCTTTCAAAAAAAATCGAAAGCCCAAACCATAGTTAGGAAGGAGGAGAAGAGGTATCAATCAGCTCAAATGGCAGTAGCAGGAACCAGTATGGCAGGTATAGCAGTTGCCATACCAACTTTTGCACAGATTATATGTTATGTGCGGTTTTTTTACTCCACAGAATCAAAGCCAGAAGTAACCGCGTGAAAAAAATTCCAACAAAAACAATTAAGCTTGCTTTTTGTCACATATCCTACCCCACAACCACAAGAAAGATAACACGTATACACATTTCCCTACAGGGGGTCTGCAGTAATGGGCTACCTTTCCAAGTTTCAGGGAAATTTTTGGTATCGCCTTCCACTATCTGATCACAGGAACAGGTCCAAGAAATTCGGACAAAAGGAAGCAATACAAAAGGCTCCTTACTGTACTCGGGGTTGCAAATGCCCAACTGCAGCCAGCGACCCTGGGAATGATGCGTTTTTTACTTGGAAATGGTCATCCCTAGACCTTTTTGACAGTGACTGATGCGTCATTGTGCAATCTCAGATGTTTCAGTAAACACTTAAAAAGTTTCCTCCCGTTGTGTTCAAGTTAAGTTTTTTTCATTCTTTCTATAATTCTATGCTGACTGATTGTTTATTGTTTTCGTAATATTTATTATTTTAAACTATTTTAACTGGATAATTGTTAACGTGACCAGACGTCCCGATTTTGACGGGTTAATCCTGGTTTTTGTCTCACTGGTCCCGAAAATAAAATGTTCCGCGTAACCCTTTCCGATCGAGCTATCACGATCGTACAGGTAAAGAAAAGAGAACGTTCAAGCTCTTTAAAAATATCAATACCAAGCAGCCGACTTCTACCATTCGTTTATTTGTATGAAAAATGACTGTTTTTAAGGAGTTCTGCCATTAGTGCTGTTTAACACTTTTTATAAAACTCCAAATTTAGTCTCATAATTTTAAATCAGCGCCATCTGACCTCCGGACGGTCTTAAAGGGCTAAACGTCCCATTTTGATGTTATTGCCCAGCTAAGTACTGAAAAACAGAATTTATAAATAAAATACTGTAATAAATTCTAATGGTATTTCATGCTTATCTTTTTAATAAAATATTTTTCTGTAGACATCAATTTAAGTTATAAGTGGGTGGTTTTCAAAAAATTTGTCTCATTGATGTCCCAGCTCTAAAATAATCATTATCATAAAAAATTCTAGTTTTACAAAAATATTATTTTAATAAATTAATAGAGCATTTATTCTAGTTTACAAAAACATATAACATTTGATGATTTTATTATGCTTTTAACTATTTATTGCACTACTTTGTCATAGAGTCAGGAAATTTGTCATGTCCCTGGTCCAAAATACCACATTCTATTAGGATTTTTTTTAATTCAAGAAGTCAGACAGCAATTAAATGTTACTTATAACATATTCTGCAATAATTTTAGTTTACAAAATAAGGAAAAATATAAATTTTTTAAAAAAAATTATGCAGTAAAACTTCAGTTTAAAATGCGTCCCCTAGTGTGCTTCAGGAGTGTTACCTCATGATTGTTACTCAAATATATTTATTTTAAAAAAAATTTAAAGATAGGAAATAGTCCTGGAGTAAGCCATGTTTGTTTCTTATTTACTCCCTGTTGTTTAAATTCCATCTGGGATTCCCAATTCAAAATAATTTTAGAAATTCATCTTCACGATGGTGAGTATTTTTATTCTGCCTCATGAGTGTTACTAGGATTAATGTGTATTTTAAATTAAATATAAGAAAAATTTCAATTAAATAATAATAAATGTTTGTATACTAGTTTATTGTACTAAGTGTACTTTTACATATGCAAGCCATTTCCTTTAGAACAAAACTTGTTTTTAAAATCTCATGAGTGTTACCTCTCAAGAGTGTTACTCTATAAAAGTAACACTCATGAGTTTAAGGAAGAAACTCCTGTACCATTTACTAACAACAAAACAAAAAGTAAAGTTTTTTTTGGTAATATATTTATTGCACTTTTTAATTTAATTTATCAATAAGAGTTCAATTATTTTAATCGTAAGAAATTTTTAATGAATGATTTCAAAGATATTTTGACTATTGCATCTTATTATTATTATTTTTGCATTTGGATTTCATGCTGTTTTTCTTTCGAATTCATTCTGAATGTCATTAGCCTACTTTTTTTTTTTAATTCGTAAGAATTTAAAAAAAAATGAAAAAGTAGGTATTGACATGTGGTTAATGTCCGTCTGTCTGACCGTACCCCCTTTCCAAAATCAGTTCTATCCATCCGATCTTAAAAATTCTTTTTTGTTAGAAAAGTATGACCTCAGAGACCCAACTTTTATACTTTTTGTCTGTCTGTACGATAGGACGGACATAAAACTACGGTTTGTCTACGAATTTCCTATTGGATTAGGATTGAAATTCAATTTTGAGTCATTTAAATCGCTGTTGCCTACTCAACAATGACATGAGAAACTTTATTCATTTAAAAATATTATTTTAAGCAAAATTTATTTTGATCACAAATCGGTTTAGAATGACGTTAGGAATGTGACTATTTGATTGTTTAATATTTGTTTACTAAGTAAGTGGCAAGACATTTTTTTTTACTTATAATCCTGATAAGTTTTTATTGACATTTCTTATTTTAAGTACATTTTAGAGTAGTTTCATTTCATAGTTCTTACGTGAAGGGTACAAGAAGGTTTCATACGTAACTTTTACAAGGAACAAACTATTTCATGTTAAGAAGCCTACTGATGAGGGACAAAAAAAAACTCGTCAGCGTAAAACTTGTACAAATATTGCTATGAAAGCAAAGAATCTCAAACAACTTGGTCTTTTGACTGACGACAATCTCCACACATCGTGTGAATTTATAACATGCAATAAGAACTCTGTTAAGTGTGTGTATGATATTTGTGTCTCTTGTAAATTTCCTTTATAATACACATAGAATAAACAAAAATATAATTATAACACTTATTTTGTATATTTAATGTATAGTTATCAAGTTATTTTATTCTTATTTATCATATTTTTTTGTATACTCATGAGTGTTACCTGGTCTCAAGAGTGTTACCAAGTCTCAAGAGTGTTACTGCGAACAAAATTGAAATTTTAGTACATAAAAAATTCGATTTCTATGTTTTCAAACTTATTGTGCAATGTGATAAATAATATAATTTCATTTCATAATATTTTTTTCTATGCTAAAAAGAAAATATAATTTTTAACTGAAAAATTCGGTTCTACTTTTGTAGCAAGGTAACACTCATGAGTCGAGATTCTAAAAAAAATAAAGAAAAACATTATATAACTATGATTAAACAATAGCTTTAAATAATATCATATATGTCTAACTCACTATCAAGAAAACAAACTTAGTTAATGTTTAAATAACATTCTAATAATTAAATAAAAATGGTAACACTCTTGAGATTTATTGGTACATTGAGTATAAAAACCACCTAATTTAAGCATATTAAATCCAAAATCTCGCAAACATTTGCTTTTTTAAAGTACTTTATATTATAACAAAGCTCATACCCTATAAATAATCTTTGTAAATCACTTTTAAATTTTTGATTAAATTGAAAGTTCAAAACTGGATTGTGACAAAATTTTTGAAAATCACCCTCGTATAATAATACACACTTAACAAATTTGAAAATTTCTGTATTATTATATTTGATTACTCGGTATAATGGTAACCAATAACTATTTATTGTTTATATTTCAGTCATTAGTTGTTTGGTAAAAGCAAAATTTAATTGTTTATATTTGTTGAAATTTGAGAACAAATGGGTTACATATATATATAAAAAAACTACTGGTTTGATTATTTGTAGGGAGGGGGCTTTTAGCGTCGTTACTTGTTACCGTTGGTACAGCTACAGACAAATTAGCTTTAAAAAAGGTGTGTGTTTTTTTAATTCCTAAAGATACTGAAAATTTATTATGTTCGAACTGCTAAATTTTAATAAGTCCATGTTTTTTATTAATTGAAAATTTGTAATGTTATGTAAATATTTAAATTTAGTTAATTTACAGGAAATCTATTGTATAATTTAGGAGAATATTAAAGGAAATTTTTACCAAAAATTGGTTTGTTAAAACTATTTTAAAATGTGTTAATTTAAGCACTGAATTATCAGCGTAGGTTAATTTTTTAATAATTAAATGTTTGTTAAGTAAATTAAATCTATATTTCTTGACACATTTTTAAGATAACTTTAAAGACATTTGAAAAATATACTTAAACTTTGAAAAATAAGTTTTTTAAATCACAGCTTTTTCTAGTCGGTAACATTGAAATGTTTTATATAATTACAGGGTATGCGTATTCTATTAGGAAAATTTTTAATTTTGTATAATAATATATTTAAAACATCTAGGGCAGGGGGGGAGTAGAGGCATTTCTTGCTCTAAAGAATAAGTTGTGGTGCCACTGTCAAATGGCTTGAAGCAGGGCTGTCAGGTTTCTCGAGCTACTGCTCATAACAAACCGGCACTGAAGTATCCCCAAGTTGCACTGCTTTAGCGGTTTTTTGAGCTACTTTGCTTAATATAGTTGCCGAAACTTTAGAAACTGAGGCATCCCAGGATGCACCGCTTTAGCCTGTTTCTTTTGTGCGTTACTGCGCACATACTTGGCTGCTCGATTCCTTCAGAAACGCATCCCACCTGGTGGTTGACATTGGATCAAAGCCAAGTATAACAACGATGCGGAACGGTTTTAGTGTGTGTGTATCAGGTAGTGAATGAGATACAGTGAAAACTACACGACCGACCACCTCCATTAAACGACCACCTCTACTTACGACCAACTTTTCAAGGCACCGATTTTCCCCCCTATTTGTTCAATGTTAAAATCCACTCTGGGAGAAACCAGATTTCACTCCCCAAACGACCGGTTTCAATCCCATTTCATGAAAAATTATAATTTTCTAACACAACTTTTTCCGATTTAAAAAATAAATTAGAGAAAGAAGTAATTTGGGAAAAATCGAAAAAAAGGAAACAGTCAGAAATTTCTTCTTACTTTAAAAAGTTTGATTAGTTCACACTTGCTTGTTAAAATATTAAGTTAATATAGTATTTTTTACATACTATAGTTTGTTCAAAAGTAAGCGAGGATAAATTTGTTACATTATTTGCTAATTAATAAACGTAATGATAAAGATTTTTATAATGGTTAATAATGCGTTGTAAAATGACATTTAAACTTTTTAGAGTAGCTAATTCACTTTTTGTACTCTAGGAGCGACCAACCTCTATTTACAGAGTGTGAAATTAAGAAAATTTTACACTGGACAACAGGTCTAGTAGGAACTTAAAAGTACTAGACATTGAAAAATTTTGCAAGACCAAAAAAAATTAAATAAAAGTCAATTTTATTATCTAAAATTTAATGTATTAACAACTAATTTTTACAGTAACACCAGTTAATCTGTTGTCTGACTTTTCTGCAGTACTCTCGCAGTTAGATTCAAAAGCGCCTCTAGTCACCAGGGTTGGATAATATAGACGAACGTGCGAACGCCGTTCGCGGAAAATATTTTACTCCTGCAGAAAATTTCAGGTTATTAAAAAATTATTATCTGTTTCAATGTTATAAAAAAATTACTTATGCCCTTTTGTATAAAAAATGTTTTTTACAAACCTAGCTCAGAGAAATATTTCTCCCCTCTTCCTTTTATGGATAGGATACATAAACTTTTGTAAGACAATTACTTTACTCTAATGTTTTGGCTATTTTTAGTAATTTAACATTTGCAATTTCTATACAATTTGCGTTTTTTATAATGTATAATGTACATCCATGTTGCAGCAAATTTTTACTCCACATCTTGTGTTATCCTTTTTACATCACGTTTCCAAAATTGAAACACTTGCTCTGGATCAAATAGACTGATTTCTGGAGCGTCATTTGGCGATACATTTAGAACTTTATCGCTAAATGATGGCAATAAAGCTCTAAAAGAGCGGAATCTTATTTTATTGGTGAGCTCGCTCTCAAACTTTTTGCTAGACCGGCTGTCTAGTAAGTTAGAAATCTTTATCGGCCTTTCTGAAAAAAACATTAACATTGTCGAGAGGTCTAGCGCTAATTTCGCACCCTGATTTACGACCGATTTATTAGGGAACGGGCGGATGGTCGCTCTTAGAGGTTTCACAGTATTTGCATTATTGCTTTCTCTCTTTATTATACAGGCATGAAAGTGCAAACTAATCAAAAAGGCTGAACTCAGAATTTCCATTTTTTGCACTATCGGCATAACGACATACAGCAGACCAATTAAAAATTTAGTTATATTAGTTTTTATTAATGTACACATAGAAAATTATGCTTAACTAATGTAATTTAGCCTTACTTTAAATCTGTATATAGATGCCACATCAAATCATATTTAATTTTTAAAAAACCTGATAACTAACGAATTACCCTTATACTAGAAAAATATAAAATCATAACATAAGTACCATTTAAGGAGCTAAGATCACCCCATTACATTGCAACCCGGTTTGGATTTAAGCTGGGAGGAATATAGCAATAACTGCATAGCAATAACTGCATAGCAATAACTGCAGCACAAATCAATCTTTGTGTAGCACTTGATTAATTTTATTAGCAGGATAGCCCAACAACAGATAGATAATTTTTTTTAATCAGAACATTAGTATTATATAATATTTAAATTTGTATACTACTAAATGTACTCTTGGACTTTTTTTTAAATCTTGTCTGCCTCTTAGGGATTAAAAAGGTTCATACAAAATGAGAAGAAAAAAAATTCAAACACTTCACTATTCCAAAAAAATTCAAGGACTGAAAATTCACTAACTTCCTAAATATATAAAGGTAAGCGGGCGCTCCAATTTTTTTAAAGCTAAAAATTGTCTAAAATGAGAAACCCCAGTATAGACCGAAGTAGAAATAGGTTTAAACGTAAAGCAAAAAGTATTTTTTTCATTCCAGCTGTTCTTGTGATCATGACTCGCGGACACCTGTGAGTCAGACACTCAATCAGAAGAAAATGTTCTGGTTGCTCGACTTATCCTAAACTGGAGCTACAAAAGTAACAAGACACTCTTCCGATCACAGAGATAGAGAACTGTCAATCATTCTGATGCAATGTGATGTCATTTCATCGGTAGATTTCGTGGGGAGATTACAATGAAAGATGGCAGTGGCCGATTCTTGAAGACCCAATCTTAATTCATCTTCAAATTTTAATTATATTGATTATCTTTATTATTCAAATTTATTATTTTAACTTGTTTTTCATTGAAACTTAAGTTTAGTTTTTATTCATATAGACCGAGAATGGAGGAAACTATTGTTTGCTGGCCGATAATTAAAGAAAATTTACTATAATCTAATCCTAATTCATCTTCACATTTTAATGAAATTTTTTATCTACATTATAAGAATCTGCTATTTAAACTTGTTATTGTTTATTGAAATATTAGTTTAGTTTCACCTAATTACGGTGCGAAGAAAAAGTAAACAATTGTTTACAAAAAAAATTCAAAGACGTGTTACGATGATCACATTTGAAATATTTTCTAATTCTTAGCCTAATTGCATGTATGTCTAGTTATTTTTATAATATAGTTGTGGTTCAAGACGGATCTTTAAACCAAACTTCAACGAATCGTAATATTTACTAGTTCGCAGCGAAACCACACTAGTAGTGACTAGCTATTTTTATAGTTTTAGTTCAAACGGACCTGTCAATCAAAGTTCAACGCCTCGTCCTCGTAATTTGTGCCTAATTTGACGTAAAATCGCAGTGTCTTATTTTTATAGTTTAAGGATCAGTGAACCAAACCTCTATGCCTAGTAGTTTTTGCTTGCATATATGCGGCGAAATTGCAGTAGATTTCGGTATTTTTATAGTTAAAGACGGATCAGTCAACCAAACATCGACTCCTCATAATGTCTTGTTTTGTCTTGCCGAGTTTGATCTCAGGACCAGACCCCCCATATATATGGGTCACAATTTCTCAACGGTTCTGCATCGATCTCAGGATCACCCAAAATGAGATTAAAAAAGGCGGAATTCCGCCGAAAGGCGGAAAACTTTCATGCCTGATTATAACTGATTACTGGCCTTTCCATACATGATAATAACCCAACATCAGATAAACTATGCCCTCACGCAAAATAATTAAACCCCTCCGCGAGCAAAAGCAACAGAAAGAATTCCCGGAATGCAATAGAGGGAATACATCACGTAAAAGATGGCCATACTGCAATGACAGGAATAAGCATGCATCTGACGAAACAATAAACAGGCTACAAGAAACAAGCGATTATTTTTTTATATATATTCTAAATTAACTCATCTTATTTTCCAATGTTTTGAACCAAATATTGTTGTTAATAATCAATTTAAGAATTAAAACATGTTTTTCTTAAGTGAACTTGCATTTGCCATACCGAAATTTAAAAATGTTTCGTAATATACTATTTCATCTGCCGACTATAACAACTATGTGTTTACTTTTTCACTAACACCAGAAGTTGCCAAATAGCATTCCGGCCATAATATGCTTGCCATTCCGATTTATTTCCTGGTGTTTCTTCTATTACTTAATATAGGATTTAATAAGCTCTCATCATAATTATATCAGAGAAGATTTATAAATTGCAAACATTTTCATTTCATTATTCAGCAGCCAAACTTAACTGGCAGTTTCCATGGTAAAAACAGTTGAAATGACATAAATAAAGGCATCAATCGATGATTATGATATAATTAGCAATACCAGTTGGACTGTTTAAAAGAAATCTTTTTTGCAACACTTATTTTCCTTCACAACGGGAAAACTCATTTGGCATGTTTGAGAGAACATGTTGATATTTATAAAAGAACCTTTAAAAGAGTCATTCATTGCAGCATCCAATTTAGTCAACCTCTAATCAACAAAGTAAACAAAGGGGCTGTCAAATAAGATTTCACATTAATTTAACTGTACAGAACGCCTTGGAGAAGGAATGTACAACTACAAACTTGCAATATTTTGTTGGTCAGTTAGATAAGGGCTTTAAACTGAGAATTCTTATGATTTAACTCAGACAGATTAGGAGCATGCAATGAAAGTATGGCACTCAAAAATACCGTTTAACTAAAGGATTCATTAAAAGGAAATTATATTATATGGTCGGTTTACAGGAATTGTCAAAGACGATGCACATATATTTAGAAATGCGAGACATTAAAACGAAATACATGCAGTCAAAGAAATTCAGAAGTATGTCGGATAAAATCATTTTAAAAAAAACAGATTAGTAATAGATTATCTTCTATTACCTAACATGTTTTGGTAAATAATGTTACCTAACATATTTGGGTATCACATTTAAGCACGCTTAAGATTATAAAATGCATTACTTACTTAGTTAAATAAGTTATTGCAGAATTGTTGAAATGGATGAGTAATGAAAATCGTGCATTTTGCCATAGAAATTGTTTGTTTGTTTTTTGTTGAAAAGAAAGGTAATAGAAATCATGAATGTGAAACAAAAGTGGAGTCGCACCGAATTTCTTTTTGATTTACTAGAACGTTTAAACATATGGATAAACTTTAATTTACATAGCTGAAAAAAAAAGAAAGCTGTCTACCCTGTTATAGAATTTCCTATTACCACCAACTAACACTCAATAATCCACCATTTTGAATACTCTCGTATACACCTACACATTTTAACAAGGAAGTCTATCCAATCCAAAGAGAGTACCGTACACTAGTCTCTAAGCAATTTCTTATTCATACAGAAATATTACTTTAAAACTTACATTTTTCACAAAGGAAGCTTTTATTGCGTATGGAGTTTTTTCAACTACAGAAGAAATTTCACGTATGAATAGCTATAGGCAGAAGCAGAGGATCTACTTTGATTTGTAAAACGTGAGGGCGGAGCTAACAACTGATCTGATTTTCGAAATGGGTCTCTCTTCCCCATACCCCACTCTGATACTTCGCGGTGGGATGACCTTGTTTTTAGAAGTGCCAGATTGGCACAATTTATCGCCTCATATTTCAATTCAAGTTACAAAGAATTGATGTATTTTTTTTCCCTCTTAAGATCGAGAAAAGTACACTAGCCTTCGTACTTTATAAGTATTATGAATGAATTAATTTTTTGTGTGCTGAACTTTTGATATTCATGGAATTTTAGTAGTTGATGTTGAATAAAACTTTAAAATATGTTTGTGCATTAAAATATTGCTAAAGGCGCATTCACATGGCCTAGGAAATCGCCGGCATTTAGCTGGCTATTTTGTGAAGCCTTATAATCCCATTCACATGAAAACGCCGGCGTTCCGGAAAAGACGTATGCTACGTCACATCCTGTAGGGGAATTGTTTGTTTTGGTTTGATACTCGAGATGGTTTCTGTACTGTGTATTCTTTTTTAACGTTACTTTGTTAGTGATGTCGTCGCAAGAATTACTAAAGGGAATTCTTTTGTTAAAAATTCGATGCTTATTCTTTGCTTTTGCTGTGAGTGATTAAACAAAGCCGAAATGCATCATGGGGGAGGTGTGAAATCGTTACTACCCTGGGAGTGGGTACATTTCCGCACCCGCAATTTTCTCTACAGAGGAATTTTTTTCGCCAAACGCCGGTGATTAGCTGGCGTTTTCTATGCATGAGAACGGGCCCTACACGCCATATCCACCTGAGCTTCAATTCCAAATCAATGTATGAAAAAAAGCGGTTAGACAGGTTTGAGTAGTAGGAAAACAATAGCACGTGCTTCGATAGCTGTATAGG
This sequence comes from Hylyphantes graminicola, assembly GCA_023701765.1. Taxonomy (NCBI): domain Eukaryota; kingdom Metazoa; phylum Arthropoda; class Arachnida; order Araneae; family Linyphiidae; genus Hylyphantes; species Hylyphantes graminicola. Next base: position 275,837 of record CM043122.1, read on the forward strand.
ATAACATAATCACGTGCTTCCCGAGCTGATGCATAACAAACCACGGACGTCACATCAATGTTCCCCATTGTTATTTTTTGAAATGTATTACTAAAATTTTTGTTTGTTATTTAGTAACTAACTGAATTGATTTTAAGCAATGGGTCATACCAAGTTAGAAAATAAACAGTAGAGACATATTAGGCATGTTCACATGAGCCATCGAATCCATGGATTCACGAGCAAACTCAGCAATTTTCTCAATCTTGGGGATTTTCTCCCAGGCAGAACCGGAATTGCAGGGTTCATTGGGGGGTTTTGCAAACCCTCCAATGGAGGTGGGCTTGATGTTTCATACCATGGATTCGGCCACAGACTATCATTTGGGTTAGAAATCTTGCTCGGCCTCTTTTTCACCTAATGGGGATTTTGGCATTCCATGGATTCGATGGTTCATGTAAACGCATAGTCGATAATAAATAGTCCTATAGTCTATAATAAAAAAAAACATAAGAGGGTAGGGTACTTAACATTTTATTTTCCGGCTTGTGTGCTTGATCAAAGACCCGCTTATAAGCCTTCGTCAAATAAGACAGACACAGAAAGAGTTATACGGTCACAAAGAAAGGAAGTAAACCCGGGGTGAAGGCAGGAGTCGAACCCGCACCCGTTACGGCGCGCAGACTGCTGGCCTGCGATGCTAACCACTCGGCCATCCGGGCCCCAACATAAGAGGATATATAACAGCTGTTTCCGCAATTACCTTATATTGTTTGACCTTGAAATTTCGGTGCTGTCAATTAAATAAAAAGCGCTATATAGTTTTAGTTGTTGGGTGTTTTAAAACAGTTAGTACATATTAATACAAACAAGCTTCTTTTGAAAAAGAAATTACCTTTGAAACATTGCAAATAAAAATTAATCGAATTGCAATACGGGAAATCATTTTAATGAGAGTTGTTGAATAAACTAAATTGGAATTAATCCAATTTATTTATTTTTCAAATTTCAAACATTATAAAAAACCAGCTTTTAGTATAAAATTTTTAAGTAATTTCTTCCTAATATGAGTTTCCCTTAAGGGGTCATAGGAGTCTTAAAAATGTACAAAGAAAGTTACTACAAAGCATAGTTTCAATTTCATATAACTTTTTAACTACTCAATATATAAGTATATATTTTTATATGTAATTTTATAAAATTTATTTATTATAAAACAAATATTAATATTTATGAAACTTAAGCCAAAAATAAAATAAATGATGTCAAACATAAAACTATTTAAAAACATTGGGATTAGGCTTGCGCGGCAAATTTTGAGGTCAAAATTGAAGAAATGACTTTGTATTGTACAAATATGTACAAAGACTTATACATAGTTTCTATGCTCAATTTTAATGTTATTAAGGGGTCACATGAGTCTTAAAATTGTGCAAAGAAGATACTACAAAGCATAGTTTGATCTTTCATGTCATTTTTTAACTACTCAATAAATGAGTATAATTTTTTTATATGTAATTCTACAAAATTTATTTATTATAAAACAAGTTTTAAAATTTATGAAACTTTAGCCAAAACTAAAATAAATGATATTAAACATGAAGCTATTTGAACACATTGTGATTAGGCTTGCGCGGCAAATTGTGAGGTCAAAATTGAAAAAATGACCAAGAAAATGACTTTATATTGTACAAATATGTACAAACTAGGACTTATACCTAAATTCTCAGCTCAATTTGAATTAGAAATTATTTTAAGAACTTTTTTCTATAAAAATTAATTAAAATTAAAAAATTTTGATTTTACATTTTTTTAAAAATAATTTCTAATTAAAATTGAGCTGAGAATTTAGGTATAAGTCTTTGTTTGTACATATTTGTACAATATAAAGTCATTTTCTTGGTCATTTTTTCCATTTTGACCTCACAATTTGCCGCGCAAGCCTAATCACAATGTGTTCAAATAGCTTCATGTTTAATATCATTTATTTTAGTTTTAGTTAAAGTTTCATAATTTTAAAACTTGTTTTATAATAAATAAATCTTGTAGAATTACATATTAAAAAATTATACTTATACATTCAGTAGTTCAAAAATGACATGAAAGATCAAACTATGTTTTGTAGTACCTTCTTTGCACATTTTTAAGACTCCTATGACCCCTTAAGTTAGCGCTAGCATGGGCTTGTCCGCATGTAACACAAACAGGCTGCATTTTACAGATGGTCGAGCTATGGTACCTTATCTGGCAATTATGGGACTGGTTAACCCTGCCAGTCGGCTGGTACAGCTGGGGGGGGGGGACGATTCACCCCTCGTTTCTCGGCTGCTATTGATCAAGGAATTTTGTGTAAGGTGTCAATTTTTTAGGTGAGGTTACAGAAGAGCAGGAGTGTATTGATTGTGATTTTTCTAGGGAGGAAGTTATTCATCTTTTGAAAACCATGAAACCCAATAAAGCACCTGGGCCAGATGATATTTATCCTAAAATTTTAGTTGAGTGTGCAGAAGAGTTGGGAGATGTAATTCTAACTATTTTTAGGTCATCATTTAATTCTGGACAGGTGCCGGCTGACTGGAAACTGGCAAACGTCACTCCATTATACAAGAAGGGGCCTAAATCTGATCCGGGTAATTACAGACCAGTTAGTCTTACATCTGTTCTTGGTAAAGTTTTTGAATCACTGTTGAAAAAGCGCATTATGAATTTTTTGAATCTAATCATTTTCTTTCAGATTATCAATATGGATTCAGAAAAGATAGGTCTTGTACATCTAATCTGTTAAAATTTTATGATACTGTTACAGAGGATATTGATAAAGGCAATATGGTTGATGTTATTTACATTGATTTCCAAAAAGCTTTTGATAAAGTTCCTCATGATGCTTTGCTATTTAAGATGAAAAGATTTGGGTTAGGGACAGCCACGATCCGTTGGATTCAAAATTGGTTGACCAATAGAAAACAAAGAGTTCACATTAATGGTAGGTATTCTGATTGGAATGAAGTTGTAAGTGGAGTGCCTCAGGGCTCTGTACTTGGGCCAATTTTATTCATTATGTTTATTGATGATATCAGCTGGGGGTTAAATAGCAAGTTAAGTATTTTTGCAGATGACTTAAAAGTGACGAGTACAGTAAATTCTGTTGAGCAAATTGAGCAATTGCAAAGTGATCTAACGAAAATTACTGAGTGGGCTGCAAAGTGGGGCATGTCGTTCAGTGTGAATAAATGCCAAACCTTGCATTTGGGTAAGAACAATGTTAATTATTCTTATGTTTTACAGGGAGAAAGTATTCAAGACAGTGAGTTTGTTAAAGATTTAGGAGTTTTTGTGAGCAATGATTTTAAAATGAGTAAACAATGTGTTGAAGCAAGTAAGAAGGCCAATCGAATGTTAGGATATATTAGAAAAAGTATCACTTCTAAATCTAAAGAGATTATTTTGCCATTGTATAGGGGATTGGTAAGGCCACATCTGGAGTATGCTGTTCAGTTTTGGTCCCCCTTTCTCAGAATAGATATTGAAATGCTTGAAAAGGTTCAACATAGGGCTACAAAAATGATTAAGGGTTTATCGGGTATTGATTATGTTAATAGATTAAGATCGTTAAACATGTACTCCCTGGAAAATAGGAGAACAAGGGGTGATTTAATTCAGTTGTTCAAGTTCATTAAACAGGGAGACATGGAGGGCTTAGGTTTTACCTTAAATAGCCGGACCAGAGGGCATGGTCTGAAGTTGAATAAGTCATGCTTTAGAAGGGAAGTTAGAAAACATTATTTTTACAATAGAGTCGTCAATGAGTGGAATGCTTTACCAGAACATGTTGTGTATTCGAAGAGGGTGGAAGATTTTAAGAAGAATCTTGATAACTATTGGAAACTGGTAAAGAATTAGATTTATTTTGGACCAACCTTGCTGGGCCTCTGGCCTGTTGTTGGTCGACAATTTTTGTATTTGTATTTGTATTTGTATTTCAGAAAATAGCGTGAGAAATTGAGAACTGGCAACAAAAATTGTATAAAGGGTCGTCTACATATTAAAATGAGTACCAACTTTGAAAACTCCAATGGCAACACGCATTTTTTTTTGCATAAAAATGTTCAGCACCTTCAAAATACCCCATGTTCAAAAATTAATTATTTATTTTGCATTATTTGCAGAGATATTAAAGCCTTAATTTTGAACTCGTTAAGGGGCAAATCTGCTAAATGAAAAACTAATTCCTGTTCATAAATAATAATTAGTAATAATAAATTAATAGTCGGCAAGAAAAATTAAATAAAAAATTATTTTAATTACAAATAATTTCAAATAAAATTAATTTTTATTGTAAATAATTTCAATTGAAAATAACTTCAATTGAAAATTATTTTATTTAAAAATTATTTAAATAAAAAAATATATATTAATTAAAAACTATTTGAATTTTAGAATATTTTAATAATAATCATTTTAATGAAAACTATTTTAATTAAGAATCATTTTATTGAAAAACTATTGTAATTTAATATTAATTTTAATTGTAAAATAAGAAAAAAATTGACTTAGTTCTGCATACTCTTAGCATTTGTGTTCTTTATAAATTATACTTTCTATCGCGAGGGAATTTATTCTAAAAGCTCTTTTCTACTGAAGATATTCATAATTAGTCAACGTTGTTAGAATTCTAATTAATCTTTTGGACCAAGTCAATTAAAATTATGGTCTGAACATTGACAGCTTAGAAGTAGAATATTTTTGGTACAATTTGGTCAACAAGAAACCTGTTTTTGCAATCGTAGTTTTTGAGTAATTTATATTTAAAAAGTCTAGCATTTGTTGAAGTTGGACTACATTAGGGTTACTGGAATATCTGCGTATGAGGGTTGCGACATGATGCTCTCACCTGATTGGCTGGAGCATAGTCATGCTCCAGAGATACGGCGCTGTTATTTTTTTTCCGTAGACATTACACGGTGACTCAGCGAAGCTCTAATAAATCGCATCTAAACGATATAATCAAAGGAACGTAACCACTATTTGTTATTGGTTTTGTTTTTAATTATCTATATTCTTCAATATTTATTCTTTTTTGGATTAAAATTCATTACGGTAAAGCTGTAATCCATGTTTTAATACCGGCGTGTGTCATTGCTATGGAATAAAAAAGCTGTTTAAACTCGGAAAAAAGGTATAAAGCTTTTTTTTAAATCTGTGTATTGTAAATTAAACATCATGTGGACTATTACATTTCTAAAAATAGTATTTTTTATCATTTTACTACCAGAAAATGCCATTTTTAATATCGAATCTAACAGACGGTATATGGCATGTCTTTGGCATACGTTGGCGCAACAATAGTTGGCGGGGTAACGTAAACAAACCGCAAATCAAACTCATTGCTTACTTGAAAGTTGAAAACATTCTTATTTCTTCCAATCTAAGCAACAACATAATGTTTATATGTGTAAAACTGGAAAAATAACTACTTCTGTTTTATTAGCGAGTTTGGCTGAGCGATAACGATTTTAGCATGGCTCACCTTGGCTTGCTGGCGAAATCGAGTTTGCCAAATAGAAAAAAAATTACTTGATGCTTGCCAATGTTGATTTTTGAAGTTAGTAATCCTCGCTTAATCGGCTGTGGGGAGCCTTGTGGTTAAGATCTCGATCCCGTCATCGTAAGGTCTCGCGATCGAGTCTCAGTACCACTGAAGACCCACCGAATGTGCGGAGTACGTGCTCGGCTGGAATCGAAAGTCCTGTGAGTGGTCATTACGCAGTTTCCCATGGGTACAGGTCCCTGGAGACTGTTTCCCTCCCCTTCAGGAAAGAGTCTAAATTGTAGAGGTGGCGCTTGATAGATGGCAGCATCTGTCACGTATCTGTGTGTGCGTTGTGTCTGTCTGACTTGACGAAGGTTTATAAGCAGGTCGCTGACCAAGCACACAAGCCTGAAAATATATGTATACCAACCAGCCAATCCCCTACACGTGATAGAAATTTGTAAAAATATTGAAAATTGAAAAAATGTGCCAAGACTAGCGATAAGTATCATTCACAACAACCCCTCCAGGAACGTGTGACGTCATAATCTGGGCAGGTGGACAACCCTGTCCGAGCAGTTCCGTGCACAAGGAATACCGTGTGAAAAGGCCTTTAGAACGAAAGTTATAGAGAAGTTCGAAAATATTCACCATGTCAATAACCAACTTTTCTTACAGCAACACTCTACAAAACCTACTTAATATGATTTAAAATTAATTTTTAATAGAGTCCACGCAATTACGCAACGTACAAAAGCAAAGAACTAATCTGATATCTATTAAGAAGATCTTAAAAAAACTAGCGATTCATCCTTGTTCCTTTCCAAGTCTCTTTATAATACTATTACGGTCGTATCCACCAACCACGATTAGGCGCGGTTTATTCTCTGAACAGGTTCTAGTGCGGGACTAGCCGCAAAACGGTATCCACCAACACGTAATCGCGAGAATAAACCTAGACTAGTCGTTCGAGAATAAACCACCTATCGAGGTGGTTTAAACCTAGTACTACATTCCATCTACCAATAGCGTTCGAGCAGTTTTGCGAACATAAAAGATGGCCGATTTCTGACGAGTCTTATGATGAGGAAGATTTAAATGATTTAGAAAATTTAGAATACATTGGAAGGCGAGATATAATCGGAGTGGACACCAAATTTATTTAAGCTTACCAAAATGTTTTTCATAGTATATAAACTTTTTATTAACAATAAATAACGATGTATCGGAACATTGAAAATGTAACGATTTTCACATGCAGTAGCCCCATCTATATTATTTTTTGTGTACTATTTTCTACAATCCTTTTAATTTTATTTTCCTTGTAATGTTATACTTTTTTTTTTAATGAAAACAGTGTCTTCTTGGATCGTAACACTAATACTAGATATTTTTTTTTATAAAATTGACTAATTTTTTGAGCCAAACATATTTTAAAAAAAGTGTTGCTAAATCTTGTTCATTGGCGATCAGCAAGAAAACCAGGTCCCTTTCACATGAAGCAACTAAAAAATCCATTTTCAAATTGAAACACTACCAGAAGAGAGATATTACTACGAAAAAAATACTTCAAAGCACAATAAATAAACATATATATTTCACTTTGTTTTTTTACAATCCGTATTCAAAGTTAATCATATAATCCAGCCGGAAAATACATACACCTATATCATACCAACCAACCAACCAATCAAATAAAGCCTAAAATTGCAGTTGGCCAATCATAGAAGACTTCCGGTAGATGTTCTGCGGACGACTAAATCCTGCGCTGGTGGATAGGGATGCCGATTTAAAACACGATCAACCAGTTGGAGCAACAAAGCTAGATTAGGCTGTCTCAGGTTGATCCCGTGGCTGGTGGATACGACCGTTAGAGTGCCCGCCTCATGCGTTCAGGTCGTTGTGGAAAAACTCGCAAAATGGTAAACTCGCCATACATGAGAGCCAAACGTGACACAGTCATGTGACTGTGTAAGTTAGATGATGAGGACACTTTAGGTTTGCCAATGCGCAGCCCATTCTATCTAATGTCTCTGGTTTATGCCAATACTAGAGCCCTCTATCCCTACTGTGTAGAAAGAGATGCGACAATGGGGCACGAAATTGTCCAAGCCGGGTTGCCACGGCGAAACCACCGGGGAGAAACTGGTCAGGCTTGCTTCAGCTTGGCGTTTTATCGCTTTTCAAGTTAATATCGCAATGCAAGTTAATATTCCTTTTATTAATAAATCACAAAATCAAAAATTACTCAAATCAAAAATTCCAAATTTACCAATAATATTTAATAAGTAACACGATATTTTTAGGTTTTGAGCAGACGAGTCTATTTACCAAAAAAATCTTCGCCAAGATGTAGCCAACTAGAAAAGCAAGCGAATCAATGTTTATACTCGTATTTCAAGAAAATACGAAGATTCTTTGGATATTTAAACGGTGAAAAGATTTCTACACACACAAAGTGAATAAATACAGTTTTTTAAAACGAAATGAAGCAATATTTTATGCATAATATGTCTTAATAGCCATCATTAATACATTCAGAAAGCGTACTGTTAAAGGAAAACTGTCTTTTTTCTAACTGCTAAAGTATTTTTGAAGAAAATTATGGTTTTATAATATTCTTTACACATTTAGGAAGCTATAAATAAACATAAAATAGTTGTACTTTTCCTAAATTTTATGGATTGGTGACGATTGCAAAGGCTAATTTTTTTTCCTGTGCTAACTCTATGAGGGAGAAAACGAAAACTGCCCGAGGGGGACAATTTTGGACCTCGACCAATCAGGAGCGGCTGCCAATATGTCGCGTCTCTTTTAGAAGCAGTAGTGATGTAGGGCTCTAGCCAATACCACCTAGATTAGAAGGCCGGCGAACTAAATGCTTGACGTTATACTAGTGGACCGATTCTGTGGTTTTGACCAATGATCCTTCGTGACTAGATCTTGTATTTGAATAAATTTTTAAGATAAGATGAATCAAGATGCGACGTTAAGGCCTTTTCACACGGTATTCCTTGTGCACGGAACTGCTCGGACAGGGTTGTCCACCTGCAAAGATTCTGACGTCACACGTTCCTGGAGGGTTTGTTGTGAATGATACTTATCGCTAGTCTTGGCACATTTTTTCAAGTTTTCAATATTTTTACAAATTTCTATCACTTGTAGGAATTGGTTAGTTCGTATACATATATTTTCAGGCTTGTGTGCTTGGTCAGAGACCCGCTTATAATCCTTCATCATGTAAGACAGACACAACACACGCACACATACGTGAGAGATGCTTCCATCTATCGCGCGCTATTTCCACAATTTAGACAAGTCCCTGAAAGGGAGGGAAATAGTCTCCAGGGACCTGTACCCGTGGGAAAATGTGCAATGACCACTCACAGGGCTTTCGGTCCCAACAGATTTAACGAGCACGTACTCGGCATATTCGGTGGGTCTTCAGTCGTACCGAGACTCGATCGCGAGACCTTACGATAACGAGATCTTAACCACAAGGCTCCCCACAAAACGATTTAACAAGGAGTACTAACTACAAAAATAAACATTGGCGAGCATTAAGTAGTTTTTCTCCATTTGGCAAACTCGATTTTGCCAACAAGACGTCAGAGCTATACTTGATGCTAATTGGCTACCTATATCTCTCCGCAAAACCGGTTTACCGATTTTCGTGTCTCCTCGAAAAAAATTCAATGAAAAATTCTCTACAGCTGTTCTCCATGTTATTCCTATGGAAGTTCCGTGATCAAGGTGCTCCGCGTGAAAAGGCCCTTATTGGTCAACAAATCGAAATTGGTCTACTAGTGTGACGTTTTGTTACTTAGTTCTTCGGCCTTCTAATCTAGGTTGTATTGTTTATGTCCAGTGAGCCTGAGCAGCCATGTTGTGACGTCACACTTCGGCGGCGTATGTCCCGTTCTAGGCCGGCAGTCTGGCTCTAGGGGGCAAGAGAAAATTGGAAAATCCGAGCTACGCCGTCAAAAGCAGCAGGAATCCAGCAAATCCTTTTTCGTTCAGTCTAGAGCCCTACGGTGAATGCTCTTTCACATCTTCGCAAAACCATGACGTCAGAAATGCATAAGCGAATGGCAAAAATTGTAGCGCCATCTAGGTTTTTAAAGGACAAACAAAATCCAGTTAACATCAGTTAAACCCAAACTAATGAATATGTTTCCTCAGACAGGGGTGGTGGCAGCAGGGAGGTTATGAAGGCTCAGCTCTCCGGTCAGGCAAGGCAAGGCTAGCCGTCGGGATAAAACGAACTTATGATGCAGATGCAGGAAAAACATAATCCTTTTAAGTTATCCACCTACCATACGAGATAAATTTTTTGAAAACCATTTTTATTAAGCATATAAATATAATTTTAACACGTATATGGATAAAATACAGAAAAAAAAAATCGAGAATACAAACACCTCTTTAATTCATTTTTAGCTATTAAGTTGTTAAATTAGGGAGTAAAACTCTGTTAAGCAAAATCTTAATTCATAAAAACTACTTACGACAACCAAATTTCCTTTTACTAACGTTACAGTGCTAATGCTGTTAAAGGCAATGAATTAAAATATAAGGGATATATTGAGGAGGGGGAAAATTATTGTTCATCGAGACACGCAATACCAATGGTTTTCATTGAAAAATGCATTTTTCAGAAAAAAATTGTTGCTTTGAAAAACCAGCTATAAAAATGAAATTACTTATAAAACCCGATAATTCTAGTTCAGTGCCTATAAAAAAGTTCTATTAATATGCTGGAAACAAAATTTGTGAAGTTGTCTCTAAAACTTGTGAAATCATGTTTTATGTGAAAGTTAAAAAAAAAAAAAAACTTGAATTTCTCATTAAATTTGTTTAAACTAAAGATTACGCTTTTTATAAAGAACTATACAAAGAAAAGACTATTATTAGCAAAATGCTCACTTCGTTTCAATCGTAGTTCGTACAATCATCCATTTGACTTTGAGTGCATAAGTTTACCACTAAGCGATGGTGAAATGTAACTTCTCCGTAACTCTGACCCGTCATCAACCCCATACAGTGGGGCAGAAACCCCCAAGATAGACAAAAAAAAAAAACATTCATTACCACTGCGAATTTTCTTGACGACGGACGACTATTTTTGCGCTGAAAATATTTGCTTTTTTTTGCAAGAAATGAAAGAATACAGAGGGACAGACTACTAGAGTTATTTTTAACTTAAATTAATTTTATTGTATTTTAGGAAATATGAATTTTGATATAAATATTTATTTAATTAAAAGAATTACTTACCTCGTTTATTGATAATTTTTAGTGTTAAGATTAAACTAGTAGGTTTGTAACAGAATCTATCCCTTAAACCGCTTCCACACAACATTCGTGCAGCTTCTAATTTAAAGTTTTTAATGCCAAAAATAACTATTTTCCTTAACCGTGTTTCGCAGATTTAATTGTTTCAAATTGTCACAATTTCAGAAGTTTAATTGTTTCAATTTGTGAATGGCTCTTATAAGCAGAGTAGAAAATATAAAATATCTTGAACTATACGTCGATCAAATACTTAAATGGAAATTACATGTAAAAAAAGGTAAAATATAAGCTACATTTTGGTATTTATGCCATTTTATTATTGAAAAAATAATCTCAGTAAAATATTTAAAAAACAATTATACTTTGCGTTTATTCAATCAATAATACAATACGGCATAACCTCATGGGGTGGTGACTACATAAATAATATCAGACCTTTAATAAATACTCAATCCAGATGGATTCGACTGTTAAATTGCGATCAAGAAAATTTTGATATCCCTATTTTAACTGTAAGACAACTATAAGTATACAATAGTCTTCTATATTTATATACAAACAGATCATTCTGCACAATTAACGACCCTTATTTAAACTACAATTTAAGAAATACAACTATTTACAATATACCTGAAGCAAATAATGAAATCTTCCACAAAAACTTTATGTATTTAGCACCCAATTTTTTTAACTCTCTGTCTGAACAAATAGTAAGTTTAACTAATAATACATTTTAAAAAGAAATTAAGCGTCACATCCCCCCCCCCCCCCTAAATATTATATTAACACATACTGCATTTTATATACATGTATTATATACCATTTTATATAATTAATCATGAATATACATAAATTGTAACATTTTATACTTTTTCACCAACTTCAAGCTTGACATATATCCATATCCAGTTAAAAAAAACTTAAATTTTAGCCTCATTAATTTTTTTTAGATAAGATTGTTAAGTTTCATTTTAATTGTTACAAGGCCATTAATTTAATGTTATTCCTTCCTTTTTTTAAAGAAATTTCTTTGTATCTTCATATTGTGCAGATAATTATTTTATATTATTATTGTACTAACGAATCAACTGAAATATATGTATTTTTCTTGAACAGTTAATATTTTTTCATAAAGATCATGAAAATATTTTCGTTGTAAAAAATATAGATAATTTGTTTTAAATTAAAGTTTTGTGTACCTTTTTTGCTTGAAAATTATCTGGCTTTTCAATCATTTAATAATTTATTTAGCTGTAGGAAATAAAATGTATTACACTATGCGGGCACAATGCTACTCAAATTTAATGAATCTTTCATTTTTTTAGTACAATTTCCATTTTCTTATTTTTAAAAAAGAAATTAAATAACTAAAATAAATTATTTTTTGTATATGCAAACTGTTTTATTCATTTTATTCCAAATAAATGGAAGAATTAAACAAAATATCGATTTCAAAGAGAAATTTGTAAAATGCTTCAAATTACTTTTAATGTACTTTTAAGTAGAATCCTTCATTACATTATATTTTGATATATATATTTTCTAAATATGTAATACAATAATTATTGATTGAAAACAAATTTCAGTATTTTATATAATACTTAGTTTAGAAATATTTTACTTAAAAAATATTTGCACAGTTAAATTTTTCTTAAATTAACCAATACTGGAGAGTAGGTGTAAATAAAGGGATATATATTTCATTTAAATCCAACATTTTCAAATCGGTCTCTGCTTAAGTATCGATTAGATAGATGGCGCCACAATTTTTGCAATTCGCTTATGCCTCTCTGGCGTCATGGTTTTGCGAAGATGTGAAGGAGCATTTACCAGTGAGGTGGGCTCGGTGAATGCTCCTTCACATCTTCGCAAAACCATGACGTCAGAAAGGCATAAGCGAATTGCAAAAATCGTGGCGACATCTGTCTTATCGATACTTAAGCAGAGACCGATTTGAAAATGTTCGATTTAAATGAAATATATATCCCTTTATTTACACCTACTCTCCAGCATTGGTTAATTTAAGAAATATTTAACTGTGCAAATATTTTTTAAGTAAAATATTTCTAAACTAAGTATTATATAAAATACTGGAATTTGTTTTATGTAATGAAGGATTTTACTTAAAAGTATACATTAAAATTAATTTGAAGCATTTTACAAATTTCTCTTTGAAATCGATATTTTGTTTAATTCTTCCATTTATTTGGAATAAAATGAATAAAACAGTTTGCATTTTCAAAAAATAATTTGTTTTAGTTATTTAATTTCTTTTTTTAAAATAAGAAAATGGAAATTGTACTAAAAAAATGAAGTTATAAAAGATTCATTAAATTTGAGTAGCATTGTGCCCGCATAGTGTAATACATTTTATTTCCTACAGCTAAATAAATTATTAAAAGATTGAAAAGCCAGATAATTTTCAAGCAAAAAAGGTACACAAAACTTTAATTTAAAACAAATTATATATTTTTTTACAACGAAAATATTTTCATGATCTTTATGAAAAAATATTAACTGATCATGAAAAATACATATATTTCAGTAGATTCGTTCGTTAGTACAATAATAATATAAAATAATTATATGCACAATATGAAGATACAAAGAAAATTTCTTTAAAAAAGGAAGGAATAACATTAAATTGATGGCCTTGTAACAATTAAAATGAAACTTAATAATCTAAAAAATTTCAATGAGGCTAAAATTTAAGTTTTTTTTAACTGGATATATATCAAGCTTGAAGTTGGTGGGGGAAAAAATATAAAATGTTACTATTTATGTATAGATTATGTGGAAGATTTCTTTATTTGCTTTAGGTATATTGTAAATAGTTGTATTTCTTTAATTGTACGTAGTTTAAAGGGTCGTTAATTGTGCAGAATGATGTCTTATAGTTAAAATAGGGTCATCAAAATTTTCTGGATCGCAATTTAACATTCGAATCAATCTGGATTGAGTATTTATTAAAGGTCTGATATTATTTATGTAGTCACCACTCCATGAGGTTATGCCGTATTGTATTATTGATTAAATAAACGCAAAGTATAATTGTTTTTAAAATATTTTACTGAGATTATATATTTTTTAAATAATAAAATGCATAAATACCAAAATGTAGCTTATAATTTACCTTTTTTACATGTAATTTCCATTTAAATACTTGATCGACATATAGTTCAAGATATTTTATATTTTCTACTCGGTTTATAAGAGGGCATTCACAAATTGAAACAATTAAACTCCTGAAATTGTGACAATTTGAAACAATTAAATCTGCGAAACACGGTTAAATAAAATAGTTATTTTTGGCAATAAAAACTTTAAATTAGAAGCTGCACGAATGTTGTGTGGAAGCGGTTTAAGGGATAGATTCTGTTACAAACCTACTAGTTTAATCTTAACACTAAAAACTATCAATAAACGAGGTAAGTAATTCTTTTAATTAAATAAATATTTATATCAAAATTCATATTTCCTAAAATACAATAAAATTAATTTAAGTAAAAAACACCTCTAGTAGTCTGTCCCTCTGTATTCTTTAATTTCTTGCAAAAAAAAAAGCAAATCTTTTAAGCGCAAAAATAGTCGTCCGTCGTCAAGAAAATTCGCAGTGGTAATCTGGTAATGAATCTCCTCTCTTGCTCAACTATGCACCCCTGCAACAAATTCCCAGAAGCCATGCATGTGTCGGGGGAGTGACTTGTCCCCAAGTAGCTGGACACTTCCTCTTTTTTTTTTTTGTCTATCTTGGGGGTTTCTGCCCCACTGTATGGGGTTGATGACGGGTCAGAGTTACGGAGAAGTTACATTTCACCATCGCTTAGTGGTAAGCCTATGCGCTCAAAGTCAAATGGATGATTGTACGAACTACGATTGAAACGAAGTGAACATTTTGCTAATAATAGTCTTTGTATAGTTCTTTATAAAAAGCGTAATCTTTAGTTTAAACGAGTTTAATGAGAAATTCAAATTTTTCTTTAAAAAAAACTTTCACATAAAACATGATTTCACAAGTTTTATAGACAACTTCACAAATTTTGTTTCCAGCATATTAATAGAACTCTTTTATAAGCACTGAACCAGAATTATAGGGTTTTATAAGTAATTTAATTTTTTATAGCTGGTTTTTCAAAGCAACAATTTTTTTTTCTGAAAAATGCATTTTTTAACGAAAACCCCTAGTATTGTGTCTCGATGAACAATAATTTTCCCCTTCTCAATATATCCCTTATATTTTAATTCATTGCCTTTAACAGCATTAGCACTGTAACGTTAGTAAAAGGAAATTTGGTTGTCGTAAGTAGTTTTTATGAATTAAGATTTTGCTTAACAGAGTTTTACTCCCTAATTTAACAACTTAATAGCTAAAAATGAATTAAAGAGGAGTTTGTATATAGATTTTTTTCTGTATTTTATCCATATACGCGTTAAAATTATATTTATATGCTTAATAAAAATGGTTTTCAAAAAATTTATCTCGAATGTAGGTGGATAACTTAAAAGGATTATGTTTTTCCTGCATCTGCATCATAAGTTCGTTTTATCCCGACGGCTAGCCTTGCCTTGCCTGACCGGAGAGCTGAGCCTTCATAACCTCCCTGCTGCCACCACCCCTGTCTGAGGAAACATATTCATTAGTTTGGGTTTAACTGATGTTAACTGGATTTTGTTTGTCCTTTAAAAACCTAGATGGCGCTACAATTTTTGCCATTCGCTTATGCCTCTCTGACGTCATGGTTTTGCAAAGATGTGAAGGAGCATTCACCAGGGCTTCACCTACATCACTACTGCGTCTTAGACGCGACATATTGGCAGCCGCTCCTGATTGGTCGAGTTCCAAAATTGTCCCCCTCGGGCACTTTCCGTTTTGTCCCTCATAGAGTTAGCATAGGAAAAAAAAGTAGCCTTTGCAATCGTCAACAATCCATAAAATTTAGGGAGAGTACAACTTTTTAATGTTTATTTATGGCTTCCTAAATGTGTAAAGAATATTCTAAAACCATAATTTTCTTCAAAAATACTTTAGTAGTTAGAAAAAAGACAGTTTTCCTTTAACAGTACGCTTTCTGAATGTATTTATAATGGCTATTAAAACATATTATGCATAAAATATTGCTTCATTTCGTTTTAAAAAAAACTTATTTATTCACTTAATGTCTGTAGAAATCTTTTCACCGTTTAAATATACAAAGAATCTTCGTATTTTCTTGAAATACGAGTATAAACATTGATTCGCGCGCTTTTCTAGTTGGCTACTTATTGGCGCATCTTGGCGAAGATTCTTTTTGTAAACAGACTCGTCTGCTCAAAACCTAAAAATATCGTGTCACTTATTTAAATATGAAATTTTTGTTGCGAGTAATTTTTTTGTTGTTATTTATTAATAAAAGAAGATTAACTTGTATTTTGCCAGCTTGTTTTTGTTAGTGTAGTAGTGTTTATCTTGATTTTGAAAGAGGTACTCATTAGATTAAGGTCTAGTTTGATACCTTGTTGATAATTTTGTTAATAATTTGAATTAATTTCATAGGGAAGAGAGACTAAAGCTAGAACAAGATATCAATGTGTGTAAAGTGGTGGTAGAGTAATATATAGTAAAATAAATGTCAATTACCAATTTTTATTGTCATTTAGTTTCTATAATTATTAAATAAGGGTTTAAATAAAATATTTTAATTCATTTCAAACATTCAAATCTTGCATTTAATTTCGAAAATCAGTCGTTGCAGAAGTTAAAGCGAAAGTAAATAGTCTTCCCGGGAAGGATTAGTAAGATATGTAAGAAAAGCGATAAACCGCCAAGCTCAAGCAAGCCTGACCAGTTTCTCCCCGGTGATTTCGCCGTGGCAACCCGGCTTGGACAATTTTGGGCTGCATTGTCGCATCTCTTTCTACACAGTAGGGATACCAGTAGGGATACAGTACAATACCTACTCAGTTCGTCCATTGCGACGAAATAACGCACTCTGATTGGACGGTTCTCAAGTCAACGAAACTGAGGTTGCCTACTGTACTCTAGAGAACTGGCGATATTCTGTTTCTCCCTACTCGAGTTAGTTAAATCGTCTGTTTTAAATAAAGAGTTTTTTTTTTTGTTTTGCATAAAATTGTTACCAACACAAATGAAGTATTTTCTTTTAAAAACAGTTAATTATCTGCAATTTGTTCGATTACAAAAATAATTATAAAATGAAAGGTTTTGAATAATTAAAATTTAGTGCCAAAACTTCATACAAGTTCTCAAAATGAGAAGTTAAGAGTTCCATTATGAATTAAATTCCTATTTTCAAAGTGGTAATTTAATAGTTTTAATTTGAAATACAACACTAACTTGTTTCATAAAAAATATTTTAATTTAAGATAATTGAATTTTGGTAATTAATGTTTTCACCACATTAAAAAAGCTAAATTTCCTTTAAATTTACTACTAAATAACTATTAGTCCCATAAAACGATAATTTAGTTAGTCTTATATCAAAAGAAAAAAAAACATTTTAGTTTTATCTTGAATATTGAGGGAATTATTTTTAGTTAGATTTTTAAAAAAAATTAGTTTGGATTTAAAAAAACATAAAAAATGTTAGATGCGATTTTTAATGAACAACCAGTGCAACTGATAATTTGTAACTAACAAAAAATTAAAAACAAAATTAAATTGGAAATCGAATGGAAAAGGAGAACAATATTTTTTAAAAGTCGAGTTTGTATTTTTTTAAAAAATTTGACATGGATGACCACTGTTTGTATTAGAAAAATTTCAGGAAGTTGTCAAATCTAATACAAATCGGCATTGAATGATTGCTTGAGAACTGTCCAATCAGGGTGCTTTATTTCATAGCAATGGACGAACTGAGTAGGTATTGTGAACATGCCCTCAGGGGCACGGTGATTCCAGGCTGGGCTCCCGTAAAGGCGAGCGGTGGGTTGGAACAGGTTCTTCCGTCGCCTCGAGCGCGAGCAAAAGTGACCACTCTCCTCAACACCTCAGTGGGGGGAAAATCATGATTTGATGGCTCATGTAAACGCGCCAATTGACATTTGCACGAGAGTAAATCAAGAAGAGCTCCAACCTTGCTGGGCCTCTGGCCTGCTGTTGGTCGACAATTTATAAGGGGATCATTCTCAAAAAGTGTTACAATTAAATCTTTCAAATTGTTCACAAATAAAGTTGGCTTTTATTTGAAATATTTGCTACTATTACATAAAGAATTTTTATCTAATGAAACTCCACAAAATATATAATTTTTTTAAATCATTTATGCCTCAATTCAAATGTTTGCACTAAACACAATGCTATTAAAACACATCAATGAGTACGATATATTTATTTTAAGTTATAATTATATGATCTTGTTCTTTATATGTATATTTATATTTTAAATATTGGTAGAAAAACTTAAATGTTTTTTTATGCAGTTGAAGTAAAAATTCATCACAATAAAATTAAAATAGTACAAGCAATGAAATCTGTAGGACATCATTTGTAAAGTTTTTTTGAGACTGATCTATAAAACTAACAAATCTCAAAGAAGAGCTTAGTGGAAGAATGTGCTAAGAAACAAAAAGGTTAAAACGAGATAATGAGCTTCAAAGTTTTTAGTTTGCAACTTTTCTTTCATTTGATAGTTATTTTGGCATAATATTTTAGTTTGATTCTTCAAAATTCTTGGTGGCTTTTGGCTTAGAGCCGTAATCTAAGTAATAACAATAAAGTTGCAAAACGCACTTGACACTTCATTCACTTGGCACGTTCTTCCTCCGAAGTGCTTCAGATTTGTGTCAGTCGTTCAGTAAAAGAACGTGCTAAATGACATTTTTTAGGTAATTTTGATCCATACTCGATTCATAATTACTGTTCTAACCTTCTGATTTCAATTTTTTTGTTTGAAAGTTATAAAAATCATGAGTATATTTTATAACGTTTGTCCGCCTAGGGGAGAGCAGAGCAATGCCGCCACCCCTTGAATCTCGCCAGCGGTGCATGTGGGAGGGGGGCTGTGGGCGCTGACCTGTAGCAGGAAACATAGTAATTTGTAGTATAGACGCTAATGGCCGTGCGGTGAGTTGGTGTAAAATGTTTTGAAAAATACGGTTTTTTAGTGATTTTCATCTAATTTTGGGCCTTTTGAAGGAGATAAGTGACTGTAATCTCTAAGTTAGATAAACCAGTTATATATCAGTGAAGAGTAATTATTTGGCTATTTTATCACGTTGTTAGTTTGGACGCTGGGCTATCTACCTTTCTTTAAACAAACCGTTTATGCCATTTTGTCTTACTGGGCTAATGCCGCCACATCACTCTGGGGTTATGCCTCCTCATGCAAGAGGATGGCGGAATATAATCCGTAAAATAGAAATTTCATATATTGGCCCTACAACCTATTAGTTTTCGTTCCAGATGCCACGTATCCAAAAAAGAATAACTGAACTGGCCAAATAGACCAACGAAACTTAAAAAAAAAACCATCTGCATAGTTAGTTGCCATTTTTTAGTTTATGTCAATGTCAGGGAGAGAGAAGAGGAAGACCCAGAAAAAGATAGATAGATGTGAAAAAAATCTAAAAGACATGAAAATTAAGAACTGGAAAGCAAAAACCAAAGACAGGCGGCTTTCTAGTCTTATTGTAAGAGAGGGAGAGGCCATGGTTAAGCATGGACTGTAGAGTTAAATAGAAAGTTAATAAAAGAGATGTACCCTGTACAATTTACCATTCCAAAGCTAATTAAACCTGTTTTAGTTCTAAATGTATTGCTTTATTATATCATTTTCCATAAAAACAATTTTATTCAGTTTCTATTAAAGATTTAAATTTTAAAAAATCACCACAAGATAAGGTATGAACTGTAGTATGCTATGCTCATTACAATTTACATTAATTGCAACACTATTCTGCATGAAAATTCAATTTCTCTTAAGGTGGCGCTCCAATCCCTCCCCTAAGTCTGACTCCATCCGTCCTCCTGCCACGACAACTTCTTCCCGTCCAAATTTTTAAATTTCTTTTTTTGTTTGAAATGTTCAGAGACCTATCCTTAACATTCGTCAGTCTGCGAGTCCCTACTATAACCAACCGGGCTCAAACGATCGTGCGGGTAGTAAAGAGAATGTTCAAGCTCTTCAAAAATATCGATACGCAGCAACTGATCTGTACCATTCGTTATTTGTATAAAAAATGATTTTGTTTTTAAGGAGATGCTGGCATTGTTGTTAACGTATTTTTTTCGATAAAACTTCAAATTTAGCCTCATAATTTTAATTCAGCGCCACCTGACCGCCGGTCGAAAAGGGATAAGGATTTCTGCGAGTATGTAACTTAAAAGAAAGTAGGCTATATTAGTACGTAATTTGAGAACTTCTTGTTATATGAACTTGTTACAGGTTATATGAGCAAGTTTTTGCTAAACATTCATTGAGTATAATCATCATTGTCAATCAACACCTTAAGCAATGCTCTAAGGTTACAGTTAAAAAGCTAGACATTTTGTGTAGAAGGGCGCTTATGCCACGCCTTACACAGAAAAACATTTAACACAATAAATGTTTATGAAAATCTAAAAACCTCTTATAAATGGAATATTTTATCAGCAAGAAAACGTGTCACTTGTTTTTAAAGTTAATAGAAGCTGAATGCCTCTGACGCATGCACACGATTAAATTTCATCCTTGTCCAATGTCCATACAAATAATAAGCGATATAGAAGGAATTATAATGATACTACCGTGTTCAAGGTGGCACATTGTTTAAGGTGTCTACTTCAAGATCGAACCTTTTCTGGAGTGGGGAGTTTCAAATCCTACTTCCTGCATCCTTTAAATCGGATTTGTATTGGGAAAAAAGTAGAAGAAATAAAAGTTTTTTTTAAGTGCTTAAAATATTTCTGAATGTTACAGAAAGAGGTTTCTGAAATACTTGAAAACGTTTTCGAAAATTACATAAAAAGAAAAAGTATACAAATTTATAAATGAATTATTATAAAAAATATTTTTTACAAAACAAAGCAATATCTTGATTAGACTTTTACTTAGGTACCTCCATTCTATTCACAATTTCAAGCAAAAATACAGCTTTCCGCTTGCTTCTTAATTTCACTTTAATAAATTTAGGACATAGCACAAAATGAGTCCGATTGCTTTAGAGATCAAACTGAAAATGGCTTTAAAACGATTGTCGTACCCCTCATTCATTTTTTTGAACACATCAGATGCTTTGATGTACTTTCCGTGCAATGTTGTTTTAGCGCAAAGCTCTATGCGATCTCCATTGGCAGGTGCAATGTTGTTTTATTCATACCATCTGTTCACTGATTTGCTCACTGCTGCTTTTAACTTCTTTTTTTTAAGAATAAAAAAAGAAGTTATTGAAAGCAGACAATATTTTCTAAAATGTTAAAACCTTTAACCATAATTAAATTCTAAAATGGAAATGCATTTTCTCTTATTTTGCTAAATGCACTAAAAGCCCAGTTATATTCAATATAAATTGTTTTCATTGGTTATATTTAATTAAAGTTAATTATAAAATATTAATTGCATTTTGTTGAATTGGTTTTGGTTAAAACTACAGAAGAACCATTTGTTTTGCTATTAATGCAAGTAAAGCGAAAAAATATCATTTAGCCCGTTCTCCCACTGAACGATCGTTCGGAAACGGGACTATTTCTGTGAGAAAATATGCTACGGATCCTTAGCATTTCTTCTTTTGAAAAAGTGATGAAAACGCGTCTGCCTGCCAACTTCGTTTACGAAAAATGCACTAAATTGAATTTTTCTAAAAAATTGAAAGCGTTTATGTTTAAAGGAGGTAGTAACATAATCATCGACAGAAAAATTACTAAATTTTTTCAGAAATGTCACTTATGAGACTTCCAATATTATTTTGATTTGATTGCCATTTGAAATATTATAAAACCTCCAGGTTTCATGTTTTTATTAATATTTTACAATTTTTTTTAAATATTTTTTTTTAAGAATCTTGATCCAATGAATGAGTCTATTTTAACATTCTCAGATAGGAGAGAAAGTCTTCAGCCTTTACTCCTCCTGATGTTCCCTTTCAGAATCTGGAGAGAGAAAAAAATAATTTTAATATTTTTCAAAACTCCGATAAAGCTAATTTTGCTTAGTTTTATGGGTATCTTGATTGAGAGGCTGACAAAAAAAGCATATTCTTCCAAAATTGAAACACTTTTTCAATTAAATCACTCCTAAAATGCACATAGGCTGGGTGTAAAAGTGAGCCTAAATGGTTGTTTATATAAATCTGTGTCTCTAACTAGTTTCTAGCCCTACATATGTTCATAACTAGTAGTCCAGTAAACCTTTAAAAAAAGGAGCCTATCTCAAACAAACCGAAATTACAAAAAAATAAATAAATTAAAAACTATACTACTCTTCACAATTATGGGTTAATACAATTCCACATTTTACAAGTTCGATTTCTGTACACTATATAAGGCAAGGAACTATATATAACACTATATAGGGAAAGAACACTATATAAGGCACACTATATAGGGGGGGGGGGGAGATATGAGGGTAAAATCGAGCAAAGGGAACGTAGTTTCATACCCTCATTTTCCACCAGGGTGGAGGAAAATGGGGGTAGCCCAAATTTAACAATATGATTGAATAAAAAATCATTAATATAAAGAAAAAATTGAAACAAGCTCATTCCTAATATTCATCTACACTTCTATTTCAGAAAAGCTTACTTAGAGATAATAATAATTATAATAGTAGAATAATAGAATATTTGAAGAGTACACGGGAAAAACCGATTGATTTTTCAGAGAAGTTTCCTTAGCAGGCCACTTTGGCGATGATAGCGAGTGATCGCCTAAACCTGTGTAAGGAAACCAGTTCCTACCATAGATATCATAGTTAAAGTAATTGAGTGGCAGATCACGTGACCTCCAATGCTATCGTCGGGACGCGCAAGCAATGAAGTCAGTGTTGTAGGTCACATGATATGCCAGTGTAGTACTATCTCTGTGGTTCCTAGCTACCAAGTTCAGGCGATTGGCGATCCCGACGCTTGGACCAAGCGAAGAAGGAGAAAAACCGGTTTTATATCGCCAAGCAGGCAGTTGCGGCCGTCCGCCTGATAAATCAATCGCTTCTTCCCGTGTACTCTTCATTTATGTATTGCCTCTCCTATTAAATTGAGGCTTCTGTAAAACTTTACAGATTGCATCAAACTTTACAAAATAATCTTCATCGTATATTTCTGGAAATGTAGAATAGTTTGCATCTTTGATTTAGTTAAGTATTTTACAGGATAGTTTGTATCATTTAGTAAATTACTTGGAAATAAAAAAAAAATGCACGCGACAGGTTCGCATGGGCATATTCATAAAGATGCATTGGTAAACTTAAGGCTGCTCATCACCCCCATACTAGGTCATCCTTCGATCGGGCTTGCTAATGGTAAGTCTATGGGGAAAACAATAAAAACAATGAAATTATAAGAATATTTTGATGTGTTTTTTTTAATTCTCAAAAATCCAATAAAATTGTGCTTTTAGAGGTTATTTTTTAAAAAAAAAACGTTATTTACTATTTTTAACCGAAATTTTTTTATATTATAAAAAAGTAAATAACGTTTAAAAAAAAAAACTCTAAAAGCACAATTTTATTGGAGTTTTATGAATTTAGAAAAAAACCGCATCAAAATATTCCCACAATTTTTTTTAAAATAAAAACCATTTTCCCCCCATAGACTTACCATTAGCAAGCCTGATCGAAGGAGGACGGGGTATGGTGGTGATGAGCAGCCTTAATACAGTAAACTCCTGATTATCCGCGGGCCACAATCCCCCGTTTTTTTCCCCTTCAAAAATAATACTTTAACAAAACGCTGAGAAAAGAAATTTATCTGTTTCAAAACTTGACAGAATGCATTTCAAGAACAACGAATTCATTTTCAGAACGGCGAATACATTTAAAGAACGATACATGCATTATAAAAACTACGAATGCACTTAGATAAGAATGACTACAGAAAACCTGGTGTGTGCTAAAATGTGTTCTGCCAGGTGTACATCAAGAGCTATGTCATAAAGAGTCAATTGTAAAATAAACTATCAGCGATTTTAATTGTACTGCGTTGCATGGTTCTGGCTGATTTGTCTCATAATACTACTTTAACTCTATTTTACTTTTATCTAACCCTGAAACAATTTTGAGGATATTTTCTTTACTTTTGCAGATTATCCGCTAATTCGCGGATGCCTTGCCACCCAATTCCGCAGATAATCGGGAGTTCACTGTACATTAATTTAAACAAATCCCATTAAATGAGTTTTTTAATAACAATGTATATTTTAATTACTTTAAAATGGTTTTTAAAAAATATACTCCAATATAATCCAATTTAAGTTCATTCCATGAACAAAACTCTTGCATGCATAGCCAGTGGCAGATTTCCAAATGTGCCGCCTGTAGGTTGAACCAAAATTTGCCGCCCATAGGGTAGGTGGGGGAAAAAATGATTCAAAAGTTGATAACCAATGGTTTATTTAACTAACTCAGCAAAAAATTAATCATTCAAATATACTTTTATAGCCTTTAGTGCAAAACCTTCCCTGTGATTAAAATATCGATGGAACTTATCTTCAGTAAGAATAACTCTTGTGTAGCTCTAGTGTGACGATATTTCCAAACTAATATAACCTATCTTCACTAAGTCCTCTTCTACACCTCTTCTGCTTCAATGTTTTTTTTTTCTACTAAAGTTCAGAAAATTCACTCTCACACAAGTAACTGCACAGTGCACATGCATCATGTTGCTTACATAACTCATGCGTACCACCTGAAATATTCCTGCGTACCACCGGTTGGGAACCTCCGAACTAAAGGTTGACCTAACCGGTGAAATTCGAAAAAAAAATTCAAAATTTAACATTTCTTTTTTACGGCCAAAATTTATTAATGATATTTCATACTTTAAAAATTCAATAATGTTGTTCAGTTGCATACATTTTTATCTAAAAAAAATATTGTAAAATTTTGCTCAAAATTTTAAATTTGCAAGAAAAGATTAAAATATTCCATTTTGATGAAAAATTAAAATGTATTACTTTATAACAATTAATTTATAATTAGTAATAATACATTAATAGAAACACTTTATTTACCAAGAAAAATTTGAAAAAAAATTCTTCAAACTAATTATACCTAATTAAAAAAAATAAACTTAAAAATTATTTTAATACAAAATTTTTTTAATTAGAAATAACTTAGGATAATAATTTATATTGAAAAATTAAACTCCCTCCCTACCAGAAAATATTTCTAGTTGCACTTTTTGCACTAAAACACTTTTCTCACTATTAGAACAAAAGATTTGTTCATAATTTATTATTATTTTTTTTAAATTGAGTTTTTTTGGTTAAGGGGAACGGGGAGGCAAAAAATGTCAAAAATATCGATTTTGGTATTTTAATAAAAAGTTATAAGCTTGAACTTTTATCTTTAAGAACATATCTTACTTTTAACGATCCGAAAAGAATTCGAAATACAGTTGGAGTTTTCGT
This sequence comes from Hylyphantes graminicola, assembly GCA_023701765.1. Lineage (NCBI taxonomy): Eukaryota > Metazoa > Arthropoda > Arachnida > Araneae > Linyphiidae > Hylyphantes > Hylyphantes graminicola. Next base: position 301,180 of record CM043122.1, read on the forward strand.
AAACACGAAATCCGAAAATCGTCCGTTAAGTGGAAGTTATTATTTTCTTTACTTGCCCTTTGCTCCATGAGTGTTTTGTCGTACATTCGAATAGTTCCTTGCGATTCAAAAATTTGTGCATGGATTTTGAAATCTGATAAAATTTTTTAATATTTTACTCAGGTTTACTTTTAGCATATCATGAAAAAAAAATCAAAAATTTCCAAGTAACATAAATTTTTAATTTTAATTAACCAATAGGACAAATAAAAAATCCATGCACAGTTTTGTTAACATATATTTAAATATATAAAAAACAAAAAATTAGACATTTTAGAAAAAAATTGAATCGCAAGGAGCATTTTTAAAAAAGTTTAAAAAATGTCATATTTTTTAAATAAAAAAACTACAGTAGAACCTCGATTTTGCGACCCCTTCGTTATAAAGACCGCTTCGGAAAGTCCCAAACATTTTACCATAGGAATAGTGTTAAAACCCCCTCTTTTTTGCGACCGAGAAACAAGCAATTCCTCGATATTGCAACCGAATATTTGTTGAAATATCAGAAAAAAAGTTGCTACAAGAAGCCATTTTCGTACTTGCTTCAAAATTTCAACTAGTGGAAGTGTTTGAATGAAGAACCTTTTTGCTTTTGTTTGTACACAATGAAGAAAGTCCTCTCCAGCGAGGAAAGGGGTCGAACAATGGATGAATAGGGCAGAGATTAATTCCGGGAATACGCCGGGGACCAGTGTTGGAAAAGAAGCCAAGGTCAGCTCAATTTTTCACGCATTTTGTAATTGGTTGTTAAACATAAATGTAGAGAATACACCACCGCATTTGACCATACTACTGATACTGACCTCATACAATTTGCACGTCTACAAAATGGCACTTAAAAATGAACATAGCCAAATTTCTGTCGATGTGAAATGTGTGTCATCGCTAGTGTGAGAGAGAGAACAATGCAGAGGATTTTCGACAAAAAATAACAGAAATGGATAATGCCATAATTAAGAACCCTGTCGAAGAACCCTGAACCCTTGAAACAATCTTTAATTACTTCATTTTTATCTACACAATAATTGTAAATACAAACGTTTTTAGAGGTATGTAAACGCGCTTTCTCATTTTGTAAGGTTTTTTTAGTTAAAATTCTTTATAACGTCCTTTCGATTTAACGACCGTAAGTAGTTGGTCCCGAGAGCGGTCGCTGTATCGAGGTTCTACTGTATTGCATATTGTTTTTATTATTTTCCATTATTTCATCCATTTCGGTCTGTAACTTTAAAAAAAAATAATTTGCCTCCCCGGTCCCCTTAACTTGATATTTTTGCACAATTTCAAATTTTGAAAAAATCTTTTAGTATTTTGTCATTCATAAAGAAACCTATGCGCAATTTTTCAGCTCAATTAGAATTGTATTGCAGAAAACCTTGGTTTTTTCAATTCAACTCAACAGCAAGTCAGCCACTGCTGTGTGATCTTAAAAAATGCAATGCAAAATAACTTAACATAATGATAAAATTTTCAAACAGCTAACAGGCTTTGATGAAGATTAAATGCTTGGAAAAGATTGTTTACTGGGAATGCCCCACAGTAGCAATTAAATTGTTGATGAGAGCTGAAAAAAAAATATTCTTTTTGACAATGTAAGTGATATTATTTTAATTACCTTTATTTTCTGAATTTCTATTCTGCCTAACTTGTTCTATGAGGTCAGGATTGGCTGCCTGCATTTGTTGAGCCAAATACTGCCCTCTGAAAGATATATGTAAGGTTCTTATCAATAATAAATACAATAAAGTAAAATAAATACATGAATGTAAATCTTTAAAATCCTTTCTCCAACAATTTTTCTGATTACTGTGGACTGGATTATGCAGAAAGTGACAGAAAACAAGAGGGGTATTAGATGGACACTTACTGAGTTTCTTTGTGACCTTGATTTTGCTGACGACCTATGCCTGCTAACTAATACCCTTAAAGATATGCAGGAAAATACAGGTAGACTGAATACTGAAGCAAAGAAAATAGGGCTTAATATCAATCAAAAGAAAACAAAAATTTTAAAAATCAACCCTAAACAAGCAAATGACATCCTCCTTGAGAATCAAAAACTAGAAGAAGTGACCAGCTTTACACATATCTTGGTAGCACCATCAACAATAAAGGTGGAACGGACGAGGATATCACTATCAGACTAAATAAGGCACGAGGTAGCTTTGCAATGTTAATCAAGTTTTTTAAAAACAGGGCCACCTCTATCGCAACTAAGATCAGAGTTTTTAACACTAATGTGAAGTCTGTCCTTCTCTATGGATCTGAAACATGGCACTGCAATAAAACTAATGTGAGAAAGCTTCAGGTTTTCATTAACAAGTGCCTTAGAAGGATTCTTGGCATTAAGTGGTACCATAAAATTAATAACGAAGAAGTTCTAAGGAGAGCAAATCAGATACCAATTGAATTTGAAATTAAGAAACGAAAGTGGCAGTGGATTGGTCACGTATTGCGAAAAAATGAAAAATTCAAGATAAGACAGGCGTTTGACTGGAATCCCCAGGGGCACCGAAAGAGGGGAAGACCAAGAAACACTTGGAGACGGACGATCGAAAAAGAACTGAAGGACGTGGGGACAACATGGCGGGAGGCGAAACATCTGGCCACCAACAGAGTGAGATGGAGGAAATTGACGGAGGCCCTATGCTCCAGTGATGGAGTGACAGAGGGCTAAGTAAGTAAGTAAGTAAATCTTTAAAAACATCTTTTTCATGCAAAACTGTATTGGAATGACAGTATTTTAAATAAAAGAAAATTGTATTAACGTACAATGTAAATGTCAAACATTTCTTGATACATGCCCATTAAACATGGTTCAGACGTAAAAAAAATCACACTAAATAATAAACCCCTAAATTTAAATACCATTTAATGAATATGAAATATGGTAAAGTTCTGTTTTATTTATTTTAAGGAAAATAATTGGACAGCCTAAAGTGCGTTGAGTCCTGCTGTTTCTCCACGAGACTGAAGCAGAAGGTTTGGTCAGTTAGAAACTAAACCTGTATTGTTTTACCCCTAAGCTAGCCTTATCCTTAGTTTATCTGAAGGGATGAAAGGTTAAGCAAAGGATTCAAACCTTGTATCAGTTGCACAAAGCCACGATGCACTGGACTGGTCACATTAAAATTTGTCGTTGTCACTATAAGTTTGTGTTGGATGCCAGACCAATTAATTTAGGCTTCAACCGACGTTCAAAATTACGTGGCTATTCAGCAATATTCTTCCTGCAGCTCTAGTTCAAACGGTACAATAGACTCCTGGTCGCAGTGCTTGGCAATAACAGAGCCCCCCCCTACAATGTCATAAGCCAAGCTCTAGTGCAACGTAACTTTATCCCACTAACAATAAAACCCTTTTGTCAAGTTAATTGGCCGCATCTTTTCAACAGAACAAAGCTCAATTGTCAAAGATTTGATTTTCAGATCTTCTGCTATCGGACCAGGTCAATTTCAAAACTAATTAAGGTATTGAAAAGTTACTTTTAAAAAGTAACTCTGCAACTCTTAAAAAAATAACGAATCACAGTTACAGGGTTTCAAGTGCTTTATACCTGTTTGGTTTGGAGCAATTCTGGAGCAGTAAAATTTCTGTCTTGAAGCATCAAATCCTGGTTTGGTGCAGTAAATTTTTATTTCAAATTAGGTTTTCAGAGGTGCAAAATGTCATTTTTGAAGCATAAAATGTGTACTTCAGAGTTACAAATCTGTTTTACAGAACAGTATAACCTCAATATATTTACTTTTGTTTAAACGCAAGTTATCCTAAGAACAACACAGTAAAAATATGCAATAATCAAATTATAATACTAGAACCAACATTAAATTTTTTAAAAAAATATAACTGCTAATTAAAATTAATTTTGTATAACTACTTAATTTTTCTTTTTTTGCAATATAACCTTGCTTGTCTCTATTTTTTTCTAATGTTTCTAGTGTGTTTTCTACTACCGTCAGTGCGGGTAACTTTGGCCAAAATCAGAGTTTTTTTCACAAAAGAAGAAAAATTTAACTTCAAAAACGATTTAAACAGTTAAAAATCCTTATGCATTCTAAGTATTGTACATTTAGGAATAATTTTCAGGCATTTTTGTTACATTTTATAAATTAATAAAAAATTGGTATTAATTTTAAAAAATAAGACACTGTTAGGAGCCGGGCGGGTAACTTTGGCCACCCAAGAAATACATAAGAAACATACTTTTTAACATCCTTAAAAGCTGTGTTAACGATTTAAATAGCAATATTAAAACTTTAAACCCAAAAATAACAAAGTTATAAGACATATAGTTATTTAAAATGGCATATAACTTAACATTTACATTGCAGTGCATCGTGGAATGGCATTGCACGTTGAATACTAGTATTGTTTGTCGCTTAAAAGAAAGAAAAATAAACTTCTATTTTAATAAGGAAAAAAGAACTTTTTTGAAGCAAGATTTAATAACACATATATTTGTAAAAAGCAAACGATTTTATTATAAAAGGTGAAAATAATATATTTATAATTAGGAATTTGAAAATGTTTACCTTTCGACATTTGTGATTTTGAGTGGAATACGTATCTTGCATTCTATCTATCTTTTTAATGTTTAAAATCATGAGATTTAAAAAAAATATATCTAAAAAATGAGTAATCATAAAAGTAAGAATTTTTTCAAAAATAGTTAAACTTAATACACTTTTACATACATTTTTTAAAGTGCAAAGTTCCATAAAGAAATATTTACATCTATGGCCAAAGTTACCCGCATTCATCGGCAAAAGCTTCCCAATTACAAATATTTAACTACATCATAAAAAGTAGTCAACTTAGAATAAAACAAATGGTGTAATATTCTTCCTCATTAATAAAAGAATCGAATAGAGTGTTTTATTTAAATATTATCAATACTTTTTTAAGTGTTCCAGACAAAAGTTGGAAGAGATGGATTTTTGTCATTTTCTGCTCGTGAGAAAGAAAACAGCATTTGTAGTATTGCCAAATTTAGAATGAGATTTTTTTTTACATGAAATGAACGGCGATATTTCCATCTTTCCAAAAATGTAAAACAATTTAAGATGAGATCATTTTATGAAGAGAAATTAAGAAACAAATCTTTTTCCGACGCGTGGCCAAAGTTACCCTCCGTGGCCAAAGATACCCGCTTTGACGGTATTTGGGATGACTCGTCCAACAAAAACTGTCCGCTTTCTATGTCAGCGAAGTTTTTTTTCTTTTAGTCCTTCCTGTATTACATAATGTATTAAAGTTTTGTTTGATCAATTATTCTAGGGCTTTTTTTGTTCTCTATTATGTGTGCTTTTATTGCTATTGCATTCCTTCTTTTAATAATGGGTTGCACTTGCATTAAAGTTCTTAAAACAGTTAAACCGGAATTTAAAAAAAGGCAATCAGCAAAATTATTGATAAAAATTAATTTGTTAAATAATACTACAATCTACAGCTCTAAAAACCTCTACCACCGGAAATTACGCCAAATTTATATTCATTGATTTTTTGCTAACATTATAAATTCCGGCGATCTGAAAATCATGCATTTTTGGCTATCAAAACATCTGAAAGCTTTGGCAATCTAAAAATTAAAAAAAAAAAATGTGCATTCCGCAATTGACGAAACCCCCGCTTTCCGAAATTTGCGAAACTCCCGCTTTCCGAAATTCTTGAAACTCCGTCGATCTGAAAGTCGAGAAACTCTGGAATCAAAATATTTTTAATGAAAAAAAAACTTAAAATCAAAATATTTTTCAATGAAAAGAAACAATAAGCAATTTACAATTAAAGTTTAAAAAATAAAGATTTGTAAATAGTGGGCTTTTCCGCCATGTTTTTAAGGTTTACTGGTACTTCTGATCCAACCACCACCAGATTTAAAGCTTATTTCAAAAAAGGAAAGAGCGACTTGAAATTTTAAAGCCGAAGCTTAAATATCCTACAAAAATTCGCATTACACATGCAGCCATACGCGTGAAGTAATAATGGAGACAATTGTGCAAAAGAATGTAAACAAACCTCGAATCTAACTGATAGCGGTTAAATAGTATACCAGTCTTAGGTTTAACTGATTTATAACTGATGACCGGTTTCAATACTTAAATGTTAAAACCGGACTAGTGGAAACCACGGGTTAACAAAAAAACCTTGATCGGCCAAAACCCAGTAAAACCGGTTTTATTTACAATACCTCACATCCCTAAGATCGGAATGGGGAACAAAGGTGACGTCATTAAGTGAAGATAGGTGGCTGAAAAGGAACAAGGAATGGATGAAAAACGGGGAAATCTCGATTACCCGAATTTAAAGCAGGTTCGGCACAATTTATAGCAAAAAAAGCTATTTTGTAGCAAGGATGCGCAGGTATTGCGCATTGGAGCAGAATATGCACAGCACTTGAAACCTCGCAGTTACTTTTTGAAATTTCAAGTTATAAGAAAAATTTAAATTTAGCTCTCTCACCATTTTTCAAGGAGAACAACGATAAACGAAACATAAGCTGAAATAAAACACTTAAAAAATCGGCTAGAACGCATCATGTAATTTATGGTCACCCATAAAGTAAAAGGATAAGTGTGAAATGAAATGGCATTGCAACTCAATACTGCAAACTCCCATATTTTTTTATGATTTGGCATAAAATATAAACTAATTTGGGTTCAGAACTCCAATATTTAGTTTTTTTTAAATCTCTATTAGTTCACATTTATATCTGCGAAGTTTTACAACAGGGTTATTCAATTTAAATGGAATGTTAATTTGTTTGCAGCAAAATTGACTTTGTATTCCTTATTATTGGGTTTATATTATTATGACTAATTATTGTCAAGTTGAGTTATTAATAGTGATGCAAAGGATATTCCAAATTTAGCCGAATAAGGAATATTCCGCCTAACTAAACCAATTATTATTATTTTTATTTTTTGTCACATCTAAGTAAATTGTATTTATTATTCAACATAAACATAATACAGTAAAAGCCCGTTTATCCGGCTCCCGAATAACCGGAAAGCTCAAATATCCGGAAAATTTCAAATTCCAATTTGGTGATGGAATTTGGCGATAAAATAAAATATTTTCGCCAAAATCGCGATTTCTCGCCAAATATAGTGAAACCCTTTCACATTTTTTTTCTAAGAAAAATTTCGTTTGGCGACCACTTTTGGCGCAAAATTTTTTTTTGGAACTGAAAGTCTGATTTATCGCCAAGTATGGCGGTATTTCAGCATTTTTTTTAAAAATGTTTTTCCACCATACGAAATCTTAGTGTTAACCGGAATTAAATTCGATATTCGATGGTCAGTTTCGGCTTTTAGCGTTGCGTCACTCATTTAAGATTAAAATAATGACTGATGCCTTAACTTATTAACTTTAACAAGATTTAAATATATATACATACATATATCAAATAATTCTCTGATTTGATACAAAGAACGTTTTTCAAACTTACAATATTTTTGAATTTTCAAGAAGTAGTAAACAACCTTAATCTAAACAAAGTAAGTTATTTTTATAATTTAATTCTTTAATTATTCTCTACATTTTGTTTACATTTTAAAATATCGTACTAGTTTTAGACCATGGGTTAGACGATTTTGTTTTTAGCCTTTTTAGTTTAGATTTTTAGCATTTGAAAATGAAGAACAACAATTTTTCTTAATAAATATTCATATTTTTAATACAAAATATCGTAGTAACTATTATATATTATTATTATTATAAATGCAACATTGCCTATTTGCATTATATAAGATGCAGCTATTATCTCTTGTTTTTTCCGGAAAAAAATCAGCATTTTTTGGTAACCCTATTTGGCGACTTCCGATTAACCGGAAAATTCGATTATCCAGAAGAGTCCATTTCCCGAGCATTCCGGATAAACGGGAGTTTACTGTATATATATAAGTACACAATAACACAATCATTTTAATAGAATATAGCCATTAAATTTTAATTAAATCAACACAGAATAAAGTAGTGCTTGTTTGTGTTTAAAACAAGCCTTTTTGAAAGTGTAACTTGGTAAAAACACAACCTTGAAAACGAAAACAAAGTGTGAAAACACAGAAGTTGGTGGATCCGAAGAATGAAAATTAGAAAAAAATAAAAATAAAACCATAGCTTACAAAATTATACAATTATTTTTTTTATCTTTTAAAGAAAAAAAATTACAACTGTGATATATATCTAGTAATTATATTTTTTATAAAGCCCATTCACTGTAACTATTAACTTAAAGAGACATGTTTATTTAATGCAATTTGAGTAAAGCTTGTTTTAACACAATAAATAACAAATCCTTTATACCCGAGTCTATCAAAAATGAAAACAAGTCCTGTTTGGGAATTTGTCAACGTTTTAGAACATTATAACATGAAATTGAATTAAATTTCACTATTCGGCCGAATAGTAAAGATATTTGGCCAAACCAAATATTTGGCTTAAGTGGCTGAATACCGAATATTTGGTGCATCCATAGTTTAAATAATCTAAAATTACCTACGCCTCAAATAACATGTCCAAACCTCCTCCTTCACTTGTGCTTTCGCCAGTGCTTCCATCACTCGATGCTGCTTGACCAAAGGAATTACTTAAACCTGACGAAAGCCTGTAAAATAAGGTTTGGAATACTACAATCAATTAATAACATACAAAAAGTAAAACAAATTATAAGTCAAATGAAGACCATAATTAATCATGTAGTAGGGGAGAGTGGGGGGAATGACGCCACATTAAGGGAAATTGAATTTTAATGCAGAATTGTGTTGCAATTAATGTAAATTGTAATGAGCATAGCATACTAATAGCCTCTTTAACATGGCTCCTTATATTGCAGTGGATGAAGAAATAACTTGAATAAATAATAGACAGATTAACCGTTGACTAAAACTTTAAAATCTCCTTAAAACATACTGCAGACAAATAATAGTAGAAATAAACAAAACAGTCTTACTGAATTTGAAGAAATAAAACAATGAAAAACGTTTAGAGATTGAGCGAGTTTAGTTACGAAAAATAAATAATAAAGTTCCTCCGAACTTTCCCACGGTCGGCAAGAGCAGAGAGAGACTGAGTGGACGCCACGAACTCAAAAACAACCACGTGATCGGCTACTTCTCCGGAGCTGCTCTTCACTCCGCTTAAACGCCCATCCTGTGACGTCACTTATATCGTCACAAATTGCGGGAGAACATACAACAGCCCATCATGTGGTCATTTTTAAAATTCAAATCTTTGATAGAAACTAAAGAGAATAGTTTTTTCTAAAACTTTTGGCGGGATTTCCCAGGTACCTGGGGTAATGCCGCCACATCAATAAACAAAGCAAATAATCTATAAATAATGGAAGCAATACATATAGTACTAAAATAGGTTTAATTAACCTTCGAATGGTAAATTGTACATTGCAGCCACACTTTTTTTAACTTTCCATTTGCTGGGCAGTTTTTTTTTTATAAAAGTTTCGTTGATCTATTTGGCCATTTCAGTTATTCTTTTCCCATATATGTGTCATCTGGAACGAAAACTAATAGGTTGGGGGGCCAATATGTGGAATTTCTATTTTATGGGTTATGCCACCATCCTTTAGTGGGTGGCGGCATAACCCCGGAGTGATGTGGCGGCATAACCCCAGTAAGACAAAATGGCATAGACGGCTTGTTTAGGGGAAGGTAGATAGCCTAGCATCCGAACAACAACGTGATAAAATAGCCAAATAATTACTCTTTTCAGTCATGTGTAACTGATTTATCTAACTTAGAGATAACAGTCACTTATCTCTTAATTTTAGAAGGCTCAAAATTAGATGAAAATTACTAAAAACCATATTTAAAAAAAATAACTTAAAAACAAAACACTGCATGGCCATTAGAATCTCTACTACAAATTACTTTGTTTTTTGCTACAATTCAGCGCTCACAGCCCCCATCCCACACACACCGCTGGCAAGATACAAGGGGTGGCGGCATTGCCCGGGGTGGCAGGATTCCCCTGCTTTCCCCTACACAATAAATTACATGAAAATGATTTTTTTTTGTTTTTACTCAAAAAAGAAGATAATGGTATGCACACAAATAGGTTAATTAACAATCAACTGTTTTTAATAATACGCTTGCAAAGAGGCAATCATATTGCAAAAATATTAGTTTGTAACCCAAGTCAGTCCCCTGGTATAGTAAAACCTGTCATGTGTGTACGCTACAAGACTAGCGATTACTGTATTTTACCGCTAGCAGATACAAATTGAATTTGAAAAATATACATTGGCGTGCACAAATTTAAAGCCAAACCTATATTGTTGTTTATAACATTAATGTGGGTCGAATTTCTTCTTTTTATAACTTAATAGTAACTTCATTTCTGTAAAAAATATAATACAATTGTAATTAAAATATATCGAACAAAGATTTCCCAAAAGTTTTGCATTAACACTTTTGCTGTACTAAGTTTAATAATAAAATTACCAAGCTTTGGGGCTACAGCTATGTAGCATAATAATAAAAAATCCTAATTGTTAAACGTTACAAACCAGAACAAAGGAAATTATGAACTACATTCTGAACTAAGAACTACACTTAATCCACATTAGCCAAGTCCACTGATCTGACCCCGGATGCCCGATTCCCGGCTGCCAAAAGATCCAAACGATTCCCGGATGCCCCATCCCTGGCGGGAGGAGATACCATGACCCTGGATGCCGTATTTCCTGTAGTATGTGATACTAAGCCGGGATCAATCTGCAGTCGCATTTGTCGCAAAATGCGACGAGTTGTACGAAAATGCTAAAAAAAAAATATTGGCCGTCGCGAAAATGCGACGCCGTAACTCGGTGAAACTAAACTTACATTTCAATAAACCAGTTCAAATAACCGATTCTAATAATGAAAATAAATTTTTTAATAAAAATGGGAAGATGAATTCAGATTGGAATATTACACTAAGATGTCTTCAAATCTCGGCCAGCCAGTGCAACCTCCCATTAGAAGATGATTCCAATAATGCTTCCTGATTTACTTGACTCCGTAACTCGGTGAAACTAAACTTAAATTTCAATAAACAACTAGTTCAAATAACCGATTCTAATAACGAAAATAAAAATTGTAATCAAAATGGGAAGATGAATTCAGATTAGATTACACTAAGATGTCTTCAAATTTCGGCCTGCCAATGTAACCTCCCATTAGAAGAGGAGTCCAATAATACTACCCGATTTACTTATTTTACAGCCTAGTAGTTTTAAAGAAATCTATCCATGATGTCACATTGCGTCAGAATGATTGACAGTTCTCTGGGTCTGCATGATCGCAAGAGTATCTCGGCACTTTGGTAGCTCCGGTTCAGACCAAGTCTGACAACCAGAATATATTTTCTGATCAAGTGTCGGTTCATGATGTCCGTGATCAGGTGAACACCTTGAACGTTAAAATACTTTTTGTTTACGTTTGAACCTTTTATTCTTCTTCCGCCTGTAATGGGGCTTCTGATTTTAAACCATATTTAGTTTCTTAAAAATGGACTGATTTTATGTTGCTAGTAAATGTCTGGATGGATTTTTTCCCTTATAAATGTATGAACTATGTTAATAAAGATATGTATTGAAAGACCATAAGTTGGTGCGTTCAAACAATCAAAACTTGATTTTAATACATCAAATTAACAGCCAAATCATGTTCATAGACAAATCTGAAGATAATCCAACACCATAAATAAAAGTAAATGTACTTATTTAAAAATATTTATAAAAAATAGTTAAAAGTACTTTTAGTAGTATAGTTTTATATAATTATTTAAATTTGCCATGCCGTGATTCATGAAAAAGTATTAATGTATTGTTAATCTATCTCTAGAAAATTAACTGCTACACAAAGATTGATTTGTTCAGATTCAAGTGATTTAATTGGCATGATGTTGATTTATAAGCAACAATTTTTTTTTAGCATTTTGCTACAGCTTTTTTCTACATTTTAGCATTTTTGCTACATCATTTTTTGACCCAGGTTGATCCCTGTACTAAGTCCACAGATGCCCGGTGGAAAGAGTGCAAAACCTAAACCCATGCCAAATCTCTTCCTCGGAGAGGAATTAAGCGATGTCATTTGCAAACGCATCGCTGAATCTGTGGCGGACAGCTGCAAACCCTTTAACAATTTGCCAAACCTGGAAACTTCCGATACAAACTGAAATCAGCAAGAACTATTCCTATATTAAGCAAGAGAAAATTTAATCTGTGCTTTGGCAGAATACTTCTTCTGCAAAGTATCATCACATCTTATTATGATCAGCAATTTAGTCATTACAAAAATGTAGGGCAATTCAAATCAATATCTCTCTATATTAAAAAAAAGTAAGCTTTTTTGATCTGTACGGCGCAATTTTTAGAGTACAACTCCATTTTTTTTTTACTGAAGGTCTCAATTGGTTAAAGTGTCATGTCCACAAAATAATTAAAAAAAATCCAATTAGTTTTTTAATTAAAAATTAATAAAGCGCTTTTTTTGACTAAAATCGAAAAAAAAAATTGGCTTCTACGATTTTTCTGAATTTTTAGTATTTTGTAGATATCTTATGTATGAACAAATTGCTAATGCATGTATGTCCAATATATATCCGGTTTGTAAGTTATGGTTTTTTTTATTTTATTTTTTGTTATTTACAGTCATGCTTTTTGATCTGTACAGCACAATTTTCACCAATTTTCTCCCATTTTTTTACTGAATGTAGAAAAGAGTATAGGTTTTTTGTCAGCAAAGCATTTATTTAAAATTCAAATTAGTTTTTTTTAATAAAATATAGTTTGTAAAAGGGCAAAAAAAGGCGTTTTTAGCCTAAATTGAAATAAAAAAAATTGGCTTCTACGATTTTTCTGAATTTTTAGTATTTTGTAGACTTCTTATGTATGAACAAATTGCTAATGCATGTATGTCCAATATATATCCGGTTTGTAAGTTATGGGTACTTTATTATTTTTTTTTGGAATTACAGTCATGGTTTTTTAATCTCTACGACACAATTCTTATAGTACAACTCCAATTTTTTTTTGGAACGTAGAAAATGGTCCAAATTTTATGTCCACAGAATATTTTTAAAAAATTCTAATTAGTTTTTTAATTAAAAAATAATAAAAAAGCCAAAAATTTCATTTTGCCTACCAATATTTATAAGTTTTCAACCAAACCAAACATAGTGTTCGAAAAATGTTTTATTGGTGTAATTTCACTTTAAATGATACCAAAAATGAAAACTTATATTTTTTTCTACAGTTGTAACTGTTATATGTGCTTTACAATAGTTTGAATTATATTTTTTTTGTCATTATTGAGTCGCTGTAGTGATGCGTCGTTCCAGACGAGACGAGGACAAACTATGGCGAATAATTTCTTACCATTTGTTTAACGAATGGCAACACCATAATCGTAAACAAAAACAAACAGAGCATTATTTTTTTTAAATAAGTTGTTTCTTTTGAAACTTTTCAAGGCGTTTTTTAAATGTTTACGTTACTTTTATTTTCAGAGTGTGTGTTTTAACTGATTTTATTTTTCTGAGTTGTTACGCTCACGGGCACTGATGATTATTTTGAGAAGTGGTTGGTTTTGGTTCATAGTAATTAATAGAGAGATAGTGGCCAGCCGTGTATTGTTCTAAAACTGAAGTGAATCTTTTCTTATGTCTTTGTTGTCGACTACAAGAAGTATACCAAATCTTTTCGACGGTGAGTTGTTGGCATCATAGCTTAGGTATTGGTGCGAGTTATACTGTCGTATCTGCTTTAATAAAGGTGTAAGCTGCAGAAAATTTGTAATACAAAATCTAAGAATGTAGTCTGGTACAACCACGAATGTATACCAATTCTAGAGATTAGCGGTCATGCTTATTTTACACCCTGGGCTTAACAGTAAAAAGTTTTTTCGTCCCTGTGTATAGCACATTCGTAATTTAGTCATTTGACCGACGATACATGTATCATGGAGGATCTGGCAATAGCTTCACAGTCTTGTTTTCATTTTTCTTGAATTACTTTTGTTTTGGTAGGTTGGTTGGTCGAGATATATTCAGGTTTTTTTCGGTGACCAAGCACACTAACCTGAATATAAATAACTTTGGTCTGCAAACCAAAACATAAGTAATTCGAGAAAATGAAGGCGAGACTGTGAAGCTGTTGCCAGATCCTCCGTGAAACAACCCCATTTATTTATTACAATAATATTGCGTGCAAAATACTTCTGACGGCTAATTAATGTTGAAAAGTTGTGAAATGGTGCCAAACCAAAAAGTAGGATTTTACCTGTAATTCCATTAATTTTCAAGAATTGTACTGATATTATGAATTCTTTATTATCCAAAGTAAAAGGAAAATGTGCTTTAATTAAAACCATCTTTGTGGTCCTGTGCTTGGAAATAATTATTCGAATCACTCATTAAAAAGTGGCTAAATTTTTTACCAGACCCTAAAGTAGGAATTTACCTACAGTTTATGTCTACTGAAGGTCTCAATTGGTATAAGTGTCAGGTCCACAAAGTGTATGGTGGCCAGCCATGTCTATTCACTAGCGGTTTTTAAGGCATTGAAGTAGAAATTGAAATGTAACGTGGGTAAAGTTTGGTTTGCTTTTTATTTTAGTGTTTGGTGTTTCTTTACGGCCTCGAGGAGATACCAGTGCGCAATCTGCTTGCGAGCCTAGGGGCGAAGCCCCTACGATGAGATTGCGCAGCAATTGAAGGGTGCGAGCCGAGTTATTACTCGCTTGCGAGCCTAGAGGCGAAGCCCCTACGATGAGATTGCACAGTAATCCAAGGGTGCAAGCTTGGGAGCTGAGAGAGATTGGGCAGCGGGCGAAGCCCTCTACTGGTCTCAAAATTCTCAAAACTAAACTGTATTTGTTAAAAGTTCACCATCTTTAACCACAACCAGGTGTTTACCTCTTTGTCTGTGCAAGCAAATCTTGGCGCGCGTATCGCCCGATTTGGCGACCAGATCTTACAGATGAGCATTCCTGCATTGGCAGTATCCTTTTAATAGTCTTGCATGTTTCTTTGTGGAGCAAATAAAGAGAAATTGCGTAGCAATTCTCGGGGGTTGTCGAAAGGTAGCGAGCAGGGGGCGAAGCCCCCTGCTGGCCGCGAAGCGGCCAATGGAATTGCGCAGCAATTCCGGGGGTTGGCGAGCGATAGCGAGCAGGGGGCGTAGCCCCCTAGTTTTAAACAAAAATATACAGTATATTCAATGACTAAGTAAGCTTTCAACAATCTAGAATATCTCAGCCTCATCCCATGGCAAAGGATGTATTGATGGCAATGGCGGGACTATTAAGTGTCAAGAAGTCGGAGAAGCTACTCGAGCCAGAAGTATTAAAGGTAGAACACTACGCGAGTTTGCTGAAGCACTGCATAAAAACTTGTACTGGAATCATTGCCTTGTATCAATCCTCCCCCCCCCCCTTTTTTTTGGTGGTGGGTGTTAGGAAATACACTTATAAAAATAAACTAAATGCTTAACTTACTGCATTTATTTGTATTGGGTCGATTTAATATTTCACCTAAGCAATTTCTTTTGATGTTTCATTAGTGCATGGATTTACAATTTCGCCTCCATAAACAATGCACATGTTCACTTCATTCTATAAGCATTCAGTGAACATCACTTAAGTTGTATTTGTTTTGGTTGGCTTGAAAAATTTACATTTCTAGTAGCTCTTGTAGAAAGTTTTTATCATGGAAGTTAAATCTCGACGCAATTGTATTGTAGGTTATTTTTCTGACTGATTGGTTGTTGAGTAAACATGACTTTTATGCTAATTTGTTGTTTTTGCTCTGTATTCATGCATACCGGGCACCGTAACCGTAGATTTATGTATAAATACCGTGTGATTCTATTACTTTTTGCTTCTGACTTGCTTGCTTCCTACTCAGATGAGTTAGGCTGAATTTGTTTGCCGTAGTGTGCGGCGTTTGTTATTTATTTTTAATTTAATTATGAATAAATTTTAGATTGTTTTTAAGAAGTCTCCATGATTACTTAGGATTATTAGCGTACATTTCCCCCACTGCGTTTTTTAAGTTAATATAAAAATCTCTGAAGTTAAGGTAGGACTTTTGCAATGCCCTTTGTTAACCTATAACAGTGGTTCCCGAAAAAAAAAAACCCATTCATCTGCCCATTTCAAGAAATTAAAACAATTACTGATGCAAGAAATTTGCATTGTTACTGATCATGTGCACTTGGAAAAATATTTTATATTCTGACTTCAGAGTCGAAAATGGGTACTTTTTTCAATTTCAGTACAGGTTGAATGTATCGAAAACTGCCTCTTGCAAAATGCAATAGTTAACAGTTTGCAATGTTTCCAACTGGTAAATGTGAAACACTATGAGGGTTTTCATAGAACGATAACATAAATCGTACAGAACCAGAACTAGTAAAATATTTAGTGTCAACTAAATTTAAAGGGATGTTCAGTTTTGAATCTGAGGCCCAGTGGCTTAGCGGTAGTGCTTCGCATTGCCACGCCACAGGTCCGGGGATCGAATCCCGGATTGGGCGAGGTTGACCCATCCTTTCATCCCTTGAGTGGGTCGATTAAATGGGTACCAAGCATGTTTGGGAACTAAACATTGGTGGTTCTGCGTGAGGCCGACTACCTTACTGGGACATATGCCTAGCATCCCAGAGCCCTAGGTTACGAAAGCTGAAATGGGCACGGCAGGCCTTGGCCCAGCAATGGGCTGTTGCGCATGGGAGTTTAGTTTTTTTTTTTCAGATTTGAATCCGCAGATCATGTAGTCTGGTATGAGAAGGAGCAAGTACTAGAAAATATTTCAACTCTTATAATAGTATATTCCACAGGTTTTAATAAATTTTAAATATTTGTTTTCATAATTTATTGTGAGCCACATAACATAATACATCTATTTTGCGTCATAATGTAATTTCAAAGTGGTTTTTTCAAAAAAGTAAAGTGATATTTGAGAATAAATACTTAAGTTCATAGAAAATTTTGCATGCGTCGTTTCTGCCACGAAACCTTGTCATGTCTGTCAGGCTAGTAAATATTTTATAACATTTTACTATTTATAAATTTCTCAATTTTTTATTTCTGATGAAAATTGAGAAATCTTGAAAATCATCCAGGTGGTCACCCTAATGATTTATTTATAGCAAAACGTAATGTCATAATCTTTCGATTGTATTTAGCGCCGAGTAATTTTTTTAATTTCATCTTTGTTCTTCCTAGTAGCTTTTAAAAACTATCCATAAATCTTCTTAATGAATTTCATAAATAACTTTTCAAAGGCAACGAAAGAGAAGTAAAAAACATTGGGAACAAAAATAACAACCATTCTAAGAAAGGGTGGTTCGTACAGGAGCGATGATCTTGTGATTGAATAGGCGGAAGGGATAAGATGGGAAGGGTGTTTCTTTGTAGAACAGGTAATTGTAGGAAACCACTCTGGCCGTTTCTGGCGCGAAAAATCGGAATAAAGTCCGCAAAAACTCACATACAAGTTGGAAAAAATAAAAATCAATGGAAAAGAAAAATTCTCTGACTTTTCCAGAAAATCGGAAGATTTTGGATTTTCAATGACCTTTAGAGGCCGTTTTCATTTTCCCTGACAATTCCAGGTTTCCCCAGTGTGTGGCAACACTGTTAATATTGTAGTAGGATTCAAATTAACTAAAGTGTGATTTACAAGAAAAGAAAACTTAAGTGAGAATAATTAAGAAATTAAAGCCACTTACGCATTAATAATATTTGGATCTTGCATTATACTGGAAGCCTAGAAATAAAAAAGACACATGTATTTATCATATTATTATTATTATCAGATTTTTGTTTTGAGCTATTCCATGTCAAAATGCCTTAACTTTTTAGATTTAAATAAAACTTTCAGTAATCGTAATTTTGATCTTATTGGTTAAGAATAAATTTTTACAAATTATTTTATCTAAATTTAGTTACGAATAACCAAAACCTGTGAATAATCTTTTTATGGATACCTGAAGAATTCAAAAACGCCATAAAATTTTATTTTACAGAAATGATACAATTGAAAAGGTTAATTGTATGAACTTTTCAAGACTTTTTTTGTGGAAAAATATGTGTTTACAATTATACATTTATAAAGGTACCCTATGAAAAATTACAGCAGGCTGAAGTTGAGTGGTTACAGCAACAAAAAATATCAAAACAAAAATATCACCTTTTTACAAGATTTTTAAAATAAGCAAAATAACTTCTATTACACCAGTAGAGTGATGATGATAGTAGCATTCAAAATGATTTTTGAAAAATAGGAACTTAAAGCCAGAATTGATCTAAATATTCAGCCAATCTTTTTTGCAGTTCTAGTTCAAGCCCAACAATTTGACCTAGGATTTTTTTTTTAGAAAAGATATTGTCGATTTTGTGATTCACAGCAACTTTCTTGACCTAAAGGGTTTTAATTGTTCATAAAAGTTAAGTTCGATACATTTACGTTACACTAGAGCTACAGGAGGGATATTGCTGAATAGCCACATCATTTTAAACCATGGTTGAGGCAGAAAATTGGTCTGGCATCAAACAAAACTTGCGACAGATTTAATATGCACCAGTCCCATACACTCGGCATTATTTATTGTTTTTTCATTGTCTAGCGCAATCAGATTATGACTTAGACGAGGATAGAACCTGTGGGGTTATTCATCGCGTCATGATGCTTTAACCCACTGCACTTTGCCAAGTCTTTAACAGTCTTTGAAAAACAAACATTAAACATTCGCATCAAATTAGTTTGTGGCGGCATGAACAAGAGCAGTTCTTGTACAATCTTTTACAACAACCACCAATATTTGTCTAACCGTCAAATTCTGTACCTGTAACTAGCCTATCCATATTTAAACTCTGATAAATTTGTAACAGTTGCTTTTATACCGTGTAACCTTACAGTATGTTTTTATGAGTTCGTTATATTTGATTATTAAAAGTTTATTTAAAGATTAGTTACGACTTTCATTTATTACAATATACTGTGCTCGTAACACCGGGTCCAGTAACTGCGCCCAAATGATGATACCGACTTCCTAACGGGCATACAGCGTAAATTCAGAGCGACATCGGTAGTAGTCCTTATAAAGTTTAATGAAATAAAATTTATCTGGAATAAAACCAGAGTTATAGATGCTGGATAACAGAAAATCACTTTCGGTTAAAACTAGAATAAATTCAGGATCGAATATATGGAACTAAAATTATGGTAACATTCTCAGATGAATTTACATCACATTAAAGCTCTAAATGAGGATTTTCGGCGCCGCGCCTCGTACTTTAGAGCTGCGATCAAGTAACGAGGCCGACATCAGAGCTGGCACCCAGCTTAACCTTAGTGCGACATCGGTAGCAGTCCGGATAAAACTATACGATTCATGGAAATACTTTACCGATAATTATAAATATGTTTATTTATTCTGGGTAGAAGTAAAATTAAACTTACTCCAGCAGTCCGGTTAAATAAACTAATTCAGTTTTGGAAATGTCAATTCCGGAAATGTCAAAACCGATAAAATAAATTACTTATTAATTTATTCTAGTTACGTTTTGATGTGGACATGTTAACCGAATTCCCTAATTTAATTCTGGTTAACACTCAGATTTCGTTTAGTGGAAACATGTAATGAAATGCAACAAAAAAATTGCTGAAATAGGACCATACTTGGCTATAAATCAGACTTTCAGTTCTGTTTCAGTACTGTTTGAGCCAAATATTGTCAATAAACAAAATTGTTTCTTGGAAAAAAACTGAAAAAATTGTACTATATTAAGCAAGAAATCGCAATTTAGCGACAAATATTCATTTATCGATGAATTGGAATTTTCCAGATATTTGAGCTTTCTGGTTAATCGGAAGCCAGATAAACGGGCTTTAACTGTATATGGAAGGTAATAAGTTTTAAAATAAAGCTTCCAACCCATGACTTTTTGTAATTGACTTATTCTAACAGATCTAAGAGAATTGCAATAAATCCATGCTTGCTGTCTTTACATTAAAATAAATTATCTATACGATTCAATTAGAAACATCATTAATCAAAATCTATAAATATATGGATCTGAAGCTGTTAAGTTAATAGAAATTGGCAATGCAGCAATAAAAGATTTTTTCTTTTAAGTATTTAGATTTAAGAACTCATTTTTTAAATAAAGCTTGTTATATTATATAGTTATACATGGTTAGATTAAAAATATACGAGAGGTCTTAAAAACTGACCCCCAATTTTAAGCATTCTGATTTTTTCCTCTAATAAAAATGATTTAGATAATCAAGAAAAACAGGAATTTTCAATTAAGCCTTCATACAAAATTCGGATTATATATTTTACAAAATGTATTACAATAAAGATCTAAAAAAAGATAAATAACTCACCATGTTTCGGAAAGCTGGATTACTAAATAAAGATTGCCAATCAACATTATTTAGGGAAGTTAGCGCAGCCTGCAAAATATAAATAATTTCACTTAGAAAAATCGGCATTTTCAATAAAAGAATATCAAAGAATGGTGGTTCAATTAGATGTTTATTTTTAAAATTATGTATTTTATTTTTAAAAAGGTTATGAAATAGGGAAGCACCAAATTCTGATAAACAAATTTTTATCAAAGTCTTAGCCAAATGCAAAATATTTGGCTGACGTAACTAATTATTTTTGTGTCGTAGATCTAACGTTTTTTTATCAACTTTATTACAACCTAAACACATAAGTACATTACCACACAATAATTTTAATACAATAGAGCAATTGTTTTTCTCTAATTAAAATGCTTTAGATAATTAAGAAAAACAGGAAAATTCAGAAAGCACAATAAAATAGTACTTGTTTGTTAATGAAAAAAGCCATCTGCAAAACGTAAAAAACTTCTGTAAATTGACAACAATAAAAAAACATATTTGAGTTCAAAATTCAGGAATTAAAACCGTTTTTGAATTTTGCTGTAGAAAAGCAAGCACATTTCATCATAAAAAAAAGTAGAATTATGTAGAATCGATGTAGGATAAAAATTAGTTTTAAAAAACAGCTTTTAAAATTATTATACAGTTCCCAAACGATTTTTGCAAGTTATAGCCAGAAAGTTAATTGCTATTTTATTTGCTAGTGAAAAAATTACTATCATTGAAGAGCTTAATGGAAGAACATGCCAAGTGACAAAAAGGTGAAAATGAGCTGGAAAGTTTTTAGTTTGCACCTAAATCCATTGAAAACCCAGTACTTGCATAAAAAATATACGTAACTATCAGTTTATGAAAAAGGGGATTCTTGTTATCTTTTAAGAATGGAATAGTTTGTTCAATTGACACAAAAATCTCAATTTTTTTCCAAAATGTCACCAAGAATATTCTTTCACTAAGCTCTTCAATTGTGATAGATATTGGGTTAATGTGTTTCATTAATTTTTGAAAATTTAAATAGGCAAGTTAAATTGACCATGTAACCAAATATTTTATGCATCCCTATTAAAAAAGGTGAAGAATTAAAGAAAAAGCGATACAATTATGATCAACTATTTTTAATGTAAATTCTAAATATATAGCTTTATTTATTAAATATGTTAATTGAAATGCTAATTGAAAAAATTACATATATATGAGAAATGAATTTTTGTAGCTATAAATAATACAAGGTGCGTTAAAAACATTTGGTACTTGGTCTTATAATTAAAAACCACGCCGGTCAGGATCTTGCGCTCAAGCAGACACAATGAGAGAAAATTCATCTAAAGAATGTCACTGCGTCTGCGTGAGTGCAAGATCCTAACTGGTGCAGTTTTTCAATTATAAGACCAATCACCGACAGGGTTCAAACAACTTTTGGCTACCCAAATTCCAGGCCTTTTCAAGGCTTTTCCTGGTTTTTTTAATAATATTCCAGGCCCCCAATGTTACACAGCGAAATGAAACTTCGATAACTCAAAATCAACTATTACTACTCAATCTATTGAAGATCAACTAGTAGAATTAAAATTTGAATGTAAAATTACTAAGTTACAGGACTATGTATTGAGTTAAATGATCTTATTATCAATCATATTGCCTTAAGCCAGACCAGAAACAAACTAAACCAGCAAAAGTAACGACTCTCTTCCGATCACGCAGATGCAAAAAAAACCTCAAACATTATGAGACAATGCAACCTCATCGGTGGATTTCGTAAAAATAACCAGGCAGCAAAATAAGTAAATCAGGAAGCATTATTGAATTGTACTGGCCAGTAACCGATAATCAAAGATATCTTAGAATAATGTAATATTAATTCATCTTCAAATTTAAGTATAATTTTTACTAATACAGACCATGAATGGAGAACACTTTTTCGGGGAGTGTTAATGTTGCAGGTCTCGGGAGTGTTAATTTTGAATAAATTTGATAAATTTAAACAAAAAGAGTTTTAATAATACATTTTAATGATTAAGAAAAAAAAATTAACTCAAATTTGAAGATTAATTAAGATTACATTAACGTATTTTCCAATACCAGATACCGTTAAGTTCAATCTCCCATTAGAAGAGGATCGTCTTTAACTGACCAAAAGTATGTGATCCAATAATTCTTCCTGATTTACTTATTTTCGGCTAGTAATTTTCACAACAACCACTGATGAGGTTGCATTGTCTCCTAATTGATTGAGAGTTACTTTTGCCTCTGCCTGATAGGAGGATAGTCACGTTTACTTTTGTAGTTCCGGTTCAGGATAATCGGACCCACCAGATAATTTTCTTTTGATCTTTGTTAGTAGTGATTACAAGAACAACCTAAATCTGCTGTTTAAGAAATTCAAAATTAAAAAAAATCCCTTATATTTTTTGAAATTTGAAAAATTCCCTGAGAACTAGTTGTTTTCAAAAACCACCACACCCTAAAAGTACAAGAACAGAAAAGCAATAAGAATTCCACAACCTTCTGATCACGTCCACATGGGGCTATCCCGAGTGATTGACACTTGAGGGGTGGTTCGGAAATTCGCAGAAAAAAAGGAGATGTTTCCTCCACCGCTAAACTAGTTTGATTCAATTTTGAATTGGAATTTAAAAATTTCAGAATGTCTGTGGATTTTCCAGGCTATTTAAGACCTTGAAATACAAAAACGAAATTCCAGGTTTTCTAGGATTTCCAGGCCACGTGCGAACCATGCACCGAACTTTTCGAACACACCGTGTGCAAATTGGCATTGCATGCTTTTATAAATTGGCTTGTGTTTGTACTTTTTTTGTCTTCTTTTTATTATTGTTTTTTTTAATTATTTATTTTTGCACTGGTCACACGAAAACAACAACATAAATTGGCACTGTTAATTTTTCATGTTTTATTTTCATTTAGCAAAGGGACCATCACTAAGGAAGGGATACCCCCCTTTTTTTGCTCAATTTGTGGATGCCTCCCCCTTTTTTGTGTGAAAAATGTCTGCACAAAGTAGCACATTTATAGGCACAGCAGTTTTGTCCATTTATAAGTTGCATAAAATTATTTAGTATAAAATCCAACGAATTTTTTAATAAATATTGTACTTATGCACAGAAAATGAGCAATTATGTTCAATTAATACTCATAATAAATAATTTTTAAACAAAAAATTTGAATGAAATATTTTATAGTTTGCAAAATGGCCAGAAAATTTAGTTTTTTTTAATCAATGAGAAAAGATTTTATGAAAAATATTAAATGCCAGTATGGATTGATCTATTTTACTGAAATATAGCTTTTTTAGATAAATATTTAAAAAAAAAAATAATAATAATCTCCTTATGGATAAAATGTTTATGTTTAGATTTATTCTGCATACCGTAAAATTACATTAGAAAAAATATTTTTGTGCCTTGACAAGTGTATACCTTTTCATATCATCATTCACTTTGTTCGTCAAGAGTATAACATATTTTGTAACCCAGTTTATGAGAAATGCAAAAAAAAAAAAAAAAACCAGTAAAAATTTTTGAGTTCTTGTCAATAATTTTGTCCAACCCCTGAATTTAGATTATTTTTATTATTATAACTTATGAAGAAAAAAAAATCAGTAAAAATGTTTAATCTTTATGCACTTATAAAATTAAAAATAATGATTACCAGTTCAAACTTGATTTTTTGACGATAAATATGATGATTAAATGAAGTTTTATAAAAAAGATTTAATAAGATTTTTATTTAAAAAGATTTTTATAAAAAGGTAAATGAAATTTATATTGAAACCATAAAAGCGCAGTTTTTTGCACTCATAATGGCACAGTGTTTGATGGCGCACTTGGAGGAGCATCAAAGAGGACAGATTTCCCACGGTTCGAAACTCAGCAGCTCTTCTGTTACTTTAATTTATTGTTTATTATTTTATTTCTTTCTAGAATTATGTAAATTGTTATTTCATCTGATAAAACTTATATGAAAATATCTTTAATTTCCATTATTCCTCATACAGTATATAAGAGAGTTATTATCGCAAATTGGGGGTTGTACTTGTATGAAGTTGCTTGTACTGCAACTATATCTTGTACGCTTCTTAAGACTATGCAACAACATTGATGGTTATAATTTCCCCATGAAATTGCGTCATTCGCAAAAATAAGCATATTTTCACAAAAGTTGGCACTTTTTTGAAAATATGCCGATTTTTTCTAAATTTTCATTTAATAAAAACCGATTTTGAGGGAGATAAAAATTAATGACATTTTCCAGTTGATGATTAGAATTTCTTACAGCAGGAGTAGTAGGTTTATCTTTTTTTTCCAGAGCAATTTTCAAGTTAGTCTGGTAGCTTTCATTTTGTGGTTCAATCTCAACAGCTTTTTGAAAGGCTGTTATAGCTAAATCTGATTGATTCAGACTAATATAAGCCAACCTAAAAAAAAAAAAAAAATTAAAACACATACAATCACACATGACAACACAATAGTTGAACACAATGCAAAATACATACCCCATTCTTCCGTAAGCTTTAGCATATAAAGGATCAATCTGCACAGCTTTCTCACAATCTTTTATGGCATTTTGAAATTCATTTAATTTACTGTATGCTGCAGCCCTAAAAAAAAATTTCCATCTTAAAAATGCTTTACAGCTGCAAAAAAATTCTTCAACAATATCTTTATTAAAAAATAAAATTAGAGCAGTAAAAAATGATTTTCAGTTGAACTCTTTTAATGAGTGTACTACTAGTAAATTAGCTCCCCCGCTTAAGTAAGAAAAGGGAACACTAAATAGAAACATACAGATGCGCAACTACAGTGGGGGGGGGGTCAACCCCCACTGACCCCCCTCCCCTCAGCCTGTTTCCCCAGGCATAAGGCTTGTTACCCCCCTGACCTCATCTGCCTTTTTTTAAATTAAGTAAGAGGGGAAAATGGAAGATAAAAGATCGAAGAATGGAGCACTAAATGGAAAACATACAGCCACATGGCCATGGGAAGGGGGGCAAAAGAAAAATATCTGTTCCCCAGACTTACAACACGTGGTAATGGACAAGAAAACTTTTTCTTACCTGAAAGCAATAAAAATGGCCGGATACAAATTGCCACTATGTCTTCCGAGAAAGAGGTTAGGGGCTTTTTTTGAAGCCTCCATACCCCTCTCTTACAGGGTTGTAATCAACACAAAAACTATTGATAATAAACAGCACTTTATTTGGCTACTACGCTCCAAACTGGCCAAAGCAGGATATTTGATGGGTATTTTTTATTGTAAGTTTTGGTTTTACTAGAAGACATTTTGTAATTTTGAATGAAAAAGTTTCTATTGGGAAGTAATTGGTTTGGTTAGGATTTACTAACTTTATGCTTGTCAAATAGAAAAAAAAGCTCATTCAGATTTTTAAAATATATATATACTATACACTTATATACGCTTAATTTATAAGAATGTTTTGGAGAAAATTTCATAACTGCTTTAGAATTAAGTTTAAAATAGGTATTTCTAAAACTCTCAAAAATCAACAAAAAAAAAAACCAATTAATTTTTGCCGACTTTTCTTTAAATTTGAGAAAATTAAAAAAAAAGAAATCAACATTGCAGAGATTTCCAAATATCTGTCTTTACCCCTCTTTCACACTCCGAATTTACTAGTTAAAAAAATCTATTTTTCATTTGAAAGGTGCATTACAACGTGTCCTTTCTCTCGTATGTCTGTACGTCCAGATGGTCATGAATGTCCGGGTGGACAGAGACAGTAGGCAAAACTATGCATTCTGTCCGAATTTTAGATTTATTGGTATTTATAAATTAATTCCTATTTTACGATCATGAAAGCATACAAAAGTGTTGTAAAACAAATTACTGCTACATAATTTTAAAATTTGGAGGCTATTGATGTTATTTGTGCAAGTTCTTTTGATGCCAATTGAAAAAAAATGCTTTGCATTTCTCCATGTCGTAAAGAAATCACAGGCGGTGGGGGAAGCCAAGGGGTCAAAATCAACTGCCTACAGGCCCCTACACCGTTCCATTTTAAGGGGGCCCTGATTATAGTCCAATTTTGTTAACGATAAAAATCTTACAAAGTGAAAAATAATTCCATAGAGAAAGACCAATTAACATTTACTAAATGTGTGTAAAAAAGGGGGGGGGGAGAGATTTAAAAAAAGAAGCGCGAATTCCGATAAAATATTATGTAGCATCATGTCTTTCCATTTTTTCGCATTTTATATACACTTAGTTATTTTTGACTACACCCAGAAATCAGTAAAGGTCATCGTAATACCCAATGTTAAAGAAAAGAAATAAAAACTATCCCCCCCCCCCTCCAGATTTATTTTTAAGCCAATCGCAATTTTAACTGGAATAAGATTTTAGATACATTTTTTATGGCGCCTATAACATTCTCTCAAACAGGAAGTATAAAATAACATAGGAATAAAATACTGACCGATCTATTTGATCTAGTTTTCAAGTGCATTTTTTTTCGTTAATTAATGTAGTCAATTTAAAATTTTGTCATCAATAGAAATTTTCCAAAATAGCCCTAATATACGTTTTGACCATAAAGGTACAAAGACGCTTAACCGAAACCTTAAATTCAAGTTTTTGTATACTTAAGGGGCTGGGGAGCTCAGTCGGTTAAAGCATTTGCCCTGCATGCAGAAGGTCCCAAGTTTGGGTCTGTGCATCGACAAAATAACTGCCGAACTATAAACGGCCTGCACAGCCAAAAATGACCGACGAATAATACCCCGTGTTAAAGGAGTACACATTAAATATGCTCCAAAGTCCCGCCGCTGCGTACAATGTCTACCCAGGGTGGCTACAGAGATTGAAATGTAAAATTCCCTGAGATTTCCCTGATTTCCAGAATATTTTCAAAAATTTCCCTGAGATTTCAAATTTTGTTTAAAAACTAATTTTTAAAGTAATACATACACTGCGATCCAAAAGTTTAGACAATGACGTTTTTTAGCTGTAAAATTTAGAATTGGGATAGTAGAATTTCAAAACATCCCTATATATATTAAAGAAGTATTTTGAAATGCTATAATTGAAATATAAAAGTTTGATTTGCTATAACAATTTTTTTTTTTCACAAAATAAAATTTTGTATGGTCCCAAAAGTTTAGACACTAATACGAGATTATGCTAATTTAAAGTACATAATGACCTAATTTTGCATTTTTATTGATAAATCATATATTTTTTATATGATAAATTAAAGAAATACGATATCCGTTGAACTAAACAAATTTAATAACGATATTAGTACAATTTTACACCCAAAAGACAATATAGTCACTTTAAATCTTTATTCAAATCATATTTGCTTCAAATTTACAATTTAACATATCTAAATACGAACCGAATGAATACCAGCCTATCACCTTAAAGTTTTGCCACGAATTCGTAGACTTATAGACGTTCATTGATCGATTTTCTTGATGAAAAGTGCAGTATTTCCCATATAAAATCACAAAATAGCAACAGATTATTCACTTTTTTGCACTTTAGTACAATGCAGAGATAGTCACCACTTCAAAAACACCAAAAAAATTCGGTTATTCCATAGTAAATTCACTCTACACCATTACAAACTACAACTTTGATGCTAGAGTTTTTGATTGGAAAAACCGGAGTTTTCAAAAGCATATTTTTTCAATATTCGGTTAAACCGAACGTGTTTAAACAGCACTAAAGAGACCAGTTAAATTGTAACCGGTTCAAAGAAACCGGTTTTTCTCAAGAAACTTCAAATTTTAGTATGAAGAAGGAACTTTCGTAATTGTGTGGAGTGAACTTGCATTAAAATTTCCTACTTTTTTTGTCGTTTTTGAAGAGGTGGCTATCTCTGCATTGTACTAAAGTGCAAAATAGAATGATATGTCGCTATTTTGTGATTTTATATGGGAAAGATTGCACTTTTTATCAAGAAAATTGGTCAATGCATGTCCCTAAATCCACGAATTCGTTTCAAAACTTTAAGATGATGGACTGGTATTCATTCGGTTCGTATTTAGATATGTTAAATTGCAAATTTGAAGCAAATGGGATTTGAATAAAGATTTAATATGGCTTAATTGTCTGTTTGGTGTAAAATCGAACCAATATCGTTATAAAATCTGCTTAGTTCACCGGATATCGATTTTTTAAAAATTTATTACATAAAAAAATATATAATTCAACTATAAAAATGCGAAATAGGCAATTTTGTACTTTAAATTAGCATAATCTCGTATTTGTGTCTAAACTTTTGGGACCATACAAAATTTTATTTTATGAAACTAAAAATTGTTATAGCAAATTAAGCAATTATGTTTCAATTATAGCATTTCAAAATACGTATTTAATATATATAGGGATGTTTTGATATTCTAATTTCACAAATCTAAATTTTACAGCTAAAAAACGTCATTGTCTAAACTTTTGGATCGCAGTGTATAAAAATAACTTAAACACAAAAATAAATTGACTAACTTTGCATTAATTTTTCCATAGAAAAAAAGGAGATGTGATTTTCATCTTTTATCTCCCAACACAAAATATATAATTAACATTTCCTACAGTGGTTCTTGATATTTTCTAAAAGTAAACATTTTAAAAATTCCGCATTAACTTCACTATCGTTTTCACCAGAACTAAAAAATTCCCCAATTTTAGATGTTTTTTCAACACTTTCAGTGTGTTTCTTCGAGTTTATGTGATTTTTAATGTCACTTAAACCACCCGGAGCAATTTTAATATCACAAGCACACATTGCGCAGAAAGGGAAATCGGGTCCTTTCCGAGAAATTCCGATGCATGGGAATTGTTTTGAGTAAGAGGCTAAAAAACTTGTAAGTGTCAGGAAACTAGACAGTGTCATCTTTAAAATAATACACGAATATAAACGAAAGTAGAATTCATATAACATGCTTCAAACGAAACCACAGAGAACGAAACAATAACAATAAACTAACTCATTCCAATCCGAGCGCGCTTCTGCTAAAAATGGGTCGGTCCGGAGTGAACGGGTCCAAAAGAACGAATCCAAAAAAGGAAAGATCATCTGGATCTTCTATATCGCGTCGAATGAAAGACCCGTTACAGACCGGGAAATCCCTCCGAGATCGCTGGTAATGGGTCGGTCCAGAGTGAACGAGGTCAAATGAACGGATCCACAAAAGGATCGGTTCCGCTACATCGAAAAAAAATCCGTTATTTTAAAAATTGGGGGGTAATAGGTAAATTTCCCTGAGATTTCCCTGATATCCTAAGGATTGCAAATTTCCCTGAGAATTCCCCGATTTCCCGGTCTTGTCAACACCCTGCTACCTTAATGGTTGCGTAGGGTGCCTACTCAGTTGTCGGCCTGTCACCTGACTGTGGTTCCAAATTATGATGCTGTTGCCAATAGCCCTTGTGTAGCTCTAGTGCGACAATAGTTCAAACTAAACTATAGTATAATTAAAACGCAAACTACCGATGATGAGCAATGGTGCCAACGTGACCAATATTATGTGAATTTTATTACCCATAAACAATTAAAATCGTTGTAAAATAAGTCGAACCATTTGCAGCTTTTATAATAATTCTTACGTCTTTTGTTTACTGACTTTATTTAGTTTAAAGTTTACTTTAATTTAAAGCTAGTTTTTTTTAAAAGAAAACAGGGAAAAAAAAACTTTGGATTTATTGAATGTTTAAAACCAATAATTTTAATTCAATTAATATATAGGGGGGAAAATAATAAGAAAACAAGTCTGATGAAATATCATGAGACGCTGATGTATTACAGTAAAAGCCCGTTTATCCCCGTTAGTAAAACTTTCAGATTTTTTTAAGGGGGTCTGGCACCTCCATAGAAGCCCATGTTAAATTGTCCAACTTTGGGGGCATCTCAAGAATTAACTAATTAATATATCCATTTCAAATTTTCACAGTTTCATCTATAGACATTTTTAAGTATTTTAACACAAGATTATTTTGAAAAACTAAAAACTAGATTAAATATGATTTTTTTTTAAATATCGTTGAAGAATGTCAATATTTTTAACCTAAAAGATTTTTTTTTTTAAAAAGTAAAAACTTTACAGACTATTCCCTGCGTTAAAATGTTTAAATATACTTGTGAATTACACATAAAAAAATTCAAGTATTTAAATGAATAACATTTTTAGTTATGTGCCCCCAAACATTCACATGATTCAAAAATTGTAAAACCGAGAAAAACCAATTTAAAGTTCTTATTGTTAACCCATTTCCTTACGAAGGATTTTTGCTTCCTCGTAATATTTGATTGGAATAACATTATCGAATCCTTAGTCGTTCGGCCGTTCTGGGCCGTTTCACTAAAGAAAGGGTAAAATAAAATTGCCTTTAAAGTCAAAAATATTTTTCCAATCGTCTTAAAACTTTGTGACATTATTAATAAAAGTTGATATAGTATTTTAAGCCACTATTTTTTTTTTAAATTTTTTCAATGATTTTGGGGTGCCAGACCCCCTTAACAGAAAAAATTTTGTTTGGCGACCACATTTGGCGCAAAAGGTGTCTTTGGAACTGAAAGTCTGATTTAACGCCAAGTATGGCAGTATTTCAGTATTTTATGTTTTTCCGCTATACGAAATCTTAGTTTAGTGTTAACCGGAATTAAATTAGGGAATATGGTTAACAAGTCCATACCGAAACGTAACTAGAATAAATTAATATGTCATTTATTTTATTGGTTTTAACATTTCCGGAAATGACATATTATCAAGAACTAAATTAGTTTATTTATCTGGACTGCTATCGGAAGTTTAATTCTTCTACCCAGATTAAAAAAATAACATATTTTAATTACAGGTAAATCACTTACGTTAACCGTATAGTTATCCGGACTTCTACCGCTGTCGCTCTAAGTTTGCCAGTGCCAACTGTGATGTCGACCTCGTTACTTGATCGCAGTTCTAAATTACGAGGCCCGGCGCCGAAGTTCCTCGTTTAGCTTTAGTGCTATGCATAAATTCATCCCGGAATTTAAATTTTTGATCAATATTCTTGGCGAATTTAATTCTAGATTTATTCGAAATAAATTTTATGAAATTTAGCTTTATTCATCCAGACTGCTACTGATGTTGCGCTGGGTGCCAGCTCCGATGTTGGCCTCGTCAATTGATCGCAGTTCCAAATTACTATAGGCTCGGAGCCGAAAAAGCTCAATTAGCTTTAGCGTGAGGTAAATTCATCTCAAAATTTTACCGGTAATTTAAATGGTCTATCTGGAATTTCTATCATGTTTTGCCGAAATAATTAATTTCCATTATCCGGCATGTAACTCTGGTTTTATTCGAGAAAAATGTTATTTAATTTAACTCTATTTAGATTGCTAATGATGTCGCTCTGAGATTGCGCTGTGGAATCTGGAATTTCTCTCATGTTTTGCCGAAATAATTAATTTCCATTATCCGGCATGTAACTCTGGTTTTATTCGAGAAAAATGTTATTTAATTTAACTCTATTTAGATTGCTAATGATGTCGCTCTGAGATTGCGCTGTGCCAGCTCCGAAGTCTGTTATCATTTGATCGCATTTACAAATTACAAGGCACAGCATCGAAAATTCATTCAAGTGAGACGGAAATTCATTAAGAATTATACCGGAATTTAAATGTTAATTCTATGTTCTATCCGTAATTTAAATCCAGTTTTAACCTAAAGCATTTTTCTGCTATCCGGAATAAATCAATGATAGTTTTTAACTAATTCACTGCAAATTTTTAATGTTAATGCATGTTTTTCAAAAACTATTAAGGAATTGGCAGGGCAAGGTGATTTAAGACATGCAACGAGGAATAACCTCGTATTTTCTATCCTCATCTTAGTCATAAATGGATTGCGCTCTTCAACAAAGCAATAAATAATGCCATTGTATGGGACTGGTGAACGTTAAATCTGTCGTCTTCACTATAAGTTTCGCTGGAGGCCTGACCAATTTTCGGCCTCAACGATGGTTTAAAATTAGGTGACTATTCAGTAATATCCCTCCTGTAGCTCTAGTGCAACATAAATTTATCCAACATACAATAAACCCCTCCGGTCAAAATAGTTGCCGGGAATCACAAAATCGACAATATCTTTTCACCAGAATAAATTCCAAGGTCGAATTGCTAGGCTTGAACCAGAACTGCAAAAAAGATTACGAGGCTGATTAAACAGGTCAATTATGGATTTAAGTTCCAATTTTGTAACAATATTTAGAATAATATCAGCATTTCAATCACGTTTTAAAAGAAAAGACATTCGTATAAAACATCAGTGGATGAAACCGAAGTCGATCCGAAACTATATTACGGATAACTGAAAATTGCTTTCGGTTAAATCTGAAATTAAATTCCGGATAGAACTAAAATTTAAATTCCGGTAGCACTCCTGGTCTAGCTCTAGAACTACATTAGGGTTTTTGGCACCGCCCTCGTAATTTGGAATCGTGGTCAAGTGACGGAGGCATACATATGAGCTGGCACCCAGCGCAACCTTAAGAGTGACGTCGGTAGCAGTCCGGATAAAGGTAAATTCTGGATAAAACTATATGGCTAACGGAAATGCTTACAACAACAATATAAAATCTTTATTCAGAATAGAAGTAGAATTTAGTTTCGGATTGAATACCTGAAAAGCTAGTAACGAAAATATTTTAAAGGTTTAAATTTATTTTGCTTATCCGGAATCAAAACTTATTTGTTTCATCCCCAGTTTTCCTAATAATTAAACGTTATTTGGCCTAGTTTCTCAAATTCGTTAGGATCCAAACATCGATGGAAAGTGGTTGAATGGATGGCATCGATGGCTTGTCGTTGAATCGCCTGATCGCAATTCTAAATTAAGTGCTGATATTTCTGACTTCAAGTCTTTTATTAAATAGTTTATATTAATTCACTCCCCTGATACCTTAAAGTTTATTAGTTAACAGTTTTCTAACATAATATATATATATATATATATATATATATATATATATATATATATATATATATATATATATATATATATATATATATAATTTTATTCAAAGGTGCAAATTTAAAATTTAAACCATTTCCAAAAAGGAAAAAGGTGGGAAAACAATTAAAATGAAAGTTGTCCGAATACGCCTAAATAAGCAATCAAACAAACTAGAAAGATAATTAGAACGATGTGTCAGCAGTCGCTGAACTTCATCAGGGGGCAGTCAACGACCACTAACACAAGATGATTTTTTCTGTTAGTCACGTTATGCAATTAGCACAACGCGACTTCTGCCCCAAAAATCATTCCAAAAAAACGCCAAGCAAACACAATAAAACATCAAAAAACACACAAAACACCAAAATAGAACGCCCTCAAAATAGTAAAAATCAAAACATACCGTGCAGCCATGAAAATCCAAAAATACTTGACGAAAACTGCATTTATAGCGCAAATGAATGCGTTCCAAAGTTTCAAGTCGTCAAAAAATAAGATATCTGTGTTGCCACCGAAACACATTATTCATGAAAAAAAGATGATGATTTCGCCTTTATCTTCTAATACCGCATCGTCCGTCGCGCGGGTTACCAAGGGACGCGACCTGGGCTTAGGCAGAGGGCCCAGACCGTTAAATACCTTACAGTCTCCTCCCAAAACTGAGCGAACTATGCCTCTGAGAATATTGCAATGTAATATCAATGGACTCTGTACTAATGCAACTAAAGCCAAACTAGATCACCTTTTAAAACTGGCAGATCAACACAGAGTACAGATTATCGCACTGCAAGAAACTAAATACAAAGCTGCTTATCAGCTGAAACTTAAAGGTTATAATATATTTCGTAGAGATAGATTGTCTAGAGGAGGTGGCGGTTTGGCTCTACTAATTCGTAAAGCTGACTTCCAAGCAATTGATATCAATCAACTCCATGATGACTGCGATCTTGAAATACAGGGTATTTCACTAAATTGGAATGGTTTACTATTAAAGATTTTCAACACATACTTACCTCCCAATGGGCGAAGATTGTGCGAGGGCCTATCTCTTGCCACTGACGAACTGACTTTTATATTGGGAGATCTTAATGCTAAACATCCCTCTTGGGGTTGTTCAATTAGTAACCAGAATGGTATTGAACTTTCGAATTTTATTGATGATCGAGCATTTATGTGTATTAATGATGGTTCTCCAACACATTGTTCATTTAGCTATGCAACAAACGAGGCCTTGGATGTTTCTTTTGTTAGCCCTGAACTGTTTCCTAATTGCAAATGGAAAATCTTAGAGAATATTGGAAGCGATCACCTCCCTATTCTAATCGAATTTAATCAGTCGTCTGGCGCAAAAGCAATAAAGAGAAACTTTTGGAATTTTAAAAAGGCAAACTGGGATCTCTATGGTTCTAAGATTGCGCAAGCTTCTGAACAATTGGCTCCTTGCACTGACTTGGAACGCCATTGGTCTTCCTTCCGGGAGATCATCTTTGATGCAGCCAAAGCAGCAATTCCTAGAGGAAACATAAAGGGATTCCAGCGAAACTTCGCGGATGACCTTTCCGTTGTGGAGCCTCTTATTATCAAGAGAAATGACCTTTCTAGGGAGCTCTTTGAACACAACAATATATCTGTAAGATCTGAACTTAATAGAGTGAATGCTGAAATTAAGCAACTATACGCTAGTGCAAGAAAGAAGAAATGGACAGAACTTTGTGAGAGTTTAGATGTTGGGACCTCGAACACAAAGTTATGGAAATTGGCCAAGGCTATTGACCGAGAGCAACCACAATATGAGAAATCAAATGGCATCAACTCAACAGACACCTCTCTTCCTTTAAATGACCGAGATTCGGCTGATACACTTGGCAGACATTATAGTCGAGTTAGCGATCTTGAGTTTGTGATGGGCGACAAATTAATAGCAGCACGGGCTAGAAAAATAGCTCATCGTTGCCGCCAAGTTGAATCTAAAAACCCGTTGTTTAATAATTCTTTTAGCCTTGATGAACTGGAAACGGTCTTAAAACAAGTTGATCCTATCAAAACTCCGGGACCAGATGGTTTGCATGGATTGATGATTACCAAACTTGGAGTTTGCGGAAAACAGCTTTTACTTGATATTTTTAATCATTCATGGAAAGTCGGTCGACTTCCGAGAAACTGGAAACGAGCTATTGTTATCCCCATTAGGAAGCCTAATAAACCTGCAGGCATCCCAGGCAGTTATCGTCCAATTGCACTGACAAATTTTGTCTGCAAGGTCTTTGAGAAATTACTTTTAAATCGTATCAACTTCCACCTGGCAACTAATAACTTATTGCCGAGTGAACAATACGGATTTAGGAAAGGGCATAGTACTCAAGATCAAATTTTATATTTTGCACAGCACGTGCGAGATGCCCATAATAATAAACCGACCAGCCATACAATTGCAGTCCTATTGGACATGGATAAAGCATTTGACAAAGTATGGACGAATAAGTTAATCAATAAATTATACGAAAAATTTGCTATAGATGGTCGGGCTCTTTCATGGATTAATAACTTCCTTAAAAATAGATTTTTCAGAGTCAACTATAATGGCACACATTCAGGATACTATCGTTCCAGACAGGGAGTGCCTCAGGGTTCTGTTCTGAGTCCTACACTTTTTTCCCTTTACATTTCTGGATTGGAATCTGTGATTTCTTGTGACTGCAAAATTGGACTATTTGCCGACGACATTGTTCTTTGGTGTAGCGATTCAAACATTGAAGCCATAGAGGCAAGCTTAAACCAATCAATTGCGAATATTCTGGTTTTTGCGGAGGACCATAAACTTCATTTCAATCCTAGTAAATCTACTACAGGCTTTTTCACGACTAATAGAAAACTATTTAAATATAGTCCTAACATTTATATGAACTCCCTACATTTGCATTGTGAAAGTAACCCTAAATATCTTGGATTTATTCTCGATCCTGAGATCTCTTGCAATAAGCACATTGACTCTATTGTAAATCGGGCCAAGAAGCGACTTAACATTTTGAAGTTTATTTCTGGACGTGACTGGGGCGCAGATGCCAAGACCCTGAGAACTACATACACTTCTCTGATTCGCCCAGTTCTTGAATACGGTTATCAAATATATCATGTTGCCTCAAATACCAATTTACTGAAATTAGAGAGAGTGCAGCTCAGTGCGGCTCGTATTATTACGGGGCTCCGTAGGAGCACTCCATCCAATATTGTGCTATACGAGGCCAACTTGCAACCGTTACGGGAAAGAAGTATCCCTAATCTTATGAAGTACTTTAGTAAACTCTATAGCTATAGTGACCAACATCGTACCGCTAAGTTCCTGAGTAGTTGGACGAACGCTCAGAGGTTGAAGAGACATAGTCCTCTTGGACATGCTGAAAAGTTAGATGTTTTGAAACCCTCTGTTTCGTCTAACTCTCTAAAGCCTATCGCTTCCCCCCTTGACTCACTGACTGATGTGTACTTCCATACAGAACTATTGACTTACACCAATAAATCTTCTCAACATCCTGAATTCTTAAGACAAGCTGCTCTGGAAGTAATCAATAATATACCATCTGGTGCTGTACTGATTTATACTGACGGTAGTAAAGATGAAAATGGCCATACTGGAAGCGGGGTATTTATTAAATCCGGCAGTGAAGAAACCTTGCTCAAACAACGGAATGCTGATTTTAGTTCCGTCTTCGGCTCAGAACTATTTGCCATTGACATGGCTCTAGACTTTTCTTTAGAACGACAACTCGTCGGAGATATTTGGTTACTTGTAGATAGTCGTAGCGTTATACAGTATCTTGAAAATTGGAGGAATATTGTTGACCAACGGGGCATCCGTGTTTTTGAAAAACTTAAGATGATATCCAGGTCCTCCATTATACATTTTCAATGGATACCATCTCATGTTAACCTTAAATATAATGACATCGCCGATAGTTTGGCTAAGAACGGGTCATCTCTGCCCCTGCGTCTTGCTGAGCCTTTAACTTTCCATGAAATATACTCCAGAAGAAAGGCTCTTGTCAACTCGTCTTGGAAACTATCACCTCCTCATCCTTGGTACTCTGGCTCTAGCCCTGGAGGTGCTCTGAGCTTTGACGGTGTAAGACAGGACCAGACAGCATTGACAAGGCTCAAATCCGGTCATCTTAGGACTCTTAGGTTCTCCGGGGGAAACAAAATCTTCTCCACTTGTACAAAGTGTAACACAAGCGAGGCCACTGCCGAGCATTTACTTCGATGTATTGCCTTATCTCGGGAGGACCTTCTGCGTAGCCCTCATGTTGTTCTAGATAAACTGAAGGCGGAGGGACTCATGGAACTGATCTGATCCAGATCAGAGGGATAAGAAAGAAGAAGAAGACATTATTCAGAGGCAGTAAAAGAAAAACCAATATTATCTTTAAAAGTTACTTTGTAATTTCCTGAAAATCTATTGACAATTTTTCTGATAAAGTAATTTGGATAGTTATTATGCTTAAGTACTTTGTAAAGGGAATTGCAGTTGTTAACAAAATTCCCATGTGAATTACAGATTTTATTGTATCTGGATAGTTGATTAATAATAGTATTATAGTAGACTTTGATAGAAAGATTAGAGTTCCAGTAGATGAGTTTAAACACGGTGAAGTTCAGCGACTGCTGACACATCGTTCTAATTGTCTTTCTAGTTTGTTTGATTGCTTATTTAGGCGTATTCGGACAGTTTTCATTTTAATTGTTTTCCCACCTTTTTCCTTTTTGGAAATGGTTTAAATTTTAAATTTGCGCCTTTGAATAAAATTATACTTTTTCTGATCGTTGTTGCTGCTTTGCGCACAATTTTCAGTAAAAACTTTTCAATATTTTCTCCGACAATAGTTTAATCACCCTTTTTTTAAATTCTTGATTTTAAAATCTTTTTTAGATACACATATATATATGTATATATATATACATATATGTGTATATATATACACACATATATATATATATATATATATATATATATATATATATATATATATATACATATATATACCCACGGTTATTAAAATCAAAATTTGCGCAAATCGAATCAATGATCAATGCTTAAAAACTAACAAAACAATTTAACCTTAGCAAATGAAAGTAATTAGTAAGAACCTTTAAACTGTGTTATTATACTGGAAAATTCGTTGCTTCTTAACCCTTTAACCCCGAAACCGGCCCAGGACGGCTCTACCAGTAAACATCGGGAAGGCCGTTTTCGGCCGCTTCGTTTCACAAATAGGGGTGTTGGGTATGTTAAAAATTAAGTGTTCTGTGGAAAAAAAGTGTCCACTAGTGATCATTTTGGTCGTTAGTCGTCCTATATAATCGGACCTTTTTGACTTAGTAAAAAAATAATAGTCGAAGTTAATTGCATGACACAAAATTTGCATAAGGGGCCGTATTGTTATTAAAAATGTTATTAACTTCAAAATTTTCAATAGCAACACCCCTTTTTGAGTCCACATTTCAAATTTATGACATATTTTAACACGAAATACCAAGTTTTATTAGTTTTTAAGTATTATTAGAGGAGTTAGAGACATGCAACGTTTAAGGGCCGTAATGTTAAATGAGTTGCACACAAAAAAACTATCCCAATCTATAAATAATTAAGATATTGAAACGAATTTTATACTGAATAGTAATTATAAATACCCAAACAAAATGCGTACACTATTGGGGTATTTGAAACAATTTTTATATTTTAAAATTATTATTTTAATTTTTAAAAAAATTATGAATAGAAACCCCTTAATATTTTTACAGAAATATATTTAAGACAGGAAGTTTAAGCGAAAACCCAATTTTTAATTTCTTTTATCCATAATTTGCTGAGTAAATCACAAAATATTTTTTAATTGCACTTCAGGGGACTGTGTATAAGATTATATATGAACTTGATAAACAAATAGGGCTTTGGAAAGGAAGATATAAACATTAAACCAACAAAATTGAGATGGTCCCCCATAGGACATCAAGTGAATCGATTGAATAACTCGTTAAATATTCATTCAAATGTAACAAAAACTTAGATTTAGGGATTTTCGAGGATGTTTAACATTTCTAAATAATCAAATATGGGTGTTACTATTGGAAATTTCAAAGTTGTGAACATTTTTAATATGAAGACCTCCCCTTATGAAAATTTTGTTTCATGCAATTAACTTAGAATTTTAATTATTCACAAAGTCAAAAAGGTCCGATTCTATAGGATGACTAACGGCCGAAATAATCACTTGGGTATTTTTTTATACAGGACGATTCCATTTCGCTTTTTCCCTACCTAGAAAAACTCGCATTTTGGGGATGAGAAATTCTCCTAGCTTGTGAGGTTAAAGGGTTAAAAAATATTTAATGGCCCCCTTCGCTCTTGTGCTGCTTAATTAGATTGGCATCTTTACATCTAAAATACATGGTACTTTATAAAGAAATTAAAAGTTACTGAGCACTGATAACTTGGAAAAAATGCAAACCCAAAATATTGTCATTTCGATGTTCGTTTCAAGGACATTCTGCAGATTCTCAGCCGAAGGCAATGAATGCTATCAAACAGAAGAAGGGGTTCAGCGCGGTGCAGCGTCAACAATGGTCCCCTAATATCTCGGAGAATCCCATCCCAGTAGAAAAAAGGCTGCAGTATTGAAGCTTTGAACAACTACCGTTTAACTTTTTACTACTAAGATATATTTCTTTTGCTGTTCCCACATGGGTTGCCATGAAATTCTGATCCCTTCAAATTGGAAGTGATTGCGCTAAACTTAACCGCTGCTACAATTAACAAGCATACGATTCTGATGGTCAGTTTCGAAGCGTCGCGTTGCTAATTTAAGATGAAAATAATGACTGATGTTAACTAATTAACTTTAACAAGATTTAAATATTTACATCAAATAATTCTCTGATTTGACCCAAAGAACGTTTTTCAAACAATATTTTTTTATTATTCAAGAAATAGTAAACAACCCTAATCCTAAGTAAGTTATTTTTATAATTTAGTTCTGTAATTATTCTCTAGATTTTGTTTACATTTTAAAATATCCCACTGTTTTAGATCATGGGTTAGACCTTTTATGTAGGGGAGAGTGTTGTACCTTGGGACAATTTTTACATTTTAATTTTTTTCTTCGATAATTATAGTCAAAATAAAAATTTAAAAGCAGCATTTCAACACACCAATATATTCCTCTATAATATATTTTTTTTTGAATTCTGGCAGCTTGAAATTAAAAAATTGCCACTCATTTAAAATAGAGAGGATAAACTGTCCCAAGGTACAATATGATGTTGTACCTTGGGACATACTTTATAATTCAGTCAATAGTCATCCACTTGAACTAATTTGTGTCAGGAAACAAACTTTATTGTTTTTTCAAGGAAATACACAAATAAAATTTCATAATTCAAGAATAATTTAAATTATACAGCAAAATTGCAAGTCCAAATTATTTAACATTATATGATGATACAATATGCTTTACTGTCCCAAGGTACAACACACTACACGGGTTAAATAAAAGCAAGAAAGTGGCCAATCTAAATGCATTATCATTATTTTCTCACAGCCAAAATATTTCAAAATCTTCTCTTTTATGAAAATGCAGTTGACTTTTTGTAAAAGTACAAAAGTAAAAAAGTATATTGGAATGATAAAAATATTTACTTTGGGGTAATGAAAAATTTTTTGTCACCAATTCATCAATTCAATGATTCTAGTGTTAAATTTTATTTTGATGATGTCTGTTGGTTAAGGCTACTATTAGAAATAAAAAATTTATGAATATTGCCAATAGATTCTTAGAAATTGTCAGTGTCCCAAGGTACAACACTCTCCCCTAATTTGACCAGGTACAAAATGGTTAAAATTCAACGGCAAAACATGTTTTTTAATTCATAATATCAAACAGAAATATAATTCTAGTATAGAAAAATGCAAAGATTAAAATTCTTGGTATAAAACTGTTGGAATTTATTCGTTTATAAAATATATAGAGATATATACCTGTTACAATAATACACTGCATTATTATTGTCATACTCGATAGCTGCAGTATAATGCTTAATTGCTTCCTGAAATCGCATAGCTTTCATAAATTGATTGCCTATAACAAAAGAAACAGATCCTACAAGTTCAAATATTAGAAGAAAATCTTACAATCATTTCTCTATAAAAAAAAGTTTTCATTAGGTTCAAAAACTTAACCACATGCAAGATATCTCACTAATCTTTATAATTTTATAATATAAAGAGCTTAGTAACTCCTAGTAAATGTCTTGCCGATCGATCCCTTTAACAGTTTCCTCTTTCTAATAGCGCCTTTGCTTCAATAAATTATTTCCCAGAGAAATTGCAAACGCCTCAGAATTTGCTTTGACTTTCTTCTTGTCTGGACTCTTCTCTCACAATTATTGAAAATAAATTCACTTTTTTTTTAATTAGGCCTCAATATGTGAGGCTGTGTGCTTTTTGGCGGCTGAGCTTCAGTTTCAGTCATTTTAAATACTTTAAAATGATTTCTTATTTTTTTAATCCTATTAATAAAATATGTTGAACGTCCAATCTTCCTTCATTTCTAGATGCAACAAAGGAATTAGTCTGCTCTTTAGCGTAATAGATGTTTCTCTACACATAGCTTTGTTAAAAACTTAGATGATATAGTTAGAGGGCAACCCAATTTCTTGTAATCTACCATCACATGCTCAAGGTAACACAGAAATCACAATACAAGTTAGGGAAAACATTATCCTTTATTCTTTCCCAAAATGCGGTAAATTTAAAATCGGAAAGTGAACATTTTTATGCCAAAAATTTAAGCTGCAGTGTCTTCGCACAATACTTTACCACACAAAAATATGTTAAAATGTATAAATTTTCTTCCATTGTTAAATGTGTACCTATAGCACTTTTTTAGTTCTACGAATTCCTGATGTGGTTTGCTACTTGCATAAATTAAAGCATTGATGTTGTAAATGATTGATATAATTTTAGGTATTCTTAATGAATACGGTTAATTGATTTTTCTATTTGCTAATACTAACTTTGCATCAGCAATTTGGTTTTTTGAACGAATATCTAACGGTATGCATGCATCTTGAGCAGGCGACATAAATTTTCGCTAAGCAGTTTTATATTTTATAAAAGGGCAAATTATATACTTCTAGAGGATCTTGGAGAATTTGCTTTTAAAAAAATTGGTATTTGAAAATGGAGAGTACGTGGGTCAGTCTCACAAAAGTGGAAAATATGTATCCCTTGGGGATAGATATGCTATATAAGTGACTTGGATATAATATAATACAGGGATTGGAAGTTACTTTTAAAAAGTAACTCAGTTACAGTTGATTAATCCTATGAAAAGTAACTAGTTAAAGTTACTTAATACAAAAAGTAACTAATCACCGTCACTAATAGAAATCTCAAATTGAAATTTAGTTTTGAAAAGAGAACCAAGAAAATGAAATAGGAACAATCAAAGGTAAGAACAAAAATGAAACGGTGTTAAAACTTATAATTTTAAATGATTAAATTCAAACCGAAAGCGGAACTGTGCAGAAAATATCCTGCAAGAGGGTCGCAAGAAGTAAAGGAAAAGTAACAATATTTTTTATTACTTAGTTATCCCACAAAATAACAAAGTTACAGTTCGAGTTACTTTCCAAAAATTCTAATGGCCTTAACTTTAAAAAAAAAACTTTTACAAGCAATGTGTTACTCCAATCCCTGATCCAAGATATTGCTATAATTTTACAATGTATTTTCAAGAAAAAACTGCTAATATTATTCTAAAATCGTTTTAAATATTCAAAATATCAGTCCTGTCCCCAATGGTCTTCTGAAATGTTTCAAAATATCAAATTCACAAAATAAATTAATTTATATATTTATTCCCACCAGAGACAGAATACTTAGTTTAACTAAGGTAAAACTACATCTATATCTAAATATATCGGAGAAAAAACAAATATGGAAGATAGGATGTAGTAATTTTAAACCGCTGTCAAGTGGGGGATAAGACATGAGCAAACGTGCAACGACATCAAACAAGATATCAGGGATTTATACCAAGAGAGGTTCACTGTCCACCAATCTCTTAGGATACTGATTGGTAACTCTCCTTGTTTTTTTGAACCACAGTCAAGTGAAGAGGGGGAGACCTGTCGAACATCCAATTCAACTTTATACCACATCTATGTCGGCGTGGGGACTATGGACATAGATTAATTTAATGTGCACCAATCCCAAGTACAATTGTTTCTTCATAGGAGGCACTTTTTATTGCTCTTAGTACGCTTAGGCTTTTTTTCAGGTAACCAAGCCACAAAAAAAAGGCATTTGAAAAAATAAGCATTTTTTAACAAGGTGCTTTTACAAGGACAACACATAAAAAAGTAACATGTATTTTTTTTAGGTTTGTTTTTTGTAGAATTAACATTCCACTAGAACTACATGAGAGTTGTTGACGAGGAAGGTTGTCATTTTCAAACCATGACCTAAATTAGAAATCTATGAAAGAAAATTGGTATATACAATATACACTTCTTCATGTTCAAAACAAAGTTATAACACTAGGATAAGGTTACAATACTAAGGCGCTCGGTTAAGGGGGTTCAGTACCCCAAAATTGGTGAAAAAATAAAAATAAAAAAAATTATTGGCTTAAAATACTATTACAACCTTTATTAATAAGCCGCCTCGGTGGCACACTCGTTAGGATTCTAGCCTTTGGAGCTGCTGAGGTCGGGTTCGAATCCCGGTCAGGCATGGATGTTTGTGTCCGTCAATAAATGTTGTTATTTGTCTATGTGTTTGTGTCGTCTCTTTCTTTGTGTGTCTCTTGTGACTGTATCATTTCTTGGGGTTGAATACAATAGACCTAAGGTCGCAGTGTTCGGCGAACTTGCCCCCCACCAAAGAAGTCATAAGTCATTTATTAATAATGTCACGGAAACATATTTTTGACATTAAAAGCCATTTTATTTAACCCTTTCCTTACTGAAACGGCCAAGAACGGCCGAACGACTTAGGATTCGATAATGTTATTCCTATCAAATATTACGAGGAAGCAAAAATCCTTCGTAAGGAAATGGGTTAACAATAAAAACTTTAAACGCGTTTTTCGCAGAACTTGATCT
This sequence comes from Hylyphantes graminicola, assembly GCA_023701765.1. Taxonomy (NCBI): domain Eukaryota; kingdom Metazoa; phylum Arthropoda; class Arachnida; order Araneae; family Linyphiidae; genus Hylyphantes; species Hylyphantes graminicola. The sequence goes on from CM043122.1 coordinate 345,771, forward strand.
TTTGAACTTCGATGTACCTTTTCTCAAAAACTATGCTATGTTTTCTCGTAAACTTTTTTTTATATGAAGTAATATATAGTAAAGATTCATCTGAGGTTATAAATTTTAAAAAAACTAAAGTGAAAAAAAATTTTATGGGGCAAAAAAAGTGAAACATTTCATGATTTTTTGGGTACTTTAAGACTTATTTTATTTAAAAAAATCTAACAGTTATTTACAAAAAACTTTTAACCTCAGATTAATATATAAGGTTGGTATAACACACACAGAAAATTTTAAGATGATCTGATCAGTAGTTATTGTGAAAAGATAAATTGCAATTGGCCAATTTAACATTACCGATATACAACATACTGAACCCCCTTAAAGGTTTTTCAAAGTGCAAATACCATCAGAGGGGATTAAGGGCCATTTTTTTTTAAAACTAGGCCAAATTGAATAGGGACATGATAGTTGATGTCTTCAATTTTCTTGAAACTTTCAGGATATGTTAGTAGTACTATAATAAGAAGGTGAATTTCAGTTTTTCTTAAATCCTACTTGTTTGACCTTGAGAGGTCAAAGTTCGAGGTAATGGACCAATGGTGTACATTATATCATCCTTCTACTTCTAAAGCCATAAGTTCCCCGATTTTTTTTTTGAAATTTGGATACTACTTGATACTAGGTACATGTCAGCATAATTAGTTTGGTGGGGCACTCATGGTTTTGAAGGTCAGGGTCCTTTGAAAATGATCATTTTCATTAATTTTTGTCATTTTTCGGCATAATTATCTGCTTAAGCCATAAGTGACCCACAAAAATAATTATTGGAGTAGTTGCACACATTAGGGTAGTACATAGAAAAATGTAGCACACCATGGATGGCCTTTTACTTTGGTAGTTACAGAGTCACAAAGATGACCATTTTAGAAAAAAGGCCATATTCAAAGGTCAATTACTCGAAGGCAAGAGTCAATAACTTGGAGACACAGTTGTAAATACATTTCATATATTGTAGTTTTAGACCCAGGTGAAAAACCTATGGCAACTCACTTTTTTTCATTATAGACCATTTTGTGCAGTCCATTTTGAACATTTCCAGAAAATATTCGAATTCAAAAGCCCATCACTCTGGAAGGAAAGGGTCAATAACTTTGAGACACAGTTGTAAATTCACTTCAAATATTGCAGTTTTGGACCCAGGTTACCAATAAATGGCATCATGATTACTTTTTTTATTACAGTCAATTTCATACTATCTATTTTTGAAAAATGACAAAAATTAAAAAAAATGACCTTTTTCAAAGGACCCTGACCTTCAAAACCATGAGTGCCCCACCAAACTAATTATGCTGACATGTACCTAGTATCAAGTAATATCCATATCAGGGCTGCCAGTGCCAGAAAGCTTTGAAAATAGTTGCTTTAGTAGCCTCAGATGTTAAAAATAGTAGCCAAAATAGTATCCTCTCTTACCTAAGTAACTAAACAACTTTTAATTGTTAGAATTGTTTTAAATATTTGCATTGAATGTTATCTGCAATTACATAAATTTTCCAAAAAGTGATAGATTACTTTAATATGGTTAGGTGCAAAAATTTAAAAACCAAAACTTAAGACTAGTATTAGTGCAAACCTTCAGAATTGTAGCACCAACACTCAGTTGAAAGGATTGATAAATCTGCTAATAGTTTTTGGGATGCATTGCAATAGAAAATTTCATGTTAAATTATTAAACTAATTTATATATAATTGTTAGAGAACAAAAAATAGGGAAAAATATTTTAAATCTACTTATTTGTATAGGAATTTAATTAGCAATTGCAAAAAAATTCTTTAAAAAAAAAAACCAAATTCCATTAACAATTGGATAATTTTTAAGAAAACAGTCATAAAAGTACCTTTTTTATCCTTCAAAAATATGTATGTGTATGTCCAATACATTTATCCATTTTTAATTTGTGTTTAGCTTGATTAAAAAAATATAGGAAAAACCAACATTCACCTAGAAAAAGCCTGCCATTTCACAGAAGCGAGTAGGAAGAAGTTAAAATGCTAAATAGTGCAAGAAATTTAAAACCAAAACTTAAATTTACAAATTGCAACACCAGCTATCAAATGAAAGAACTGATACTGCCAATAAAATTTATTTGAAAATAAATTATTTTAAAATATATTATAAAATAAAAATTATTTTATATAGATTCAGTTTTTCAAGAAATATAGGATCAATAATCCATGTCAATATGTTTCACTGAAACAACCCACAGCTTTAAAATACAAGGAATGCTGAATTAAAATGAATTAAATTTTAACGCAAGTTTAAGTATTCTTATTACAACGATCTAGAATCATCGAAATTCAAGAGAAAAATAAATGTATTTTGATGCACAATGCTTTTAGATACATATTTTATTAAAAATAAAAAACTTCAAACAACTTAATTTAGCAACAATATGTTTTCAGAAGATTTATAGTATCTTACTTAAAACTTAGAGGGGAAAAAAAGTTACTTAAAACTAGACATAGTGTGTTGGAAACGCATGTTTCTCCCTATTAGTACTTTAAAAATTTCAATTTGCATTTATTTCTGGCTTTATTTGATAGCAGTACAATTTTTATTAAATTATGCTATGTTAATATGCAGTATTAGGCCTTATTGCCAACTTACGGAATAAAAAATAAATTTAGAAACAAGGCAAATTAATAACAAACAGTCAGATGTAAATCCTATCCAAATGCAGTTTAAAAAAAAAACTTCAACAAAGCATACAAAATCAAAGTTTTAGTTTCCAGAAACTTTGCATAGGCGGCTTAAAAAAAATCATAAGTCAAGCACAATTTCAAAAACGCATGTTTTTGCTTTGTGCTGTTGGATTTTAAAACTAAAGGCATCATCTGCACTTCACGTTTTGCGTATCGTTAGTATCCTCGTGGCGCCATCTATTTGAAAATTACATAACTAAAAAATCTTTAAAAAAAAGTCGCCTGAGACTGAAAATAGTTGAAGGTTTTGCTTAAAATAGTCGTTTTCGGCCCTTTTTGGACCTAAATAGTTGCCATAGTCGCCTAGACGCTAAAATAGTCGCTTTAGTAGCCTTTTAAGTCGCCACTGGCAGCCCTGCCATATTTCAAAAAAAAATCAGGGACTTATGGCTTTAGAAGTAGAAGGATGATATAATGTACACCATTGGTCCATTACCTCGAACTTTGACGTCCTATCAAGGTCAAACAAGTAGGATTTAAGAAAAACTGAAATTCACTTTTTCTTATTATAGACTAATCTTTTTCTTATTATAGACTTCTTATTATTTTCTTACTAACATATCCTGAAAGTTAAGAAAATTGAAGATATCAACTATCACAAGTTGTCCCCCCTTTTAAAAAATGACTCGTAACTCCTTGGGGGCTTTTTACACTCTCTTTCAATGCCAATGATTCTATTTCGAATCATCAGCTTGAGATATCTTTTTCCCCACTAAGTTAAACTCGAACTTATTTCAAATAATTTGTTTAAAAAAAATATTTTTTCTCTACTTTCTACCATTTCATTCTGGATGCATGATGAGTCCATTTCACAATTTTTAGAATAAAAAATATAAAGTGAAAAGTAGTTTGGAATTGAAATTCGGCATAGACATACCATTCAGCAACCTAAATTACGTTTTAAAGTCCTTAACTGATGTTAGGGATCTCTCAATTCAATACAGTAATAGGGGTTTAGCAACCCACATAGGTTGTATGAACAAGTTATTCTTGAAAAAAATCAAAAAAAAAATTGTGTTTTGTCAAGATAGATATTGTAAAATTTGCTATGCGAATTGTCTAACAATTTTCTTATATGTTCATACACAGGCAAACAACTTGCTTTCCTTAACTCAGTGTAACAAATTTAATTGTTGATTAATAACATAGATTTTTAACTTTTGTTACATTTAAATTGGAAAGTCTGAGATTTCTGAATTCAGTTTTATATATTTTGCTTAATATGTTTTGTTACATGTTTTCACGACATTTGTTTTGTTACATGTTTTGTTTTAATGACGAAGAGATACAAATTAAAAACTTAAGACATTTTCAAGTTTAGTTTAATTTGAATTATCGTCACACTACAGTTGCACAAGGGCTAATGGCGACCAGTGTCCTATTTTAGAACCACAATCAAGTGATGAGCCGACACCCGAGAAGGCACCCAAAGCAACCGTACAGAGCAACATCGTATGTAGCTTTAGGACTTTGAAGGATAGTTAACGTGCACTCCCACCACAGAAGGCATCATTCATCAAAAAATTTTGGCTGACGGGCGTTTATAGGTCGGCAGTTATTTTGCCGATGCCCAGACCTGGGACCTTCTGCATGCTAGGCGAATGCCTAAACAACTTTGCTCCCTAGCCCCTAGACATTTTCAAGTCTTAAAACATTTACATTTATTCCCCATTATTTATTTCACTTTATATAACATTTGGACAAACCAGTATCAAAATCGTCAATCATATCAAACCGGGGTCAATCCATTACAAATGACCCAGACCTGTTGCTCAACATTTTAGATTTCAACATTTAGATTTTCCTAATTTTTGTACCATATATTTCCTAATACCAGGTTAGTTCAAAGCCAAAGTAAAAATATTTTTGGAGCTCATTATTCTTATTGGCGAACATTTTAACTTAACTATTTTCGGCTGAAAACAACTTTTGCTTAAATGCATATAATTATGTTGTTTTAAAGATATTAAGACGAAATAAAAAAGAAAATGATCAGAATAATGCTATAAATAGTTTGTTATCGCATAATATTACCAAATTAGTAAGGAAGCCGGAGATAAAAATTAGAACTGAAAATTCGCTTAAAACGGGAGTTTTAGCACTGAAAATGGGGTAAAAGGAAAAAGAGACTCTCCTTAGATATTTTTTTTCTGTATAGACCAGTTATAGAACTACTTGGTGCAGAAGTTTAAAGCTTGAGAATTTTTTCTTTATTTTTTTATAATTTTTCAAAATTGCTGAAAATCGTATTTTTGCCATTTTTTAACCTAAAATATCTCAAAAAGGATAGAGTGAAAAAAAATTTAAATTTATACAGGTAGTACAACTTTATGACATAAACATGCGATAAAAAATTTGTATTGTATTTTGAACTGGTTCCAGAGATACTTTTCATCAAAGTTGGGCAAAAACCATACAACAAACCCCTCAAAATGCAACAGTTTCAAATGGTAAAATTCTGTGAATGGAGTGCGAATATTTAACTGAAATATTAATTGAATTGTTCTAATTATTTAATAAATTTAATTTAGACAAAACAAACTTAAATTTAGGAAAAAATGTTTTTTTTTTTGTAAATTTGTCTTGCCTAAATTAAATTTATTAAATGATTAGAACATTTCGTTTAATAATTCAGTTAAATATGTATTTGAATTCCATTAACGGAATTTTACCGTTAAAAACTGTTACATTCTGAGGGGTCTGTAGTACAGATTTTACCCAACTTTGATGAACTATCTTTGGAACCAGTTCAAAATACAGTATAAAATTCTTGTCACATGTTTATGTCATAAAGAGGTACTAACTGCATTAATTTCAAATTTTTTCACTCGGTTCCTTTTGAGATATTCGACCTTAAAAAGTGGGAAAATGCAGTTTTTGACCATTTTTGAAGCACTATCTCTAGAACCAGTCCGAAATACAATACAAAATTTTTATCACACGTTTATGTCATAAAGTTATGCTACCTGTATCAATTTCAAATTTTTCACTCAGTCCTTTTTGAGATATTTTACGTTAAAAATGGTGAAAATACGAATTTCAGCAATTTTGAAAAATTATAAAAAAATGAAGACAAATTCCTCAATCTTTAAACTTCTACAACAAGTAGTTCTATAACTGATCTATACAGGAAAAAAATATCTAAGGCGAGTCTCTTTCCTTTTACCCCACTTTCAGCGCTAAAACTTCCGTTTTAAGCGAATTTTCATTTTACAGTTGTGATCTTTTTGTCTCCTTTATCCTCACTAATTTGGTAACATTATGCACTGGCAAACTTTTTATAGCAACATTCTGATCATTTTCTTTTTTTATTTCGTCTTGATATCTATAAAATCAACAGAGTTATATGCATTCAAGCAAAAGCAGTTTTAAGCCGAAAATCGGCTTTGAAGCAAGGTTAAAATGGTTGCCAACAAAATTTATGAGCTCCAAAAAATTTTTTACTTTGGCTTTGAACTCACCTAGTATTAGGAAATATATGATAAAAATTAGGAAAATCAAAAATGTTGAGCAACAGGTCTGGGTAATTTGTAATGGATTGACCCACCAGTATCATATCATATTGGACAAACCAGTTTTTATATACCAGTCATAATCACATAAAAAACACAAGCAAAAAGTTGAGCACAATAATTTAAATGAAGAAATTTATGGTTTTGAAAATTTAATTCAAACTCAATTGATTGAAAATAGTTTATGCACTTCTTCAATTTAACGTTTTCGTTGACGCATGCATGTACAAATTGCGGTTGTTGCATCCCCTATGCGTGCATGCCTGTGCAAATTGTATGTGGATGCGCGAGCATTTGTTGTCAGTTTTTGTTTTCATTTTCGTAGTCTGGACATAGCCTAAAGAAAATATTACTGGCTCATGATAGGACTGTAATTTTTGTTACTTGCAAGCAAAATTTCAACCCCAATAAAAACAAAAACAGGTTTCCGCTCTGATATCCTTGATATTGCTGACCCTGAATGGAGAAGCTAAGTTGAAACTATGTTTAGTGAAGCGTGAAGACCTCGCTGCCAAGGTCACGGACTGTCAAGGTTTCTTTACACCTCTAAGACTGGTTGACTGAACTGCCCTGTGCTAGACCTACACGCGCAAATACGCATTATGTCAAGAACTAAGCATCTTTATGGTGGATATTGTAAATATATACCAATCTTATTTCATCTTCAGAATTTAACAGATTTTGTGTCTTTATTTTTAATAGATGGTAGTTAAACCTTAAGTTTGATTGAAATTTAGTTTTAGTTTAAGGATTAGGGATTTCCCCGGAAATTTAATGCCTCGCGTATAAGTCGACCCCGTTTTCTACAGCACTAAATTTGACCAAAATTTCCTGGCTCATACACGAAATATACGCTTAATATTTCATACCAAGAAAATGGTTCATTAGGTAATTTAAAACATACCTATAATTTTCATTCTCTCTGCCCTTTCTACTGGAGTTCCAAACAATTCGATTCTTATATCATCCTAAAATTTAAAATCACCATTATTTCTTAAACAATTTTAATTATTATAATTATAACATTCATGCATGCATATTTATGTTTATAAATATGAGGTAACTAATGGTTTTTCAAAACTCTTTATTAACTAGTGTATTAGGGTGGTCCTTATTAACATGGGGAAAAATAAATTTTCGATTTCGAAATGTGCCACCCCCTCAATTTGTTTAGGCATATGAAAAAATAATTCCTGTAAAATTTTAGCCAAATCAATTAATAATAACACGTGCCCCACGGGGCTTAAAGTTTCAAAAAACACAAAATTTTGGGGTGTTTTTTTAATAATTCCATTATAAATCCATATCTATGCTAACTACGAAAAACTACTCAATACAAATGTTATGGAACATAAAATTTCCTACCTCTTTGTAATTTACACTTTTGAACTATGAGCAATAGGTTTCGAGTTATATAGGGAAAAAAATGAGCGATATTATGAGAGATTGCAAATCATGGCCGCACTATGAAACGCTATCCATCACAATGGTGCGACCTAAAACTGATTACGTAGATAACTTTTAAACTTTCCTGTCTAAAAATCAACTAAAAAGGGACAGATTTAAGTATTTATATTAAAAAAACATTTAAAATACACCACGATTTAAATACTGTCAGGGCCGTCGCGTGGGTAAGGGGTGGGGGGGGGTCGGTGCTTTAGCAATGGAGTTAGCCTTTTTTAATGGAAAAAGCGATACACCATAAGTCATACTGGGACACACATGTTTCTCCACCCCCTCCCCTGCATTATTAATGGTTACTGCCTCTAGTTAAAGCAACTAAAAAAAATTCTTGCATATGTTAATGGCAGAAAAGATGTTAACCCTTTGCTCAAACTCCCTTTGCCCTAACTGCTCAAAAGACTTTGTTGCATTTCAATAAAGCTTATGCGTTATTTTGAAATAGATGGCAAAAGCAACTTTGTATGAGTTTCGGTCATTTGTTCAAAGGTGCATATGAAGTTCGTTTTACTAAATTATATATGCCTCGAAAACAGATATTTCTTATTGCTTCAATGAAAAACCAAGTAGCCGGTGCCAAATTGCTATCTCGTGGAGATTTGCTACGCATATTCTTTTTAAATATGGGTGAAGTAAACCTGAAATAACTCAAGTGTTTCCTTTTTAATGGATGAAGATCTCAAATTTTAGAGGAAAGCATCTATTCATACCCGCGAAAGAAACCACTGCGTAAGAATGATTATTAAACAGATACCATAACAAAGATTTCACATTAAGGAAGATTTCAAGAAATTAGATCCATTATAATGGTGTAATTAAGCAAAATATTTAAAAGGAAGGGGAATACAAGATCTTTAAAATTCGTAAACTTGGCAGCGGAAGGAGGTGTGATGTTAAGAATTCAACTACCAGTTTATCAGTTTACAAAGAATGAATCCAAAAACAATTTATTTTACTGACTGTGCAAGACTGACACAAAAAATACACATCCTGCGATTGAAAAACTGTACTGAGGCTATACATATTGCAATAAGTATAGTAAGTGGTAATTTATTTATATTAAAATTAAGATTTGTAAAACCAATGCGCCCTTTCACCCCCCCCCCCCAAGCACACACATTGTACCTGCAAACAGGCTTTGATTAGGTACATTTTTAAATTTCTTAGAATGTCATTTGTTTATAAGCTACACAAATAGTTCTGTAGGCAATCTTTTATTTAATTTGCGAAAGTGCCCCCCCCCCCCTTCTCCTCACCCACGTGACGGCCCTGCTTGTCGAAGTACTTTAAATTGTGGTATATTTTAATTGTGTTTTTTTTGCAGCAGTTCCTTTTTAATTAATTTTTAGATAGAACAGTTAAAAGCTATCTAAATAAGCACTTTTATGTCACACCATTATAATGGATAGCGTTTGTGTAGTGTGGCCATGATTTGCAATCTCGTAAAATATTGCTCGTTCTTTTCCCTATAACTTCAAACCTGTTGTTCTTAGATCAAAAGTGTAAATTACAAAGTGGTAGGAAATTTTATGTTCTATAACATTTGCATTGAGTGGTTTTTTATAGTTTGCATAGATATTGATTTATAACGGAATTATTAAGAAAACCCCCCAAAATTTTGCGTTTTTTAAAACTTTAAGCCCCGTGGGGCACGTGTTATTATTAATTGATTTGGCTAAAATTTTGCAGGAAATGTTTTTTCATATGAATGAACAAATTGAGGGGGTGGCACTATTTGAAATCGAAAATTCGTTTTTAAGGACCACCCTATAGTGTATATTAAGTTGTGTTAGTGTTATTAATGCGTTAGATTATAGATCTTATGTATTTTAGGCAAAGGCGGGTCAATGTTAGGAACGTCAATCATTGGTTAATGTTTCACTCGCCTAGCATCCCAGCATATTATCAAAAGGTTTGCCTTAAGCTCGATTAATAAATACCTTTCATTGAAGGCAATGTATGTTTACGTTTTTATATCCTCGGGGAGCAATGTAATACGCCCAACGGAATATTTCGACGTCTACTGTGCAGTTCAGAATGTGATTTGATAACTGTTAAACTGTGATATTATTTACTAAATTAAAAATAGTCATATTGTACCACTGACTATATAGTTCTTTTTATTAAAACCAATGTAACCTTATCTGTAGCAGCTATTTCATGTTGGGCCAGTTCTGGCGATGGTTGTTGTCACTTGTGATGCTGTGAATAAAGTTCTCGTTTAGTGACTTTGCATATTAGGACTCACAAAACATAAACTAGAAATACAATTTTAGTTCAGTGGCGACGAGAAGTTGGTGACATGCAAAGTTGTTACATGTTGTAATCAGCGTTGTTGTGTTCGTGCTGTGTAGTTCGTTCTCGCTGCTTCATTCCAGCTTGGAAAACAAATGGCTTGGTGCTGTTTGTGCTGCTGTGTTCTAGTGTAGTTTACTGCTGTGAAGATGTTGGAAGCGTTTCAGCATCTGACCTTTTCGTTGAATCATGGTTTAATTTACGTGGGTTAATTACTTGATCCCTACGTCCTCATGAACAGCCATTCCTCCGTAAATGTTTGTGAAACATTAAAAAAAATTTCTTACAAGAGTCTAGATTTCACTTCTAAAATGACCTTTAAATCTAGAAATCCTGTTGATTCCTTCATCAGACCAAATGTGCATGCTCACGTAATCAGTAAACAAAAATAGTTGCTCAGTGCATGTGGACTTGTAACAAAAAAGGAATTAACAATTATGTACAGCTGTGGAAATAAAAAAGTACCCACTTGAGGTTATTTCATCCGTTAGTCACCCCATAGAATCGGACCTTTTTGAGATTGTGAACAATTAACATTCTGAGTTAATTGCACGATACAAAATTTGCATAAGGGGCCATCATCATATAAAAAATAGTACAAACTTTGAAATTTCCAATAGCAACACCCAATTATAATAACTTAGAAATGTTAAGCACTCTTGAAATCCCTTAAATCTAAGTTTTTGTTACATTTGGATGAATATTTGACGAGTTATTCAATCGAATCACTTGTGGTCCTTTTGGGGACCATCTCTAAAATGACAAGCAAGCATGCATGCAAGGCCGTCTTTATTTATCAATTACACACGTAATCTTATACACAGTCCCCTAAAGGATAATTAAAAAGTATTTTGTGATTTACTCCGCAAATTATGACTACCGTATATACTCGTGTATAACCCGACTCCGTGTATAACCCGACCCCCCTTTTTTTAACCAGATATCCTTCCAAAATCGGTAACCCGTGTATAAGTCGAGGTAGGAAATAAGCTAGAGCCTTCTGAAAAAAATATTAGAAGATACCGGCTCATGACGGGACCGTAATTTTTTTTTTACTGCAAGCAAAATTTCAACCCCAACCAAAACAGGTTTCCGCTTTGTCCTTGACATTGCTGACCCTGAATGGAGAAGCTAGGTTTAAACTATGTTCAGTGAAGCGTGAAGACCTCGCTGCCATGGTCACTGATTGACAACGTTTCTTGAAGACTGGTTGACTGAACTGCCATGTGCCAGAGCTACACGTGCAAATACGCATCACACAAAAACAGGTTTCGCTTTGATGTCCTTGACATTGCTGACCCTGAATGGAGAAGCTAATTTTAAACTATGTTTAGTGAAGCGTGAAGACCCCGCTGCCAAGGTCACGGACTGACAACGTTTCTTTACGCCTCTTGAAGACTGGTTGACTGAACTGCCCTGTGCCAAACCTACACGTGCAAATACGCATCACGCTGAGAACTAACAATTAAGCACGTTTATGGTAGAGATTGTGAAAGATACCAATCTTATTTCATCTTTAGAATTTAACTGTTTTTGTGTCTTTAATTTCAATAGTTAGTAGTTAAACCTTAAAATTGATTGAAATTTAGCTTTAGTTAAGGATTTTTCCCCCTCGAAAATTTGATGTCTCGTGTATAAGTCGACCCCGTTTTTTACGGCCCTAAATTTGACCAAAATTTCTCGGGTTATACACGAGTATATACGGTAATTTTTTTTTTAAAAATGGGATTTCGCTTAAACTTCCCGTCTTGAATTTATTTCTTTAAAAATATTAAATGGTTTCTATTCATATTTTTTTAATAATTAATATAATAATTATTTAAAAATATAAAAATTGTTTTAAATACCCCAATATTGAATGCATTTTGTTTGGGTGGTTATAATTTCTTTTCAGTAAATAATTCGTTTTATTATCTTAATTATTTATAGATCGGGATAGTTTTTTATGTGCACATCATTTAACATTATGGGACCTAAAGTTTGCACGTCTCTAACTCCTCTAATAATGCTTAAAAACTAACAAAATTTAGCATTTCGTATTAACATAGGTCATAGATTTGAAATATAGACTCAAAAAGGGGTGTCGCTATTGGAAATTTTAAAGTTAGTAACATTTTTAATATGAAGATGGCCCCTTTTGCAAATTTTGTGTCATGCAATTAACTCAGAATGATAATTGTTCACAATGTCAAAAAGGTCCAATTCTATAGGATGACTTAACGGCCAAAATAATCACTAGTGGGTACTTTTTTATTTCCACAGCTGTACAAAACACATTATGTTTTTGTCTTACACAAGGAGCGTAAAACGCAATTATAAACATTACCTAACTGGAAAACTCCTTTCACATTGATGTGCAGAAACCTCTGTAAATCATTGCATCATAGCTAGCTTGAACTTTGTCATGTTAACTTGAATATTCATAAAATAAATGAGGTTTCCATCATAGTAATTTAGCATTTCTCTTATTAATGTAATCCTACTAACACATTGTGCATTTTATATAAATGTTAATAAATAAGCGAATTATATTTTTATTTATTTAGAAACTATTTATATACAATTTAAGTTTGACGGGTTAGTTTCAAAGGAGGACGGGTGCATTTTTGGACGTCCTTGGGGACGGGTAAAATTTCCGAGATTTTTCGACCCGAGTGGAATACATCATATTAGGCTGGCCACGGAGTGTGCTGGTTGAATTTCCTCCCTTTTAGCTACACAGTGATGACCTTGTAGTAGAATCAGTGTCCTAGGAACAAGAACTTTCATTCCCAAAAAGTTCATTTGTTTTGGCAGAGTTGCATGATGGGCGCATGACCATAGTTCGAGCTCATGCAATCTTGAATTAATCAACAACGATTAATGGTGATTTTAATTAAAGATTTTATCTTTATTATTAGAATGTATCATTTAAACTTGTTCATTGATAGACCGAGAATGGATGAAACAGTTTTATCAGGGGTGTTAATGAAGTGAAACATTTGAGGTCTCTGTGTAACAGCTGGCTCCCATTTTTAGGCGGTATTTTTGTCCAAAATTTCTCTATCTTTGTACTATATTTCTCTGCCTAGACATTTATATGCTAGGGTGCTTGTACCGATATTCACAGTCATGTAGTTTCCCTAAACTCATTCAGTATTCTGGAAATATGGGGGAGTTAACCGATAATTCAGAAAGATGCTCTCAAATTAATGCTCAGTGCGGATTAAAGGTTCTTTGGCCACCGGCATCCCCCACAAGAAGAGGATCTTCAGCTGACCAAAAATATGCAGTCCAATGATACTTGTTGATTTACTCACTTTGCTACCTAGTAATTTTCACGAAATCCACCAATGATGTCACATCACCTTAAAATGATTAGAAGATTTTTGTTTCTGGGTTATCTGAAGGGATTTTTGTTGGTTTGACTTGCCTGAGGTTCAGGCCAACCAGAATATTTTCTGCTGATCATGTTCGCGAGTCGTGATCACAGTAGCAATTTGAATGCAAGGATCGTAATGATGAAAATGAAAAAAAAAATGAAAATAAGGGTCTAAAATATAGGGAAAAAATAGGAATTGTAGGAATTTATTCATATTTATAGGAATTATAGTGGGTTTGCGAGGCCTGAGATTGCACTGGCACACTTTCTGTACTGCCTGAGACATTGTCTGTTTCAGAGTTTCCCTCGGTACCTGTTGCTGATTAACTTGTGGTACCTCTTCGTAGATCATTTCGGCATTGTAAAGCCCCTGACAGATTACAAATGATTTTTTTAGGGGAAAAAGGACTGCTGTACGGCACTTTTCTTTTATTCCAACTAATGTAACCTCGCCTATCTAACATGTAACTGCTATTTCATGTTCTGGCAATGATTCTCACATGTTGTGATGCTGTGAATAAAGCTTTCGTTTTGTGCATATTAGGACTCACAAATACATAAACCAAGAAGTGATCGCTAAAATGCTTGTATATTAAGTAGCGACTATACTCTGTTCGATATTATCTGGTATACGTCGCATATTACCGATAGGTTCTAGGTTAGGTTTGAATTATCGCACTAGAGCAACACGACGGCTATTGGCGACTGGCGTCGTATTTTAGAACCACAGTTAAGTGACGAGCCGACAACTGAATAGGCACCCAACGCAATCGTTAAGGGCGACATCATACGCAGCGTTAGGACTTTGAAGGATATTTAACGTGCACGCCCAAACACAGGTTAGTGACAATTTTCTGAAATTAGCCGAATTGCATCCATCCGAAAATTGTAAAACAAAAGACCTGGTTCTCCAAAATAATGCCAAAATAGTTCTTAAACAGGCAAACTCCTTAGCAAAATTGATGTTGCACTGCTGTACGCTTAGAAAATAATGCTGTACAGCTCAGAAAATAAAGATAATAAGTAAAATACAAAATCTTTTCAAATGAAATGTTACACTTACTGATGTGCATATTAAATATAATTATGTTTCAGAGGTTTTTGACTTTAAAAAGAGGGAATGAGGATGCACACATTTTTTCTTTAAAAAATTCATTTGAAAAGAAACACCTACTACATACACACCTGTTCCGTTTGATCTAGAGTTTGCATTGCTACTCCCCATATTTCTTCTAGAGGATACTTTTCCGTTTTGTTCAATCTAGGATCTTTTGAGTCCAAATCATAAGCTGTTTGCAGACACTGTACAGCAACTAAAGAGAAAAACAAATATGAAACTATCCAAAAAGGAATAGCAATTTAAAGCCAGTCCACAGGACAACTATATAGAAATCACTTTGAATAAGTACATGCATTTGAAATAAACTTTAATTTTGAGCCCAAAATTACACTTCGATTATTACACAGTTCGACAAAAAGAAGCAATTGTTTGCCCCGAACCAAAGCTACTTTGGTGATTTTTTGCTTCTTTGGTAGTCCAATATTGGAGAAATGATATTTTTAGCCCAAGTTTAATAGGGGGATTCATCAGAGATAAAAAAAAAACTGATTTTTTAAAACATTTTTTCACTAAAAACTGCCTTTTTGAGGGTTTTTTGGATATGAACAACCTGTAAACCTTTCTGCAACTGGTCCTTACCTCTATGGGTGTTAAGTGAGTACCGATGGACCATTTTTAACTCAAACACCGCTCCAAAACTGTTTAAATTACATTTCTAGCCCAAAACGCCATTTTTTAAAATGTCATTTCACGTTTTTTCGCATATGGAGCTATGATTACGTATCTGGATCTGCTTTCAAGATATATAAAATTGAATTGTGAACACCTAATAAAATGATGAACATATATGCTGTATCAGAACCCGAACATTGTCAGAATAGGCAATTTGCTTGGCCAAAAGTGTCATTTTTCTCTAGTATTTCACATTTTATCGCACATATTTGGCTTTACACTTAATGAAAATGTACCGATGTCTGTCTGTAGCTACTCAGTGAACACTGACTGACATTTCTGACACATTTGCAATACATGAACATCGCACAGTTGGTTAAAATCGGCAATTGTCTAGCCAAAAGTAGCGAGTTATGTTTTGGCCGACAGCCATTGTGTGGGCAAAAAGAGTTACGAGTGTGCGCACTTTTGTCATTGACTTTATATATATCCTAACACCAGGAAATCTGGTCCCTGTTTTTGCGAAAAGAATTACTGTTTAGGGGCGACTTATTTTATATTTATTTTATTGTGGAGTATGTAAATTTATACCCACAACCAGCTAAGAATTCACTTAAATCAAAATGTTGGCTGACCACGTAAAACTGAAAAGATTAGGAGTTTTTCTGCTTTTACTGCGAGGCAAAATGCCGACTGCAGATGTTTTTTAATTTATCATATCAAAAATACAATTATTTAAACAATGTTATGATATTAAAGTCTGTAGATTTTTGTTGAATTGTGAGAAGCTAAAATGAAAACATAATAAATTTTAAGCATAAAAAAATAAAATAAAAAAGAATTTTTTAAAATAGATGGTAAAGAAATTACCTTCCAAGCTTTCTTGAGTATCAGGATTTTTCACTTCTCTTAGTGCTTCTTGTTTAAGAAAATTAATTATGGATATAATTAATTTAATATTATGGGGCATCTATGAAG
Source organism: Hylyphantes graminicola (assembly GCA_023701765.1). NCBI lineage: Eukaryota > Metazoa > Arthropoda > Arachnida > Araneae > Linyphiidae > Hylyphantes > Hylyphantes graminicola. The sequence goes on from CM043122.1 coordinate 361,858, forward strand.
AAAAAGTAACAATAGCAGTTCAACTTTCAACAGTACAGAGCAAATATGAATTTCCCCAATATTCTAATAGAATATAGCAACATTTAAAATAGCATACAAAAATACGAGAACTATTTTTCTTTTTTAAATTTCAAAAAGATAGAAATAATAAATTATCTTCTAAAATCTATTATTGACTATTCTTCCTTGTTTGTATAGTTATGTAAAAGAAAATGTAGGCATGAGACTGTGCATTTTCTTCTCTTTTTAAGTTTAAAAACATATTAAGAATTCACAAAACCACACATAACTTCTTTGCAGTTAAGAAAAAGTAGAATTGTTATAAACACTATAAAATAAGTAAATTTTCTTTTATTAATGTTATTTTGGGGGTCATCTTCAGATATGACTGAGTGTGTTCACATGTTGTGCTGCTCATTTGGTGTATTACCAGTTACCTTATGGAACTACCAAGTTTTGGTAGTTCCATAAGGCTGAAAATTTCGGCACATGGTTTTGTAAAAAATAAAAGTCTTGACTGCTTCTTTGGGATTTAAATGTGCAGCAATTGATCTATCAATTCATATGCACATTAAAATGGTTCATACATTTGTTAAGAAAACAAAATTCAAGCACTTTTCCAGAAAAATTCAAAGACTAGAAATTAACTAAAAAACATAAAATATAAATATATGAAGTGTGCATAAGCCGACATTCCATTTTTTTAAAACCAAAATTTGGCTACAATCAGAAACCCCAGAACAGGCCAAAGTAGAAAAATGGGTGAAACGTAAACAAAAGAATTTTAACTTTCAAGCTGTTCTTGCGATCAGGACTCGTGGTCAGAAAAAATATTGTGGTTGTCCGACTTGGCGTGAACCAGAGCTACAAAAGACAATCTTCCGATCTCACAGAGCCACAGAACTATCAATCATTCTGATGCAATGTGATGTCATCGGCAGATTTCGGGAAAATTACTAGGAGGCAAAAAAAGTAAAGCGGGAAGCATTATTGGACCACACATTTTTGGTTACGGTAAATGATTGCCTTTTAATGGGGGATTACACTGGCCGTTGATCGATATTTGAAGACATCTTAATTCCTCCTCAAATTTTAATTAAAAATTTTATCTTCAAAAATTAATAAAGTGCAATCCCCCATTAAAAGTGCAATCCCCCATTAAAAGGTAAATGATTGCCTTTTAATGGGGGATTGCACTGGCCGTTGATCGATATTTGAAGACATCTTAATTCCTCCTCAAATTTTAATTAAAAATTTTATCTTCATTATTAAAATACTTTTTTTAAACTAGTTATTTATCAAAACTTAAGCTTAGTTATCATCAATAAGGAGCTTCTTCTAATGGGAGATTGCACTGGCTGGCCAAGATTTGAAGACATCTTAGTATAATCTAATCTTAATTCATCTTCCAATTTTGATGGAATTTTTTTCTTCCTTATTAGAAACTTATTTTTACTTGCAGTTTATTGATTTTTATGTTTAATTTCACCAAATTAAGGTGCGAAGAAAAAGTAAACAATCGTTTTGAAAAAATGCATCGTAAATGCGATACTGTTTAAATCGAAACCTGGTTTCGACCCTCTGCACAGTAGCTTACAACAGCTAACTCATCTCTTCAAGAGGGAAATGACGCTGGAATGCGATCAAATCCTGATGACACGCTGAATTTAGGGGACAAAAGCAGTATTCTATTTTGGTTTGTTGGAACAAAAAAGTGAACACTGATTCTTTTTCAGTACATTAAAAAGCCAGAAAATTTTGGAAAAAGCGGAACAAACTTTTGGAGGAAGAAAACAAATTGTAAACTCTTCGGTGGAAAATAAAAACAAAAAAGCGGAAGACTGGCATCCCTGCAACAAGCTTTACCTGCTACAAAAGGATTAAAAACACATCAATAATTTCTCTCAAAGGCGGAAGATCTCGTCACTAAATACAAAATGGATAACTTTCCTTCTGTCATACTGAGATACTTCCACCAACTCTCAGAATTCCATCTTCAATTCTCCTTATTGGCATCCATGAGAGAAAAACGGACACCATTCTCGATCTGCTCTGTGTCCAAGCACTTGAAACCATTTCAACTAACTATCCTAAAGAAAAATGGCACCACATTTATATAGATGGATCATTGCATGAGGACCTTTCTTCAGGTGCTGGTTTTTACTGTGAGGGTCTTTTTTAAGGTTCATGTCCAGCTGGCATAAATGCCTCAAACTTTGAACCTGAAATTGAAGCTATTAAGCAGTCAGCTCTTCATCTTTCTAATTGTGACACACTTCTCAAAAATGCTGTTTTTCTTGTTGATTCACAATCTGCCATACTTTCGCTCTTCTCTCTCCACAGCAGTGAATTCAAACATGTTGAGGATGCAAAACTAGAAATTTACTAACTTTTTAGGTTCTTTTGAAACCAGTATTTTCTGATGGATGGAAGCCCGATCTATCGAATGAGACCAATTTTGTATCGATTGGTTAATTATTTCAAATAAAAAATTTTAATTATAAAAATAAACACATGTGTCACACACCCCTTGAATTACTAATTGCATGCTTGTAGTATTATTTGTGTATTACATTATAAAATAAGATTTTTTGGGGTTGATTTTTGAAAACTATTCACTGGCTCAATGTAAAAAAAAATTGAACATGAAATTTATTCGGTTAACACGAAATGTTTCGGCGGTCCGGTCCCTTCGAGTTTGAGTTAACAGTGTTTTGACTGCATTTGCTTTTTTCTCAAAACTTTAATTTTCAATACATATAGGTTTTTCTCCAAATCTATTAAATATTTCTTAATATTTGTGTGTGTTATAAAACCATTTTAGATCGATTTAAGTTACTTCATTTAGACTTACAAATTAAAAAAAATATGTTATCACTTTACACTTTTCTGCTTTGAAAATATGAATTTTTATGAATGTAGAAGATATGTATTTTAAATAAAATTAAAAAAATAATTTTGGCAAAAAAAAAAGGTGAAAAATATAAATCTAACTGTTCACTTGCATTTGAAAACAGTTTTCTGTACATTCATTGCATATTTTTTTTACAAAGTGTACCAAGCAAATACTTGTATTTTTGAAAATTTGTAATTGTATGTTTCAAAAGATTTATTTTTTCTAAAAAAATAATTTTTCAAAATAAGATTCATAGGTGTAAATTCAGGGTCCGGCAAAAGTTTTTTGTGATTACTAGGCAACACATGTAACTATAATATCGGTGATTGTTGCCCTAGAAAGCTTGGAATATGCAAATTAGTTACCAGTAGAAAAAGGAATAATCAAGAACAGCTTTTAATTCTTATCACATTAAGCAATGCGTAGGTACTTTTTTGTTTCGACTGTTCCAAAAGATGAGCAGTATTGGATATGGGATATATGTATGGGTATATACCAATTATTATAAATAAAAGCACAGATTCTGAGCTGTTGATTGATATTACTTTAGAAGAAAAATGAAGTGTTTTAGGTAGTTTATTATTTGCATTTGGAACAATCACAGAATCAGACCGAAATTTGAAAAACTGGTTACTCTGCGTTTAAACTTGAAGCAGCGGATATTTATTGTGATGAATTATGAACTTTGTGATAGGTCACCATCGAGGCTTTCTAAACTTTATGAAAATAGCGAAAATCTGTCCATAGAGACATGATAAATGCACTTATATCAAAATTTAAGGATACTGAAAGCGTTGTCGTTAACAATGACTATAAAACAGGTAGACCACGTTCTGCTATAATTACAGAGAATATTCTGAAAGGATAAGTGATGAACCTCACACTTCATAATCAAGAATAACTCATTAAATCGGGATATCAGAGTGAAGTGTTCGTCGGATTTCCAAAGAGGAAAAATGGCTTTAAAAGGTGGTTCGATGGAATTTGGACCTATTGAACAATTCATATAACTTTTTGGCAGAGAATGCCCTTTATTTTGATACATAATTTATTTGGCTAATTAAAGTAGTTTAAATATAATGAGCAAAAAACTTTGCTTTGTGCGTAAACTTTTGCTTTTTTGTGTTACTTTCGACGGACCCTGTATAATAAAAGTACAATTTATAAATTGGTACAACCTTTTTTGTTACATAATTTTAAAATTATCTAGAACTTTTTGAAATCATTACTAAGAATTGCCCATTTTTGCTGTCGCTAACTATGATATCCCCTTAAATGAGACTAATTGTTTGTTCAACACTCAACCTTCGTTACCAAAGTGGATGTTCAAAAGTAACAGCAAACGAAACCTCGCAAAATGAAATGACGATAATGCAAGATTTTATTTAAAATAAAATAATTCCGAGACGCACATCATCCTCGCCACTTACCCACAATTCCATGCAAGTATTCAACAAACGTTCATAAATGCAAACGATTGGACAAAAAAAAATAGCATAAAAATACACACTAAAAACATAAATAAAAATAGATTATTATAAAATTACTATTAGATTATTGTATTAGATTATAAAAATATAAATAAAATATATTAGAATAATAATATTCTACTGCACCCGGCCAAGATCCCCGCAAGCATAACGCATTTCACCATAAAATGCTGTGTCACTAAAAATAATTGTTTATCTCTCCCTGGGGCTGGTAAAACTTTTCCTTCAGTTTTATGATCTGCATGAAAATGCTTTTTCAGCATAACGTGTGATGCAAAATACATGCCACAAATCTTACAAATACGTTTAGCCAACACTTTGCACTGAAGGGCAGTAAAGGTCATAAGTAGGTTAGGTTGTATGGGGCAACATATATACCAAAACAAGAATGAACTTTTTTTCTGGTTTTTTTCAGTTTCTGTTAAGTAGTAAATTTGTAATAGATGTTTGTGATGTCACACTTCTTGTAACCCCCCCCCCTCGTCACAAAGTGTCACAGCTAAATGAACCCCCTCCCCCCCTTCAAGCCTGACATTTATGGATGGCCCCTACCAAAAACGCCAAATCCCTTGGCGACAGAAGCACCATATTCTTAAGATTAACCGGTAGTACTGTAGCGCAGGCAACAGTGTGAACTTTGCCTGACAACTAGACATCAAACAACAACTAGACATCTAGACAACAAAATTTCAATATTTTTATGAGACTGAGATGTAAGTACCCAAATCTGAATGATTTCAACATGCTAAATACAAATATCACCAATTTTCAGAGACATTGCATCCAAAATTTTGAAAAAAAGCAATCATATCCTTGACAAGTTCCTTGTAGTTTTTGGTCATCTCATTTACAAGAAAATTGCCAAAACGCATCCCTTTCTTTAACTTGAAAGATTTAATCAAACAGTGGATCTGCTGCTTGATCTGAGGTCGGACAAAAACTTCTTTAATTTTGGCATCACTGAGGCGAGGCTAGCTAGAAATAATTTTCTGCAATAGCATGTTCAATAGGTATGGATGGGTATCCAACCACAACTGCCTTCAGACCCAATTTAGATGCGAACAGACGCTATTCTTGAGACGCAATGTCGAGTTCCTTTAATAAACGATTGCTGCATAACACAGGGCGTTTTTTCTTTATAGAAAAAAAAAGGTTCAAAGGACTGATAACGATTGCGAAAGGAGGTCTTACTTTACAAACATTGTTGTAAAGGTAAAAAACATTGTTGCAGGTTTGTTACATTTTGACTTGGCGACGATTCAACAATTAGCGCCAAATCTGCAAACTATAACTAGCTTTAACCCTAGCTCCAATTTGGTGGAACTAGGGCATCGGCGTGATATTAAGAACTAAAACAACCGAAATACACGAGTTGCTTGCCCCCAATTGTGATATTGGCGCCAAGGCAGCAAGAAATTTACACACATAATATCAATAAAGCTTTCTCTGTTCATCATTTTGAGTTTTCAGATTATCATGTCCTTATGTGATAGAAGAAGGTTAATACTACTTTAAAACAAAATTCATAAGAGAAAACAACAGAAATAATCCATGACGAACTGTTTTCAGCATAAGCAGCATATAAAATAAATACTTTCAAAAGCAATATAATATATTATATTTCCCGTTCATACGTAAATACGCTACTTAGAAAAAAGAAAAGTTGTTTACTTACCTTGGAAAGTAAAGAAAGATAATTATAATTTCAACAGAAACACACAGCGTGATTTGATAACGACGACAAAACGACGGTATTGGATTCACGGTTGCCACATAGAGTAACGAGGGGGGTAAAGAGGCTTCTCTCTCATTGGACCCCCATACAATCGCCTTAACATTGGAGTTTCCCATAGACACTAGCGCCCCTACGGAAAACGCGAGTGGAATGTGGAGGTGAGGAAATGAAGAGGAGGAAAAGAAGATAGTAGTGGCGCCATCTTGTGAATTATTGCAAAACTACTGACAAAAGAGGGTAAAAAGAGTGGTATAGAGGGCATGGCAAGATTTGATCTGGCGACCTGTCGGACAAGAGCCGCGTGCTTTACCACTGAGCCAGGGAGTCTTGTCAGAGGGGCGAGATCTTAAGTTCAAGTTGGGTTTTTCATTTCAAACTACCGATTCTTATGAATGTCGTCTTTATTTGTTATATTAATTAAAATGGAAAAATAAAAGATTGAAATAAGTAAAAAAAATATTTTATTCTTGCATTTATTTTTTTTTACACAATGCAATATTTTTCTTGCATACATAATTGAACTCAATAGAATTTTATCTAGAATAAAATTAAGACGTTTTTATTTTCATGATACCTTATAGTGTTATAATTTTTTAATTTCTTAACTTTTTGTACAAATATAATGTTCTTAATAAAACACAGCGATAAACTAGAAAAAGCTTGAGTTTCATAGATAATAATTTTACATATTTTTTAATAAGAGATAATACCTAAAACTTAATAATAGTTTCCTAAAATATTATTTAATTAATAAACAAAAAAATTGAGGTGCACATTTTAGTGGCTTCATGTGAATCTATTAACATAAACCGCTTTTCAATAGTTAAGGTAGGCTAATACCCGAAATTCTAAAATTTTTACTATTACTTTAATCTTTTCCAAATTTGGCACAGTGATTTCAAATATAATGAGCAATGCTTTTTAGGCATTTTTTTTATTTTAAAAAAATTGATTTATTTGAAACGGTGTTTTTCACATTAAAAAAGAGGGTTGCGCCAACACCTTCTAGTAAAAAAAGTTTTATATTAATTTACCTGAAATGTTTATAGGATGAAAATTCAATGTGGTAAACTTGTTATCGTAAACCTCCTTCTTTAGTAGAAAAACACCGTTTAAAATAAATAAATTATATTTAAATTAAAAAAATGCCTAAATAGTATTATTCATTATATTTGAAATCAGTATGGGAATTTTGGGTATTCGCCTATCTTAATGCATAAAAATGAATATTGTTATTTTAAATTGTTAGCTAACGAAACTTTGTTCAATTAGGTTTGTTCTTTTACAGGTTTTTAAAACTATTTTCGTTTAAAATTGTGAAGATAAGAAGGCTTTTACTAACATTTAAAAAGTTTCGTTTTAAAAATTATTGCAATGTTTCATAATATATTTTTTCACTGTAGTTTAATTAAAATATAATTATAACTCGTTAAATATTAATTAATACCTTTTTTAGAAAAAATATTTTTTGTATTTTAAAAGAAAAGTTAAATGAACATTTTGTTCATAAAATATTTTATAAACTACAATTTTCTCTTAAATATATTTAAAACTGCTCCGATACTTTTTCATACATTTTTTAAAACAAACTATTGTATTTAACTTATCCACAATTTTACATTCTTTATATTTTTAATTTTATATCCTAAACATCTTTAATAAAAAATATTTCGACTGCAGTTTTTAAATAAGTTTAAATTGTATGATCGCATTAGCTTTTTTATTATTATTTTAACCAAAATCATAATTATATAAAGTAATCAAATATGCTACACATAAAAAAAATAATAATGCACGCGTTTACTGCAAACACATAATAATTGACTGTCGAATCATCACGTTTTTGTGTCTTCCGACTCCAAGTCCCTTTCCGTTTCTTCTCAACCCTCCCCACTTCGCAATCCCCCTCTACTTGTCGTGACGTTTCGAAGACGGGTAGAGCGGTAAGAGGGGGGAGAGTCGATCCCACATTCCAATGCCGTTTTCCGTGATGGCGCTTCAATCGTCTCTACAAAACCGGTTGGTGAAACCTCTCCTTAGCGAAGCTATTATTTACTCTATGGGTTGCCACATGAAATTTCCAAAATAGAGCTTTTCCAACCATGGATGTATATTAATGGATGTACTTCTGAATGTTCAAAAAACGCGGCCGTTGCCAATGGCTCGAGGACAACTTCTATTTGGCTTCTTTTCTAATTTGGCGCTTTTTTGGCTCCAATTCTTCCAGCGATTTCATCGATCTATAAATGTTACTGGAGAGACCAAAATACGTATGCCCACATTTTACTTTTCTATGATACCTTTGAACACAAATTAGAATAACAAGAGATATTTAAAATAATCCAATTAATTAAAATAATAACTTTCGAGCAACAGATGCAACACAAGAAAATTGGAACGTTGTGCATAATTTTTTGTTCTATGAAAGGAAATAAAAGATTTTTTATGAAAAACATACCTTTTGAAATTTTGTCTGATAGAATGAAACTTTTAAAAAAGTAAACATTTATTCGAAAAGTGCATAATTTATTATTTAATCGTAAAAAATGGCACTAAATTTTTTTTAACTTACGACCTTTCCATACAACATAGATCCTATTCCCAATTCTTTCTTTTAGTGGAAATGTAAAATATAAAAACTCATGATTTGCTTTTTATAGAGCTGCTGCACCCCTCTTCCTCACCTCTTTTCCTCTGCACCCCTGACGATCGCGGATTGGGTGAAATCGGTTGCAGTGTTGCACGGGTGTGGCCAATTTTTCTTGGAACATACAAACGCACGTGCTTCGGCAAAATACTTTGAAAAAGTGTACATAGGTTGCTAGTTTTCTCTTTTTTTAATATTAAAAATGCCATCGTTTTGCTGCATTATAAATTGTAGACTTTCGCATATTTTGTAGGAATGCATGAAGCGATGATGATGCGCGATGAATGAAGAATCCATCGGGCTATTTCGAATACCGTTCAGTCCGAGTAAATAATAAACAAATGTGTTCTTTTTTTTTATTATTCTGCTTCCAAGCAATATTATTTGCCAGACAAATACATTAAATACTATTTTAAATTTAAAAAATCCTTCTTCAACATGTTAGAATAGTGTAAAAACTGTTACAGAAGAATACTACTGCCAAAAATCAAAATTTTTAGAAATTTAAGATTAAAAAGCTAAAATCAGATCAGCAAGCAGAAGCAGAACAAAATCCCCCCATAAGAATCTAAAGATAAGAAGAAGATCTAATAATAGTCTAAGAGCTAGCAACGTTTTTGAGAGAGAATTTCAGGTGGGCCAGTTTTAAGATATGCTATATCTCTCACTCTCCCGGACATCATAAGGGCTATCTGGCTGGCGGTAGTGGTTGCGTTCATCAGTGCGCATCCTACTAATACAAGTAAAAAATTGATTTTTCAAATCATTTTAGGACGTTTTATTTTTTTATTATTATTTTTAGTGAACTTTTTGCAACATAAATCTATTATTGCCAAACATTTTTATTGTTGTTTAAGCTGTAGCCAGACCCTAATTTTGATTTTAAAAGCTCAAGTGTTGCCCAAATTACCAGCTCAGGTGTGAATTCACCAATCATTGTAATACGTCATCGTCATTCATTGCGCAATACCATGTGGCAATATTTGTAATGAGCTGGTAATTTGGGCAACACTTGAGCTTTTAAAATCAAAATTAGCGTCTGGCACAGCTTAAACAACAATAAAAATGTCTGGCAATAATAGATTTATGTTGCAAAAAGTTCACTAAAAATAATAATAAAAAAATAAAACGTCCTAAAATGATTTGAAAAATCAATTTTTTACTTGTATTAGTAGGATGCGCACTAAGGAACGCAACCATTACCGCCAGCCAGATAGTCCGTATGATGTCCGGGAGAGTGAGAGAGATAGCATATCTTAAAACTGGCCCACCTGAAATGCTTGTTTTTCCGACGTTGCTAGCTCTCGTACTATAAGACTAAAACGCAAGTAATGAGAACCTTGTTCAGACGTTACATTATTAAAAAGTTTTGGCTTCTTAAGGAAAAATTAATAAATACTATATAACACTTATTAAAAATGCTTCTATTACAAACAACAGTCCCTTAATAATAAAACTATAATTTCGAACAAATATTGAATTTTAAAATGAGATAGATCATTTAAATCTCAACTATAAAAATGCATATAAATTATTAGAATTTACGTGAAAAATATATTAAAAGGTTTTTTCAAAAACTTATTACTTCGAAAACACATATATTAGAAAACAGAATGCCCGAATCAAATTAAAAATAAATCTAGATAGAACAAAAGTAAATATGTGTTTAAACTATATATTAGGAGGCAAAAAAAAGAAATCATAATAATTAATGCATTAGGAAAAGTTTCGAAAATAAAAATATTTAGAATATATGATAAATTTTCACCAAAAAAAGAATAATTAAAAAAAAAACTCCTTATCAAATATCTTTCATTTCGTAGGCATTCCTATATGGAATCAATTATTGAAATACCGTGTTCTTCCTTTTACTTTTAGGATGGCCATTATTCCATTTTTTTTGGGGCCTTATTCCATTGGGGATGGCCTTATTCCATTTTTTTTTGGGGGGGGGGGGGGGGGTGAGGGTTTAAAAAAACTGATTTTTTTTAATAATTCTTAATTTTAAATAAATAATATTTAATCATTCATAATTTTAATTAAATATTTAATATTAGCAACTCTTTTGTTATACTTGTTGCAAACTATTATTTTTTAAAGACATCTATTGCTTTTATATTAGATGATTTGATATTGAAACAAATGAAAAAAAAATGTACAAAATGTTTTAATAATTAAAAAAAAAACATTAAAGTCACTAAAGAAAGTAGATGTGTTTAAGACGGACAAGATAATCCAACAAGATCTCAACTGATTCTAATGAAATTTGGCATTAGTTAGTAATTAATTAACCCTCTAATGCATGATTTTTTATTTTCATCCCAAAAAAATATATATGTATCTTCAATACTCATACATTATGGGAAAAATACTGAAAAAAATTTAACTGCATTAGGTTTTAAATAATTTCAATTTAAAAAAAAATTTCCATGCGACAAAAACCAACTAAAAAATTCCAATTTTGATAATAATGACTAGAAAACTACTAAATATATTTTAAAATAACCCTTTTTAACTATATATAATTTTTCAAAACAATTTATTTGTATTTAGTACTAAAATTATTCTACTTTGACTTACGCCAGAAAACGTAATTTCACAACAGTTAATAACCTCACTCTTTAATTTTGAATACACTTTTACTACTGTCATTTATGAGGGTTATTATTAACTAAAACTTCAGAATGGAATGTAATAGATGAAAAAAATACAAATTTGTCGAGATTGAGGTCTACTTTAATAGAATAAAGTGGATTATGTAACTTGTTACCGAACGGTAACACTATGCATTAGAGGGTTAATAAAGGTAGTATTAGCTTCTAGTTGAACCTCAAAAATGCCAAAACAATTTTTAAACCCAAAAACCATGGAAGAAAAGGGTAGAAATATAAACTTCTTGCTTCTGAAGGGTGCCAATTTACGATTTTTTTAAATAATTTTTTATTGTGTTAAATAAGTTTTATAAACACATACAAATCGATTTTGATTTCCCATCACTGTAGGAGAAGTTAAAAATCCCGTCGATTAGTGCTTTTGCCACGAGGGTCTCGTTGGGTTAGTTACTACACTCTAAAAAAAAATCTGTAAGGTTACTAAGAATTCTCTAGGAAACTCAGCTTCCATAAGTTTTTTTAGTAATGTTACATAAGAAATATGTGTATATATTACTAATTAAAGCTTAGTATCCAATACAACCATTTAAATTGCAAGCATACTATAAAAACTTCAGTAAACGTTACAAGATATATTCTAGTAATCAATACATCCACTTATGTAGTATCTTTATTAGGAAAACCTTAGTAACTAGCAGTTTCAAAAATGTTAATCAAGAGGGCGCCACTAATTTTCTGTTAGTCAGGTATTATTTCGACTTTTCTGGAGCAGGTCGGAGGACAGATCTCGCAACCTCAAGATCCGCTCGGTCGTCTTGCAACGAGAAGTAGCACGCTTGTCCACGCGGTCATCGGGACATGTAGATTATTTGCTTGTAAATAATGAGGTTAAAATCTTGATCGATATAAAGCTTTCGGATATGAAGTTTTAGAAATAATTTAACGCAATTTGTATGTATGTGCTAAAATAAAAAAAACCCACGTTTTTCGGTTTCTCATCGTTGTGATATCGATTAGTCATAATTTTTCGATGAAACGTACATTGATTGAATTTTCACCTTTGACCGATATCGAATCAGACTTTTATCTCTTAGTCTCGTACATTTTCAATTTACGGATGCGATCACCGGTTAGTTTTTGCTAAATCCGATGGCCGATCGAACAAATTTCGAGAAACAAAACAATGCAACAAGGGAAAACGCATATCTCAAAAAGATAGCCAGGTGGCGCTGTAAGCGTTACATCAATTTACTTAGTATTTCTTAGTATTGCTACAGTAGTTTCTTTAGGTTACAAATGATTTTCTAGTAAATGGTGTTTTCCTGTAAAGTTACTAAGTAATCGTTAGTAAATTCAAGCCAAATTTTTTACAGTGTACGGCAGCCATTTAAAAAAAATTAAAAAATCTGATTCTTGTATTTTTATATGTAATGAATAAGCATACAAAATTTCGAAACAATTAATTTGTTCCTTCCCTTCTGAACAATCCGCTAAAACACGCTCAAGATTCAGGTGGTTACATGTTTCGCCCCCTTTAATGGTAGATGCTTCAGACATCGCGATAGGAGCTGTTTTACAACAATTTAATTCAAACGTCTTTCAACCATTAGCCTTTTTTTTTCCAGAAAGTTAAATCCCGCTGAAAGAAAGTACAGCACATATGATCGGGAGCTTTTGGCCGCATACAGTGCTGTCAAACATTTCAAACACATGCTAGAAGGTCGAGAATTTATAATTTTCAGCGATCACAAACCACTAACTTTCGCTTTCAAAATTTGCAATGACAATTGTTCCCCCCGCCAACAACGCTATTTAGAGTTTTTGGGACAATTTACAACCAATTTTGTGTATTTGGAAGGCGACAAAAATTGTGTTGCAGATGCAATGTCTCGCATCTCTGCAATACATGTACCTACAAATATCGATTACGACGGTATGGCTGATGCTCAAAGAAATGATCCAGAACTGAAACATATCTTAAATTCTAATACTGGTCTTGTGTTAAAATCTCTTAAATTTCCACAAACCAATGCAACGTTGCTCTGCGATGTTTCTACCGGATCTATTCGACCATATGTGCCTAAAGATTTCCAATTTCAAGTCTTTTCAGCTCTCCACAGTCTCGCTCATCCAGGAGTGAAAGCCTCAACTAAACTTCTACGAGAACGCTTCGCCTGGAAGGACATGAATAAAGACATCGCCGAGTGGTGCAAAGCCTGTCTCGAATGTCAACGGAACAAAGTCCACCGACACACCAAGTCAGAAACCGGCAACTACCCTCTTCCAAGATGCCGATTTAGCCACATCAACGTCGACGTGGTAGGTCCCCTTCCTACTTCTCGTGGTTTTTCATATTGTCTGACTGTTGTTGACAGGTTCAGTCGTTGGCCCGAGGCGTTCCCGATGGAAGATCAGACAGCTGCGACCATTGCTGAAACCCTCTTTGCTGGATGGATATCTCGATACGGCGTTCCCGACTGCATTTCGACGGACCAGGACTGCTACCACCAAGGGGGTCGGAAAGATCTCGCCTCGGCAATTGTGGGCGTTTCTTCCCCATGACCTGTTTGTGACGTCACATCTCGCCTCGGAAACACAAAATGCTACCATGATCTCTTTTTTGTCACTCTTTTTGGTCGGAAAGTACTCACCACCTCTTAGACTAGTGGAAACTCGTTCTCGCCATCGGAATCGAAAGGTTTTTTTGCAAGTTGGGGACAGTGGGCATTCTTTTCATGTTAGATGCGTGCGACATTAATCCTTAGCCATTGTTTGTTAAAAGTTAGTGTTTATTAAACTAAAAACGAGATGTTTTCATATTAGAAATGGAATATATATATTTCATTTTAGGCTAATTACACAGATTAAATTACTGTGTACCATTTCATTTTCTTGCTCAAAATGTTCTTTTCATTATTCATTGGCAGTTAAATTTTCTATTTTACTTGAAATTTTGTTACATTTAAAAAAGTCCATAAAGATAGCAATTTGTATTTTATTTTTGAGATTATGTTTAATATTAATGTTCGGTATTAAAATCTTAAGGTTTCTTCTGCATTACCAAAAATTAAGCATGTCGATAACTAGTTTTTTTAATACCTTTTTAAAAAATATATTTATTGGTAAACATCCTACAAATACATAGTTGCATCTTTTTTATCTGAATTTGAAAGTTCAAAGTAAATGTGCTTCATACTATAAATTAAAAATTTTCGATGTCCTTTAACGCTAATTAAAAAAAAGTTAAAATTAAAATACTACAATATTTTTTTTGTATCGAAATAAAAATATTTTTAGTTTTTAAATATTTTTATTCGGTATTTAATTAGTTGGGGAAAAATCGAAAAAGAATAACATTCTATTTGTAAACATCAAAAATAAATAATTGCTATCTTTTTATTACTTGAATTTGAAAGTACAAATTAAAAAATTACTGCTTCATACATATAAATTAAAATTTTATTTTGCTAAGTCTTCATTTAATGGTCCTTTTGCTAATTTGCTTTAATAATAAAACTTTTTTTTTTATCGAAATTAAGGTATTATAAGTATTATAATATAACTATAATTATTATCCAGTATTTAATTAATAGATGGGGAAAAATCGGAATAGAGTAACATTTGCTTAAAACTTATAACGTTTGAATTGCATTTTAAAATAAAATAGATTAAGATAAGTTGGATCTAACTTTATTTCACTGCAATGAAATGCTTGCCAAATAAATAAATTAAAACATAAGCAAATTAAATGCCTTCTATCTGCAACATAACATGAATGATATTATGTATGTCAGTTTCATGTTTATTTTATTTTGCAAAAATTCAATTGCACTAATATTTAAAGTTGGAGGAATAAAAAAAACTCGAATAGTAACAAAATATAACAACAAAATCTTTTAATCTAGCTACTAGCTATAATCCCTTTCTAAAAAATTAAACGGGTTCGTCACCAATTCAATACTCCTATTGGTCAAACAACTTTAACCACTGACTAATCTTTCCGACCCCCTTGGTGGTACCACTCCAGGAGTGGTACCACACCAAGGGGGTCGGAAAGATTCCGAGGCGAAAAGTTTCCACTGGCGAGAAGTTCCCATTCCGACCGTCAGTTCCGACAACCGGTTTAGATCTTACCATGAACGCATTTTTTCTCGATATCGGAAGCTGATTCCGATGGCGGTATGTTAAGTACCTCGGGTGAAGGCGTGGTCAGTGGTTAAAGTTGTTTGACCAATAGGAGTATTGAATTGGTGACGAACCCGTTTAATTTTTTAGAAAGGGATTATAGCTAGTAGTTAGATTAAAAGATTTTGTTGTTATATTTTGTTACTATTCGAGTTTTTTTTATTCCTCCAACTTTAAATATTAGTGCAATTGATTTTTTGCAAAATAAAATAAACATGAAACTGACATACATAATATCATTCATGCTATGTTGCAGATCGAAGGCATTTAATTTGCTTATGTTTTAATTTATTTATTTGGCAAGCATTTCATTGCAGTGAAATAAAGTTAGATCCAACTTATCTTAATCTATTTTATTTTAAAATGCAATTCAAACGTTATAAGTTTTAAACAAATGTTACTCTATTCCGATTTTTCCCCATCTATTAATTAAATACTGGATAATAATTATAGTTATATTATAATACTTATAATAAATTAATTTCGATAAAAAAAAAGTTTTATTATTAAAGCAAATTAGCAAAAGGACCATTAAATGAAGACTTAGCAAAATAAAATTTTAATTTATATGTATGAAGCAGTAATTTTTTAATTTGTACTTTCAAATTCAAGTAATAAAAAGATAGCAATTATTTATTTTGGATGTTTACAAATAGAATGTTATTCTTTTTCGATTTTTCCCCAACTAATTAAATACCGAATAAAAATATTTAAAAACTAAAAATATTTTTATTTCGATACAAAAAATATTGTAGTATTTTAATTTTAACTTTTTTTTAATTAGCGTTAAAGGACATCGAAAAATTTTAATTTATAGTATGAAGCACATTTACTTTGAACTTTCAAATTCAGATAAAAAAGATGCAACTATGTATTTGTAGGATGTTTACCAATAAAATATATTTTTAAAAAAGGTATTAAAAAAAACTAGTTATCGACATGCTTAATTTTTGGTAATGCAGAAGAAACCTTAAGATTTTAATACCGAACATTAATATTAAACATAATCTCAAAAATAAAATACAAATTGCTATCTTTATGGACTTTTTTATATGTAACAAAATTTCAAGTAAAATAGAAAATTTAACTGCCAATGAATAATGAAAAGAACATTTTGAGCAAGAAAATGAAATGGTACATAGTAATTTAATCTGTGTAATTAGCCTAAAATGAAATATATATATTCCATTTCTAATATGAAAACATCTCGTTTTTAGTTTAATAAACACTAACTTTTAACAAACAATGGCTAAGGATTAATGTAGCACGCATCTAACATGAAAAGAATGCCCACTGTCCCCAACTTGCAAAAAAACCTTTCGATTCCGATGGCGAGAACGAGTTTCCACTAGTCTAAGAGGTGGTGAGAAGTATCCGACCAAAAAAAGTGACAAAAACAAGATCATGGTAGCAACTTGCTTTTCCGAGGCGAGATGTGACGTCACAAACAGGTCATGGGGAAGAAACGCCCACAATTACCGAGGCGAGATCTTTCCGACCCCCTTGGTGGTAGCAGTCCAGGGTAGAGCGTTCGAGTCGGACCTCTGCCATGCCTTGATGAAATTTCTTGGAACCGAAAAGAATCGTACGACGGCCTACAATCCAGCTTCAAACGCTCAGGTTGAGCGCTTTCATCGCCAGCTGAAGTAAGCTATCCGATGCCATGCAACAGAGAGGTGGGTCGAAGTTCTTCCAAGTGTCCTTCTAGGCATTAGATCTTGCTTTAAGGAGGACCTAGGAGCGAGCTCAGCCGAGCTCGTGTACGGAACAACTCTCCGATTACCCGGTGAATTCTTCCGTTCTTCATCGTCATCGACAACTCCCACACACGCAGAGTTTGTGCATCGACTTCGCAACAACATGCAGAAACTCCAGGCTACGCCAGCGTCAAGGCACTCTAGCAAAGACGTCTTCATTGCTAAAGACCTGATGCAATCGTCACACGTGTTCGTAAGGCAAGATGCAGTACGAAAACCATTGCAACAACCTTACGAAGGACCATACAAAGTGATAAACCGCAAGGAAAAGTTTTTCAAATTGTTAATAAAAGGTGTGCACAAAAACGTATCAATTGACAGATTAAAGCCAGCCTTTTTCTTAAATGACAATTCCCTTGCAGCTGATCCTTGCACAGAATCGCAAGATCCACGAACTTATACTACTCCCCAGATAGCAATTTTCATTTGCAACAAACTTGCATCAAACTTACAATGCAAGCCTGCACACTTGCAGCAAGTGTGCAAAGCAAGCCTGCAAGTGTGAAGCAAACGTGATTCAAACTTCCTAGTTGACACGATTCAAACTTGCTGGAAGTTTGCATTGCAAGTTTGAAGCAAACGTACGAATCAAACCTGCAAACTTGCAATAAACTTGTTGCAAATGTTTATTTTCCTTGCTTTTAAACTTGATGCAAACTTGCTATGCAAACATAGCCGTGATTGACAGTTGGGAGGGGGGGGGTTACGTAAGCGTGGGGGGTGTTGGGGGGGGTGCTTTGGGGCGGGGTTGTTGTGGGGGGGGGAGGAGAGGGGAAGGTGTTTATTGGGGGGGGGGGAGGGGCAGGAGAGGGGGAAGGGGTGCGTTGGATGGCTGGTGGTGAGGGAATCATTGAATTGGCCATCCCGTTCTATTTTGTTTGTTTTATTTTTTAAAAATTGAATAATGTTCATTATAATAAGAAGTCTGATACCAAAAAGAAAGCTGTAAATGATGCATATTATTTAAGGCAGGAAAGCGTTAAGTAATCAATTTATTATAATACATTGATTACTTAATGGTTTCTTAGCAGAAATAATAATCATTGTTTACAGTTTCTTTTGTATCATATTTTTTACATTAATGAACATTTTTCGTTTTTTCAACAAAACAAGCAAAATCAAACAGGGTAGGCAATTCAATGACAGACCACCACCCATCCAATACACTTATAATTATTAATTCTGGAGTTAAACAAAGTGTAGGAAAACATCACCTGTAATTTGAAAATTTTATGTAAAATATAAATTTAATCTGAATATAAGTTTATTTGCATAGTACACATAGTACAAATTTAGCTGAATTCCAGACTCCTACATGAACTAAATAAAGTTATTAATTACCTACATTAAATTTTTAATTACTTTTTAATAAGAAATATTTTATCTTTGGTTCTTGGCAGTAACAATCAAAACAAATGGACACAGAAAATAAAAAAAAACAATAAAGTTTATTTATATCAGATGACAAACTTGATTAAAAGTTATGTTTCAAACTATAACACACAATTATTTTGTTAGAAGTAGTAATAATACAGAAGCTAGAAACAGTTAAAACAAATGTAGCATTAGTATTAGATACAAATATAAATAATCAATTATAAAAAAAAGGTAATTTTTCTTAAATGATTAGCATTTATACATTGACTACATATATACTGCACGTGCTACCACAATTACAAAATAATTTAGTAGATATTTAAAAGAAATGACTCAAAACTGAACATTATTTTGTCATTGAATATATAAAAACAAGTTTAAATAAAAAATTATTTATGCTCATCAATTAATTTTTTCCATTGACTTCTAAGTAACCAGTGACTTCAAAGCATTTTACAAAATCATTTATGTTCATGTGCATAAAAAAATTAACTGAAACAAAACACAGTTTTATGAAATCAATTACACAAATTTTCAATTTTTGCATTTTCTAATTTTATATATGCGATTTGATGTCGTTTGGATAGATTCACATCACACTACAGCTACACACTAAGAATTTTTCTTCAATCTGTAAAGAAAATGTAGTAGAGCTACACGAGGGCTATTGGCGACGGGCGTCGTATTGTAGAACCACAGTCAGGTGACGAGCCAACACCAGAATAGGCACCCAACGTAACCGTTAAGGGCGACATCGTACGCAGCGTTAGGAGTTAGAAGGATATTTAACGTGCACTTCCGCCACACTGGTCGTCGGACATTTTTGGCTGCACGGGCCGTTTATAGATCTGCAGTTATCTTGGCGATGCCCGGACCCGATCCTGGGTCCTTCAACATGCTAAGCGAATGCTTAACCGACTGAGCTCCCCAGCCCCCTGAATCTGAAAAGAAAAAAAGAATACATTAAAAAAAGAATTACAATTAAAACAAAGATAGAAAAAAATTTAATTCATTTTTTTATATTTTTTCACTAATTATGGAAGCAGTATTTCAGTAACTATGGTCAGATATTTAACAACTGTATTAATTTAGAATCAATTTTAACGCTTATTATTTAACTGTTTTTTTTTAAGTTGACATTTTATCTTGTTTACACTTAGAAGTATTATAAATTAATTTTTAAAAATACTTTCCGCATAAAAGAGTGCTTAAAATATTAATTTAAACGTTATTTTCGTTAAACATTTTCTGAAAGTGCATATTTTAGGACAACTGTACCTTCTTCTCAGTAACTACTCAATATTTTGCTTATATTTTCTTTTGCATACACTACACATTAAGAACTTTTACTCAAGCAGACAAATGCTTTTAAAGAAATATTATTTTTTTCAAAAAAAGTACATAAAAATTACCATTTTAACATAGGCTTCAATGGAGGCTCCGGTCCCCAACAGGAGCCTCTATTGAATACATTTGGATTTTAACTATACAACATCAAGCATACTCATCTAACGTCTACAATTATTTTTCTTCGTTAGGCTACATATAAAAATATATTAAAAAGATAAATAAGTGAAAGATACTTCAAAATCTCACCGATGGATAATTCCTACCTTTTAGTCTGTTATGTTGTCAAATAACTGCCTTAAGCAATACACCTGAAATGAAAAAAAAATATTTAAAAAAAAGAACCTGGCAATTAATTTTTTAACAGTTAAACCGTGAAAAGCCTGAAAAATTGGCAACATAAGAATTTAAAACAGTAATTTACACATAAATATAGAACCATGCCTACACAGTTTTATATTTATGATACAATAACTGTCAAACACATCATTCATATTGAAACCAACATTCTTATCCCCAAATTTGCTGTAGAAATTTTAATTTTTTAGGTAATTATTATCCATTTGATTCAAATAATCATTGATCAAAATAGAATGTCATACTCTTTTATTAGTCGAATTTTTTATTGCTCTTTAAAATTGTTATGCATAAATTTTTTTTATAATTGCGTGAAAAAAATAAGACTTATAATATTAAAAAAATAAAGAGATGTATCGATCTGCTTTTATTTAAGTACTAGTTGATGTACCTCGTGTTGCACGGGTTGGAAAATAATAATTACCAAATCGATATAAGTGTATGTACCATACTACCATTTATTCAATGACCATCGCACAACCAACCAGCTAATAAAAAAATGCTCTTTTGCGCGTTTTTTGTAATAACTTAGCGAGTTTGGCAAAGTATTTGGCGAAAAAAGGAAGACATAAAACCCTAATATGCATCTGTAGTGCGATGGCCTTCAAAAAACAACGTAGTTCTGTATAAGCTTAACTGTGTATTTAAAAAATTCATAATTAAAATCATTTGGGCACAATAAAATAATAGAATGGGGACTGGTAGGATAGCGCCACATGAAATATATATTAATTATTTTTCCAAATTATTAATTTAGTTTCTGAAGGCAATGAACAAATATTAAAAATTTTCAATTTCAATTATTTTCTAAAAAGTTTTATTTAAATTTTTCTGCCAAATGGCATCACGAAAGGGGAAAAAATGATCGGATTTGAGCGAAAGTGGTGTATTTTTTAAATGAAAGGACACATAAAATCGTTCGTAAACAATAGAAGGAATGGTCTAATTCGAAAAATTATTAGCCTATGTTTGTTTTGGAGACGTGACAAATTTTTGTTCCAAATTTCGTGACGATCTGTGGCGTGGTTCTTAAAATTTTGCCTCCTATACAGACAAACAGAAGTCGCCTTTTATGTATATAGGTATAAATGCGCGTGAAATATTTTTGGACCAATGACATTTTTTTCACACAATTATAAAAAAATAGTGTTTGCATCGCATGTGAAAAGTAAACTTTTTAAAACACGTGTCCTTATTTCACTCGCTCGTGAAATAAAATCCACTCGTTTTAAAAAGTATTACTTTTCACACTTGTTGCAGAAATAACTATTTTTTAATGTGTTTATATTTAAATAATCGAGTTATAAAACCAAAATTTTAATAAAATTTATACAATTGGTTTAATTATTGGAAATGAACCATCATACACATTCATATTTCATTTTAATTAAGTTTCTTATGAAAAAAGTACAAAACTCTTTGTACATGCATGCCGTCACTTGACAGTGGTTCTAAAATAATATATAGCCAATAGCCTTCGTGCGACGATAATTCAAACCTAACTAACATATTTAGTATCTGCGTATATTTTTTCAAATGTTTCTTCTTATTTATTTTTACAAAAAAATTAGGGGTTAAAAGTTAATTAATCTTGTAATGCATGAATTTTTTTTCATCCCAAAAATATATTTTTGTATCGTTTATACTCATACATTATGGAAAAAATACAGAAAAAAAGTAACTGCATTGGAATTTAAATAATTTCAATTTTAGAATTTTTGCCTTATGACAAAACCAACTACAGAATCCAATTTTGATAAGAATGACTAGAAAACTACTACATACTTTAAAATAGCCCTCTTGAATTATAATTATTTTTTCAAAACGATTTACATTTGTATTTAGTACTAATATTAATATACTTAAAACACGTAATTTCACAGCAGCTAATAACTTCACCTCTACAATTTTAAACCTTTCATTACTAAAACGCCCGAACAGCTATGGATTCGATAAAGTTATTCCTATCAAATATTACGAGGAAGCAAAAATCCTTCGTAGCGAAAGGGTTAAATACACTTTTACTACTGTCATCTATGAGGGTTATTAGTAAGTAAAACTTCAAAATGGGTTGTAATAGATGAAAAAAACACAGATATGTCGAGAGGGAGCCCCTCTTTAATAGAATAAAGTGGACTATGTTACTTGTTGCCATATGGCAACAGTATGTATTAGGGGGTTAAATATTAAAATATATAAAACATTATATATTACTATATAAAAAACTAATTTATACAGTTAAATTTAATACTCTTAGGAAAATTAGTATATAGTAAAGAAATTGCATGCATTTAATAATTAATTCGTCATTTTAATAATATGAATTAATTCTCTTGCATTATGCATAATTTTAATTAAAAAAATATTAAGTATTTAATAAATTGTCATAGCACCTACCGTTATTTAAAAGCGGTTCCTACACTGTCCTATAATTGGGTGGGTGGCTGGTGTGAGTGCAGAATCTGAGAAGCAAATCTCCATGCATGATGTCTCAACCTACAAATATACATGCATACATACACTGCTCAAAACAATTAGGGGAATGCATGGTTTAAACCATTATTTCGCCCCCAGTGATTCCATTTGGTATCATCAGCTTCCGATTTTTTTTTTTATCTTATTAAGTTGAAATCGTACTAATTTATCGTTTGATGGAAGAATTATGTCTTTTGAAGAATTAAATAATGTTTGTTTTAATTGAATAAAAATATGAAAAACATGGTAAAATAAAATTCACTCCCAAAAACTTTTATGAAATAAATTGACCCTAAATTCTTCACGCTTGCATTCTTAGAAGTCTAAAATTTGATTTTACCTCTTTTTTACAATCAAAATTTTGAAAAAATTATTGTTATAATATATTCAAAAGCTATAATTCCAATCCCCCCCCCTTAAATTTTAGTTTAAAAAATTAAGTTTCCCTGTTTTTTACTATTTCAATCTGGATGAATAAGGAATCTATTTCACAAATTTATATATTTTTTAAATAAAAATAAGAAGTTGGAGCTGGAGGGGTAAACAGAAGTACTCAAAGTGCTCCCCTAATTTTTATGAGCAGTGTATATAGATGGTAGTACTTATCAGTTCATTTTTTTTATTTAACTAAAAAATAGTACCTTCTCATAGCTCGATATTGTATTTTCAAGGTATTTTGAAACAATAAAAACCACTAATTATTTAACAAAAATAAAAATTATAAGAGTTATTACTAATATTAAAAAAAATAGACCAAAAAAGTAAATATTTAGATGGATAGGTTTTTTTGGCTGCTTGAGAAGTTCAATCACATTCAATCGTGTTTCACAAATTTAATGTAATGAACAAAAAAATATCAACACATTATTGATTTTTTTTAACTATCAGTGCCTTTTTTTTGTTTTGCAACTGGTTTGTAAACTTTCTCACACACACAAAAATAGTATTATTAAAGTTTATTTAAAATTAATATCACACTATTTTTAGAAATCAATCAAATAACATTAAAAAAAGTAATTGATTTAGTTTCATCAAAAGAGAGTATCTAGTAATTTAAAAATAAGGTTTCTAACTTGGCATGCTCAAGAACTTATAATGAGCAAGTCACAACTTGCAGCTCATGCCATTTTATTCAGTAGTTTTAAAATGCAAAAAAAAAAAAAAACCTTACCCAAAATAAAAGCTGCAAATGACAAGGACAGCTACATGGATACATGACGGACACCAGACCATAGCAGACCAGTGTCTCTGTCAAGAATGTCGAAGTAGAAAGACATGTGTTTTGGCCCCTTAGGCCCAGCCATATAGATTAGGCCCTGCCTCAATCGGTTCTTAGAAGCCGTCGAGGGATGTTTAAAACCAGTATTAGGGGGAAGCATGGGGGGAAGGAGATGGCAGGACCGCCTGCAGAGAAAACCACTTAAGTCCGAATCCTTTCGCTTGTTCCATGGGCTTTTTTGAAAGCGAATCGCGATTGAAATCGCTTTCCAGATTTTGGACTAATTTAAATATTTATTTAGCGTGATTATGAGTTCAATAAGTGACACTTTCCCGCACAAGAATGCAATAATTTTTTTCATTCACAGCCTAAATTATTAAACTTCTTGAAATCGTTCCTAAATTTTAAATTGCATTTCTTACTAAATTATAATTAATATTAAATAAAATTTATAATATTTGCACACAAGTAAAACAATCACTTTGCATGTTTCAACACATTTATTTATTTACAGATAATATGTTGTACATACTTCCAAAGAGTATAGAGTATGCATAAGTACCAAATATTAAAAAACTTCTTGTATTCAAAAATCCAAATCATCGTTATTTAGACGAAGTTTTAAAAGATTAATAAAAGGGATTTTTTTTACATTTGGACAAATCTAACGTAACTGCATTTTCCAGTTTAAAAAAAAAATACATTAATAAAAAACGATCTTAGTAAAATGTCACATCCCTCTTAGTAAAATGAACCCTTTCATTATTGCTAATTTAATTAAATTATTTTATGGTGTTTAAAACCTGCACTTTTAAAACAAATGAGCGATTTTTACTCAGTCTGAGTTAATTTTCACTTCTCCAGTGTCGAAAATGCACTTCTCCTACAGGAGTGGATCCTTTGTATGTTGAATCTGCAACAAGATCACTCCAAACGAGCGATTATAACTCAGTCTGAGTTAATATTCACTCCTTTCCAGTGTCGAAAATGCACTTCTCCTACAGGAGTGGATTTCACTCCTTTGTTTTAAGAGTGTAATGGCAGGGGTATTGATGACGATTGAAGAACTGAGTGGAAAATGCGCTAAGTGAAATTTTTTTAAAAATTGAGATTTTTGTGTCCATAAACACATTACCAACTTCTTTAACGATACTAACAAGATTTCGCTTTTTCATAAACTTTAACATCAGCACATTTTTTTACCTTTTACAAGGGCCGTTTTTAATGTATCTAAGTGTAAACGAAATCGATTGGTTTGCCAGATAATTAAATGATTATTTATCAAAAGAGAAAGTTTTTTTTTTTTTCGAAACCTTGTAAAAAAGAAACATTTTGTTTCGTTTCGAATCAAGAAACTAAGTGCAGTGGCAAATTATGTCTCGATGAGAATACTAATTTGCCAATGTCGTCATAACGCCAATGTCGTGAGAATCCCTGTTTTTTTTTTTGTTTTTTTTTTTTTTAAATATGTATACTTTCCTTAATAGTGTTTGTAAGACTACATAATTTTTTTTAAACAAAAGCTCATTCTAAAAGTTTTTTTGTTGAAAAATATAGTTTTTGTAAATGATTTGTTCATTTCTAGTGTAAAAAATAATGAATTTCATTTTTAAGTGTTGAAACTAATTTTCTTATTAATTTGTTTTTAATCTTTGCTGAAGTGTATGGTGATAAGATTTTCTCAGCATATTTTTCGATAAAGCTAAACATGTTTTGAATACACTTTACACTAAAGACGATATAAACCTCAAGGCACATTATTTTATAAATTTTTACTTTTTACTGATTCAAGCTAGTCTGCGAATTTTTACACAAAAAATCCTCTCTACTTAAATATGTATTTGTTTTCAAAATAACTTAAACCTCCAATATTCAAGGCACTATTTAATTAAAGTTAAGTTATGTCGATGGGATAGGTTCTCCAAAATTTTACGCCTCAAGAATTCCAACAATGCCTTGTAGATAAACGTGCTTCAACCAACACAATATTAAGGGGAGATCATAGTTAGCGGCAGCAAAAATGAGCAATTCTTAGTATTGATTTTGAAAGGCTCTAAATCATTTAAAAATTATGGTACAATAAAAAAATTGTACCAAATTTAGATTGTACTTTTATTATTATATTTACACCTAAGAATCTTATTTTTAAAAATGATTTTTTAAGAAAAGGCATCTTTTGAAACATACAATTACGAGTTTTTAAAAATACAAGTATTTTTTCGGTACACTTTGTACAAAATATATACAATGAAAGCACATAACAATTTTTTCAAGTGGAAGTAAACAGATTGATATTGGTCGCCTTTTTATTTTTAGCCTAAAGTAATTTTTAAATTTTATTTTAAGAAAAAAGTAAAATAATAATATATTTTTCTAGTTTTTAAGACTAAATTAGGTGACTTAAATAGATCTAAAATGGTTTTATAACACACACAAAAAAAATTAAAGAAATATTTAATAGATTAGAGAAAAGTGTACCTATGTGTTGAAAATTACATAGTTTTGTGAAAAACATCTATCAGAAAATACTGGTTTCAAAAATTCAATTTTTTGGTCATTTTTAACTATGATCTCCCCTTAAATAAATGTATTAGTTTTTAATGTATGATCAAGTATTTTAACTATACATTAAGTTCAGAATGCAATTTTTTTTTTATTAAAAATTGTCTACATAAGAATAAAAAGAAAGCTGACAGAAATCGTACCATTCGGAAGTGATAGACGGGTTGTTCTAATGTCTGTCAAGAATGGATTTCGTAGAGTTAAAGCATCCAAAAACTTAAATATTCCCAATAGATCGTGAATAATTACACTTTAAAACTTAATACTATTCATGTTGTACTTAAAACTAATTAAAAATAAACTCTGTGCGATTTTAGAACTTAAAACCTCAACATTCACTAAAATCAGGAAGTATTAAAGGTTAATTATTTAAGAATACTTTCAAAACACATTTAAAATATATATTTGTTTAAAAAATTCTTTATATACTACATATGTGTCAGAAGTTAAAAGTTTTTAAAAAATGTAAACTATCCTATCCCTGAGCGCAGTAAACCGTGTAATGTGCATATAAAATTTCAGGGTTCTTCAGCATTTTTTTTTAAATCCTTGTTACAAATTTGGTTTTCTTTTTTCGATTATTTTAACGAATTAAATTTTGATAAATCCTTGTTTATAACTATTTTGAAAACCCTCGTTTCCTTCTTTGTGTCGCCATATTAAAATCTAGTAAATCATAACTATGGAGATTTTCTTGCCTGTAAAGTCTGAAACTTTGCATTCACTAGCATCAAAATTTTAGTAAAGTGGCACTTTTTTCTTTCTAATAATTTTCGATATACGAGATGCAAAGGTGCAGCAATAAACAATAAAACTACGTAATATTTTAATATGTGCTTGACCATCTTCCGGTAGTATGAAAAATTAATACTCCAAATTTCTCAAAAAAATTAAAATCATTCGGATAGTGGAAATTATCCGTCTGTCCGAAATAAACCAAGTTGTTCTCACAAATCGCCATGTGCTAGAAAGAGCGTCCGGCGTCACACGACGACAGCCCGACGGGTGACCGAAACTAATTAGTTGGGGATACCAATAGTTTTCGGAGAAGCTTCAGTTCTTGAGATTACAACGCCCCATCCCCTCGTCCCCGGGGGGTCTTAAAGAAACGACAAAAATAGACGTGAGCGTCGTGTTTTAAAAGGTGGTTAGATTGGGGAGGGGGGGGGAAGCGGAGAGAAACCCCCACGCGGCTTCCTGGAAAACCAAACGAGGGTATGGTCACGCCTTCCCCCCCGTGGTGAGAATAGGGGGAAATTCTGAGGATATCTTGGAAGAAGTTTCTACTGCCATCTGTTGAAAGACATCGCAACTACATTCTGAAGCAAACGGATTTTCTGCAAGCTAGAAGCAAACGAAATTCAAACATATGACGTCACACTTGCAATGATCGGATGGATCACATCAAAAGCAAACTTACTGTAAGTGTACGTGCTATCTGGGTCGGTATGGACGAAAAGTACGTTTTCGAATTCCGTAGTCCATGCCTTCTTCACTTGCGGGGGAGCCCTGTGGCTCGCACGCAACTTGCCAAGTGGAGTGCTACGAAGTTGTGCAGTGTTAGCGCAAGTTCATGAGCCACAACCAAATTGTAAATAAGAAGACATGTAACTTTCCAATATCTATGTAAATTTATTGATCAATATAAGACGAGTGCTGTCCTTTCCTGAGGGCAGAACTCGGTACTGTTTTCCAACGCACTAAGCGTGATTAATATATAACTGCTTTTAAATTTAATTTAGTTCTGTAAATAAAAGTTTTGTTTACCTAATTCGTTTTATTTACTTGATAAGTTAGAGCATCCTCTACAAGACAATCATTTACAGAATCTTGTCTTTTAAAAACAAATCAAGTAGCTTGCACATTTTATATAATTTTAGTTTGCAATTTTTGACACTCTGTAAAGACAATATTAATTTTGGTTTCAAGTACAGTAAATAAGATGGTAAATTTTCCTCGCAATTACTATCCTTACTTTTACTAGAAATGCTAATTATAGCGCAGTTATTTTTTATTTATTTAATTGTGAAAAATCAGTTCGTTATGGTTAATTTTAAAGCGAATCAAAATTTTAAGTGAGCATATAGGATTGTACTTTGGATTTAATAAAATGAAAATGACAATATTATCTTATATTGTTATTATATTATCATCTTATTATATTATTAATTCTCAAATATACTTGTTTATACAATTTTTAAGTATCTTTCACTAATGTAAATTTTTTATACGCCTAAAACAAGAACTTTTTTTTAAAAAATATTAAAGTGTAGCATATAATATTTTTTCAAAAAAATTAAGAAAATGCAACCAATTTTATCTTTGTACGACAAGTTTTGTTTTGCTCTATAGTTGTTTAAAGAAATCTAGGGATTGCCAAAATTTAACATTTCAAAAGCCAATTGTGAAAAACTTATTACGAAAGAATTTAAAATAGGGTTGTACTTGTTAATTCGCCCAGAATTATCACATTGAACAGGTTTTCTTCAATTTTTGATTTAATAAAGCTTACTGATGTCGTAAACATTATCAAATATCCGCTAAGATTTTTAAAACTTAACTGCGACTTTTGAAATCAAATTAAAGCAAAACTTTAATTAATGAATTCTTCTTTTAGAAAAGATATAATGTTAAAAGAAATATTCTCACAGAATTATGTCATTTCTTCATTTTTTTCTCTTTTTAATTAAGCCTTTTGGCTTTTTTTTTTGTAGATGTTGACGCTGATGTTTTTTTACTTTCATTTTCATTCTGCGTAAGTTCATATAATTAATTATTGAATACGAAAATTACTTCTTCTACAATAAGAAATTAAATATCACGTGGGCGATGGGGTGTGTCTCCAGTTATCCACTCCCTCATCTTCTAACTATCTTTATAATCAACTTCGCCCAGTGAAAGTTCTTAAAAATGCACGGTTGTACTTAATTTCTTAGTTTAAAATATGTATTTTACCTGTAATTAAAACACTGAAAAACTCAAATTTAATTTAAAAAAAACTTTATTGTATTTTTCTTAATTTAAAATTTTAATTTCCTAAAACTGTAATTCCCTACCGATTTTTTGCAGTTAAGTTTTTTTTTAAATTCTTTTGAACCGATAGTTGTAGCTGCTTTTGAAAAATCCATGGAATGCCAATTAAAAATATTATATACTCAATTAAATACACTAAATACAATATAAATAACTTTGCTTAATTATATATTCAATTAAATATACTAAATACAATATAAATAACTTTGCATTGTTACATTTAATTAATTTTCTTATTATCAACTTTACAATATTATTTTATAAGTCATTTTCGAGCATTTAACAACTATTTAATTTGCATTAAATAATAAAAATTAATTTGCATGATTTAATAACTTAATAATTATCGTTAAAAATTAGTAATCTGAACTAATTAAGGCTTTAATTAACAACAATAATAAATACAAAATATTTTTTTGATATTAAGGGCCAAAATCCCCCCACCCCTCCTAGTGGTTGCCAAGCGCGCAGCCAGGGAGGGGGCTCGGGGGGCTCGAGCCCCCTCCCTGACTGTGACAATGTGCCCCTTTGTCCAAATTAATGTTCCCGAATTTCTGTAATTTTATAAAATGTGTTTTATTGAAAAACAAAGTCAATCGGCACAATATTCTTGTAAAAAAGGAGCCAAAAACATTGCTCATAATCAGTTTCCAAAATGAATCATGATCACATTGCCATGCAAAAAGTTGCTTTTGCCTGTTCCTAGGCTTATACAACTTAAGTCTCTCGAACGTATTCAGGCTGTAGAACTAGTGAATGATTTTAAAGGTTTTTTTAGACATTAGCGAAAAGGCATTAGAAACTTTTCATTTCATCTATCTTTAAAAGGCAAAAGCCCTTACTTTTAAACGCGATTTTGAAATCTATGTTCTCCGAATAGCCAACGATTTCTATTAACTGATAACTGATCTATAAACGGCCCGTGCAGTCAAAAATGCCCAACGAATAATAAAGGGAGTGCACGTTAAATATCCTTCAAAGTCCTAACGCTGCGTACGACGTCGCCTTTAACGGTTGCGTAGGGTGCCTATTCAATTGTCGGCTCGTCACTTGACTGTGGTTCTAAAATACGACGCCCGTCGCCAATAGCCCTCGTGTAGCTCTATTGCGACGATAATTCAAACCTAACCTAACCGAATGGCCAAACGGCAAAAAATTAGGAAAACACAACCTGCTGAAACTGCCGAATCATATTACAGAATATATTTATTCCATACATAGACCAAATAATTAGTTAGTAGGAGAAGAGGTTTGAAGGTAAAGTATGGCTATTTCATTAAAAAAATGTTCAGTATTTACTTCCATGTAACTGTAATAAGGCTATTTTTGATGATATAAGTATAGGCACTAAGTAAAATAAATGGGCATTTGCACCAAGTAAAATAAATGTAAAAAATAAATGTAAGTAAAATACGTATATCATTCTTTATTTGTGAATTTCAATAAACCGGAAAAGATGTTACTTGTATTATATCCATTTCTATTTTGAAGCCCATAAAATAAATCACTTTCAGGCAAACAATTACATGCATTTATTTTGAATCATTAGTGATCGCTAAATAATAATAAAAAGAAAAAGAAGAAACTGATTATCGTTTATAAACTTTTTAATTGAAACGTGCTTTTAAATTTTAATTTATCTCTTTGGACGAGGGTTTGTTATTAACAATTGACGGAAAAGGCAACTTTTAAAATTTTGTTTTATCCCATAGCTTTTGGAATTCGTTGGATTTCTAGGTAGATGAACGAATTTGTAACTAACCTAACTTATTCCTCTCCGACCGGGCTCGCACGATCGTGCGGATATTAAAGAGAATGTTCAAGCTCCTCAAAAGTTTCCATACCGAAATAACTGACTTGTACCATTCGTTATTTGAATAAAAAAAATACTTTGTTTTTAAAGAGTTTCTGGCATTGATGCTTTTAACGCATTTTTTTTTCGATAAAACTCCAAATTTAGTTTCATAATTTTAAATCAGAGCCACCTGCCTGCTGGTCGAAAAGGGTTAGATAGACATATTTTTAAAACATCGCTGTCAAAAATTTCGGAATCGTATGTCAAAAAACGACACAGATATCAGAGAATTGATTTTAAATATTTTACTCCTTTTCACCCAATTTCACAAATGTTAATTTTTTTTGTTTTTGATAATTTTCCCTACTTTTCCAATTCCAGTGTAAGAACTATTTTTGGCCAATTTTCAGAATTAATGTAATTTTTATTACCTCTGGAAATTTTTATCAACCTTTCACTCACTTAAAAAAATTCAGCAGTCGTGCTTGTAAAACATGATTGTAAATTTAGTACTTAATTAAAAAATAATACTTAATTAAAAAAAATAATTTATTCGTGTAAAAGTGCCCTTCTAAAGCTGAGCCCCCACCTTGAAAAAGTTCTGGCTGCGCGCCTGGGTTGAGCCATTGAGTTACCCCCCCCCCCCCCACGTTGAAGTTCTAGATCCGCCACTGGTGACTGGTGTACGTTAAATCCGTCGTGGTCACTAAGTCCTCCAAGTTAATGTAATGTAATCGATTCCGGCTGCCTATTTCTAGCCTCCTTAAGGAGGTTTTAACACAACCAATAACGTCTCGTAATTTAGAACCCTGGTCAAGTGACGAGGTCGACACCTGAGCGGGCACCCAACGAAACTTCGAGCGACATCGTACGCTGACGCCTTCGGGACTTTGGACTCCACAGATTTAACGATCACGTCTGTCCCAGTGTACTCGGGCCCATCCGTCACGAGTTGGATTTTTCTACTCTTTCCCAGTACAGATATCCAATTTACAGGATGACTGGCAGTAGGTGGGATTCGAACCCTCGCACTCCTGAGAAGGCTGAATCCAGAGGCGAATGCCTTACCACTCGGCCACGGACAGGCCTCCTCCAAGTTACCATACCTACCAAATCAATACCTGTGACAAGTCAATTCTGGGGATCCTCTAGTTGGCCTCGGTTTTTAAAAATTAGATGGATCCATTTATGTGTGTTGTATCTCTCTTACTTGACGAAGGTTTATAAGCTTTTCTGTTTTTGTAAAGTCTTACGTCAATTGAACTTTGAACCCATAATAAATTAGGCTTAGAATTTGACAGTGTTATAATCCAATAATTCTGTTATAATCCAAGAACGCACGCGGCCGGCGAGGGTAAACGCTTGCTATTCAATAACAACCCAAACCCCTTCACGTAAAAATGTTAGAATCTTGGGGAATTTTGGGTATTCGCCTACCTTAAGTGTATATTTTAATAGTGTTTCAGACCTAAAGTATGGGCTTAAAAGCATTATTATTTTTAAATAATGACCAAAAAGAATATTGATATTTAATTATTGTGGTTATGAATTGAATGGCAAAAATTTATATATTTTTTGACTTAAGATCTAAACTTTTGCTATCAAGTTTGAAATAAACGTGGGCTCTAAAACGTGTTAATACCTTAAAAAATAAATTCTCGAATCATGTTCTGTCAGTGAATTTTTATTAGTTTTACTGAGTGACGTTGACAATGTAGCTACAATTTATTAAATGTTTTTCAGTAACAAAATTTCAATTCAACTATATATGCAGATTATAATTTAAAAATAACATTTAAAACTAATAAGAGCTAGATTGCCCTCCTATCCCCCAGGACAGTGTTTTAATGGCAAAAGAATTCATAATATTATGCAAATGAAAAAAAAAAACGTTATTAAAAGGCAATTATTTACGAGAATTCTGAACAGAATAAGAATAGTCTACCCAAAGTGTTCAAAAATAAACAAATAAAAAATACCAAGTAACTTCTGTGCTATTTACTTTAATTCCCGCTGAAAGACGGTTTAATATTGACAACTAAACTAAAAATACTAATTTTTTTTTTGCTGCAAGAGTTGCATAAAGTTCTATTTCAGGGTATAGATTGAATACATACAGTAACATTTAAGACTAAGTTAATTTAAATGTCTTACTTTTAATGGAGTATATTTATTTGAATAATTTGTTTTAACAAAATGCTTCTAAACTTCTGCATTATTAATTCTGGGCCAAATTTAATTACATAAATATATGTTTGCCAAAAATTCTTTTCTGTTTTACAGATAAAAAATTTTGATATAAATCTTGGAAACCAAGCTACGGTGAAAAAAGAAAGGAGCTTATGACGTCCCCAGCCAACACGCCCCGTTTTTGGCTGAGACGCGTTTCCGGCGTTTTTCTAACATGAATAACTACAGAAATAACTAGAAAATACTTTCATGGGGAGTATATTTTTATTCCTGGGGCCTTTATCTACAATCCCTTTAAAACAAAATTGAAAGCATGTGCAAATTCTGTATTGGATGTTTAAAAGCTCCTAAAGGAGGCTCCTCCATCGTAAGCTTCAATGTTTTCCAGCATCATTGTTTACTTTTGTGGTCCTTTCAATAGAACTATTGTTTTTCTTTGTTCGGCTGTTGTTTCACCCAAAGATACTATAGAACCCTACTATAGAACTCTTTGGTTTCACCATTTCTCTAAATTTCTTCGCATAAGACAAAAATTCATTTAAACTGAAGTTTTCTAACACTGAGGTTTTAGTAAATTCAATCGAATCTAAACCGATAAAGTTTAATAAATAGCAGGAATAAAAACAAGTTGCACGTAAGAAAAATTCTTAAATAGATTACAGCAGACGTAAATAATTCGATAAGTTTGAGAGTGAAATCGAAGAACTTCTGAAATCACAAGAAGGCGAAATTAAAAACAGGATTACGTCATCTGAAACAACAGTATTGTCAAAAACATAATGAGAAAAATTGTTCAAGTTTTGTCGGTGCATGCGCTTTAGCGAATAAACAACCAATGGGAACAAACCTGCGTTTTCCGCTCGACTTTTAACTGTTGCTCTAACTGATAGCTAGTTAGTAGTTTCCTATATTGATACGATTTCGGTGTAAAAAAGCTACCCGACGTCATGTGCCGCATTTCGTAACGCATGCGGCTTGAAAACAATGCTTGCCTTTCTATCTCAATAACTATATATCGCTGTTATTTAGCTTATTAAAAGCATGCCTTAAAGTCCTCAAATGACTATGACATTCCAGACTAAGATGAAAGTAAATAAAACCTGTAAAAATAATCAAAAATACACAAGGACCTTCTGTATTTTCCTACATTTATTTTCAACAAGCGTATGACATTCAAACCTATTGATTTTCAACTTTTTTAATAAGCTTTTTTGTCTGATTTTTTGTGTGTGATGTGAATGCATTTCACTATAGGCTCGTTTACATGAACCATCGAATGCATTTAATGTAGAGAAAACTCGGCAATTTTTCCCTCTGGGGGATTTTCGCCCAGACAGAACCGGAATTGCAGAGGATTCATTGGGGGGTTTCGAAAACCCTCCAATGACGGAGGGTTTGACGTTTCATTCCATTTTAAATACTACCTCATAAAAAGGTAGAAAAATGAATTTAAAAATTAGGACGGAAAATCACTCCTAAAAACGCTTTCGGGCTGGCACGTGGTATCTGTGATGTCACTATGAACTATAACCAAACTTTGAAACACCACATTGGAATCGATTTTAGGCAAATTTTAAATATACGCTTCTGTAAAACAGAAGAAATTTTCTCAATATTTATTATTTCAATGGGGTTGTTTCACGGCGAATCTGACAACACCGCTGTGGGTTTGTTTTCCTCAACTAGAATTTCAAAGATGGCGGCCCGGCCTCCATGCTCGTTTAATTCGAGATAGCCACTCATTCATCAATTCAGGATCAGCATGGGGAAATACGTGCAATGAAACTTTTCTTTCTGTACAATTTTGCGTTAATGAATTATTAGAACAACGAAGCAAAAATTTGTCATTTTAAAAAATTAACAACTTCTATATTCTCTACGAAAACTCACTGCCGAATAACAAAACATAAACAGTAAATAGTAATTCTAAATTAGGGATGGTCGGTCCGAAAGGAACGGATCCGATTCTAAAGTTAGTTGGTTGGTAGACATACATTTTCAGGCTCGTGTGCTTGTTCAGGTACCCGATTAAAACCTTCGTCAAGTAAGACAGACACAACACACTCACCCACATATACACATACGTGACAGATGCTGCCACCTATTGTGCGCTGGTTTCCTAACCGCTATGCTGCCGAGTCAGCATAGTAATTCATCAAGACATTAAATTCTAGTTGAGGAAGACAAGTGTTGCCAGATTCGCCGTGAAACAACCCCATAGTAATTAGATTAAGTCAAGTTGAATCAGAAAAAAAAAAAACATCACGCCGGTTTTTTTATAGTTCATAATGACGTCAGCCAAACCGACGTGTTTGTGATCACGTGAAAAAAAAAGCCTTTTTAAAACGATTTTTTTAATGATTTAAAGATTTATTTAGCAAAAATTATATTATATGTTATTTTTTTTACTTTCAACTACAATTTAAATAACATTGGAAGCGTATGTGTAAAAAAAGCACCTACGGCGAAAAAAAAAAACCGGTCGCTATTGCATGGCTTGGCGAGAGTGTTGTTAACTTACACTGTCGTAATCTAGACACACTCGCGCGGCAGTACGCAGTAGTATTCCCAAACTTTTCAGTTTGAACGGTGCGATATATATTTTCTTTTGTTACCAGGTTAGTAGTTTAGTAGAGACAATTTGTAAAATTACATATTTTGAACATTTTAAACTTTTTTTTTACCTACTTTATCTTGCGAATGTTTGGAGAATTATCACTTTTCTAATTTGAAAGGTATTATGGGGATCTCGTGTACAATCCTGGGATATTTTAATTGTTTTGGGATGTATTGAACATTACTTTCTGTTCCATTCTTTATTTCTTACTCTATATAGTTCTTGGTTTTATCTGTAGTTTTGATGAATATTTTGTGGGATTGCATTTCAAGTATGTGCTTTTTACAAACACTGGTAACTCTGTTTAAAAGCAAATTGAGTGTGCTTCTCCGTGCTTCACGATTCTGATGAATTTCCTCTCTTTCAGTTGACAAGGTTAAATGAATGATGGAAATATGGCTTCAATACGTATGGAACAGGTAACGTTCAAATCTTAAGTAAAATGGAAGGTTTTCTATTCACCAGGGAGGGCTTTTCTCCAGTTTTTTTTGTAGGCTCCAGCGAATGAATCAAATCATGTTGCTTTAACCCTCAGGTCCTGTGCTTAAGAAGGCCTTGATTCCTAGGGCAAAATAATTCCTAAAACTTCTTGATTTTGACCGATAATCTGTGAGAAGTCTTTCACAGATTACTTAAATGTTTTTATTGATTAATGATTATACTATTTAAATATAAAGTACATAAAATATTTTTAATCAAAATGGGCTGGTGTTTTTTTTATATAATTGTGTTGCTTAGCTCCAATTGTAACTAGGTTCAAAAGTTTTGTTTAATATCTTAAATCGGTTGAATTTCCTTAAAGGTATATAACTTATTAGGGCTACCAGAATTTTGAAAGCAAAGTCCCAGACACTAGACATTTGTTCTTATGAAAAGTTTGAAGAGACAAGACTAATAAAAGAAAAAAAAATAACAGAATTTCATGTCTTCTTTCTTCCTGAAATAAAACTTGTGTTTACAAGATAATATTCCAACTACTTATATGGATGGTAATGGATTAAGCAGTAAATGGATTTTGGTGGTAACATTTGGTGCAAAAAATATTTTTGCTGCTGAAAGTCTGATTTCACGTCAGATATAGCACCCCTACAATTACCATCCAGTTTTATTACAGTAGACCGGCTTAAATAAAACCGAGGGCAAGCGTTTTTAGCAAAACACCGGTTTAACAGAGAAGACATTTGATTGAGCATTGATAATGTTCGCCTTATAAATAAATAAAAGCTTGCAATTACACCTTGCAAGCTAATCTAGATTTTCATTTCTGTGCACATGAGAGAATCTATTGGGGGCTTATTGATTGTTTTTAGACTCTGTTCATTTAGAAGCTTTAGAATATCCTGATCTGGTTTATCAAATATTTTTAATCGCGTCTTTAATCGCGTACAGTGCTCTAAATATAGTCACCCCTACTATCTGTAAAAGTTAATTTTTTTAATCGAAAGATAGTGCTATATGTCTGTGAAGAAAAGCAGTTAAAAATATTTTAGCCTATTGGCCTACAATTGTGCAAAAAAACATGCTGTTTGCCCTTTCGAAGGTAATTAGTTTGTTCATGGGGTGCTGATCTTAATTATTGAAGAGTTTATATTCTTACGATATATAGTATAAGTACTCATTTATATTTAAAAGTGGAGCGCTGATGAAACATATTTTTGATTGATATTCTATATATTGCTTGATAATGTTTTATTTTTATTATAAGAAATTATTAAAACTACTTGTCCTCAATATGGACATGTAGCGGCTTCGATAACTCATTGTCTGCGAAAAGGATCCTCGAGGCGGAGACGAGTTATCTCGGCTTATATACTACCATTAACGTTGTAATCTGTAATAGTGGTAGGAACATGGGTGGTAAATCAGCGCCACCTAGTTGTTGATGGAATATTGAGGTTGCGTGTGTGGTAACGGCCACAGACACCTTAATCACATTAGTAACATTACTGCACTTAAAAAGTCGTCGAAGAGCCTTAACCCAAAATGACCTCCCTCCCTTCTAAAGTGCATGTTTTGAAGATATTTACTTCAATACTTAAAGTTTTTTTTTATCCCTTTTCTTCTAAACTCTCTTGAAAGTGTGGCTTCTTCCATCCAGTAGTAGCTCCATATAAGGAACCACCTGCCACTAATATGGAAATGCATGTCTGTAATAGAAACGGTTTGCCCCCTTTTTGGACATTTGTACTTTTTTGTTTTTATTATTTAAATTAAACCAGAATAATTACAAGGTCATAAATTTTAGATTTGATAGCCACCAGATTTTTGATATTCACCAGTCCAGGGATAGTCAACTTAAGTTCTGTGACATGTACAACAGGGGTTAAAAAAAAGTTAATTTTTCTTAGGGTGACCATATTGGATTGGGTATTAGGGTGGAGCAAAAAACACTTCTTTTCTGTAATCCATTTCTAATAGTGCGGAAAACTTGCGCATAGTCTTCTTTAAAAATGGAAAAATATTTAAAAAATTAAAAAAAAATTCTTTTTCGAAAATTGTAATCGCGCAGAAGGCCTAAAGTTACCAAAAAAGTAAAAAAAACAGGTAAATTAAATTTTTTTCAAAAAATACAAAATATTTTTTTTTTGTTCTAATAGCGAAAAAAGTGTTTTCAAGAGTGTCCATAAAGCATACGAAATACAGGGTGTCCTAAAAGTTCCCGTACTGACGATTCGTGAATTTTTTACACGCAAAACAACAAACTTTAAAACATTGTTTTTATGCTAATGATGTAAAGCACTTTTAACAAAACGTAGGAAAAAATTTGGAACTTACATTCATATTAAATGATCAAATTGTCCACCCCTTTCATCGAAGCACACCTGAAGGCGTTTTGCGCATATTTTTAGAAACACGTTTTAAGATGCTGGGAGGGACTTCTTGTATCCTTAGCATGAGGGCATTTTTTAGATCCTCTATTAATTGTGGATTATCTTCATAAACTTTG
Organism: Hylyphantes graminicola; assembly: GCA_023701765.1. NCBI lineage: Eukaryota > Metazoa > Arthropoda > Arachnida > Araneae > Linyphiidae > Hylyphantes > Hylyphantes graminicola. The sequence goes on from CM043122.1 coordinate 401,099, forward strand.
TTCTTTAAATATCCCCAAAGAGAAAAAAAAGTCAGGTATACTCAAAATAGGGGAACGAGGTGGCCCAAGATTTTTTGAGATGAGTCGATGAAGCATGTCCATGAAAAAATTAAGCATGTCCATGGTTTCATTACTTGTATGGCATGTTACACCGCCTTGTTGGAACCAAGAATCTCATTCATTCATTTCTAATAATGCAACAAATTGTTGGATAAGTTCTCTGTATACAGATACAGTTCCATCAACAGTTGACTCGAAAAACAGATTGCAATGTCCTTCGTTGAGTTTCTTGCACAAAATCTGGTGTAAAAATTTTCAGTCTGCCACTTCTGTGTTAATTTTCCACCGAACCTAATGACGCACGGAATCTCTGGACGAGTTTATATAGAGTATCTTTACTCGGTATAGCATCAACTGGATATTTATGTCGCCAAAATTCTTTACATCTTTTATTATGATTTACATCCAATTAATAAGCAGACGATAAAATTCAATATTTGAAAAATTAAGCACGGATAATGATTTTTTAAAGTTGGAGTACGGGAACTTTTAAGACACCCTGTATAATTAGACCCATTTGTGTGTTACTGATTTCGCGCAAAGGATCCAAAGTTGCGGGTTGTGTCGTAAAAGAACGAAATTTATATGATTTGTGACGATTTTTAAACACGTGCCAAAATGCATAAAAGTTTTATTTTTAATTTATAATAGTGTCAAAAACATTTAAAATGGTTTTTCCAGGCCTGAAATAATACTTTCATTCATGTTATTCAATAACTGTATTCACGCAAAAGGTGTAAATCTATAATAATAAAAGAAAGAGTCTGTGTATGTCTGTGGATCGCAAAAGACCTACTTAGACTGCTCTAAAAAATTCAAAATTTTTAATATAGATTCCTTTTAATACCTACGTGTGCACCTGCGGCTTAGTTTTTTCATATTTGATTGTGATTTTTAATTAATATAATTAGTTTAAAAAAAACGTCATCCACGTGGGATTGCGGGACCATAACAGGGCTTGAAAATACATGGACCAGGCCGAAACGGGGGCTTGACGCCATCCTCTATTAGTTTCATTGATTGAGTTTGGTTGAGATATGCGCTCGCCCTAAGGCTGCTTCATCCTCTATTAGTGTTTGCTTTTTTAAGTGTGCATGCGCCCACACGAATTTAATTTTATTTTGATTTTGAGTGTATTTTCACAAGTAAGCATGGCTCTGAAAGGAAGCAATGCGAAGTTAAGGGGTTCCCAGTAAGGCGGGACCATACTGCTAGTTATAGTATAAGTTAAGTTATGGAATCTCGAATAAAAACTGCGTTTACTATAACTGACGAGTGTTTATGTGACATACTAAGGTTTGTAATAAGGGATTAACAAGAATTAACACACTTTTCCTGCTGGGTTCAGTTGGCATCTTGGATATGTAGTAGAGGCGTTGTTGACTTGCAAATTGATCTATTAATTGGTTCGGTATAGTCGTTTGCACTAAAATTTATTGAAGATACTTAAATATTTTGAAGTTTCTTACATAACCTTCAGCTGATGGCTCATGTCTGGATTTAAGTATCCTCCTTTAGCCAAGTTCTCTAATGTTTGGTCGTTCATCTATTTTCATAGCCAACATCATATTTCAGGAAGGCAGGGCACAAAAGAATGTGTTCCTTAGAATTACTGGATTAATGATATGCTTGATATTGTTCTGTAGATGTCTGATTGTTCAAAATAAAATTCTGCCTTCAAAATAAGCTTAGGTCCATCTTTTACAGTTTGGTTTTTCTTTATATAAAACCAAACAGATGCATGTGCCTGTACTATTGGCAACGAGAGTTGCTTATGCGTTCAGGATCCCTAGCAGCCGATTCTTGATTACAATTCCTGTGTTGGCCACTTTTTTACAATGTCTAGCAGATACATCTGATACCAGATTGTTTTAAGCAATATCAAAGACTTCTGATTGTATCAGCTTAAAATCATCAACATATAGTTTCTCGCATCCAGATAGTTGTTTCCAATGGATCGGTAAATGATGTTGGTCCTGTAGTCGCCCTATCCAAAGTGATTAAACGTAACTCATTAAAAGGTAGCAGATAAACCATTGCAAAGGTAGGCAAAAGCCTGCCTTACTCAATATGTTTGTCTTTTATGGTTTTGCGGTACATTTTAGTGGGCGGAAAATTTCGAAATGGTTATATTAGAGCTACTTTAAAATCAAGACAGCTAATGTTCACATTTAATTCAATGTCAGAATTCAAAGGAGCTTCTATGTAAATAACCTTTAGCCAACAGCAGACATATATGCATTGTATAAAGGAAATAGTTACTGTAAATATTGTAAAAAAAATTCATGCTGTTTGGTTGGTTAGGATGGGGGTGGTAGTCTTATGGCAGCCAAGTCCTGATGGGTTATTCCAGAACAGATTAAATGTTGAAAGGTGCTGAGAGATGCAATATGATGTGCTTGTCTAATAAATTTTTTGTATATCCTTTTCTATCCCTTGTTACAAAACTTAATGTGTTATATAAACACTCGTCAGATAAAGTAAACACAATTTTTATAAGATTCTATAACTTAATTTATACTTCGATAATTTAGACCTTTTGAGCGAATACAGTTAATGAATAACATGAATGAAAGTATTATTTCTTTACTTGAAAAACTATTTTGAATGTTTTGACTCCATTGAAAATTAAAAATAAAACATTTATGGGTTTTGGCACATGTTTAAAAATCGTCAGAAATCATATAAATTTCATTTTTTTACGACACAACCCGCAACTTTGGATCTTTTGCGCGAAATCAGTAACACACAAATGGGTCTAATTATTGTATGCTTTAAGGACGCTCTTGCAAATACTTTTTTTGCTATTAGAAAAAAAATATTTTTTGAAATTTTTTAAAATTTACCTGTTTTTTACTTTTTTGGTAACTTTAGGCCATTTGCACGATTACAATTTTTGAAAAAGAATTTTTATAAATATTTTTCCATTTATAAAGAAGCCTATGCGCAAGTTTTCCGCACTATTAGAAATGAATTGCAGAAAAAAAGCGTTTTTTTCGCTCCACCCTATTGGGTATAGGTACAAAATTAATGTTTCCGAGATTGACACACTATCCAGAAAGGAAATTGTTTTTGGGAATGATATTGGATATTTAGCAGGGGACTATACCTGCAAAATCACCATTTCTTTTTTCTTTCATAAATAGCTAAAATTTCTCAAAAATATATCAATTTTTAAAATGAAATTCACATTATTTATCGATTAAAATGTCATTTAAGTGCTGCACCTCAACTCGGCACTTAAGCGAAATTTTAGCCTGTAACTGAGTTCCTGCACTCTCACTACCTGCTTTTCAAATTTCTGACCCTAAGGGTCTATTATATGGTGAACTAATGAAGAACTTAAGGGGGAATGGGCGTGCAGGACCGGGGGTCTCCAAACTCAAGTGCCTCAATGTTAAATCCAATGGGAAAAAATTATTTTCTTTGCCACATTTCTCTGGCTGTATTGAATATTTTTACAAGCGAATTTTTTTGTGTGATAAATGTAGCTGACTTACAGGTCCCGACAATCCCACTTTTTGAAATTAGTACGAATATTTTTTTTAATATTCAATAAATTATTTTACACAAAATATTCGAAGCAATTTCAAAAAGTGGGAAGATAGAGACCTGCAAGTCAGCTACATTTATCACATAAAAAAAATCCGCTTGTAAAAATATTCAATACAGCCGGAGAAATGTGGCAAAGAAAATAGTTTTTTCCCCATCGGATTAACATTGAGGCACTTGAGTTTGGAGACCCCCGGTCCTGCGCGCCCGTTCCCCCTTAAGGTGTAAAACTAGGTCTGTGAGGACACTGAAAAACTTCTCTTTGGCCCTGGAATCACTGACTTGTTGGTAAGCCACTGAGACTTGCAATTTACGATTTTTCAACTTTTTAAAAAATTTTATTGGTTTAACTAGAAGGTATATGTTTTATGATCAAGTCCAAATAAAACAAATAAAATTTTTTGATTTTCCGATCATTGTAGGAGAAGCAAAAAATTCCGCAGATTCTTGACTTTTGCCACGAGGGTCTCGGGAGATAAGCTACCATGGTGGCCATTTTTAAAAATCAATACAAAAAAATCTGATTCTTGTATTTTAATATATAATGGTTAACCTCTTGCGACCTGAGGACAAACAATTAACAAGGTGATTAGTTTCAAAATTTACCTGGTCCAATAGCAGTTCTTAATATCAGTTTTCAGCCTTTGCTTACAGGTATAGGTCATTTATTACTATAAGGAAATGAAGTTGAACGGGGTCAATACGATATTAGAGTACCTTAAAAAATTATTTTTTCAAGCTTTTCAAAAAGTTCTCTTAGTAGTTCATTTTAAAGGCATTTTGCATTAAAAGCAAAGTTAAAATTATTTGTTAACTAGGAATAAGTGATATGGCCTTTTTTGTTGCATTTATAGCACAAAAAATGTGTATTTTTAGAGTTAACTGTGTGTCCGTAGTAACTATTAAACATATAATTTTTTGTTTAAAACATACTTTTTAGCATATATTTGTATGAAAAGTATGTTTAGATTACATAAGAATATACATGTAGGATTTTGCTCGGGTGTTAAGAGGTTAAACATACTGAATTTGAAAACGATTACTTTATTCCTTCCTTTTTAAATCTGGAATATCTGGAATAATTAAAATAAATTATTATCAGTATTAGCTTTTCTGTTAACTGTATATTGCTATTTAGATTTTAATTGACTTTTTCCCAGCCGCTACTGATAGCGCTCTAAGTTTGCCATGGGTACCAGCTTAGATGTCGGCCGCGTCACTTGATGGCAAGTTTGGTTGAACTAAAACCATATTATAAATATTGCAGTTATGCTGAGAAGTGGCAAATATTTCAAGGCGCCATTGTAGCATGTCTTGGCAAAATTTTTGTTACAATCTTATTTGAGCGTAAATGGAAATATGAAATGAAGAGCTTAGTAGGAAAATGTGCAAAGCGAGGTGAAAACGAGAAAATGGGTTTTAAAGTTTTTCGTTTGCATTTCGATCCATTAAAAACGGTACTTGCAAACAATTAAAAATATAGTACTTAACTTTAAGTTTATGAAAAAGGGGAAACTTGTTATCTCTTTAAAGAATGGAATAATTTGTTTATTGGGGGGACACAAAAATTTCAATCCCTACATAAATGTCACTTAGCGCGTTCTTCCACTAAGCTCTTCAAATGTTTGTGTTAGAAAATTTTCTGTTTTTTCTTATTAAAAGCATCAGCATTCACGAGCATTTAGAAGATGTTTTCGAAGGCCGATGGACCATTTTTTTTTATCTAACTAGTTCATATCGGCAGCCAATGCCAGAATCAATAGTTTATTAAATAATCGCAGCTGATGCATTGGTCCAGACCAAAATAGTTTTTGTAGATTCAAGGATTGTTTGAGAAAATTAACTTTTTCTTTATGACGCCTATTAAAAAACAATTTCTCTTTCAGAAGCTTGCTATTGGCAGTATTGTTTGGGGAAAATTAGGATCATTCAAATGGTGGCCTGGTATTCTAGTAAACTATGTAGATATTGGATTACCAAAAGCAAAGTTTGGCTCATTTTGGGTATTTTGGTTTGGTGATTATAAAGTTTCCCAGGTAAGTTACTATTCAGAAATCTATATGTATAACTCTTTTATGTTGCTGTATCCATACTTCAAATTAAATAAAAATCAAAAATAAGAAACTTATGAAAAAGATAGATAAAATTCATAAAAAAAATTCACAACTTGTTGTTTACGATTGAGTTGCGACTATGGGGTTGTTTCATGGAGGATCTGGCAATAGCAACTTGGTGTTGTTTTCCTTACTCTCTTATTACTTTTGTTTTGGTTAAGTTGGCTGATATACCTATATTCAGGTAAGTGTGCTTGGTCAGCCCACAAACCTGATTATTTCTACCAACTAACTAACCAAAACAAAAGTAATGAGAGAGTTGTTAGAGAGCAAGGAAAACAAGACCATGTAGCTATTGCCAGATCCTTGTGGGTCCATCAGACCCCACGCGCATTCATGTTTTGAATAGCCCGACTTCTCACTTTTTAAAATGGGTCAAACCCAGAGTAGCTGCCTTCAAAGTCACCCACTAAAGAAAAGAATGATTATCTTTCGCAATCCAAAACGTTTTAGTAGAATTGTGGTTTTGGGGTGTGAAAGACCCCATGCTAGTGAGCGCCTTTTTTTCATTCTAGTTCAAATTGTCACAGAGACGAAATATATGCGAAAATTTGAACTTTAAAAATGGTATTTTTTTAAAACGAAACCCAAGTTCGGCAAAAATTGCAATAATTGAATACAGAGCTCAGTTGCTACAGGTCATAATTGTCTTTAATTTTCCAGCAAAATATAGTTTTAGGAAAAAAAAACTACTCAAATGAAAAAAATTAAACTAAATAAAATTTCTGAAGATATTGAATTTGAATCTTTTTGGTGGTAATACAAAACAAAAGTATTTAAAAATTAATACTTTACTTTCAACTTTTCCTGTAATATGTAATAAATTGATAAAGATAAATGTATTTTATTGAAGTATTTCGTTGTGTTTGCTTACGATAACTTGGCAACCAAAATATTTTGATTGTGGACCAGTCCGCTTCGAAAAAAGGTAAGGAAGGTTTTGGGCAAGAGTTACTATCATGGGTGAAAGTTTTCCGTATTAATACGGATTTCCGTATTTTTAAAAATACTTCAGTACGGAACGGGACGGAACCATAAAATGATTTTTTATTCAATTTGATTTCGGCCACGAACGGATTATGTTATGCCACGAAGCTTATTATGTGATGACGTCACATAATCAGGCATAAAAGTGTTCCGCCTTTCGGCGAAATTCCCCCTTTTTTAATCTCATTTTGACTGATCCCGAGATCGATGCAGAACCATTGAGAAATTGTGACCCATATGGGGGTTCCTAAGATCAAACTAGGCAGGACAAAAAAAAAAAAAAACACTATGAGGCGAGGCGTCGATGTTTGGTTGACTGATCCGTCTTGAACTATAAAAATACCGAAATGTACTGCAATTTCGCCGTATATAAGCGAGCAAAAATTACTATAGGCAGAGGTTTTGTTCACTGATCCTTGAACTATAAAAATAATGCAATTTTACTTCCAATTAAGCATAAATTACGAGGCGTTGAAGTTTGATTGACAGGTCCGTTTGAACTAAAACTATAAAAATAACGTGTTACTACTAGTGCGATTTCGCTACGAATTAGTAAATATTACGTTGAAGTTTGGTTCAAAGATCCGTCTTGAACCACAACTATATTATAAACATAACTAGACATACATGCAATTCGGCCAAGAATCGGAAAATATTTCAAATGCGATCATATCGTAACACGTCTCTGCAAAAACTCAGTTATAGTACGAGAGCTAGCAACGTCGAAAAAACAAGCATTTCAGGTGGGCCAGTTTTAGGATATGCTATCTCTCTCACTCTCCCGGACATCATAAGGGCTATCTGGCTGGCGGTAGTGGTTGCGTTCATCAGTGCGCATCCTACTAATACAAGTAAAAAATTGATTTTTCAAATCATTTTAGGACGTTTTATTTTTTTATTGTTATTTTAAGCGAACTTTTTGCAACATAAATCTATTATTGCCAGACATTTTTATAGTTGTTTAAGCTGTGCCAGACGCTAATTTTGATTTTAAAAGCTCAAGTGTTGCCCAAATTATCAGCTCATTACAAGTATTGCCACATGGTATTGCGCAATGAATGACGATGACGTAATTACAATGATCGGGGAATTCACACCTGAGCTGGTAATTTGGGCAACACTTGAGCTTTCAAAATCAAAATTAGCGTCTGGCACAGCTTAAACAACTATAAAAATGTCTGGCAATAATAGATTTATGTTGCAAAAAGTTCGCTTAAAATAACAATAAAAAAATAAAACGTCCTAAAATGATTTGAAAAATCAATTTTTTACTTGTATTAGTAGGATGCGCACTGATGAACGCAACCACTACCGCCAGCCAGATAGCCCTTATGATGTCCGGGAGAGTGAGAGAGATAGCATATCCTAAAACTGACCCACCTGAAATTCTCTCTCAAAAACGTTGCTAGCTCTTAGACTATTACGACGTCATTTAATTTGGTTTCGAAATATTCTTTTTTTCTTATAAATATAAATCGCTGGCTTCCATAGGTATACCGATATTTCATAGCCGGTGAACCGATTTCTCACTAAGTTAACTTCGGGCGTCAATGGCTATTTTTTTTTAAAGCAATCTGTGAATTTTTGCTACCAGGGTTCGATTTAAGCGGTATCGCATCGCAATTTGCGATGCAAATGCTCTGAAACAGCTATGCATATAGTCAACCTATTCGCTAGCACTGCTGCGCATTTAAAAAAAAAAAGATTATTTATTTTTACTTCGCACCGTAATTAGGTGAAACTAAACTTGAATTTCAATAACCAATAAGTTTAAATAACAGATTCTTATAATAAAGATTAAAATGTGAAGATAATTTAAGGTTAGATTATACTAAGTTTTCTTTAAATCTCGGCCAGCCTCCAGCTTGTGTAATCTCCCATTTTAAGAAGAGTCCAATAATGATCCCTGAATTACTTCCTAGTAATTTTCACGAAATCGACCGATTACGTCACGTTGCATCAGAATAATTGGCAGTTCTCTGGCTCTGTGATCGGAAGAGTGTCTCGTTACTTTCGTAGCTCCAGTTTAGGTCAAGTCGAGCAACCAGAACATTTTCTTCTGATCAATTGTCTGACTCACAGGTGCCCGTGACTCATGATCAGTAGAATAAAAAAATACTTTTTGTTTACATTTGAACCTTTTTTTCTACTTCGGACAATACTGGGGTTTTTCATTTTAGACAATTTTTAGGTTTAAAGAAATTGGAGCTTCCGCTTATACACGCTTTTTATATTTAAGTTGTTAATGAATTTCGAGTCCTTGAACCTTGAATTGTTTTAATAATGAATTGTTTGATTTTTTTTTCTGACTTTGTATAAACCATGTTATTATTAAGTATGAAAGACAAAAAGTTTTTGAAAAAAGCTGAAAGCAGAAACCCTGTGTTTAGTTCCGATTTTTATTTTCTTACACTTGGTTTAGATCTATGAAGAAATAATTGTTTACTTGATATAAAAGTAATTTTAGAAGATAAGACATTGCACATCAAATTGCATAATGGCTCGAATTGAAATTTTTCTTTTTTTTGGCCCGATTCCGGGAGTTATGAGAATATTTAATTTCAGTCATGAATTTGAGACATTTCGGCAGAAACCCTGAATCTAAAAAATCTCTGTAAAAATTTTCAGTCCTAGGATTTTTGCCAACTTTCACCCATGGTTACTATGTTTGGCGATTCATTGCTTTTGGGCGCATATTTCTTTAAGTTTTAGAAACGGACTATCAATCGAAGGGTAGATTGAACTTGCATCGGGATAAATCTTATATTTCCCATTAATATTTAGGTTATAGCGTCCCTCAGTGTAATTCTTAGTCACAGTCATATTTTTAAGTTTTAAAACCCTTCATCAAAATGAAAAAAAAAATCATAGAAGTACACTGGGAAATATACTCAGTGGAACTTATAACTTAACTACGAGTTTGTTTATTAATTTCGAACTTTTTTTTAGCATTGGTTAATTAAATTTCTGTAAAATAATCATAGATTTAGTTATTCCACGATTCAAAATATCAAAGAAATAAACGTGTAATCGTTAAACGCTACCAGCAATCAACAACAATCCTCTGTAGCCGATAACTGATGTGCAGTTCTAGTAAGATACATTATTTACAATCGCACTACACCAACAAACCCTATTCTCGCCAAACGCCTTGAGCCGGCAACCCTTCCTCCTTCGGCTTAAAACCTCAATTCAAAGTGGAATCTTCCACAATCAAAATATTTTGATTGCCAAGTTATCGTGGTCGGACTATATCTTCAAAGTAGAGGATGCACTAGATGACATAACCAAACAACGCCAGTGCCATAAACTCGCACTGGATAGAAACTGAAACGCTTCCACAAGCCCCCATGTATGCACAAAAGCGTATTATATATTTTGTATCTCGAGCTAATGTTCCGAAATGCAACAAACAAAAAGATTTTTTTTTTACAATCAAAAGGCCTACAACTTTGTAAATGCATGTTATTAGCAAAGTTTTATGTGTGTCCAGATAAAAAAGTAAACGCGGTCAAACGCCCTACAGTATATTACATAAGATTTAGAAAACATTGATGAAAACATCATTTCAAGTGAAAATTCATTATATTTGGACAAGCGGTTCAGTAGTTATGATCCAAACTAGATTGGGGTGCCCAGTCGGTTAGGCACTCGCCTAGCATGCGAAAGGTCCCAGGTTCGGGTCCGGGCATCGCCAAAATAACTGCCGACCTATAAACGGCCCGTGCAGCCAGAAATGTACGACGAATAATACCCTGTGTAAGGAGTGCACGTTAAATATCCTTCAAAGACCTAACGCTGCGTACGATGTTGCCCTTAAAGGTTGCGTTGGGTGCCTGTTCAGGTGCCGGCTCGTCACTTGACTGTGGTTCTAAAATACAACGCCCGTCGCCAATAGCCCTCGTGTAGCTCTAGTGCGACGATAATTCAAACCTAACCAAACTAGATTTTTGTCAATTTTCAAGATGCGGCTAAGCAGGTGCGAACCCAGCCGATGTCCATATTAAAAAATGATCGTCGTGTTCTAGTGTATAAACCCTTCTTTTAAGTACTGTATATACTCGTGTATAACCTGACTCCGTGTATAACCCAGCCCCCCTTTTTTTAACCAAATATCCTTCCAAAATCGGTAACCCGTGTATAAGTCGAGGTAGGAAATAAGCTAGAGCCTTCTGAAGAAAATATTAGAAGAAACCAGTTCATGACTGGACCGTAATTTTTTTTTTACTTTCAAGCAAAATTTCAACCCCCATAACAACAAAAATAGGTTTCCGCTTTGATGTCCTTGACATTGCTGACCCTGAATGGAGAAGCTACTAAATTTAAACTATGTTCAGTGAAGCGTGAAGGGGACGCTGCCAAGGTCATGGATGACAACGTTTCTGTACTCTTCTTGAAGACTGGTTGACTGAAATGTCCTGTGCCACAGCTACACCTGCAAATACGCATCATGCCAAGAACTAGCAATTAAGCATCTTTATGGTGGATATTGTGAGAAGATACGTATCTTATTTCAACTTCAGAATTTAACTGCTTTTCTGTCGTTATTTTTAATAGATAGTAGTTAATCCTTAAGTTTGTTTGAAATGATTTAGTTTTAGTTTAAGGATCAGTGATTCCGCCCCCCCCCCCCCCCCCCCGGAAATTTGATGTCTCGTGTATAAGTCGACTCCGTTTTATACGGCACTAAATTTGACCAAAATTTCTAGGCTTATACACGAGTATATACGGTACTGATTTAAAGTTGCTTTGGAATGTGGACGTTGGGGGAGTGGTGTGGAACACACGCAGCCTCAATATATCATCTTCACACACAGATTTACCTTTCCACTATTCTGAATAACAACGAATGTAGTAGTATGTAAAACGAGGTAACTCATCACCTTGAGGATCCTTTTGGTAGACTATGGGTTACTGAGGCTGCTATACATGTACTAGAATTGATAACTTAAATTTATGTCTATAGTTTAATGCTTGAACATATTTTTAAATATTTAATTTTTAATCTTTTAAATTTAAAAGTTAGGTAAAAAGTAAACCTACCCAGGGCCGGACTGGCTCCCTAACAAGGGCGCAGTTTTACCGGCCCTTCCCGGCTTCAAAGGGCGCCCCCCCCTCTCCCCGCATATTCTTAGCCAAACTTAAATTAATCTCTGCTCACATACAAAGTGTTTATTATTATTCAAAAGTAAATACAATTATACCTATTTCAGGAAGCATTTGTGCGACAAAATAATACAAGAAGTAATGAATCTAGAAAGAGTATGTCTGTCTGTGGAACGCAAAAGACCTACTTAGACTGCTCTAAAAAATGCGAAATTTATAGATTATTTTTAATACCTACGTGTGAACCTGAGGCTTAGTTTTTTCATTTTTGATTGTGATTTTTTATTAATATAATTAGTTTAAAAAAACATCATCCACGTGAGAGGGCGGGACCATAACAGGGCTTGAAAATACATGGACCGGGCCCAGGGATCAACCTGGGTCAAAAAATGATGTAGCAAAAATGCTAAAATGTATAAAAAAGCTGTAGCAAAATGCTAAAAAAAAATTAATTGCTTATAAATCAACGTCACGCCAATTAAATCACTTGAATCTATACACAACTCAATCTTTGTGTAGCAGTTAATTTTGTTAAGCAGTATAGCTTAACAATACATTGATAATTTTTTTATGAATCACGACATGACAAATTTAAATAATTACGATTAATTACTTACGAATTTAATAATACGTACTCGTATAATGGTTGAAACATTTGTTTTAAATCCAAGCACTTTTCCAGAAAAATTCAAGGACTACCAATTAACTTGCAACAGAAAATCTAAGTCCATTTAAAAAAAAAAACACCTAAATATTGTTTAAAATCAGAAACCCCAGTACAGGCGGAAGTAGAATAATAGGTTCAAACGTGAACAAAAAGGATTTTAACATTCAAGGTGATCACGACTCACGGACATCGTGAATCGGACACTTGATTAGAAAATATATTCTGGTTGTCAGAGTTGGCCTGAACCGGAGCTACAAAAGTAACAAGATACTCTTCCGATCACAAAGAGCCAGACAACTGTCAATCATTCTCACGTAATGTGACATCATCGGTAGATTTCGTTAAAATTACTAGGCTGTAATATGAGTAAATCAGGAAGCACAATTGGACTGATTTTAAAATGGTAGGTTGCACTGGGCTGGCGAGATTTGAAGACATCTTAGTGTAATCCAATCTTAATTCATCTTATCATTTTGATTAAATTTTTTATTTTCATTATTAGAATCAGTTATTTGAACTTGTTGTTTATTGAAATTTAAGTTTAGTTTCACCGAATTACGTCGTCGCATTTTCGCGACGGCCAATAATAATTTTTTCGCATTTTCGTGCAACTCGTCGCATTTTGCGACAAATGCGACTGCAGATTGATCCCTGACCGGGCCGAAACGTGGGCTTAACGCCAACACGCATTTAATTTTTCAGGTTTTCAAGATTGATAAACAAGACCCATATTTAAAAAATGCCTTTTTACTAACATTTAGTTTTATTGAGAATGTTGCACTAGAGATACTCTAGGGCTATTGGCAATGAGTCTCTCATTTTAGGAACGCGGTCAAGTGGCTTGGACGAAACCTAACAACGCAACCTTAGAGCCCACGGCGCCGGCGTCAGGACTGTAGACCACAGCATTTTTAGTGTGCATAAGTCTCATATACAGGGCGCTATTTTACTCAGAAAATTGAGAAATATTTGCAAGAAGTCTAAAGACGGTGTGTGAAATTAAAGGCGCCCTAATGCTCCTTGATGCATGTTTTTTTAGATCCCTCATTAAAAAAAAATCCGACGACAGGATGTGTATGAATGATACGTCATAAATACTTTTCCGCACAGAGTATCAAAAGAAGTTTAAAACCACCCATGATATGCGAGTGATATCATGGGCAATAGGCATCCCAATAATTCTTGGTGTTTGGATTTTTCATATACAGCACCCAAGGTTAATAATTATATATTGGGAAATATACGCATTAGGATGCCGTTTGGCACTTGTAAGTAAAGGAAGGTGCCTTATTAAGATCATTTTTTAATATTTATAAAAATGTCCCGTTTAAAATTTATAGTTGCAATTGATTCTGTCGAGTGTGTTAAGGCGTCAAGCCACGGTGGTTACCTTTGAAAGTTCTGTTTCTTCTAACCATCTCCTTAATGGATCACGTAAGACCAAACATATATCACCTTAAAGTAATTCCATGTATATGGAAAATGTAACCGTTATTTAACCGGCTCATCAGCGCCCAGTATGGAAGTGAAGCAGAGGCTCCGAGTGAAGGCGCCTTTCTAGGTATCGGCTTAATTCCAAGACAGAACAAAATGACCAACTCTCCTCCTCAAAAGAAAAAAAAAGACCTTGCAACTGCTGCAATTTTTAGTTCCCCCGTGCCTTCCCTTAAAAAAATTGTAGTCATTTTTTTTTTTTTTTTTGAGAAAGGCGCACCGGCCCGAGTGCTGATGGGCCGTCGGGCCAGTGCGGGCCTGAACCTACCTGTTTAAATCCTTGTTTGGTTGTTATAAACTTAATTCAAATTTATTTTGAGAAACTTAAGTTTCCGTATATGTTTTTAAATATTGACGATGGATTTTTCAAAATGCATGCAAAAGAGTTTATAATATAACTAGTTTATTATTGCTGGAGCAGTATTAATTTTGATGTATGTACACTGATTATATTTTTCTCCTTGTTTAATACAATTTCTTTTTGTTTAGCTACCAACAAAACACATTGCTTTCTTTACTTCAAGTTTTAAACAACTGTACAAGAAAAATGTTGGTAAATGTCATCAAGCAGCCGTCAATGAAGCCCTGGAGGTAAAGTTTAATGTTCTAATGAAATATAAATAGTACATTTCTTTAAACCAAACATTTCTTTCCTTTCATTGAAAAAGGTTACAGGGTTGACACACACCGGGAAAACTGGGAAAACCTGGAATTGTCAGGGAAAATGAAAACGGCCTCTAAAAGGTCAGGGAAAATCCAAATATTCCGATATACCGAAAAGTCAGGAAATTTTTCTTTTCCATGGGTTTTTTCCCCTTTTTTTATCGACTTGTATTCAAGTTTTTGCGGACTTTATTTGGATTTTCGCGCCAAATTCACCAGAAACCGCCAGAGTACAATTACCTGTTCTAAGAAGAAACTCGCTTCCCTCTTATCTCCCACCTATTCGCTCACAAGACCATCGCTCCTGTCCCAATACGAAACACCCATCCTTAAGAGTGGTTGTTATTTGTTCGCAATAATTTTGACTTTTCTTTCATTGCGCTTGTGCGTGTGTGTGAAAAGCTATTGATGAAATTGATTAAGAAGTTTTATGGATGGTGTTTAAAAAGTACAAGGGAGAAGAAAGATGGAATTAAGAAATACGCAGAAAATTACGCAGCGCTAAATAAAAACGAAAGATTACGACATTACGTTTTGCTATAAATGAATTACTAGGCTGACCACCTGGATGATTTTCAAGAGTTCTCGATTTTTCTGTGGATGTCCAATTCCTTTGAAGCGATTTATCTTTTTTTTTTTACTATTTGGAATTTCGTCAGAATTTGGAAGTTACTTGTTAATAGGTTTTTAATGTTCACAATTTGTTTGCTGGTTTCTAGCTTTTCCGTTGTTTTGAAGTTATAATTGATTTATTATTTGGGCAGCAAAAAATAAAGTTAGTGATATGCTAATTCTTTCAGTTCATTTATTTTCAAGAGACTTCAATTTTCCCATTTTTGATGATGCACAATTTACACATTTTCAGTTTCTCGATTTAAATATTTTGTATTTGCGATTTTGTCGTTTTTACAGATAGTTGAAGATTTTATATGCAGTAAAAGCCTGTTTATCTGGCTCCCGAATAACCGGAAAGCTCAAATATAAGGAAAATTTTAAATTCTACGATAAAATGGAATATTTTTTTCGCCAAAATCGCGATTTCTCTCCAAAGGCCCTCGCCAGATAAGATGGTGAAAAATGCCCCCATTCCAATCGGGCTAATTTTTTTTCTGAAAATACCTCATAGTATGGACAACTTCTCAGCCAAGTTTCAGCTCAAAAATATGACGCATTTTTGAGTAAAAAATTTAAGTTTTTTTCCTTTTTAAATTGATTATTCCCTGAATATATTTGATAAATCCAAAAAACTACTCATGAGTTTTTAGATATCATTGAGTAGTATTCTCAGAAAAATCCGCTCATAAATCTGATCGAGCGATCATTCTTAAAAATGCAATTTTATTTTTCAAAAAAAAATTTCATGCCAAAATCGTTTGGTCACAACTTAGGATTTTGTCTCTACATATTCCTCTATTATCAATCTATAACATATTTTTTTTTCAGATTTTTAAAATTATTGGACGATAGTTTAAAAAAATAATTCTTAAAGCCTGATTTTTTTGCTCTAAAATCCATAGATTTAAAAATAGCATGCCCACCGATTGCGCAATCCCGTACAACGCAATGATGCGTGATGAATCCACATTTCGTCGTTTTCGCAATGCATCGCGGGATACTGATTCACAAAAATGGTTTTTCCGAAGAGTTACATACAGTAAAAACTGCATTTTTAACTTGCTTCTTTTGTGAATATATACCTCATGCCTTACAGAAATTATCAATACGCATGCAGCTATAAAATTATGCTAGCGAAACTTGTAAAAAGTTATAATTAGTTAATATTGAATATATATCTTTTATTAGTCGAATTATCTCATGGTGCCATCTGGTGGCGTATGGCATGCCATGTGCAAGAGCTTGCGAACTGCCTTATGGGATAATGGTTAACAAATGGCTTCACCTTTCCCCCTAGAGGCAGATCTGCTACTTTCTAAATCTATGCTAAATTCTTTAGTCCGAAAGAAATTCTCCCAGATTGAATTTCCCCGCCTTTGTTAGGAGTGCCATCTCCCGAGTAAGTAGTGCGAAAAGTCAGGTTTTAAGAATATTTTATTTTTTTTAAACTATCGTCCAACAATTTTAAAAATCTGAAAAAAATATATATTATAGATTGATAATAGAGGAATATGTAGAGACAAAATCCTAAGTTGTGACCAAACGATTTTGGCATGAAATTTTTTTTTGAAAAATAAAAATGCATTTTTAAGAATGATCGCTCGATCAGATTTATGAGCGGATTTTTCTGAGAATACTACTCAATGATATCTAAAAACTCATGAGTAGTTTTTTGGATTTATCAAATATATTCAGGGAATAATCAATTTAAAAAGAAAAAAACCTTTAATTTTTTACTCAAAAATGCGTCACATTTTTGAGCTGAAACTTGGCTGAGAAGTTGTCCATACTATGAGGTATTTTCAGAAAAAAAATTAGCCCGATTGGAATGGGGGCATTTTTCACCGTCTTATCTGGCGAGGGCCTATAGTGAAACCCTTTCAGATTTTTTTCCAAGAAAAATTTTCGTTTGGCGACAACATTTGGCGCAAAATTTTTTTTTAAATTGAAAGTCTGATTTAACATTTTTTATCTACTTCAGCATTTTTTAAAAATGTTTTTCCACTATACGAAATCTTAGTGCTAACCGGAATTAAATTAGGGAAACCATTTAACAAGTCCGCATCAAAAAGTAACTAGAATAAATTAATATGTAATTTATTTTATCGGTTTTAACACTTCCGGAATTAACATATTATCCAGAACTAAGTTACCGTATATACTCGTGTATAACCCGACTCCGTGTATAACCCGACCCCCCTTTTTTTAACCAAATATCCTTCCAAAATCGGTAACCCGTGTATAAGTCGAGGTAGAAAATGAACTAGAGCCTTCTGAAGAAAACATTAGAAGAAACCGGCTCATGACGAGATCGTAATTTTTTTTTACTTGCCAGCAAAATTTTAACCCCAACAAAAACAGGTTTCCGCCTTGATGTCCTTGACATTGCTGGCCCTGAATGGAAAAGCTAAGTTGAAACTATGTTCATTGAAGCATGAAGACAACGCTACCAAGGTCAAGGATTGACTACGTTTCTTTACACCTTGAAGACTGGTTGACTGAACTGTCCTGTGCCAGAGCTACACGTGCAAATACGCATCATGCAAAAACAGGTTTCCGCTTTGATGTCCTTGACATTCTGTCCCTGAATGGAGAAGCAAAGTTCAGTGAGGCGTGAAGACTCGCTGCCAAGGTCACGGACTGGCAACGTTTCTTTACACCTCTTGAAGATTGGTTGACTGAAGTGCCCTGTGCCAGACCTACACGTGCGAATACGCATCACGCCAAGAACTAACAATTAATCAAGCATCTTTCTGGTGGATATTATGAATAGATACCAATCTTATTTCATCTTCAGAATTTAACTAATTTTCTTTCTTTATTTTTAATAGATAGTAGTTAATCCTTAAGTTTGATTGAAATTTGGTTTTAGTTTAAGGATCAGGGATTTTTTTCCCGGAAATTTGATGTCTCGTGTATAAGTCGACCCCGTTTTTTACGGCACTAAATTTGACCAAAATTTCTCGGGTTATACACGAGTATATACGGTAGTTTATTTATCCAGACTGCTATCGGAAGTTTAATTCTATTTCTACCCAGATTAAATAAAAAACAAATTTCTCTGATGGGGCTACAACATTGGCGGTCAAGCCTTTGCAGACTCGGCACATTCCCCAGAACTGAGAGCCATTTTTTGTGGCCCCATTTAGACGACTCTCGCTACCAATTTTGACGCACTGATTACATGAATCTGAGCTCGCTGTGGATGTTAAAGTATGCAGATTTAATTTTGAAGAGAGAACCCTGGCCAAATGGGCCCTCCAGGGATCTTTTACATGCCACATAATCATATGACATGCGTGCCCAGAATTTTCCCATCCAGAAAATCCGACGACTCAGCCGGGGTTCGAACCCGCGATCTTGGGCTTACGAGGCGGACACGTAAAAAAAATTAAATATTTTTAATTACCGGTTACACTTTTGTTAGCCGTAGAGTTATCCGGACTTCTATACCAATGTCGCTCTGTTGCCTGTGCTTGACAAAAAATGACAGTGATTGCGCCCTCTAGAAGGGAGAGTGTAGGCTGTATAGCCCATTACCCAGCTTGCCAGAAGAGACAGTCACAAGAGACACACAAAGAAAGACGATACAAACACAGTCACAAGAGACACACAAAGAAAGACGATACAAACACTTAGACAAATAACAACATTTATTGACAAGCACAAACATCCATGCCTTTACCGGGATTCGAACCCGAGTCCAGCAGCTCCAAAGGCTAGTACACTAGCCGATGGACCGGCCTGTTGCCTGTGCTTACTGTGATGTTGCCCGCGTTACTTGATCGCAGTTCTAAATTACGAGGTCCAGCATTGAACGAGGTATGCATAAATTCTTCCTGGAATTTAAATTTCTTATCTATATCCTATGCGGAATTTAATTTTTGTTTTATTCAAAATAATTTTTATTTAATTTGGCTTTATTCATACAGACTGCTAATAGTGCTGAGTGCCAGCTCTCTTAATTTAATAATAATTGTTCCATATATTCTATCCGGAATTTATCATGTATTGACCAAAAGTGATTTTCCGTTATCCGGCATTTAACTGGTTTTATTCGAGATAAAGGCCCTCGCCAGATAAGACGGTGAAAAATGCCCCCATTCCAATCGGGCTAATTTTTTTTCTGAAAATACCTCATAGTATGGACAACTTCTCAGCCAAGTTTCAGCTCAAAAATATGACGCATTTTTGAGTAAAAAATTAGTTTTTTTTTCTTTTTAAATTGATTATTTCCTGAATATATTTGATAAATCCAAAAAACTGCGCATGAGTTTTTAGATATCATTGAGTAGTATTTTCAGAAAAATCCGCTCATAAATATGATCGAGCGATCATTGTTAAAAATGCAATTTTATTTTTCAAAAAAAAAAAAATTTCATGCCAAAATCGTTTGGTACAACTTAGTATTTTGTCTCTACATATTCCTCTATTATCAATCTATAATATATATTTTTTTCAGATTTTTAAAATTATTGGACGATAGTTTTAAAAAAATAAAATATTCTTAAAACCTGACTTTTCGCACTACTTACTCGGCAGATGGCACTCCTAACAGAGGCGGGGAAATTCAATCTGGGAGAATTTCTTTCGGACTAAAGGATTTTAGCATAGATTAGAAAGTAGCAGATCTGCCTCTAGGGGGAAAGGTGAAGACATTTGTTAACCAGTATACCATAAGGCAGTTCGCGAGCTATAGCACATGGCATGCCATACGCCACCAGATGGCACCATGAGATAATTCGACTAATAAAAAATATATATTCAATATTAACTTATTGAAACTTTTCACAAGTTTCGCTAGCATAGTTTTATAGCTGCATGAGTATTGATAATTTCTGTAAGGCATGAGGTATATATTCATAAAAGAAGCAATTTAAAAATGCAGTTTTTATTGTATGTAACTCTTCAGAAAAACCATTTTTGTGAACCACTATCCTGTGATGCATTGCGAAAACGATGAAATGTGGATTCATCACGCATCATTGCGTTGTACGGGATTGCGCAATCGATGGGCATGCTAATTCTAAATCTATGGATTTTAGAGCAAAAAATCAGGCTTTAAGAATTATTTTTTTTAGCTATCATCCAATATTTTAAAAAATCTGAAAAAAAATGTATATTATAGATTGATAATAAAGGAACACGCAAAGACAAAAACCTAAGTTGTACCAAGCGATTTTTGCATGAAATTTTTTTTTTTGAAAAATAAAATTGCATTTTTACTAATGATCGCTCGATCAGATTTAGGAGTGGATTTTTCTAAGAATACTACTCAATGATATCTAAAAACTCATGCACAGTTTTTTGGATTTATTAAATATATTCAGGAAATAATCAATTTAAAAAGAAAAAAAACTTTAATTTTTTACTCAAAAATGCGTCATATTTTTGAGCTGAAAATTGGCTGAGAAGTTGTCCATACTATGAGGTATTTTCAGAAAAAAAAAGCCCGATTGGAATGGGAGCATTTTTCACCGTCTTATCTGGCGAGGGCCTTTCATTTAATTTAACTTTATTCGGATTGGTACGGCTACCGATGTCGCTCTGAGATTGCGCTGTGCCAGCTCTGAAGTAGGTATATTATCATTTGGTCGAAGTTACAAATTACAAGGAGCAGCGTTAAAAATCCTCATTTAGCTTTAGTGAGACGTAAATTCATTAAGGGGGTTCAGTACCCCCAAATCGGTGAAAAAATCAAAACAAAAATTAATGGCTTAAAATACTATAACCTTTATTAATAATGTCACAAAGTATCAAGACGATTGGAAAAATATTTTTGACATTAAAAGCCATTTTAATGTCATGGCTTCGTAAGGAAATGGATTAACAATAAAAACTTTATACATGTTTTTCTCAGAACTTGATTTTTTGAACTTCGATGTACCTTTTCTCAAAAACTATGCTATGTTTTCTCGTAAATTTTTTTATATGATGTAATACATAGTATAGATTAATCTGAGGTTATAAATTTTAATAAAACTAAAGTGAAAAAATTTTTATGTGGCAAAAAAGTTAGAAATTTCCCTTTTTTTTGTACTTTAAAACTTATTTTATTAAAAAAAAATCTAACAGTCATTTACAAAGAACTTTTAACCTCAGATTAATATATAAGGTTGGTATAACACACACAGAAAATTTTAAGATGATCTGATCAGTAGTTATTTTGAAAAGGTACATTGCAATTGGCCAATTTAACATTACCGATATCAGACGGAACGGTCGTTCCGCCCGCCAATCTCAAAATGACGCCAAGGGCAAAACAGCAGTTATGTATTTTATTCAGAAAACATTTCACTATGTTAACAGCAAAATTGATTTTATTTTCTACCAGACAAACTAAACATCGTGGAACAATAAAAAAATACAGTAGAGAGGTTTTGTAGATTACTTTCAATTAAAAAAAAATTGAATATTCTAGAATAAAAAGCAGCGGAGAAAAAAATTATGAAAATTTGCGAAAATGAAATCTTTCGAGCAGTTTTAGTCAAATTTTGACCAAATTTTTGACCAGACCTACAGCCATTACTAGACCATGAATATAGAAGCTGTTTTTACTAAACGATTAAGAATGCCATAATTCAGACCCTTTCAAAGGTTTGAAGTTTCAAAAATATATCTTTCTATTTTTAATTAATTAAAATCTGTATTACCATTGGCGGTATGAATGCGCGATAAACAAGCCGTCCTAGCGACCAAGTAGCTCCAAAAACAGGCCAAACGAGGTTTGCTATATTTTCATCAAAGAGCCTCAGAGTTCAAAAACACAACGAACAAGCCGCCATAACAGCTTTTAAAATAATGATTAATCAAATATCTGAATTAATAGATTGAAAAAACTTTGGAATTCTAATTAATAAACGGAATACATCATTTAAATTTTTTGGCGTTTTTATTTAAAGAAAATGTATCAACAACGATAATGCAATGAATGATTTTGATCTATAAATATAAACATTCATATTTGGTTGCCAGATTCAGTTCATATTAACATTAAAACTTTTTAAATACTTTGCTTTTTCTACGAAGAGTGAGAAATAATATTTTTTGGGTTCTCGGAAATTATATAACTATCGATAAACATTGAAATCTTGTCATCAATTTTGTAGTCATATAGTGTCTGCATATTTTATTATTTAAAAAAAAACTACTGATATCCCCCCAAAAAACTTCGTAAAAGTAAACAAACGCCTACCTAAAAAAAAAACTATGCATTTATTTTATAACAAAAAACAAGTCATTATGAAAGTTGTAGCTAAAAAAGCCGTGATATAAAATGAATGCCAATCTCTTATTTAAAACTTCCTGGTCATAATAAATAGTATAATTTAAGTTTCACTGCCATAAAAAAAACTGTTTGAGGTTGGTGCCCATCTTAATCACCCTAAAAAAAAAACTAAATCACGCAAATGAACTTGAATTACTAAATCAAAATAACGAAGAATACTGTTAACTTTTTTTTAACAAATGTATGATCTCAATACATTTATATAAAGGTATAGAGGGCGGTTAAGATGGGGGGGGGGGAAGATGGGCACCAACCTCAAACAGTTTTTTTTATGGCAGTGAAATTTAAATTATACTATTTATTATGACCAGGAAGTTTTAAATAAGAGATTGGCATTCATTTTATATCACGGCTTTTTTAGCTACAACTTTCATAATGACTTGTTTTTTGTTAAAAAATAAATGCATAGTTTTTTTGTTGTTTTTTTGAGATTGGCGTTTGTTTACTTTTACGAAGTTTTTTGGGGGGATACAACATACTGAACCTCCTTAAGAATTCTACCGGAATTTTAATTCTTTGTTCTACCCATAATTTAAATCCAGTTTTAACCAAAAGCAGTTTTCCGTTATCCAGAATAAATCATTGATGCTTTTTAACTAATTAGCTGCGGATTTTTAATGTTAATGCATACATTTCAAAAATTGTTGAAGAATTGGCCGGGGGCCTTTAAGGCATCATGCCACGATGAATAACCTTGTAGGTTCTATCCTCAACTTAGTCGCATAAACGGATCGTGCTTGACAAAGCAATAAATAATGCTGAGTGTATGGGACTGGTGCACTTTAAATCTGTTGTTGTCACTATAATTTTCGTTGGATACCAGACCAATTTTAGGCCTCAACCAGGGTTTAAAATTATGTGACCATTCGGTAATATCCCTCCTGTAGCTCTAGTGCAACGTAAATTTATCAAACATACAATAAACCCCTTAGGTCAAAATAGTTGCCGCGAATCACAAAATCGACAATATCTTTTCAACAGAACAAATTCCAAGGTCGAATTGCTAGGCTTGGCTTGAACCAGAACCAAAAAATATTACAAGGCTGATTACACTGGTCAATTATGGCTTTGAGTTCCAATTTTGTAAAAATTATTTAGAATATACTATCAGCATTTCAATCGCATTTCATAAGAAGACATTCGGATAAAACCGAAGTCAATCCGAAACTACATTACTGATAACTGAAAATTGCTCTTGGTTAAATCTGAAATTAAATTCCGGTTTCGCTCTAGAACTACATGAGAGTTATTGGCAACGGGCCTCATAATTTGGAATTACGGTCAAGTGACAAGGCATACATATGAGCTGGCACCCAGCGCAACCTTATAGAGCGACGTATGTAGCAGTCCGGATAAAGGTAAATTAAATTCAGGATGAAACTATTCGGTTAACAGAAATGCTTATACCGACAATACAAAATCTTTATTTATTCATAATATATAAGTAGAATTTAGTTTCGGATAGAATTCCTAAAAAACGAAACTCCTGATTAACGAATAGCCCTCGTGTAGCTCTAGTGCGACGATAATTCAAACCTATAACATAACCTTATTTCTCAAATAGTTTATATTAATTCACTACCCTGATACCTTTAAGTTTCTTAGTTAATAGTTTTCTAACATAATTTACCCACGGTTATTGAAATCGAAATTTATGCAAATCAAATCAATGCTTAAAAACTAACACATAATTTAAACCTAAGCAAATGAAAAAAATTAGTTAAAACCTGCAGTACAACCATATACAGTGTTAACTGTATGTGTTATTATATCGGAAAATCCGTTTCTTCTTAAAGAATATTTAATGCCACCTTCCCTCTCGTGCTGCTTAATTAGATTGGCATCTTTATAGCTAAAATACATCTTACTTTGTTCCGAAATTAAAATTACTGAGCACTGATAGCTTGGAAAAAGTGCAAACCCAAAGGAGTGTCAATTCGATGTTCGTTTCAAGGACGTTTTTCTGCCCATTCTCAGCCGAAGGCAATGAATGTCATCAGACAGAAGGGGGATCAGCGTGGCACGCGTCGACAATGGTCCCCCTAATATTTCGGAGAATCCCATCACAGTAGAAAAACGGCTGTAGTATTTATAGTATAGCTTTGAACAACTACCTTTTTACTATTAGATATTTTGATTTTTTTTGCCGTTCCCACATGGTTTCCATGAAATTCCGATCTCTTTCAGTGCAAGTAAGTGATTGCGCCAAGCTTGACCCCTGCTAATATTAGCAAACATTCGATATCCGATGGTCAGTTTCGGCTTGTGGCGTTGCGTTGCTCATTTAAGATTAAAATAATGACTAATGCCTTAACTAATTAACTTTAACAAGATTTAAATAAAATATAGATATATTTATCAAATAATTCTCTGATTTGATCCAAAGAACGTTTTTCAAACTTGACAATATTTTAGAATTTTCAAGAAATAGTAAACAACCCTTCCCCAAAGTAAGTTATTTTTATAATTTAATTCTTAAATTATTCTCTAGATTTTGTTTACATTTTAAAATATCCTACTAGTTTTAGACCAGGGGTTCCCAACCTTTTAGCACCTGCGTACCACTTGACTTTTTGAGAAATTTTGGCATACCACCAGACCTAAATATTTTAATAAACCTAGAATATTTACTCTTCTAAAAGTGTTCAAAGGCTTTTTGGATTAAATTTCTTAGAAAAATTTCATAGTTAATGGTTAGATATTTATTTAACACGTTTATAATAAAGGAGAAATAAAAAGATTAAAATAGTGTTAATTTACCGTTTTATTTACCAACTATAGTTTTTAAAACATAGAAATATAAAAATAGTACAAGTTCAGCAAAACACTATAATCGTCATACAAAATGTACTTGTATCGTCTTTAGGGCGAAAATTGTTGTTTGATTGTGACTAAAATGTCCACATTAAGAGTAATGGAACTCATCTTCACTCAAGTAATCTTTAACACTTATTCTGCTTTTGAGTTTATTTTTTATGCACACCGTTACAAATTTAGCGTTCGGTTTCACCAAAAATATGGTTCTTAGAACATGCATCAGCTGTGTGGTGAAATGTTTCATAAAATTTTTGGAATTTGGTTGTACCATTTCATATGTTTTTGTTTCTATGATTTGAAAATGGCTCAACAGAAAAAACGAAAATATGGGGAAACATATCACCTCACAGCCGTTGCAGCTACTAGGAACCATAATTATGGTAAAACCAATCACAATTTTTTTTAACAGTGTACGAAATCCACTCTCACACAAGTAACTCGTAAGTAACAATGTTGCTCACATCACTCACGCGTACCACCTAAAAATTCTCTACGTACCACCAGTGGTACGCGTACCACCGGTTGGGAACATCTGTTTTAGACCATGGGTTAGACGATTTATGTATTTAGATTGTTAGCATTAAAAAGTGAAGATCGATTTTTTTCTTAATAAATATTACTATTTTTAATACAAAATATCATAGTAACTATTATTTTTTTTTATTATTATTGTTATTATAAATGCAAGATTGCATTATATAAGATGCAGCTATTTAGGGATAGACCGATGGTGAATTTCGGCCGATGGGCCGATGCCGATTGTTTACCGATTGTTCAAAAGTTACATCGGCCGATGGGCCGATGTTTTCCGCCTTCCATCGGCCATCGGCCGATGGAAAAAAAAACAAAATGCAAAATTCCGAAAGTCTCGAAAATTCCGAAGATCCGAAAGTCTCGAAACTCCGGGGATACGAAAGTCTCGAAATTCCGGAGATCCAAAAGTC
This sequence comes from Hylyphantes graminicola, assembly GCA_023701765.1. Taxonomy (NCBI): domain Eukaryota; kingdom Metazoa; phylum Arthropoda; class Arachnida; order Araneae; family Linyphiidae; genus Hylyphantes; species Hylyphantes graminicola. Next base: position 427,406 of record CM043122.1, read on the forward strand.
GCGAAACTACGGTGATCGGAAAGTTGCGAAATTACGGCGATCCGAAAGTCGCGAAACTCCGGGGATCCGAAAGTCGCAAAACTACGGGGATCCGAAAGTAGCGAAACTACGGCGATCCGAAAATCGCTTAACTACGGCGATCCGAAAGTCGCTTAACTACGGCGATCCGAAAGTCGCTTAACTACGGCGATCCGAAAGTCGCTTAACTACGGCGATCCGAAAGTCGCTTAACTACGGGGATCCGAAAGTCGCTTAACTCCGGGGATCCGAAAGTCGCTTAACTCCGGGGATCCGAAAGTCGCGAAACTCCGGGGATTCGAAAGTCGCGAAACTTCTGGGTTCCGAAAATCGTGAAACTACGGCGATCAAGTCGCGAAACTACGGCGATATGGATTTAAAAAGAGAAAGAAAAACATCGGCTTACATCGGTTGGCCGATGTTTTTTTAGGTTATTATTTTCACTAAATTACCATCGGCCGCCGATGGTAAAATTTTTAAACAATCGGCGCCGATGGATCGGCCAGGCCGATTCATCGGTCTATATCCTGTATTTTCCGGAAAGAAAATCCGCATTTTTTGGTAACCCCATTTGGCGACTTCCAATTAAACAAAAAATTCAATTATCCGGAAGAATCAATTTCCTGAGCATTCCGGATAAACGGGAGTTTACTGTATTATACTTTTTTTATTTGCCGATATTGAAGGTTTTATGACTAAGTGGTCTTCGAGTTCTGTTCTAATTTGTCTATTTGTAAGGATCAATAAATTGTCGACATTGAAGTTTTGATCTGCAGTGCAAAATAACAATTCTCAATAATAAATATAAATTCAATTATAATTTAAAGATTAATTTGATTTAATTACACTAAGATGTTTCATATATCAGTTACCGGCTAGTATAGTCTAATAATGCTTCCTGATTTACTTATTTTGCTGTCTAGTAATTTTCACGAAATCTACGTCACTTGACCGTGGTTCTAATGTGACGAAAGTTTTCACGACATCTACTGATGAGGTCGCATTGCCTCATAATGATAGACAGTTTTTTTTGCCACTGCTTGATCGGAAGAGCGCCTCGTTACTTTTGTAGCTCCAGTGTAGGATCCAGTGTTCGGATTGAGGGTGTCTTGATTATAGTGGTTCTTTACAGTGCCAAATTAGATACTTTACTTATTGTTAGTTTTACATTTTATAATTTCGGATTTTATGTTTTTACAATGAGTCGTTAATTGCAATTTGTGATGATAGATCTTCCGAGTTTTAGAGATTATTTCTTGCTTAAATGGTTCGCGAAACTCAGATTTTTGAAGTTCATGATTTGACGACTTTTAGGGTATTCGCAATTTACCGATTTCAGAAGGATCGCAATTCAACGGTTTCTGAGAATTTGCAGTTTTCTAGACTCCTGAAATTCGAGATATACCAATCTTTGAGATTATGTTAATCATTATTTTTCAAAAAACTTTTGAAAGGTCCTTGATTCGCCGATTTGTGAAGGTTTTTCATCACTTGAAATGTTCAAGTCTTGGTTGAAACGTAAGGAAATAACTCATTAAGCTAACAGATGTAAAGTAGTAAATTGAAGTTAGTATTTTTAAAAATTATAATCAATGAACTATTTTTTTAATAAACTTTTTTAAGGGTATTCGGATAGGGGGATCGGTGTTTGGGTAAAAAATTTCGATTTTTGTTTCTTTAATTTTAATCTGCATTACTGTAGCTTTAATTTTGGACCAAGATTATCGATTTCTGTTTAGAAGTTTTTCTTTTTATGAGTATTTTTCAGAAACTATGTACATCAGTGCTCACTTATACCTTAATTTTTTCCTGAAATATAAGGTTTTTCAGCAATTAGGAACATTTTTCTCAGGAACTATAAAAGATACCAACATGTTTTGTTTTATTATTTCTCTCCCATGAATAGTTCTTTGATTTAAACTGAGGAATATTAAATATTTTTGCTCTAAAAAAGTTATACAACTTTAAATCAGATTTCTTTGTAGTTTTTTAATACTTATTTAAAAATCACTGTAAAAGTATTTTTTATCTGTGAAATATCCGCAGTTTAAATCAAAAAGCTATATGTAAGGAACAAACTATAAAAAAAATTCATAATTGATATCTCGTGTAGTTCTTGAGAAAAATGTTCCTAATGTTAGTAAAATTAACATGGGCCAGATGGAACCATTTTCCGAATTCCCTACATTCTAAAAAGTATCTTGTATAAAAGAGAATCCTATGTTATTTGGTGTTTTTTCATTAAAATTGAAGATTGTGACTTAAAATTTTAACTTCATTATTAATTAAACTTAACTTTTAACTAATTTTTATGGCCTGCCTATTTTTAATATAGTAGATTGGTTGTTGGAATTTAATAAAATTGGTAAGTTTTGGTAATTTTTCCAATTGATTTTACAAGTACAAATTTGAAAACGTAGTGGTATGATTGGTTATGCAAGCGTCCTTATAAATTTGGACATAAGCCTTGAAATGTTTTGAATTTTTACCAGTAATTTTGCTGGATACTCTAGTTAATGGGTTTTCATTTTACTGTAGTTTGTAAGTTGTTGTTACTTTAGTTAGAAATTACATTAGTGTCTTACTAATATTTTTTATAACTAGTAGTATGGTCCCGCCTTACTGGGAACCCGTTAACTTTGCATTGTTTCCTTTTAGAGGCATGCTTACCTTGTGAAAATACACTCAAAATTAAATTCGTGTTGGCGCATGCACACTTAAAAAAGCAAACACTCATAGAGGATGAACCAGCCTTAGGGCAAGCGCATATCTCAACCAAACTCAATCAATCAAACTAAAAGAGGATGGCGTCAAGCCCCCGTTTCGGCCCGGCCCATGTATTTTCAAGCCCTGTTATGGTCCCGCAATCCCACGTGGATGACGTTTTTTTAAAACTAATTATATTAAAAATCCCAATCAAATATGAAAAAACTGAGCCTCAGGTGCACACGTAAGTATTAAAAGGAATCTATATTAAAAATTTCGAATTTTTTAGAGCAGTCTAAGTAGGTCTTTTGCGATCCACAGACATACACACAGACAGACTCTTTCTTTTATTATTATAGATAAACATTAAAAAGTTCTTGATAAATATTTTTCTCTAAGTTATAGTTTATATGAATTTATTAGAGCAACAAGAAAACAAGCAACCTTGACTTAGATATCTTTTGAATCACCAAATTTTAAAATGGGAATTAAAAAAAGGAATAAAAGTTTTTTTCGAGGCAACACTAGTTCATTTGAGAACACTAGTTCATTTAAGAGTTCATTAAGAAAATCATTAAGAATGATAGTCCTTGTTACTTTGGCACGTGTTATACCAGGTTTCTTTAGGTAAAAAAGTTTAACATTGTATTTTTAATTGACGTCGATAAAACCTGGAATTTTCCTAAAATTATCTGGAAAACCTGGAAAAGTCAGGAAATTTGGTTTTCCAACATCTGTGACAACCCTGGATTACTTAAAGTTACTGCTATTGGTTATATGCAATGCAGTCCATAATTTTTTGAAATTTTCAATTGCAGGTTTTGGCAGCAAGATTTGACTATTGCTATAAAAGTCCAAAAGATTTACTTTTGTGGGCCGTTAAAGGTTTCAAAGCACCTGTTACCAGTTCTGTACAAAGCAATGGTTAGTTATTAAATTGCTGTACACTTTTTTAATAACAAATGTTATTTTGTAATTTTTAATTTGTTGAAAGATGTTTCTATGTAAATTTGAAGTCATGCTCTGGTGTTTTCTTCCAAAAATGTCCACACTTCACCAATTTAGTCCTTTTGATTACAAACGGCTATAACACATTAGTTCCAGTTTCTTATATTGAAATAATCAGTATTCAAATAGTAAAGTGAAAAGAAGAAAACAAAAGTAGACAAATGTTACAACACATGACTAAAAAAACCCCAAAATAAGACCAAATTTTAATGATGAAAAACTTGTTTGCTTTTTGACTATTTTTGTATTTAAATCAGCGTTTATCTAGTTATGTATATAAGTAATTAATCTAGTAATGATTTTAATCACTACTAGATTAATTACTTATATAACTAGATAAACAGTTCAGAGAAATTAATTTGTGCATAGGTACAAAAGATTTTCAAATTTGTTACATTTGTGGCCACTGTTAAAATTTATTATCACCTTTATGCTACGCAGAGTTTTACAATACCCAAGTATTTCTGTGTACACAAAATTTTTCAAACAAAAAGCTTACAAATATATACTGCACCAAGCACATAATGAAACTGAACTTGCATGCAATACAGCTGTAAGTTTAATACAGTTGACGCGGTTTAATGTGATCACATCAGGACGAAAGTGATTCAATTACAATAACCGATTGATTACAATACCCGAAAAAAAGTAAAAAAGTTTAAACTAAAAAATGATTTTTTACGTACGTATTAAAATAAAAATTAATTTTAAATTAGGAGTTGTTGCTGTGAAACTCTATAGGGATTGGACTTCTTTTTCGACAATTTTCCAAAATTAAAAACCATTTTTTTTTAAAGTTTCATTTAAACTTATTTTTTTTATTTTTAAAAATAGTCTATGAGGTTTTATACCTTATTTAAATTCTAGGCTAATCCAAGAGCTCTAATATTACACTACAGAGTGGCAGTAAAACAATTATTAGTGGTAATGGTTTCCTAAGATAAGTGAGACTAAGGTAACTTGTGTGTGACCTCACAGATTCGCTCCGCTACCATCCCGTTCATAATATTTACAACGCATGTGGTTTCCTTGAAGAAGTGTCAAAACGTAATCCGCAACTAACCCTAAAGAAAACAAACTGACAAATCGTGATTTTGGATTATGATTATTTAGCTCTGCCAATCCTGATGGAGGATGAGGAATCGGATTTGGAAAGTAGCCGACAAAGTGAAAGCAAAATTTTTTAAGCAAAAGTAGCTGTTGCGTGTCCGAAAAACATGTGAAGAAGAGTCGCAAAAACAAGTACTTCAGTGGCAATGGTACAGATTCGTTACGCTTACGATTCGCGTGTTGTTAGGAAAACATCGCCATGCATTTGTGCGTAAAAGGTTTCTGTGACGTCATACGTAACCATTACAAATCTGGAGGGTGACCGCACCGTAATCTTAGGAAACTATTACTTTAGGTCTGATTTTTTGTTTAGCTATATTATGGAATGACTATTGTGTTTATTGCTGATTTCTTTGTTTCAGAAAATAAAAAAAATGACATGACTGGTTATTTGACCTTAAAAGCAATGTATAACATAAAGGAAGTAATAGTTCCACTCATTGATATTATGAAAACTCCTGATCTACAAAATCATTCTCCAGGTAGAATTTCTAATAAAAAAAATTAAGTCATACAATAAATTTTTGTTTATCCTGAAGTATGCTCTGGAAATTGACTCTTTTCCTCATACTTAAATTTTCTGGGTAAACGAAAGTGTCGACCGAAAAATGCTGATTGTTTCCGGAACTATAATTCAGGAGCTTGTTCAAGAGCAAGGTACCCGCTCAGTTCCAGCACGACCTTGCTAGACTCTAGAGCCTACAGTCTCACAGTGCCGGCCATTCAGAAAGCTACTTAGTGTTCAGTGCTGAAGTTGAAAAGCTTATAGTAGAAGTCTGACATGTTGCAGAGACCAAAAATTAAGTTCAAATTAACTTTAAATAAAAACCAGATGTCCGAATTTTATAAGAATAATAGGCAGCCACAACAACAGTTGGCTGTTGTAGTTATAGTTTTACAAAACATCTTGTTGTTGCCAGTTATATAACAATTTACATTCAGTTACTATATTTGAATAAAAAAATCAATAATTATTCACAAAATATTTTAAATGATACTTAAATAAATATTAAAGTAAATACTAACTGGAATTTAGATTAGTTTTAATTTATTTACTTTTAATAATATTTTCTTGAGCTATTACCGAGTCTTGGACATTTTTATTGACATCCATCTATTTTTTAGCATTTGTTAGAACTAATTGTTCCCAACAAGCTTGTATCTTACGTAGTCCAAATGAGTAGTGTTGTATTTACAGGGTTGCCGGCAACTAAAGGGTGACTATTTGCTTCTATTTTCGACACTCTGCAACTTTTTTTAGACAAAATCTAGCCAAAAGCAACTATTTTCAAGGGAAGGCGACTTTTTTGATTTTTTTTCTCCTATTTAAAAGAAAAATTCAAGCATTTTTCCTCAAAGTCGCCAGAAGGCCGCAATTAACATTCCCAGAATCATAAAATTTCTTCTATCGTGAAATCACTGGAGCTTCGTGGTATTATGATCGCCAGAGTTTCGAGATAGTAGGATCCCCGGAGTTTTGGGATAGTAGGATCCCCGGAGTTTCGAGATAGTAGGATCAATTTCATTTAATCTTAACAGGGGGTATTTAAATACTATTTGATAATTAAAATGTTACTGGGCAAAATATCTGTGCTTTTATAAATGATTGCAGTGCTCCCACCAAGTTACTATTCTCACTAAATGTTACTTTTTTCTTTAATCATTAAAAGTCACTACCATAACTGCTCACTAAAGTCACCAATTTTGCTTTTCCACACCCTTTAACCTTTCATAAACTTTGCAACATTGATGAAGATTAAGATTTTTAAAATATGAATCGAAAAAACTTCGGTAGATTTGTAGAAATTGGTTTCTAATTAATGAAATGGATGTCAATTACTGTCAAACTTGGTAAGATCTTTATTAGATCATTAGTATTAAGTCTCTGAATCATATAGCTTATAGTCTCATATGTAAACCTATCTCTTAAAAAATTTAGCATTGTTTAAACTTTTTAAATATCAGATTGTTGCAATCGTTTATGTGCATTATGTAAAATAACACTGTTCGACAAAAAAAAGCAACTGTTTGTCCCGAAGCTACTTTGGCGATTTTTTGCTCCTTTGGTGGTTCAATAATAGAAAAATTACATTTTTAGCCCAAGTTTAATAGGGGGATTCATCAGAGATAAACAAAACTGATTTTGTAACGTTTTTTCATAAAAAACGCCTTTTTTTTGCTACAACCTGCAACTGGTTTTTACCTCTATATGGGTGAGTACCGATAGGCCATTTTAGAGCTCAAATACCGCTCCAAAACTTTCTAAATTAGCGATTTCTGGCGCAAAACGCCATTTTTGGTGTTATTTCATGTTTTTTCGCGTGGTTACTTTTTTGGCTACAAACAACCTGTAACAGGTTCAATTACCTCTATGGGTGTTAAGTGAGTACCGATTTGCCATTTTGGAACTCTAACACCGCTCCAAAACTGTCTAAATTAGCGATTTCCGGCCCAAAACGCAATTTTTGGATGTTATTTCATGTTTTTTGCTATGATTACGTATCTATGTATGTGTTACGTATCTATATAATGTTATCATTTTATTCGGTGTTCATAATTTAATTTCATTTATCTCGAAAACAGCAGATCCAGATACTTAATTATAGCTCCATAAGCCAAAAAACATGAAATAACATTTTAAAAAATGGCGTTTTGGGCAAGAAATCGCTAATTTAGACAGTTTTGGAGCGGTGTTTGAGTTCCAAAATGGCCCATTGGTACTCACTTAACAGCCATAGAGGTAAGAACCAGTTGTAGGAAGGTTTACAGGTTGTTTGTAGCCAAAAAAGTAGCCACGCGAAAAAACATGAAATGACATTTTAAAAAATACGTTTTGGGCCGGAAATTGTTAATTTAGACAGTTTTGGAGCGGTGTTTGAGTTCCAAAATGACCCATCGGTACTCGCGTAACACCCATAGAGGTAAGAACCAGTTGCAGGAAGGTTTACAGGTTGTTTGTAGCCACGCGAAAAATCATTAAATAACTTTAAATAATGGCGTTTTGGGCCAAAAATCGCTAATTTAAACAGTTTTGGAACGTTGTTTGAGTCCCAAAATGTCCCGTTGGTTCTCACTTAACAGCAATAGAGGTAAGAACCTGTTGTAGGAAGGTTTACATGTTGTTTGTAGCTAAAAAAAGTAGCCACGCGAAAAAACATGAAATAGCATAAAAAAATGGCGTTTTGGGCCAGAAATCGCTTATTTAGACAGTTTTGGAGCGGTGTTTGAGTTCCAAAATGGCCCATATAGGTACTCACTTAACACCCATATAGAGGTAAGAACCAGTTGCAGGTTGTTTGTAGTCCCCCCAAAAAAACGTCAAAAACGGCGTTTTTTTATGAAAAAACTTTAAAAAATCAGTTTTGTTTATCTCTGATGAACCCCCCTATTAAACTTGGGCTAAAAATGTCATTTCTCTATTATTGGACCACCAAAGGAGAAAAAAATCGCCAAAGTAGCTTCGGGACAAACACTTGCTTTTTTTTGTCGAACTGTGTAATTAAAAACCTGAGCCTGTGTTACAAGTATAATAAATAATGTCATGTTCTTCATTGTTTATTTTTAGACATTCCTCCATTTGTGCTTAAACATCTGCAAAGAATTCAAAACATAAATAAGAATTTATCCGAGGCTCGTATTTCAACTCCTGTGATAGCAGAAAGTAAGTAATAAGTAGGCACGCTTTTCAAGGCAGATTAAACTTAGTAACACCTAGGCAACAGCAGAACAAAGTTAAAAGGCATGGAGGGCAAAATACTGAATTTGGAGTGAAGGATGCAGAATACTAATGTAGTGTGTGTCACCAGAGTGGGCGACATTTGTTGTAACTTCGGTAACAAATTTGTCAGCTATTGAAAAACGTTCTATGGGTCAAATCAGTGAATTATATTTAAATCTTTTTTAAGTTAATTAGTTAAGGCATCAGTCATTGTTTTAATCTTAAATGAGCAACACTACAAGCTGAAACTGACCATTGAATATCGAATGATTGATAATCGGTCAAGCATGGCGCAATCACTTCCAACTGGAAGGGATTGGAATTTCATGGTAACCATGTGGGAAAGACAAAAAAAATCAATGTACATAGTAAAAAGTAAAAGGTAGTTGTGTGTTCAAAGATTCAATACTACTGCCTTTTTCTACTGTGATGGGATTCTCCGAGATATTAGGGGACCATTGTTGACGCTGCACCGCGCTGATCCCCCTTCTTCTGTTTGATAGCATTCATTGCCTTCGGCTGAGAATCTGCAGAAAAATGTCCTTGAAACGAACATCGAAATGACATTATTTTGGGTTTGCATTTTTTCCAAGTTATCAGTGCTGAGTAACTTTTAATTTCTTTATAAAGTAACATGTATTTTAGATATAAAGATGTCAATCTAATTAAGTAGCACGAGAGGGAAGGGGGCATTAAATATTCCTTAAGAAGAAACTGATTTTCCGATATAACAACATGTACAGTTAACTTTATTTTCATTTGCTTAATTAAAATTTTTTTTTTAAAAAATTTAAAGTTTAAATTTTTTGTTTGTTTTTAAGCATTGATTTGATTTGCGTAAATTTCTGTTAGAAAATTATTAACTAATAAACTTTAAGGTATCCGGGTAGTGAATTAATATAAACTATTTAGAAAATACTTGAAATCAGAAATATCACCACTTAATTTAGAGTCGAGATCAGGCTATTCGACGACGACTTGCCATCGATGTTTGGATCCTAACGAATTTGAGAAACTAGAAGATAGTTCCATGGAAGATTATTTTAAAGATAAATCTTTCATTAACTTCTGGATCGGATGTTAATCCGAGTACCCTTTGATCTTCCGTCAATCTGCGCTATTTTTGATACCATTTTTGTTACTACTTATGTGAGACACAGAGTATAGGTGTGAGAAGGGATATTCTGAATGATTGTACATTAAAAATAAGCATAGAAGCACAATTTAAGAAATACAATTACAGTCTCTATAACTCAAAGTCCCAGTGGACCCCCGAAAATATTTGACTTATCCGAAGTTCGAGTTACAGAAGTTGCTTTCTATTTCTCTCTGCTGTCACTTAAGATGGGTCGACCTGGTTTAAATGGTTTGATTTGTGCCATAATACTTTAGTTATATGCTGTTCAATTTTTTAATAGCCAATGTAAACAAGTGAAGATTGGGGTCAAAAGGTTTATTAAAACACAAAATTTGGCCTCATCAAATATTGATTAGTGTACATACCATGTAAATGTCATATGAAAACAAAAAAACTTCATTTCTTGTTGATTGTAATTGTATTTTTTAAGGTTGTTGGCGTTCCCAGACATTATGGATACAAAATGCTGATTAATTTGAATTGAAAATTATTTTTTTAAACTGAAATGTGTCTTTTACAAGTGAAATCTATGACAAAAACTTCGAGTTATTGAGACAGTTGTTAAAGAAAAGTATAGAAATGATTCAGGACCTGATTAAAAGTTCAAGTTAGCTGATTATTCGACTTATAGGAAGTCGAGTTATCGAGGTTTGACTGTATTTACAATACACCTAAAGCAAATAAAGAAATCTTAAACAAGAGCTTTATGTATGCACCCAAATTTTTTAACTCTCTGCCTGAACAAATAGTGAGTGTAACTCATAAGAATATAAAGAGAAGTTAAGCATCGCAAATATGGATGTCTAGATTTTTCTCAAATCTGTGATATGATTACAAAAATAAAATATAACCCGAGGGACCCTTGGCAACCAATATATTCTGTTTTGAAAAGAAGTTTCTTCTTTTTTGCTCGACTTGTTTGCTTATAGGGTTTCCAGGCATATGAAAAATCATGAATTTGAGCCAAAACCAACCGCAAAATATGAATTAATGTATATGTATGGGTTTGTAAAGATTTTATAGTTTTTTTCGGATTGCTGTTTTGCGACTTTCAGATTGCCGGAGTTTTGAGACTTCCAATTCCCTGGAGCTTTGCGTTGTTCGGATCACCTTAGTTTCCCGACTTTCAGATCGCTGGATTTTTGCAACGCAGGAGTTTTTTTATCAATTTTCAGATCGACAGAGCTTTTAGATATTCTGATAGCCAAAGTTTGCATGATTTTTGGATCGCTGCAATTTATAATGGTAAAAAAAATATTTGTGATTATAATTTGAATTAAAAATTCCCGTTTTAGAGAGGATTTAAGATATATAGCCCAAATTATAAACTATTATTTGAAAAATAAATTTGTGCCCATAGTTTTGCTGGTAAGCTCTTTTGTTTGGTTTAACTGATGTTTTAAAACATTTTTTTTATGCAAGCATTACCCGTTATTAGAAAAAATGCAATTGTAATATAAGGCACAAATATTACAAAACAAAAAATGCCTTGAAAAATTAATCAAAGAAAAATTTAATATTCTAACATTACTTTTGCTATAGGTTCACTGTAATGAAGAAAGGGTTTTTCACTTCATTAGTATAATACATTTTGAAATCATTTTATGGTGCAATCATTTATTTTTAAAATAAATTTGTGCACTTGCACATTAAATTAAGCCAATATGAAAATTGTCCACACAAACATAAAAAATTGTTTACTATGTTTATGTTGTCAACTTTAGAGTTGTCTTAATTTGAATTTCTTTTATTTGAGATGCGATTTATAGACTCCTGAAAAACCTGCTAACTTAGTCATGAATTTGGGACTGTCCATTTTGGCAGACACCTTGTACTTATTATAACTCCTTTTACTCATTGATGTCATGAGTCTAATTGAAATGAAGGGCTTATAGTTTTTCCCCAAATGTGACTCATGTTGCTAAGTGCTGGAGATGATGATTTTACCATTTTGACATTCTCCTGCCTTTTATGAATACTTAACGAATTCCTTATTTTTATGTGATTCTTAAAATATTATTTTATTTCAGAAAAAAATTTAAGTCCCAAGTTTGTACAAGTTAAACAAGGATCATTAAAACTACAAGGTACTTGTTATTTGTTCTGCATTTTTGTCCTATCTTAACAATTATTGATAACAAAGCATGTCCGTGATAAAAATGAGATAACTTGAATAACGTCAGTTTAATATACAATATTATTATGCATAATACTTGACAAAATATGTGAAACAAATTTTTGTTTTTTCATTTTAAATCCTTAAAAGTAGCAAGATATCCCCAAAACATGTTTTCTGCAAGTAAGGGACAACTTGAGCGTAATTTAAAATTCACCATCACGACCGCGATATTTATCTGGGTTTTTGTTATTTATCTGATTAAACCTGAAGAAGAAACTTGAAAGCTGAACCTTTCAAGTTTCTTCTTCAGGTTTAATCAGATTTTATAACAAAGCATATCATTAGTCAAGAGGAGTCACTTGACGTTGTTTACTACTCAAGAAATTTCTCGCGTGTTCTATTTTAGAATTTTACAGTGCGAGACATATCACCTCTTTAAAAAAAATGGCTAAAGAAAGGAAAATAAACTTTAGGCTAGATAACACTGAAGTTTTAATAACTTCATTTCAATAATATAAAGGAATATTGGAAAATGAGAAAACTAATGCCGTCTTGAACATCAGGAAACAGAAGTACCGGAGCATAGCTAATGTCAAGTACATTAGCCAGGTAGCTGTGAAGAGAACAAATGAATAACATAATAATAGGTATAAAACTTTTTAAAATTGCTGTTAAGAATTCCACCTAACATAAAGTGTTATTGTACAAAGAAACGGGTAGCTGCGACGGAGAAACCGTATCTACTGAAAGGGTACTAACAACCCACAAAATTTAGTATCAATACAAATCATGTCGAAAATGTATTTAACTTTCTAAAATGCACCATGATAAGGGATGTAGTCATTCATAAAATTAATCGTATGCGAATAGGCTGATAGCTTATTTTTTACATGAAACAAATGCTAACTTTTTTTTTGCAAAAGAAATCTGTACTTGAAAAAAAACAATAGTAGTGTAGTAAACATACATAAATTTACTTCACTTACTTCAAAACTACTTTGACAAAAATAATACTGCCCTGGTAGCACAGCAGTATTGGCCAATCTCGGCTCATACCCATTGCCCAATGCATAAAGGACTATGTTTTACTGACGCTGGGCTATATCCGGTTGCAATATTGGTTTGAATATTATATGAAAAAATATACAATCCAAAATTCTTGATTGCAAAGTATTGCGAAACATAATATTTGCCTTTTACACTTGCAAAATACTATATGATTGCAGTAAAATTAGCTTTTGCACTTTTTGTAATTTCCCATATGAAACCTCAAAGAACATGAAAATCTGGTTAAAATTGTTAGAAAATGATTGATTTCATCCAATATTCTCCAAGTTTGGCCAATACTCATGCGACATTGGCCAAAATTGTTCTGCTACCTGGGTGGTTTATTATAACTAACTCCACTTGATTGCACTGCTACAATGAAAAATGTTGTAAAAATCAATTAAAATGCATTAGAACTAAATACTTACAATCATTAGGTTGAAAGTAGAACCCTATAAGCTATGTTTGTTTTAATTTGGAATGTTTCTTTGAGATATCCCTACTTCTACCCACCGATATTGGTGGGTTAACCCACAGAGCAGATTTTGCTCCTTTTCACTTTTGGTGTAACTCGCACTTGTAAGTAAGGAATTTGGTGAAACCCACCAATCTGTCTCCCAGACAGGGGGAATTTTTTTAGGTGACTCCAACTTGTGAATATGGCCAGTTTTACTGTTTCTTCAGATACTAATACCCATATTCACCGGTAAAGAAGAAACAGTCCAGAATTTAATCTAGCTTCATCCCTCAGCTGCAGATGTTGCTCAGGGTGCCAGCTTAGATGTCTGCTTGTCATTTGTTACCCCCGTTTTCAAATTACAAGGCCTGAGTCCAAACGCTCTAGTGTGTAGCTCTAGTGCAAAGTTGGCTCAACCCACAATGCTACCGGAATTTAAATTTTAGTTTTGTGTTTTATCTTTAATTTCATATTTTCTTCAGAAGTCTTTGGTCTTTTCTTACCTTATTTTCACTGATACACAGGTTACTGATTTATCGATGTAGGTACATTGAAGTATGTACAGTACATTGAAGAGAGAGAAATTTTCCATTATCCTAGATGTAATTCTAGTTTTATCCAAAATATGTATTATCAATTGGCACATATTTCTGGTATCTGGAAAGAATACAGGATACTTTTTAACTCATTCGCTGCAGATTTTTAATGTTGCTGCATGTTGTTCGGAGTCTGGTAAATTTCGGATTGTCCTTAAAATTACTAATGGTTTAGTGCAAACATTTTGTATTGTGTACTGTCATATTCAAAAGCTATTTATTCATAGAAAATGAAATAATTTGTTTAGATGTTTGCATTGCTTGTTTTGGAAGTAATGTGGAAGCTGTATCACAGCATCCATTATTTGAAGGAGGACTTTGTCTTAAGTGCAGAGAGTTACTGAAAGAAACCATATTTGCGGTTGGAAGTGATGGAAAAAATGTAAGCATGATTTAATCAAATATGAATTTTTCTAAGTTACATAATCATGATCTGGAAAACATATAACAATTAAATTTGTGTTATAAAATTTCAAGGCATTATCTGAAAGGTGTGACTTTATATTTTATTCAATTTATATTTAATGTCTCTCCTAATTATGTTAATGGTAACCAGTTATATTTATATTTTTATGGTTATTAATGGTAAATATATAAAGTAGTCAAGCACAAAAGAAGAATTCATCTCTGTTTCTTTCAACATTTTTAGTAATCGGCCCAATTCAATTATTTGCAGTTTTTTCAGAATTATGTATCTGGGGTAATTCTTGGTGAGTAGTGGTTTTTTTTCAGCAGTTGGTGTAAAGAACTGATCTTAACACTCCATATAGAATAATTTTGAAGCATTTTATATTCTTAAGATTTTGTTTCTGTTTTTTAATTCCTGACATATTTTATTGGGCTTAGACTTTTTTTGTATTTATATTTTTGCATTTGAAAGCAAAGATTGAAAATCGATTTTTTAATTAATTAATTGGTAAATAGTTATATATATTTTTAAGAAAAGTATTGTAGTATTTGTATTATGTATTTTACTATTGTCAATGCAACATTGCTCATTGCATTATATGAGATAAAAAAAAACATAGACTAGACCTGCCGTGGGCAGGTAAATTGCAGTAATTTCCATAGTGACTTGGACTGTTGTTGCAAGCGCTCAATTACTCTAACAATTAAGAAAACAGCCTGGGAAAAAATTTATTTCAGATCAAAAATGGTACAACTCATTGTTGTGATTACTGCAGTTTACATGCCCACGGCAGATTTTCTCTTTAATATTGTTGTTCAAAAAAAAAATCAGCATTTTCTGGTAGCCTCATTTCACAACTTTCTTTTAATTGGAAAATCGGTTTATCTGGAAAGATTTTTCTTGATCATTTCGATAAACAGGAGTAACGATAAACGGATGGAAATGTTATTCAAATGCAAATGATTTATTTTTATAATACACTTTAATTAAAATCTAATTTAAATTAACCAATCTCAATGCCCTATTAAATATGAATCTTTTCTGCTGATTTTTAACAAAACAAAAATATACATGTCGAATAGTTTTTCATAAAGAATATATTATTTTCTGCAAAATTAAAAATGTCAACTATCGAAGCCTGCCTGACTCTAAAAAAGCTGGCTCTTAAACGATGGTTACCGTAAATACTTGTGTATAACCCGACTCCGTGTATAAGTCGACCCCCATTTTTAAACCAAATATCCTTCCAAAATCGGTAACCCGTGTATTAGTCAACGAAAAAATAAGGCCAGAGCCTTCTGTAGAAAATAAGTTGAAACCGGTTCATGACTGACAGATTTTTTTTATTTTGCAAGCAAAATTTAAATCCCCATTGAAAATAACAGCTCTCGGCCCAGAGTGTCCTTGACATTGCTGACATTGATTTGAGAAGCTAAGTTGACGCTTTGGTCAGTTAAGCTTGAAGAACACGCTGCCAAGGTCATGACTGATATTGTTTTCTTTGCACCTTGAAGACTGGTTGACTGACTTCCCTGTGCCAGAGCTACACGTGCAAAATACGCCGTGAAATACCGTGAATATAGATAACAATCTTATTTCATCTCGAGTTAACTGCTCTTGTGTCTTTATTTTGAATAGATAGCATTTAAACCTTAAGTTTGATTGAAATTTAGTTTTAGTTTAAGGATTGGGGATTTTTTGTTGTTGAAAATTTGATGTCTCGTGTATAAGTTGACCCCGATTTTCACAGCCTTAGTCATAAAAGTCCTCAAGTATTTATGAATAAATATGTAGATCTTTTAATTAATTTGCTGATTTATCTTGCAAATTTATTACACAGTATATAAGCGTCATTTTCTACCTTTTCAGTTTTTGACAGTCCGGCACGCATACCTATTTCGTAAAATGAGAATAAAACAGAAATTCAACGAAGTAGTAGCCTTTATCTAGGCCATTGATAGTATGCTCCCCTGATGTTCAAAGGAAGAGCTAGTTAAAAATATTAGGTACCTGTTTTAAAAATAGATATGAGTTCATAAATCAATTTCCACCATTTAAGTTGTTTAAAATCTAAAAATGGACATATTTTTATTTAATATCATTTAAAAAAAAATTTATGTGTGAAAATCCTTTGTTAGGATCCATCTCAATATGCGACACAAAATTCGTATTAATAGGACTTAATATTAAGCGAGATCTGGCGAAAAGGGAGTTCATAAATCAATTTCCACCACTGTATAATAATGAATATACTTTTCGCCAATTCTGTTCAAAAAGTTGCTATGTCACATCACTCTCAATTTTAATATCAGCAAATCCCTACTGAAGTGTAGATATGAAAAAATGTGTAAAAGTTAAAACACATGGACGATACCAGAACTGGGCTTTTGCTCCAATAAGTCTGTTATTTATAGAAATTTTTTCTCCATTCCGTTGTTTCAGTAGAGGCCATTGTTGCTGCTTACATTCTGTCATCTCTAGAGTCTAAAAATGACTTAGTGCAACATTTTCAGAAACTTTATGTCCTTTGCAAGCCCCCTCCCCCCTCCTTTTACTTACAGGTGAGGAGGCTACATTTTGTCCTAGGCAGCAGGATGTGAAAAGTTGTCAAGTAAAATAGGACCAATCACAGTTTTAAAAAAGATCGGTTTTTGTAGTTTAAAAGGGGAAGGATGCCCTAAGGAGATTTCTGAATGAGACTTTGGGAAAAAGCCTAGATGGACTTCAGAATTCTTATTTTAGCTGAAAATGTCTGTAATCGTTGCAGTCCTGAGAATTCCAGATTTGAGCTTCTCCACTGAAAGAAAAAAATATAATTTGAATAAAATCGACCAGTGAAATTTGTCTAAATATCTTCTGAATTTCTCAATATGTCATTGAGATTAATCAGCCAGTGTTTTGTAAAACTCAATTTTCTATTTTTAGGTATGTTGTGTCATTTGTGCACATCCAGGATCTTTGATTCTATGTGATAGTATTAACTGCTCTAGGTAAATATTTTTAAGCTTCCTATTTTAAAAAACTACAAAGATACATTGTATGATCTTTCACAGTGAACTTGCTATATTGTGCACAGAATGTCCTAAATGGCAGTGCATATGTGTAGGGGTGTGAGTTCTAATTAAAACGAATTCAAATAGGTAATGTTACAACCACACCATTTTGATTCTGCATGCCTGAGATGTTCGCGTATTTATCCTCCTTTAAAAAACGTTCTGGGGAGTCTAGTCGGTTAGGCACTCGCCTGGCATGCGAAAGGTCCCAGGTTCCTGTCCGGGCGTCGGAAAAATAACTGCCGACCTATGAACGGCCCGTGCAAGGGAGTGCACGTTAAATATCCTTCAAAGTCCTAACGCTGCGTACGATGTTGCCCTTAACGGTTGCGTTGGGTGCCTATTCAGGTGTCGGCTCGTCACTTGACTGTGGTTCTAAAATATGACGGCCGTCGCCAATAGCCCTTGTGTAGCTCTAGTGCGAGGTTAATTCAAACCTAACCTAACAAATTTAATTGCCAATCAACGCCAAGAAAGGGGAAGGAAAATGTTGTGCTAAAATTGGATTAGACCGAAGTCGGAAAATATTTTCCATGGCAGATAAAGCGCTTATAAATGTTTGGTGTAAAACAACTCTTTTGACATAAAGAAATTGAACATAATTTTTTTTCTTTAAGTTTCTCACGAGACAAAAGTATTCTGAATTTTATATATTTCCCATATAAATCCCATAAAGTCATCCGCATTACTCTTTAGACACAATTACTTTATTTCCTTGCCTTACAGTTGAATTGCACATCATTTGCATTTTTTTTCTTAGATCTTACTGTTTTAATTGTATTGGCTTGTGGCTTGGAGAAGAAACTCGATTTGAGGTGCATATAATTTTGTTTTAAAGATTATCTCTAAAATTATCCCTTTTACAATTTAATAAGTTATTTTTCATAGATTTTAGAAAGAAACCCGTGGCTTTGTTTTTTTTGCCTACATCAAAATAGTAATGAACATTGTCTTTTAAAAATCAAACTGGATTGGGAGCAGAGATTGCAGTTTCTATTTCAACAGTCAACAGTTTTTGTAGACGAATTACCAAAGCTGAGTAATCAAACTAAGAAGCCTATAAGAGTGCTTTCTCTTTTTGATGGCATTAGTACAGGTAACTATTAGTCTATCCCTATACATTTATATCTTTTAAGCCACAAAGTATTTTTGAATATTAAAAAAAAGAGTGTTTTATGATTGTTCTACCTCTTGCAATTTAGAAGTGTTAAATGTTTTCCCCTTAAGAAAAGAATTAAAAAGTTTTTAGAAAACTTAACTTTAAAATACTTAAGTAGATATTTTTAATATTCCACTATACTTTCCCCAAATTCTTTTATCCTTTACACTTTGTAGTACTTTACAAGCTTTAAGGCAGCTCAAAAATTATTCAAGAATATTTCTATTTTCTTAATTTGGTTATCCATTGTTTTGCTGTTTTTAGTTTATTATTTTGTGTACTAGCAACATGTGTAAAACTAGACTCTGTTTTCTTTTCTTGCAACTTAACTCATTCATTCATTTTGAAACTAACTGTAATAAAAAATACCATATTCTTACTAGATTTTTAGGCAAAATTTTGCTCTTCTAAATAAATAGTTTAACTTAAAACTCGCTATTGTATCTTGAAGCAAAATTTATTGTGGAACTTAACCAGAGAGCATTCTCACGAATATAACCAACAGGTCTCTGCAGCGTAGTTCTTACCCAAGCTTATTTTCAGGACTTTTTTTTCGGACATAAATGGAGATATGCCAACTGTTCCGTTTTGAGCAGATTGGACGTCCTAGATATTTTATGATAAAGAAATCATTTTATAAAGTTTTTAAAAAGACAGCCAGGAGCAGAAGTTCTGCCGCACACAGCCTCGCATATCTAGATCTAATTGAAAAGTGAATCTAGTTTCAATGGTAGTGGTAGAGAGGAGTCAGTAAGTCAAAATAAATTCTGCTGCATCTGCAATTTATCTGGAAAGGAATTTATTGATGAGCCTTTACTGTGAGAACTGTTCGACAGATTGGCAAGACATTGAATGAGAGCTTTTAAGAAAGAACTTAATAACATTATAGGTTTGTGCAATACATGACATCCCCCTTCACAAGCTGTTATCAACTGGCGGGAGAGTTAGAATTAATATTATTATAGTTGAATTTTCTAGTTTTCAATTTTGTAACTGTAAAATTTGTCCCAATGTGAACGTAACAGGTGATCAAGCTATCAAATCCTCAAAAAAAAGGAAAACTCACAGAAATTAGTGTATTAAATTTGTTAATCCACTCTTTTTCAAAATGCAGTATAAAATACCAAAATAATATTAGTGCACTGTGTGAAATTGATTTTCTGAAAAATTAAACATGTTCAATAGCAAATTAACGTAACACCAAGAAAGTAGACAAATATAAAGCAAGCATAAATAATAGAATTATAAATTTAAATATCATTTATAAATTGGAATAATAAATTGAAAAGTTATTGTGATTGTAAAAATGTAGATAAAAAAAATATTTTGCACAGTGTAGCTCTTGTACACAGCTGTTCAGTTAATCAGTCTTTAAGTGTGTAAAGAAAACAATGTTGGTCCATGACCCTGGCATAGTGCTGTTGTGTGGTCTTCATACTTCACTGAACATAGCATCTTACTTTATTCAGGGTCAGCAATGTCAAGGACACTCGAGCCAAGACCTGTTTTATTTTCATTAAGGTTGAAATTTTGCTGCAAAATAAGAAATTTACGATTTATTACATATTGTATGCAATAAATATTCGCGATTTGGCCTTTTATTACTGACATCACGAGGGTATTTTAATTCCATGATGTCAGAATATTTGCAATTTAGCAAATTTTGTCGTAATTTGCTAAATTGTAAGGTTCAGAGATGATAGGCTTCAAAGTTTTAAATAATTAGCCGATTTCTGAAAACTTTGCCAGATTTGTTTGTTTTGCTTTTTTGATAATTTCATAATTCAAGGATTTTTAAGGATTCGTTAATTGGCGAGTTCCTATGATAGATTTTTATATTTTAGTGTTTTTTTCCAAACTTAAACATTTTGCTAAACGCTGAGTTTCAAAGTTCAAAAGGAAAGGTTTAAAGTGATTCAAAATTTATCAATTTCGGAGGGATTGCTGTTTAAATACTATTTCTTGTCATTTCCAATTTGCCAGACTTCCTGAAATTTGAGGTTTGCAAATCAATCTTTGATATTTTGTGATGCATTTTCTAATTCTTGAAAATTTCTTCGTTTACCGATTTGGAAAGATTCTCTTGATTGATTAAATTGACGCACTCTGCCTTTTGTAGAAGTTTGCTGATCCTCATTCGTGAATCGCGGTACATTTCGGAAACTGGTTCCTTTTGTGAACAACTGAAAATGACTGTGAGACATCATTTTTTTTTAATTCATGGGCAATCTGAATAAAGAAAGAAAAAAAGAGAGACAGATAATCGAGCTTCCACTGTAAGCATATTTGAAGTCTTTTTTTTTTCAAACTTATTTACTTTTCTGTTGTGTTTAGGTAAAGCAGCATTGGATAGTCTTGGAATTGTGATTGATCAATATTATGCATCTGAAATTGATGAAAGTGCAATGAATGTCTCAAAACTAAATCATCCTGGTTCCATTATTTATATTGGGGACATTACTAAAATTGATGAATCAAAGGTACCAAATTTCATCATTTTATTAAAAATAAAAAAAAAACCTTTGGTAAAGATGAAAAATATTTAATTCGTTTTAATGTTTTCAGATCGAGGCAATTTGCCCTATTGATTTGTTAATAGGAGGATCTCCTTGTAATGATTTATCTTTGGTTAATCCTAAAAGAAAAGGAATCTATGGTAACTTATTTGTGGATTTTTATAGCATTATATCATTTCCTTTTAAAAATCTTTCCCTTGAGTCTCCTTGTAGTCTAATCTGTCTTCTTAGGTTTCTTAATGCTAAAGTCATATTAAAATGCTTTGAAAAACCAATTTTCTTGTTTTTAACTAATTTTATGGTTTAGGTTTTTTTTTATAGTTTTTGGTACTTAAAAATATTCTGAAACTAAATCCCTAGGGTGCCACTATGTTACCCTTGAGCAATTTCAAATATTTAAAATGATGACTGAATACCTTCAATATTGCATATTTCCACACATAGAGCAGATAGAGAAACAGCATTGGTGTCAAAAGATATCTTTTTAAAAGTGTCAGTCCTATAGAACTAACACATTAGTTTTTAAATTCTAGCTTCCAAAAAAGCGTAGTAGGGTAATTTTCTTTCTTTTTTTACCAGGCATAAGAACAGTCATAAGAGAAAAATAAAACTAATTTGAAAAAGGAAATATCATTTTGTTTTTTGATTATTCTCAATTTATTAATAAGTAAATAGATGTTTACTTTCAAATTTGTTTTATTTTGTTTTTATGCGGATTCTCGGTGAAAAAATGCTTACAGTGCAGAGCAGTACTTTTGCAGAAGTTGAAATTTCAAAACGAATGCATTTTATTGGACTGATCCTCCCTCTTAGAAATGCTGTATCAAAACTCTGCTGCTATACCTTGCTGTTGGATAATCTGTATATTCTTTTAAACAGTTTAACTACAACCGATCTACTTCATTTGGAAAACATTAAAGTTGAAATTTACAATACTGTTATGTAAACATTTCTCATATATATTTTGATTATTTTAAATTAAAATTTTACTCACTCGCTGCCGCCAACAATATCGTATGTGTTATTTTTTAAATTTTATTACAGTAAAATTTCTTTATAACAATTATCATTCCAAGTAAATATCCAGTTCTACAAAATAAATCCTTGGAACCTTTAGCAGGATTTTTAGGATTTTTTTTTTCGGTAACCATACGTATTTGCCCATTCCCAAGTATTTAGAAGGTTAAATAGGTTTGTTTAGCACTATATTGTCAGAGGAGGAGAAAGGGGAGGAGTATCACTACTTTTATTCTTCTGATTATCTGACCCCCTTCAAGGGAGCCAGAAATTGCTATTCAATGGGCCTTAAGTAGTGACATCCCCCTTAAGGTTTCTCAAATGATGTCATTATGACACTTTGAGTATATAGTGTTTCTGGGATTGATTTTTGAAACCCTGTGCACACGATAATACTTTAATTATTGTCACAATGAAGCCTTTTAAGAAAAAGAACTACTGATAGCTTTGTTGTCACAGAAAGTTATTCCTTGAAGATGCTACTACTTAACTCTGTAATGCATGAATTTTTTTTTCATCCTGAAAAAATTAACTGCATTGGAATTTAAATAATTTCAATTTTTAAAATTTTTGCCATGTGGCAAAAACCAACTGCGAAATTCCAATTTTGATAAGAATGATTGGAGAACTAAATATATTTTAAAATAACCCTCTTACTATAAACAATTTTTTCAAAACAATTTATTTGTATTTAGTACTAATATTATTATACTAGCAGTATGGTCCCGCCTTACTGGGAACCCGTTAACTTCGCATCAAATTGGGGACATTCACGCCATATCCACCTGAGCTTCGATTCCAAATCGCTGTGGTAAAAAAAGCGGATAGACGGGTTAAAGCAGTAGAAAAACATTAGCACGTGGTTCGAGAGCTGCATAGGATAACATTAGCACGTGCAGCGCTGCCAGTGGCGACTTAAAAGGCTACTAAAGCGACTATTTTAAGCGTCTAGGCGACTATGGCAACTATTTAAGACCAAAAACGACTATTTTAAGCAAAACCTTCAACTATTTTTTGTCTTGGGCGACTATTTTTAGTTATATAATTTTTCCATAGATGGCGCCACCAGGATACTACCAACGCACAAAACATGAATTGTGCAGATGATGCTATAGTTTTTGTTTGGTTCTCAAATCAAAAGTTCTCATCAAGTTATGCTTTCGTTTTGCACAAAACAAAAGCTAAACCATGTGTTTTTGAAATAGCACTTATGAATTTTTTTTAGCAGCCTATGTAAAGTTTATGGAAACTAAAACTTTGATTTTGTATGCTTTGTTGCATATTTTTTTTAAAACTGCATTTGAGGATAGGATTGACATCTGTCTGTTTGTTAATTTGCTTTATTTTGAAGTTTTTATTTTTTTATTAAGTAATTTGGCGGTATCTAAAAGAATCGTATCAAAAATGTCATATTTTTCTTGTGAATTTCGATGATTCTGGATCCTGTTAAATAAGAATACTTGCATTTAATAGTTTTAATTCAGCCATCCTTGTATTTTAAAGCTGCGAGATATTTCAGTGAAACATATTTACATGGATTAGTATTGATCCTTATGTTTCATGAATAACTGATAACTATTTAAAATGAACTTGTTTTTATTTTATAATATATATTTTAATTAAATTTAGTTTCAAGTAAATTTTATCGGCAGTATCAATCCTTTTATTTGAAAGTTGGTGTTGCAATTTGTAAATTTAGTTGTGGTCTTAATTTTTTTTGTGTGTGCATAATTTAGCATTTTAACTTCTTCCTACTCGCTTCTGTGAAATGACAGGCTTTTTCTAGATGAATGTTGTTTTTTTTAGATTTTTTAGCTAAAAACTAATCAAAAATTAAAAATAGATAAATGTATATGCCATACATATATATTTTTGAAGGATAAAAATGGCACTTTTATTGCTGTTTCTTATCCAATCGTAAATGGAATGTTTTTTGTTTTGTGAAAATGTTTATGCAATTGCTAATTAAACTCCAATACAAATGAATAGATTTAAGATATTTTCTCCGAATTTATGTTCTCTAACCTAACAGTTATATATAAATTGGTTTAATAATTTAACATGAAATTTTCTGTTGCAATACATCCGAAAAACTATTGGCAGTTTTATCAATCCTTTTAACCGAGTGTTGGTGCTACAATTCTAAGATCTGCACTGATATAAGTCTTAAGTTTGTTTTTAAATTTTTGCATCTAAGCATATTAAACTCATGTATCACTTTTTTGGAAATTTTATCTAATTTCGGATAACATTCAATAAAAATACATTTGTTAATCTAACAATTTAAAAGTTGTTTATTTAGTTAGGTAAAAGAGGATACTATTTTGGCTACTATTTTTTAACATCTGAGGCTACTAAAGCAACTATTTTCGAAGCTTTCTGGCACTGGCAGCCCTGCACGTGTTTCGAGAGGTGATGGATAACAAACAGTGTGACATCACATGAATGTTCCCCATACACTCAATATCTAAACTAAATTCAATTCGTGTTGGCGCATGCACAAAAAAAGCCAATAGTAACAGAGAATTATGTCAAGTCCCTGTTACTGCCCGGTCGTTGTTTTCTGAAGCCCTGTTATCGTCTGCCTACTTATTAAAATGCACTCAAAATAAAAAAAAATGATTCGTATTGGTGCATGCGCACTTAAAAAGCAAGAACTAATTGAGGATGGCGTCAAGCCCCCGTTTCGGCCCTGTCCGTGTATTTTCAAGCCCTGTTATGGCCCCGCACTCCCAGGTGGATGACGTTTTTTTTAAAACTAATTATATTAATTAAAAATCACAATCAAATATGAAAAAACTAAGCCTCGGGTGCACACGTAGGTGTCTATATTAAAAATTTCGAATTTTTTAGAGCAGTCTAAGTCTAGGAGGATAGAAAGAACAGGAGTCGTCATGTGGCCTTCGGCGTGAAGCGAAAAAGCTTTCCCCTCCCTCTTGGGAGAAAGGCACCTTTATCTACCCCACTTTTACATGGTGTTCTATGGGAGAATTTACGATTTTTCATTTTAAATGAAAAAAATGTGATCACATTATGGAAAACGAATACACATATGTATATTTCTAATATGCTCAGTAGATATACATGTATTATTTAAAATACAATAACAAATAAACACCCAAAACTAGGCGATATTAATATTGGTTCTTCTGGAAATCTTAAAATTATTTTGTTATAACTTTATTTTTTTAAAAATCTTTTATTAAATTTTAAAAATCTACTGTTCATCATTAAACGTTTAATATTTTTGATATAAGAGATTTTTTAACGAATATATCAGAACTTTTATTTAAGTTGCATATGAAATGCGAAATAAAGTAATCTGATTAGTATATTTGATTCATATAACTTGCATATTTATTCTTTTTATTAAACAATTTTAATTAATGATAACCAATAAATGCTTAAAACTGATTTTTTTAATGAAGTTAATATATTAAGTATTTTTTTTTACCAATTTGCAATTAATTACTGTGATACTTATACTACTAAACCACTAATACTTGTCGCTATTTTTGTAAAAAAAAATAGAAAATCAACTAATGGAATTGCCCTAACGAAGAACTCTCTAAAGTCAATCATCATTAAAGTTTGGAAAGTATTTGTTTTACGAAAATCGCTTATATATTTTATTAATTTCAAAAATTTTAAGGTACTTCTCCTCTCCCTCTCTACGCCATCACACTGAAAACCTTAGTTCTTAGCAATTTGCGAAACCTCGAATTTTCATGAATTAGTAATAATTAATGAAAATAAATAATTAATGAAATCTATAGCATGATTTGCGCAATAATGAAGTACATTTGTTATGAAAGAAAAAAAATTTTAAACAAAATGGATCCTCTTTCTCTGTCAGTAATCGGTACCATATAACTATTCTGCAAAACCCTTTACTTTAAAAAAATTTATTAGCCAGAAGAAAGAAAACTTATTAAATGTAGAGTTCAATTCATGTATGTATCAAAGTTATAACAAATATTTTTATCTGCTCAAGCTTCAACAATTTTACCTATTTAACCCATTAACAATGACTGGCAACAAAATTTGAACTATTATAGATCCAGTATCGATTTAAAATCTAATGTGTTTTTTTTATATATAACTTCAATTGTAAACATTGTATCATAGATTATTTTAAAAAAAAAGAAAAAATCTTTATTAGTGGATTTTCTATTTTATTCATAAAAATAGTGACAAACATAATATAAAAACCTGGTAAGTAATTATTTCAAATTAGTAAAAAAAAAATGCTTAATATATTAGCTTTCTTAAAATTAACAAGTAGACATAAAAAAAGTAATCAAATCAGTTTTAAGCATTTATTGGTTATCATTAATTAAAATTGTTTAATAAAAAGAATAAATATGCAAGTTATATGAATCAAATATACTAATCAGATTACTTTATTTCGCATTTCATATGCAACTTAAATAAAAGTTCTGTTATATATTCATTAAACAATCTGTTCGATCAAAAATAATAGCTATTAATGATGAACAGCAGATTTTTAAGATTTAATAAAAGATTTTTTTGAAAAATCCAAGTTATGATTAAATAATTTTAAGATTTCCAGAGGAACCAATATTAATAACGCCTAGTTTTGAGTGTTTATTTGTTATTGTACTTTAAATAATACATATATATCTACTGAGCATATTAGAAATATACATATGTGTATTCGTTTTTCATAATGTGATCATATTTTTTTCATTTAAAACGAAAAATCGTAAATTCTCCCATAGAACCCAATGTTAACTAGGGGTAGATAAAGGCAGCTGCCTTCCCCCGGTTCCCCTCCACCTCTGGCTTCACTCGGTTCCTGTGCGTTTGAATCAGCGTGACGACTCCTGTTCTTTCTATCCTCCTAGGTCTAAGTAGGTCTTTTGTGATCCACAGACATACACACAGACAGACTCTTTCTTTTATTATTATAGATGTAATTTTAATACTGCCAAAGACGTAATTTCACAACAGTTTATAACTTCACTCTTTAATTTTGAATACACTTTTACTACTGTTATCTATGAGGGTTATTAGTAACGAAAACTTCAAAATGGATTGTAATAAATGAAAAAAATGCTGATTTGTCGAGAGGGAACTCTACTTTAATAGAATTTCGTGGATTATGTTACTTGTTGCGATATGGCAACAGTATGCATTAGAGGATTAACAGAGACTAATGGTTTGTACCAACCCAACCTACTGAACCAAAGGGTGGGCTTATCTGTTCTGTATTTTTCTTCACTTCTATTCTCTTCAGTGTTGAGATGGTTGTTTCACTGTCTCAATGGTGGCCGCCATGAGAAAATCGATTTCCTTAGAGGAAAAGATGACCATAATAATAGAAAAAGAATTTTAAACAGTCGGATGCTGGAAATATAAAATCTCTCCAAGTTTATGAACCTTTTTGAGAGACCGAAATAAAATCGCAATTGCAGTGGATCTGCCGTCCTTGAGTGGTTTCAAGATGTTCATGAATGGACCGCTCTTAAGAGCTCTGCAATGCGCGCTTGGTATTCAAAGCAGTGTCGGTTAGTTAAATAATTTTTGGTGTTGAAAGTAATTTGTGGTGAGGCAAAGGATGCCAAGTCTGAAAGAAGTTGAGATTGTTGAAGTTGAAAGAAGAAGCTGAATATTAGCATTTAAAAAAGACAAATGCATAGGTAGAAAATCTTCAAAACAACGAATCACAGCTTAAAACAAGTTCAAAAACTTTTTCTTAATTTCTTTAATTTTTTTTAGAGAGTGAAATTGCCACAAAACTTACATTCAAACACACTATTTCATTACTCTTTAACTTGCATTGTAGTTCTTGTTTAAAATTTTAATGTTTTTTTACTAATTTGGATTTATTAAAGGTTTTATTTATTTAGTCTGCAAATACTTAATTGATTATTAACCATTGTAAATCAAATTACGAAAGTGAAGTTTTTCGTGGAATTGTGTTTAAATAATATTTTTTTAATTATGCATTACTTTTGAAATTGTTAAAATGCTAGTTAAATTGTGTTCATATTTGGAATGAATTCAGTTAGTGTAACAGTATTTTCAGGGTATTCTATAAAAGTATACTTTTGTTTTTCAGATTTTTCAGGAACTGGACCATTGTTTTTTGATTATTTTCATATATGCAAAACTATTGAAAGACTTAATGGGAGAAACAACCCACTTTTATTTTTATTTGAAAATGTTGCTTCTATGCGTCTTGTAGATAAGTCTGTTATATCATCTTTTCTTATGGTAACTATCATTTAGTAAAATATTCGTTTTGTTCAGAATAATACCTTTATAGCAGTTTTTATTCAAATTTAATCTTTATTTGGCATTTATTTATCAAGAATTCATCAGAAACATATACTTTGGTAGGAATAACTTATCTGGACACTAGAATCGATCGAAACTTGCCCTATGTATGGCCAATAACATACAAACCTGCGCGATATGCATTATCTGTGTTTTATTGCAAAAATCATTTATGAATGTTTCTATTTTGCTGCCCAAAACTATTGAAAAGATACTTAGTAATATATATGTAACACAACAAACCTGGTTGTCTTATTAAGGGTTTTATAAATTGGATGGTTGCAGGCATAGTCTCTTTTTGCAGATTATTGAATATACCCCTAGTAGTATTGTTTCTCGAAATTCGCTTAATCGGTCCTCGATCGTTGATTGGATTTAGTGAAAGCTCACTATTGATCGCATCCCTATTCCGAAAGTTCACGAGACGACATTGGTAATCAGTAAACGAAATCCTATTGATAAAAGTAATCTTTAGATGTTGGTCAAAGCTGAAAATTCCATCGACGTTTAATCGAAAATTATGATACATCGATATCGTAAACAATAAAACGAAAAAATTTGGCTTTATTATTTTAGTACATACAAAAATTGCGTAACATTATTTTGAAAACTTCATTTCCAAAAGAATATAATGTTTAAACTGGTATAATAGTGACTTACAACTTTTTAGTTCTGCACAAAGATAAATATTTTACTGTACAATTACTTATTTCTTTTATTACTTCGAAAAATTTGTAATATATTTTTTTGCCATGATTAATTTTTGGAAGACTGAAATTAAATTAAATAGATTTTCGAATAAATGAACCAAAAAACTTTTCAATACGCAAGTTACCAAGAGTTATTTCGAAATTTAACGTACAGTAAACTCCCGTTTATCCGGAATGCTCGGGAAATGGACTCTTCTGGATAATCGAATTTTCCGGTTAATCGGAAGTCGCCAAATAGGGTTACCAAAAAATGCTGATTTTTTTTTCCGGAAAAAACGAGATAATAGCTGCATCTTATATAATGCAAATAGGCAATGTTGCATTTATAATAATAATAATATATAATAGTTACTACGATATTTTGTATTAAAAATATTAATATTTATTAAGAAAATTGCATTTTTTGAAAAAAAATCAAAAATTGATGATCTTCATTTTCAAATGCTAAAAATCTAAACTAAAAAAAGCTAAAAACAAAATCGTCTAACCCATGGTCTAAAACTAGTAGGATATTTTAAAATGTAAACAAAATTTAGAGAATAATTAAAGAATTAAATTATAAAAATAACTTTGTTTAGATTAAGGTTGTTTACTACTTCTTGAAAATTCAAAAATATTGTAAGTTTGAAAAACGTTCTTTGTATCAAATCAGAGAATTATTTGATATATGTATGTATATATATTTAAATCTTGTTAAAGTTAATAAGTTAAGGCATCAGCCATTATTTTAATCTTAAATGAGCGACGCAACGCTACAAGCCGAAACTGACCATCGAATATCGAATTTAATTCCGTTTAACACTAAGATTTCGTATGGTGGAAAAACATTTTTAAAAAAATTGCTGAAATACCGCCATACTTGGCGATAAATCAGACTTTCAGTTCCAAAAACATTTTTTGCGCCAAAAGTGGTCGCCAAACGAAATTTTTCTTAGAAAAAAATGTGAAAGGGTTTCACTGTATTTGGCGAGAAATCGCGATTTTGGCGAAAATATTTTATTTTATCGCCAAATCGGAATTTGAAATTTTCTGGATATTTGAGCTTTCCGGTTATTCGGGAGCCGGATAAACGGGCTTTTACTGTATTTCGAAGAGTGTTGTTGACTTAAATAATGTACATTTAAAAGGAATTTGCAACTTGCAAAAGAAAATAAAAATTTCTTAATCAATAACATAAAACTTTTTAACGAACATCATCCTTTGAACCTCTTTAATTACACGCATTCACATTACAAGCTTCCATAGCCGGGCCGACTAATGTGCAGTTCCTCGTTGCAAGGCAGAAACCCTAAATTGGTGATTCTGTCCTGCTCCTGAAGTCTGTGATGCACCATCATATACCGATAATATCAGTCTGAATTTTAAATGGCTATCAGAAAAGAAAGTGGTTTAAAACTTTTGTACTAACTCATCGTAAACTGTTAGATTTCCTGTGGGTCAACGACCTTTTGGACTTGGTCTGACTTCGTCAGACCAAGGAGGATTAGCCACAACACAACAACAGAATTCCGTACATTTTCCATTAAAAATCCAATCAGACGATGAGATTTTGAGTGCTACTCATGGAATTCTTATCGATTTTTTTTCTTCTTGACATTTGATCGGAATTTCATTGGTAAAACTCACTATAGGGTCTTTGAAACATTCGGTTATCAGGCAATGAAAAATTGGTACAAGGGACAGTATTGCTCATTATTAATACAAATACAAAAATTGGCGACCAACAACAGGCCAGAGGCCCAACGGGGTTTGGTCCAAAATATATCTTAATTTCTTACCAGTTTCCAATAGATATCAAGATTCTTCTTAAAATCTTCCACTCTCTTCGAATACACAATATATTCTGGTAAAGCATTCCACTCATTGACAACTCTATTGTAAAAATGTTTCTTTACCTCCCTTCTAAAGCATGATTTATTCAATTTCTGACCATGCCCTCGTTACTCGACTGTGGTCCTAAAATACGATGCCCGTCACCAATAGCCCTCGTGTAGCTCTAGTGCTACGATAATTCAAACCTAAACCTGACCATGCCCTCTGGACTGGCTATTTAAGGTAAAACTTAAGCCCTCCATGTCTCCCTGTTTTATGAACTTGAATAACTGAGTTAAATCACCCCTTGTTCTCCTATTTTCCAGGGAATACACTTTTAAAGATCTTAATCTATTATCATAATCAATACCTGATCGACCCTTAATCATCTTTGTTGCCCTATGCTATACTTTTTCAATCAACTCTATACCTTTTCTGAGGAAGGGGGACCAAAACTGAAGAGCATATTCCAGAGCCCAGATGTGGCTTTACAAATCCTCTATACAATGGCAAAATAATCTTAGATTTGGAAGTGATACTTCTAATATAACCCAACATTCGATTGGCTTTCTTTCTTATTTCAACACATTGTTTACTCATCTAAAAATGATTGCTCACAATAACTCCTAAATCTTTAACAGACTCACTATCTTGGATACTTTCTCCTTGTAAAACATAAGAATAATTAACATTGTTCTTACCCAAATGTGCAAGGTTTGGCATTTATTAACACTGATTGACATGCCCCACCTTGTAGCCCATTCAGTAATTTTCGTTAGATCACTTTGCAATTGCTTAATTTGCTCAACAGAATTTGCTGTACTCATGACTTAAGTCATCTGTAAAAATACCTAACTTGCTATTCAACCCCAGCTGATATCATCATTAAACATAATGAATAAAATTGGCCCTAGTACAGAGCCCTGAGGCACTCTACTTACTACTTCATTCCAGTCAGAGTACTTACCATTAATGTGAACCCTTTGTTTTCTATTGGTCAACCAAGTTTTAATCCAACGGATCACAACTGTCCCTAACCCAAATCTTTTAATCTTAAATAGCAAAGCTTTTGGAAATCATGTGAATAACGTCAACCATATTGCTATTATCAATATCCTCTGTAAAAGTATCATAAAATTTTAAAAGATTAGTTGTGCTAGACCTACCTTTTCTGAAGCCATATTGATGATCTGAAAGCAAATTATTTGTTTCCAAAAAATTCATATATGCATCTTTAACAGTGTTTCAAAAACTGTACCTGAAACAGATGCAAGAGTAACTCGTCTGTAATTCCCCGGATCAGATTTAGGCCCCATCTTGTATAATGTAGTGAGTGACATTTGCCAATTTCCAGTTAGCCGGCACCTGTCCATAAAATGATGACCTAAAAATAGTCAAAACTGCATCTCCCAACTCTTCTGCACACTCAACTAAAACTTAAGGATTGATATCATCAGGCCCAGGTGCTTTATTGGGTTTTATGGTTTTTAAAAGATGAATAACCTATTTTCTAGAAAAATCACAATCAATACTATCCTGTCCTTATGTAACCTCACCTAAAACATGCACATTTTAAAAATCGTTATTAAAAACACTAATAAAAAAAGTCATTCAAAGTATTTGACATTTTTATGTCGTCAGGGATCAACTGTCCTTGACTACCTTTAAATGGTCCAATGGACTTACCCTGCTTAGCATTACCTCTAGCATAAGTGAAAAAACCCTCAGGGTTATCCTTAATATCTCTAGCAAGATTCTCCTCTAATGCAAATTTGTGTTGTCTACTAATATTCTTAAACTCTCCCCTAGTAACTCTGTAAGCTTCCTGATCAACCTCTATACCAGATTGTTTTGCAATATTGTAAGCCTTCTGCTTTAACCTAAGGGACTTTTAAATATCCTTGGAAAACCTCGTAGGATACAATTTTCCTTGGGAACTTTTACGCTTGAACTTAACGTGTTTTTTCACAACATCATTTAGTTTTCCCTTAAACTCATCCCATAGTTCAAAAGTATGGGTACCTACCAGCCCTTTATCA
This sequence comes from Hylyphantes graminicola, assembly GCA_023701765.1. Taxonomy (NCBI): domain Eukaryota; kingdom Metazoa; phylum Arthropoda; class Arachnida; order Araneae; family Linyphiidae; genus Hylyphantes; species Hylyphantes graminicola. The sequence goes on from CM043122.1 coordinate 460,341, forward strand.
AAAGCAATATCATGTCTCAAATTGTCAAAATTAACATCTCTGAAACATGGGACGACTCTTACACTATTATTCTGTATGACCTGAAAAATATCAAATTTAATACTATTATGATCACTATCACCTAAGTGATCACTGACAATAAGGTTATGCACTCTATTTTCACTGCTACTCAAAATTAAATCCAGAATGGCATTATCTCTAGTACACTCTCTTACTAACTGATACAAAAACAATCATCTAAAATCTCAAGAAAATCTAAACCCTGACCCTTAACAATCCCATTATTGTCCCTGTTAATGTTTGGAAAATTGAAATCTCCCATCATCACAACTTCATTTTTGTGACAAATCTCTTATGAGGTTATATAGTACGGTATCTTGCTCCACATTACTGTTGGGTGGTCTATACACTTTACCTATAACCAGATGATTACCAGTAACATTAGTTAACCTAACCCACACAGAGTCAATACCTTGAGAGTCACTCTTGAAGTTTAACTCTATGCAGTTTAAGTTGCTTCTAACATACAGCAGCACCCTACAGCCTTTTTTATTTAGTATATCACGACGGAAAAGATTGAAACCTTTAATGGTGAAAAAATCTGGTATATCATCAGTATTTGCCCAGCTTTCTGTGATACAAATAATGTAGAGATCCTCCATTGCAATGATTCCCTTTGACTCATCCATTTTGTTTCTAATACTTCTAGCATTGCAATAGAAGACTTTCAATGTATTTTGCCCATATTTACTCGAACCGTTGCCCCTGTGAATATGACCTCTACCCGAATCCCTCACTATGGCTTTCACCCTGGCCACTCCTCCACCAAACATACCTAGTTTTTTGAAGCAAGACTGTTCATAACTAGCCTTGGCTCTTTTTTTTTCTAAAAAAAGCTGTGTGCAGAATAAGGCCAAATGCTTTCTTTACTATCCTGTGATCTTAAGAATCTATATATATATATTTTTTAAAGTTAAGATTAACTTAATAATTTTATGCAAAAGCTCCAACATTAATTTTAAGATATATTAGCCATTCAAAGAAAATACCAGTCAATTCTTGTTATTTTCTTTTTTCCATAAATTCTTTATTTTTTTTATGAACTTGAAGGAAACTTTGGTCATTTGACCCTATTATGTGAAACACATTTGATGCACATTTTAATGCAAAATAATGATCTGAGTTATGAGTATTATAGAAGCAATATTTCCTCATTTTTTACCTATGCAAAAAGATTGAGAGGGATAATTTATTTTTCAACCATTATGTTACAATTGCAGTGAAAGTTTTATTAAAAAAAGCTAAAATACTGCCCCCTACCATAAAGTTTAAACCAAAGTTTGATGGCAAGTTTATTTAGTAACAAAAATGAGTTGCACATCATCATTTCTCCAAAATGTTTTTTTGATTACATATTTCCATGGTGTGGCATATTCAATTTAGATGTCATCTAGTCGTTTTCAGCCTTTTCCCCTCAAACTCTATCATTTTATTGTATCTCTCTATATCTTGCATGTGGGTACAGCTTATATTCTTAGGGTTATTGTCACAGTTAAAGGTTGAATGATAAATCCAAAGCAAATCATCTAAAGCTAATCATCACTTATTTTTCTCTATTTCATTTTTATTTATATACTTATGTGTATCTTTATGCCCTTTTTTAAAGATCAATAACTATTATTTTTAGATGGAACCAATACTTATTGATGCCAAGTCTTTTTCTGCTCAAAGTCGTCCAAGATTGTTCTGGGGAAATATTCCAGGAATTAGCTTGTAAGTTTATATTTCACTTTTTTGTGATTACTTCACACTTATTTTAATCTTATTTTTCACTTGGCAAACCTGTTTTTTCATTGGTTGTTTTGATTTTTACTGGAGCTGTACATGGACTATTGGCGAGTTCAGATCTTATTGTGAGCTGTCTGTATAAATGTCTATATAAACGTGTGTAGATCAGATCAGTGCACAGGTGAAGATGGCATAGTTACCGGCAAATAATTCGCCAAACGTCTGTTTGGGCTCCTTATTATCACATGGCAGACGGGTTTTTGCATTGGTTTTTTATTTGACAGAATTTCCTGTCTTATCCCTACTTCTAAGCCGGGTGACTTCTATTTGTTGCCACCCTGTATATATGTGTGTGTGTGTGCATATAATGCATATTATTTTACTTGTAGGTATCGGGATTTCTACGATGTTCGACCTATTAATAAGTATGTACCTGTTAGTTTTTATATACATTAAATGTCTTCATTTTATAATAATGCTGTATATATTTGTGCAAGACGGGAAATTTTGGACAAAACAGCGGATTAATAATCGGGGTCAACTTATACTCAAAATATCAAATTTCAAAAAAAAAATCCTCTATTCTTAAAATACAGCTTAAATTTGTTAAAGCATAAGGTTTTTAAATGCTATTTATAAAAATAATGACCAAAACCAGTTAAATTCTTAAGATGTAAAAAGATTGGTATCTGTTCATGGCATCCACCAATGATGCCTTATTGTTAGTTCTCGGTAAGATGATGTTTTGCACAGTGTAGCACAATAAGCTTTTAAACTTCTAGTTTCGCTTAACAAACACTTTTTAACCCGCATTTCCGTTTACAGTTACTAATTTAGCATTAGATAACAGAAAGCTAATGTTTTGGTGAAATTTAAGGCTATGTATTGAAATAGACAACCAACAAGCTTTTCGTCATGTATCTACTACAGTAAAAGCAGTTTATCCAGCTCCCGATTAACTGAAATTCTCAAATTTCTAATTTGTTTGGAATTTCGGTGTAAAATTGTTTTTAGAACTGAAAGTCTTATTTAACGCCTGGTGCGACACTACAACCAAGAAGTTGAAGAATACTTTTATTAAAAATGAATTACAAATAGTATGTGATGATGTCTCATGTGATGATTTGATTATTGGTTTTAGCATTTTTACAGGTTTCCACTCTATAATTATGAATAAACACTCTCTAAACTGTCTGAATATTAACTCTTTGAATATATTCTTTTAGTAGTTCTGACCGGTCTTTTTAGTCAACCAGCTTCAACACCTTGTAATATTTTCTAGTTAGCGGCCTAATCGTAGTAGTCTTTTTTAATAGTTTTCTTTTTGAAGCTTTTTAAATACAACTGACTAACATTAAATATTTACTGATAAATGATCTACCCTGCTTTGACTTTAAATGCCATTAATTTTAATTTTAGTGAAATTAAATATTTCAAGTATAAAATATAGGTAGTTTTGATAAAATTACTTTTAGTAAATTTTAAGTACTAATTTTCCTGAAATTTCCAAATTAAATGATTGATGACGTTTAAAAATATATGCATACATACATGTACTCTGCAACTCATAGGAGATAACTAGGCTAACTGTTTGTTGGTGTGAAAACAAAAAGTATTCATTACTCAAATATTTTCTTTTTGGGCCTAATATTTCAGTTAGCTAGTAGTTAAGCATCTTTGAAAATGTGGTGGTATAATTGGTTATGCGACCGTCTTTGAAAACTTAGGAAATGTGTTTGAATTTTTACCAGTTCTGTTAAACACCCTGAAAAAAAAACAGTAAACACAACTTCACCACTAATCTAATCATCACATGTACACATTGTCAAATTATTACAAACTTTAAACACTGGTACACACATATAGTTTTAATTCTTGTTTAATGTTTATTTTGTACAAGAAAATTGTATACAAGTTTGCTACATATGTTTTTTTAATTTATAGTCAAGTTCGTGATAAACATTACCTATTTTCCAGCCTGCTTATACTGATATTTGGGGACGTACATAAATTACGTCGCGCTCAGAGGGGGAGGGAGGGGTATGCGCCAACGCGAAGGATCGTGACATGGGGGGGATAATTGCTAGCGTGACCTAACGAATCGAAAATTTCCAATTTTGCAGGAAAAATCTGTTTTTGAGAAAAAAAATTTAAATCTTTTTTATTAGAAATTTTTTCGTGTTATACTTGTTCCATAGTACATGTTCGGACAAAAAAAATTCTGGTTGACATTTGGCACAAAGGTCCAAATTTATTATAAGTTATTCGAATATTTTTTTTCTGAACTTTTGAAGTTTAATATTTTCTTGTGCCAACAGTGAACCAAAAATGTTTTTGTTGAAATGAATATGTAGTAAAAGAATGTACTAAAAAATAGCAAGTGATGTGCAGTGGCACTTTTGGTTGCAGAAATATTTGACTTTGAAATTGCCGAAAATCCAAAATTGCACTACTTTTAAGGTCATTTATTCCTTGTGCCAACATTGGAAATGTATAAAGTTAGTTGGAAAATAATCCAAGTACATTGTAAAAACAATATCAATTCACAGACCCTATGGGTATTTGCTACACTTTTATTTAATGAGGCTCTAAACTTCAAAAAAACCCAACTTTTCGTACAAGTTTGTGTTTTCTACTAAGCTTTTTAACTGCTTGTACCAACAGTAACCAGTTATTAAATTAGGCGGAAAATAATCCTTATGTATTGCAGAAATAAAATAAATTCACAGACCTATGGGTATTTGTTTCAATTTTATTTAATGAGAGTCTCTAAACTTCGCAAAAACCCAACTTTTCGTACAAGTTTGTGTTTTCTACTAAGTTTAAAGGTTTTTAACTGCTTGTACCAACAGTAACCAGTTATTAAATTAGCTGGAAAATAGGAGTCATAGGAGTCTTAAAAATGTGCAAAGAAGGTACTACAAAGCATAGTTTGATCTTTCATGTAATTTTTTAACTACTCAATATAGAAGCATAATTTTTTATATGTAATTCTACAAGATTTATTTAATATAAAACAAATTTTAAAATTTATGAAACTTTAGCCAAAACTAAAATAAATGATATTAAACATAAAGCTATTTGAACACATTGTGATTAGGCTTGCACAGCAAATTTTGACGTCAAAATTGAAAAAATGACCAAGAAAATGACTTCATATTGTACAAGTATGTACAACAAAGACTTATACCTAAATTCTCAGCTCAATTTTAATTAGAAATTATTTTAAGAACTTTTTTCTAGAAAAATTAATAAAAATTTTAAAATTTTGATTTTAAATTTTTTAAAAAATAATTTCTAATTAAAATTGAGCTGAGAATTTAGGTATAAGTCCTTGTTTGTACATATTTGTACAATATAAAGTCATTTTCTTGGTCATTTTTTCAATGTTGACCTCAAAATTTGCCGCGCAAGCCTATTCCCAATGTGTTCAAATAGCTTTATGTTTAATATCATTTATTTTAGTTTTGGCTAAAGTTTCATAAATTGTAAAATTTGTTTTATATTAAATAAATCTTGTAGAATTACATATAAAAAAATTATACTTATATATTGAGTAGTTAAAAAATTACATGAAAGATCAAACTATGCTTTGTAGTACCTTCTTTGCACATTTTTAAGACTCCTATGACCCATTAAATAAAATTGAAACAAATACCCATAGGTCTGTGAATTTATTTTATTTCTGCAATACATAAGGATTATTTTCCACCTAATTTAATAACTGGTTACTGTTGGTACAAGCAGTTAAGGAGCTGTAAACTTTGCAAAAATCACAAACTTGTACGAAATTGTGAGGTTTTTTTTTTTTCAAAGTTTAGAGCCTCATTAAATAAAAGTGTAGCAAATACCCATAGGTCTGTGAATTGATTTTGTTTCTACAGTGCATTCGGATTATTTTCCAGCTAATTTTATACATTTCCAATGTTGGCACAAGGTATAAATGACCTTGGAAGTAGTGCAATTTTGGATTTTCGGCAACTTCAAAGTCAAATATTTCTGCAACCAAAAGTGCCAATGCACATCACTTGCTTTTTTTGAGTAGTACATCTTTTTACTATGTATTCATTGGATCAAAAACATTTTTGGTTCACTGTTGGCACAAGAAAATATTAAACTTCAAAAGTTCAGAAAAAAAAACATTTTTCGAATAACTTTGAATGACCCTGGGCCTTTGTGACAAATGTCAACCAGAAATTTTTTTGTCCGAACATGTACTATGGAACAAGTAGAACACGAAAAAATTTTCACTGCAATTTTTAACTCTTGGCACAAAAAGTATTGCCTTGTGGAAATTGTTTTGTTTTTCTTCAAAAAATGGAAGATCTTCAACTTTGACCCCCCAAAACTTTAATAAAAATTTTTTTTAGCAAAAACAAAAATATACTATCTAATAGCTTTCCATAAAGTTAATTTTCAGCAACATTAAAAATGTCAACTATCCAAGACTGCCTTACTCTTAAAAAAAACTGGCTCTTAAATACAGCCATTATCTTTTGGAATATAGTTTGGAAAACATAGGTATTTTTCTGTAATTCTTTTTGGACACTTTTGTTTTACCGGAAAATTCAAATATCAGGGTGATTCAATCAATTGCACAAGCTTGCGTAGAATCAGGAGTTAATTGTAAGGTCAATAATTTTTCAATTGAATTCTTTTTCAAGTAGTCTATAATTGAACAAGTTTTTAAAATGTCAGACTTCTTGTATGTGTCCAGTTTATTTTATGCTAAAAGGGAAAATGTGATTTGATTTATCCTAGTTTATTGTGCTGTTATTAATTTTTAAATTTGTTTAATATTTACTGCTTAAGTCATTTAATTGATATATCTCTTTAGTGTGGTTAAGGAGCCTTGTCAATTGTTGGGTGGTTATCTTTTAGAAGGATTTGAAAGAAAGGCAACGGTAATGTCCTTTTTATTAATATTTTGTTTAAAAATCTTGAAATAAGTTTTGTTTTGAATGAACTGAACTAGAGAAACTTTTAAATTATGCATTTAAAATGCAGAAAATTGAACCATAAGTTAATGATAATTTTGGGCTATCTAGTCAGTTGTATCTTATTTGTGTATAGTACTTGTATCCAATATGGACAGTGCTCGTAATATAGACACCCCTAACGTCTTTAAAAGTTTAATTTTAAACCAGAGAAAGTGCAAAAATGTGTGCTGTTTGCCTTTTCCTATGTAATTAGTATTTTTGTGATGTGCTGATTTTAATTATAGGAAAGTTAATATTCTTATAGTATATTTAGGAAAAGATGCACATAAGGGACAATATGTTTGCATCTGTAGTATGTGTTATTTACCATATTCAGTATAACTTCGGGGAAAGCTATAAGTTACAAAATAGCTATGCAATAATAGTGAGCCCATGCAAATTCAAACTGCCCTTAAGTTGAGAAACCGTTTCTAAACCTTAAATAAATATGCACCTGCAAAAGCAATGAATAGCCAAATATAGTAACTCTGGCTTTGACGAGCCAAAATCTTCTTTACCCATTTCTTTTTAAGAGTAATAGTTTGCACTAGTCTAAAACATGCATCATAGATCCCAAGAAGTGATGGGAGCGCTACATCAAAACATAACCCCAGTTTAACTCCTTATACAACTAGATAGCAGGATCTTGGCCAATATTTTTTCAAAAATCTTTAATATTAATCGGTATTTCTCTGCCAACAGTTCAGTCGTGGCAAAAGGAGTTAAGGCATCATGCCACAAAGGATACCTTTTAGGGTTCTATCTTCACCTTAGTTGTCCCATAAACGGACCATGCTGGACAAACATGCCAAACCAATAAATAGTTACATGTATATAGAATTAGTGCAGGTTAAATAAGACATGGTCCAGTCTTGACGCCATTAGTTGCTTTGGTGCCAGCTCAGGTGTTGGTGGCGTCACTTAACTGCTGTTTAAATTACAAAGGCAAAAAAACCTTAGTTGCAGTAGTACAATGGCCTTCTAAGCATCACAAGTTGGTGCTAGATAACCTTAAGTAAAAGTTTTAGGAAGAATTTACTTTACTTTTTATTTTCTGTTACTACTTTTTTTTCCAAAAAACAATTTATAAATCAAATCGCTCTTCACAAGAGAAAAAAAAATGATTTCGTTCCCTAGCCGCTGTCTAAAATATCATTGCCCGTAACCAATATACCTTTTGTAGCTCTAGTGGGATGTACTTATCCTGCCACCAAACCCTCATATCAAGCAAAAAAAGTCACTGAAATAATTTAAAACAAGTAACCTTTTTAAGCAATTAACCTTTTAAGCACAATAAAGTTTTAAGTTTAATTATTTGTGTTTGAATATTTTAATGTTTGATATGGCAACTAATTAAAATGCAAAGGGGTTAAAAATGGTTGACATGAAATTCACTTTATGTCTTGAATTTATTCACTTTTTTCCCTTTCTACTTATATTTACTAAATTAGACTGACTAACAATGACAGTTTGTTGAGTGACAATTTGTTGTTTGTCTTTGATATGTTTAAACTGCATTGTACATTAATAAAAGCCCACTACCATCTGTTTTCCCTCACACGAACAATGAAAAGTAATACAATGTCCTTCTAAGTACTGTTAGGGCATCACAAGTTGGTGCTAGATAACCTTAAGTAAAAGTTTTAGAAAGAATTTACTTTACCTCTGTAGAATTTAACGTGTACCCAGATAAAAACTATCTCTTCAAAATATCACGTTTGTACATCCTCCTGAGCTCAAAATATTGCCGGCATGTAGAACTACACTTAACTTTTGTATTCCATACCTGTCCATATTCTGTTTACAATCTAAAAAAAGAACGTAACACTGTTATTTGGTGTTGGATAATTCGTACTTAGAGGTTTTTGTTGTCATTAAAGTCTGCTGAAAACTTATGTAACGTAACTTAAATTAAAAGTATATCTTTTGCCTTTTCCTTAATTATTTTTACGTTTGATGTTTTGTATGTTTACGCCATAATTCTAATGTTTCTATTTTTTGTATTTTATTTTTATTTTGTATCTCTATTGAAGCCAAAGATAACTGTAATTTGCTGGCTGCATTAGAAATAAAAAGTCTGAAGGTCGATCTTTAAAATTTATTTTGTCCTTTTTGCACTTGAAAGTTAAAGATAGGTGGTTGAAAGAGCATTCAATTTTTATCTGATTTTTAGGTTGAACAAATTAGAACTGTTACCACAAGTAAGAATTCTTTAATACAAGACAGTTATAATTTACTCCCAGTTGAAATGAATGGAGAGCCAGATCAACTTTGGATAACCGAACTAGAAAAGTAAGTAACAAATTTATTTCCCAAACTTTGAATTTATATTCTCATTCTATAAATTGTACCCATAAAGTAACTTTTATCTAATGTGTTTTAAATAGCTGGGTTTAATATCTGGGTTGGTTGGTGTTGCATGTTCCTGCCCAGATACACATGAACAGGGTTCTCACGCACCAGGAATTGTCAGGGAATTTCTTTTCACTGGGGCTGCTATCCAAATTTTCGAAATCGCCAAGGGAAAAAACAAATCGCATCATACCGCATTTTTTTAGCCGACTTGAAGTTGAAGGAAAATATTGTAGAGGGCGCTGTAACTCCGCAGTCGAGGCTTCCACTCTTTTGTTTACTTTTTTATATCCTGTTTGTTTACTTAGATATCCTGAAGAAGTTCTACAAAGGGTTGGATGATTTGTCGGTGTCAAATAGTGCATGTCGGTGCAATAAGCATGCATGGGCCGAATGTAAATTTGAAGTTTTTACGCCTGATCATGGATGAGTCACAAGAAGATCTCCACTTATTGGACTTGGGTTCATGTGGTTTGCATGGGGTCTTGACAAGCGTTGCCGGCTGGAATTAGAACAGTGTCTTAAGGGGGTTCAGTATGTTGTATATCGGTAATGTTAAATTGGCCAATTGCAATGTGCCTTTTCACAATAACTACTGATCAGATCATCTTAAAATTTTCTCTGTGTGTTATACCAACCTTATATATTAATCTGAGGTTAAAAGTTTTTTTTTAAATAACTGTTAGATTTTTTAAAATAAAATAAGTTTTAAAGTACCCAAAAAAAACATGAAATTTTTCACTTTTTAGCCCCATAATTTTTTTTCACTTTAGTTTTACTAAAATTTATAACCTCAGATTAATCTATACTATGTATTACATCATATAAAAAAAATTACGAGAAAACATAGCATAGTTTTTGAGAAAAGGTACATCGAAGTTCATAAAATCAAGTTCTGAGAAAAACGCGTTTAAAGTTTTTATTGTTAATCCATTTCCTTACGAAGCCATGACATTAAAATGGCTTTTAAGGTCGAAAATATTTTTCCAATCGTCTTGATACTTTGTGACATTATTAATAATGGTTGTAATAGTATTTTAAGCTAATAATTTTTGTTTTGATTTTTTCACCGATTTTAGGGGTACTGAACCCCCTTAAGGGGGAATGGGCGTGCAGGACCGGGGGTCTCCAAACTTAAGTGCCTCAATGTTAATCCAAAGGGAAAAAATTATTTTCTTTGCCACATTTCTCCGGCTGTATTGAATATTTTTACAAGCAAATTTTTTTGTGATAAATGTAGCTGACTTACAGGTCTCTATCTTCCCACTTTTTGAAATAAGTACGAATATTTTTTTTTTAATATTCAATAAATTATTTTACACAAAATATTCGAAGCAATTTCAAAAAGTGGGAAGATAGAGACCTGTAAGTCAGCTACATTTATCACATAAAAAAATCCGCTTGCAAAAATATTCAATACAGCCGGAGAAATGTGGCAAAGAAAATAGTTTTTTCCCCATTGGATTAACATTGAGGCACTTGAGTTTGGAGACCCCCGGTCCTGCACGCCCATTCCCCCTTAAAGGCAATTCGCAGACTTTTCAAAGACAGTCCAGCACGGTGTGCTAACTTTATTTCCAAATGATAATTTCCTATTTACTTCTTAAATCTATGCACATGCTGTACAAAGCTTTTTAGCCGATGTGCTCCTTACGCGTGGTTTCCTCTTTTTTTATTTTGGCCACTTTTACCACTGCTATGTTTTTCAGCAATATCTTTAAATGGATTTTATGCCATCCACCCTTTTTGCATGCTTGATTTTTTCAAAAACCTTTTTATGAAGTTTGACCTGTACTAGAGTGCCATATTTTCACAGATGATAAATGGACCAAAGTTTTAAAAAAACACTCTTTTAGAATCGGCATATTTTAATCAGTTAATAGATTGAAAAATAGCCTTTTAAGGTCCTAGAAGTACAGAGCTATACTACATTTAACAATGAACCATAGCCAAGTAAGAGTATATTGAATAAACTCTTTCAGAATATTTGGTTTTCCTCCACACTATACAGACACAGGAAATCTAACATTGAATAAGAGGAGAGAACTTCTTGGAAAATCTTGGAGTATGCCTGTCATAATAAACATATTTCGTCCTCTTGTAAGCCTTTTTAAAAGCCAAAATGATATGGAATGACTTAAAAAAGTTATATAAAAATTATTTTTGATTTTTCCTGATAACAATATCACAATTGTGTGATTCTACATTTGATTTTGATCTAGTGAAATATACACAGGCTGTCATTTGATCATTAAGTTTTGTTAGTTTTTTTTCAAAAGTTGTATACCCATTATAATATTGAAAAAGATTCAAATTAAACACAAGTTTTTTGATTTGATAAGTGCAATAAGAGATTCTTTGATTTCAATTGTATTTTTTTTTTTTAAATATTTATAGATGCACTAATATGCACTAAACAAGCATTTTCAAAGATTTGTAACTAAATTGTCATTATAAAAGAATAGATTAAACATTTACCAAATAAAATTATTTATAATTTTCTGTTGTATTATATACTTTTGCAACTATTTAGTCATCTTGTTTTGTAAATATTTTGTTTATTAAACTGTAGTTCTAAGTTTTGAACTAAAAACATTATTATTACTGGTGTCTTTTACTTGTGTCTCAATCCATAAGAAAAAATATTCCCTCAACTTAGGAAAATTGCAATATTTGTTTTTCCAACAGAGTTTTGTTTAGAATTTATTGCTGAATAACGCATGCAAAATTGAAACATCCCTTCACAATTCTTTTATATATCCCACTTTTAACGCATATCAATTAATGTTCTAGAAGCAAAATCCTTTCAAACTGTGCTTTGTAGTCATTTTTTTTTTTTTTTGTGAAATGCAATTTTGTTATTTTAAACAATATTAGAATATTTAATGAATTTTGCCAATTTGTTTTCAGACATAAGTTTTACATTTAACCCTTTAACTTCTAAAACGGCCTGGAAAACCATACTAGTAAGAATTCGATAATACTACTTCTATTAATTTGCTTTTCTGAAGAATAATTTTTTTATGCTGAATCGCAAAAGGCGTTAAGTCAAAATTAAAAAAAACGACTTTTTGATGGGAAAATGTCTAGGCTCTTATTAGCTACTTATTTTCAATAGGAAGAAGTTCTAAAGGGGTTTGGTTGTATTAAAAACAACGGGGGAGATTTGTGTTTATTTCCTTAAAGAATTAAGTCGCAAGTTTCTATTGTGCCAAATGGAATTAAGTCTCTAGCCCCAAGAAAATAACACATAGGAAAGTTCATACAACTTTGAGCCGCAAAATAAGAATGGCCGTGTGCCGTTCTCCTTTTATTTTAACATATACTGTGAGCTATACTTTTGATTAACAAATAGTGATATCTCGAAACAAATGTTTTTATGCTCAAATTTCTTAGTTGCTTATACAATTTCTGTAAAAAAAAGCCACATTTTTGCGCAGGTTGTATTAAATTTAAGAATAAATTGCAATATTTAAGAGTATCCTTACAGCAAAAAAAATGAAAAATTTATTTTTAAAAATATCGTCTGGATTCAAATGAATGATTACAAAACTTTGTTTGGATCAAAACATGATCATCCCATGTAGCACACAGTGGGAACTGTGCGGGGCCAATTTGTCTAAGGTGTGGGCACTAACATTATTGGAAGAAACGAACCCTTTTTTTTCGTTGAAACACAGCGGTCCATTTAGGCTTCATTTTACAATATTAAAGACAAGATAAAACATTTTTTTAAAAAAAATATATTTATATTCAGACATTAGTTAGATTTTTGGACTGCTACTCTGCATTAGATTAGTTTGAATGATCGTCGCTCTATTTACGACGGGTATCGTCATTTAAAACCACGGTCAAGTGACAAGCCGACACCTGAGTAAGCAACCATAATGCAACTGTTCAGGACGCAGCATTGGATCAGGAGCACCTTAATAATCTTGAGAACTTATGTATTGAAGAATAAAACATGTTACACGTAAAATAGCTGCCCCATGGGATATTTTCATGAATGACAACTTTATTAAGCTCAATGTACAAAGGGAATGTTCATCTGTATTTAAGTTCTGTTTGTCTTGTAGCAGAATGATAAGCTGCAAAAACATAAATTATGATTATTAAAATATTTAATACACAATAAAATGCAAATCTAAGTTGAAAATGTTTAAGTTAATTGCAGGAGTCCTATTAAGAAACGGAGGCAAAAAAAGTTACAATGGTTGAGCAAACATTTGAAAAGTGACTAAAAAAAGAATTTCGCCAACAAAATATTGAATTGATCTATCTATAATAATAAAAGAAAGTCTGTGTGTATGTCTGTGGATCGCTAAAGACCTACTTAGGCTGCTCTAAAAAATTCAAAATTTTTAATATAGATTCCTTTTAATACCTACGTGTGCACCTGACTTAGTTTTTTCATATTTGATTCTGATTTTTAATTAATATAACTAGCTTTAAAAAAAACGTCATCCACGTGGGAGTGAGGGACCATAACAGGGCTTGAAAATACATGGACCGGGCTGAAACGGGGGCTTGACACCATCTTCTATTAGTTTGATTGATTGAGTTTGGTTGAGATGCGCTCGCCCTAAGGCTGCTTCATCCTCTATTAGTGTTTGCTTTTTTAAGTGCGCATGCGCCAACACTAATTTTGTTTTGAGTTTGAGTGCATTTTCACAAGTAAGCATGCCTCTAAAAGGAAGCAATGCGAAGTTAACGGGTTCCCAGTAAGGCGGGACCATACTGCTAGTTATTTATGTAAAAGAATTTTTTTTATTTTAACAAGTCCGACAGAAAATAAAGGTTATAAATGAGGCATATTTCTTGAAGTGAAATACTATACATAACAAACATATTAGGTATAGTGCATCTGAAAAGCTTAGACGAAAGGCATTTTGAGTCACAAAATTTCAATGAAGAGGTTTATTTGAACATTTTTTGGTACTAGTAAGGATCGGACAAGTATACATAATTAAAAATATCATAAATCACTAAGAAATCAACCAATAATAAATTTTAAATTAATTGTAAACATTAACCAAAAAATCTGTCATAAATATAGACAAAATCGATTCAATGTCGTTTAATGATATATTTTCGCATTTTTTTTTGCTAGAATTGTATTTTTGTTTATGATGAATTAAAAAAAAATAGTTTAATTTTAATAATTCCTGGTCCGATTACATACCAGCAGCAAATATAGCCGTTTTAGCTCTTTTACGGGGAAATATTGCTGGTGATTGGCGTAATATATATCCAAATTAGATGTAAATAACGACTATATGCATAACACAACAGTATCGAGAAGTTTTGTCACCGATTCGCGCATTTTAACACTTTACCTACGGGCGTCGACTGACCCGTAGACTAAAAATCTTCTAGACCAGCAACTTAATCTAATGCCTAGCTCTTCTAACGTGTCGAAAGCAACTAAAACACTATTAAAGGTTGATTTGTTGATTGGCATAATTGTACTTTCAATTGTAGGGCTACTGTTTCTTCGGAATGTTCTCTGTTAAAAAAAAGTTACCCACTAGTGATTATTTCAACCGTTAGTCATCCTTTTACATCGGACCTTTTTGACCATGTGAACAAATAACATTTTGAGTTAATTGCATGACACAAAATTTGCATAAGGGTCCGTCTTAATATTAAAAATTTTACGAACTTTAAAATTTTCAATAGCAACACCCAATTTTAATTACTTAGAAATGTGAAAAACCCTCGAAAACCCCTAAATCTAAGTTTTTGTTACATTTGAATGAATATTTGACGAGTTATTCAATCGAATCACTTGTGGATCTTTGGGGGACCATGTCTAAAATGACAAGCGTAGTCAGTCTGTAGGTTTATTAATGGAGAAAAAGAAGCACAAGGTCAAATATCTTGAGGATGGGCCTACGAGGGATATAAAAGTCAATGAGTAGCTGTATATATTCAAAAATAAAGTCGAAAATAAGTTGTAGTCAAAAATAGATCCCTATCGTCACTTGATAAGGGTTCCAAATTACGAGATGTCATTGGCTCTGTTAAATCTCCTAAAGGTGACTGCAAATAGGCAGCCAGAAACCATTACATTAGTTCCCTTAGACACAAAGGGGGCGCGCTAGTTTCTATGTCAATTTCAATGTAGAAATTCTCCAATGAGAGTTTGAAACTTAGAGTGTTCTTAGTCTATGGGTCAGTCGACGCCCGTAGGTAAAGTGTTAAGACAGGTAATACCACATTTCCTGAAAAAGACGGCAATTTTTAATTTAAAAGACCCAAAATTACAAAAAATTGGTCCGTTGTGCACTATAACACGATGTAGAGTTTGCCTCTTCTTCAAAGAAGTCAAAAATTTTAACCCAAATTCCACCGTCATAACATTCGATATTTCTCCTCAAATTGGCTTTTCTCAAGTTTGTAAACACCGTTTTTATTTTCAAACCGGTGAAAAAGAATCAGTTTAACCAATAAGAAAAAAAAACATGTTAAAATTCCTCAAAAACTGGTTCTAATTGGTTAAACCTATTCTTTTACATCGGTTTAAAAAATAACGGTGATTTTAAACTCAAGCAAATTTGAGGGAAAATGGTATTTGGGTTAAAATTTTGGTCCCTTTTGGATATTTTGAAGACGGAGCAAACTCTACAACGTGTTACAGTGCACAACAGGCCAATTTTTTGTGATTTTGGGTCTTTTAATTTTTTTTTTCAGGAAATGTGCCATTACATGTTTTAAAATGTGCGAATCGGTGGCAAAACTTCTGGATACTGTTGTGTTAGGCATATAGTCGTTATTTACATCTAATTTGGATACATATTACGCCAATCAACAGCAATATTTCCCTGTAACAGAGCTAAAACCGCTATATCTGCTGCTGGTATGTAATTGGACCAGGAATGGTACAGCTGCGGAAATAAAAAAAGTACCACTAGTGATTATTTCTGCCGTTAGTCACCCTATAGAATCGGACCTTTTTGAAATTGTGAACAATTTACATTCTGAGTGAATTGCATGACACAAAATTTGCATAAGGGGCCGTCTTCATATTAAAAATGTTACTAACTTCAAAATTTCCAATAGTAACACCCCTTTTTGAGTCCATATTTCAAATCTATGACCTATGTTAATATGGAATGCCGAATTTTGTTAGTTTTTAAGCATTATTAGGGGAGTTAGAGACGTGCAAAGTTTAGGTCCCATAATGTTAAATGAGTTGCACATAAAAAACTATCCCAGTCTATAAATAATCAAGATAATGAAACGAATTTTTTACTGAAAAGAAATTATAATAACCCAAACAAAATGCATTCAATATTAGGGTATTTAAAACAATTTTTATATTTTTTAACAATTATTATATTAATTTTTTAAAAAAATATGAATAGAAACCCCTCAATATTTGTACAGAAATGCATTTAAGACAGGAAGTTTAAGCGAAATCCAAAATTTAAATTTTTTTATTCATAATTTGCTGAGTAAATCACAAAATACTTTTTAATTACTCTTTAGGGGACTGTGTATAACATTATGTGTAATTGATAAATAAAGACGGCCTTGCAAAAGGAAGAACTAGACTGCGCTTGTCATTTTAGAGATGATCCCCAAAAGGTCCACAAGTGATTCGATTGAATAACTCGTCAAATATTCATCCAAATGTAACAAAAACTTAGATTTAAGGGTTTTCGAGAGTGCTTAACATTTCTAAGTTATTAAAATTGGGTGTTGCTATTGGAAATTTCAAAGTTCGCAACATATTTAATATGAAGACGGCACCTTATGCAAATTTTGTGTCATGCAATTAACTCGGAACGTTAATTGTTCACAATCTCAAAAAGGTCCGATTCCATAGGGTGACTAACGGCAGAAATAATCACTAGTGGTACTTTTTTTATTTCCGCAGCTGTACAAAATGGTTACAATTCAACTGTAAAACGTGTTTTTTAATTCATCATATCAAACAGAAATACAATACTAGCAAAAAAATGCGAAATTATATCATGAAAAGACATTAAATCAATTTTGTCTATAAATATAGACAAAATCGATTTAATGATATAATGAGACGGATTTTTTGAGTACTTTTTACAATTAATTTAAATAAAATTTATTATTGAGACGCAATCTATACCAGTGAGGCGAGGTGACCGGTGCAAAGATAAGTACCGTGTGCAAAGGTTCCCAAAATGGGGTGCCGAAACAAAGAAAGTGAATAGAAATTGGAGGGATGATACTGTAGGATACCGAACAATGAAGTTTAGTGCTGTGGTTAGACACATTAAATGTCTTCAATAACGGTCATCTTCACCGTTATTCCAGAGGTTCCCAACCTTTTTGCACCTGCGTACCACTTGACTTTTTGCGAAATTTTGGAGACTCAATTATCCATCAGACTTAATTATTTTAATAAACGTATAATATTTACTCTTTTAAAAGTATTCAAAGGTTTTTGAAAAAAATTCCTGACAAAAATTCGTATTTAATGGTTAGATATTTATAACATGCTTATAATAAAGGAGAAATTAAAAGAAAAAAATTGTATTAATTTACAGTTTTGGTTATTACCCATAGGTCTAAAAACATATAAATAAAAATAGTACAAACTCAGCAAAATCCAGAAGTTAATTAAAGAGTTCTCTTTAAACCTTATTGGTTGATGTTTAAAATAAAGAGTAATATGTTGGCGTGCACACTGCATATGCGTACACAAGCTACTGATAGCATCATGTTGCTCACATCAATCACGCGTACCACCTGAATTATTCGCGCGTACCACCGGTTGGGAACCCCTGCTCTACAACATTCCTATTTCGACATTCTCGGACAGCATCACGTCCGGGTCACCAATGAGGCGAGATGACCGGTGTTGTTGTAGAGGAATAACGGTGAAGATGATCAGAAGGTTTTTTAAGACATCGAAATTTGACTAACCACAGCACTAAACTACATAACAATTGAATAACATTAAAAATGAATCAGAACTTCACAGGTCCTTTGGGCCTGAGAATCGGAGCAAAAGTGATGTCTTGTTCGATTCTAATCTCACTGGTGTTCATTCACATTCGAATCTCATTGCTTTATGATGCAGGGATTGGTTAAAAGAATAAGAATTTATACTATTGGGTGAGTATACTATTTAATTGACAGAACTTTAGTTTTATTTCGTAATTTTGAAGGATTCGGGTGCAAAGAAAAGTACCGTGTGCAAAGGTTGTACTTCCCAAAATGGGGTGCCGAAACAAAGAAAGTTAATAGAAATTAAATAAGATTCACCACACCAGAAATGAAGTAGCAGGTGCATACGATGCCGAATATATCACAAATTACTAACCAAAGTGGTCCAAAAATTAATGGTAAATTAATTATGGTCCAAAATATATTTCGAGCATAAATTTTAACTTTAAATTTGTGACAATATTATAATTTTAAAACAGTTTTATTACCAAAAATATATATAAAAAAAAAGCTGTTACTTCAAAGAAGTGCAGTTATGAAATATAAAGCACTAGTTTTTGCTTCTTAAATGATAAGATAAAAATTGAGTTCAGGTAGAACAAATTGGAACATAAACTATTCTTGCAGGGCCGAATTTCTAAAAAGGCTAAGTAGGCTGTAGCCTAGAGCGGCGAATTTTTGGGAGCGGCAAATTTTACAACCAATTAAAGCGGCATTCGGCATAAAAATTATAATATTTTTAAAAAAGAAAATAAATAATTTACATTAATGCGCAAATCGTAAACACACTCTTTAAAATGAATGCTCAAAAACGACGAAATTTTCCTTAATTTTGACGATTCCATTGCTGGCAAATGCTCCGAGTTTTATTTTCCTCAAAATGAAGAAATTTGAATCGTCATTTTTATGAGGATTTGAATGTCGTCAAATCTAAAGAAATATTTCGTCATTTTTAAGAATGTGAGTACAACAATGAGATTCAGTTTCCTCAAAATCAAGATACAGAATCGTCAAATCACGATCGTAAAAGTGAGGATTCGCGTTTACTCAAACGTCACGTGATAATCCTCAGAATTAACGAAATGAGGCTTGAGTATTCATGAATCGTCAAAAATGAAAGTGTTATTTCTGAGAGTGCATATATAGTATTTATATTCCGTAGCAAACATGATCGCTGCGAGGACAATTGCACACCCTCCGCCCCAATTTCGAAGTTGAAAGAAAAATAGTTGAACAGTTTAATAAAATTCATGTGTGCTTGTTTCGTGCCGGGGCTGCTTCAGGTTGCGTCCCGTGGCCTAGGTGGCGATCTTTGCTTTGCGCTGGAGCTGCGCGATGCCCTGTCCCAAGGAAACTAGCTTATTTTTTTACTATTGGCATCGTTATTGAGTTTCCGGCCACACATTGTAAAAGCAGCCGATGCATTTTCCGAACCAAAGATACCTTCGGACTTGCAACTACAAACCTGTGAACGACCTGCCGTGGTTCCTCGTTCGGGTTCATTTGTGAAGAGCGCTGGTCCAACCCGCCTGGCTCGTCACCTGCTGGCATCGGACGTCTACGGACCAGCGAGTGGAAGACCCGGTGAGTTCGTTCTGTTTTTGTGCCCGCGATTCTTTTGTCTTAGCCTCAGTAACAATGAATAGACGAATCTATCTCGTGGTCAAAATCGTGATTCTCGTAATCGAGCTAGACGCAGATCTCGTTCTACAGTTAGGAATCCTTCACGTGAAAAGCCTTACTCTGTTGTTGGTGTCATTACAAGTTTAAAGATCAAGCGAAAACCTGCGTTCAGCCTTGTATGTATAATTCGGAAAACTAACGCGCGCATCGGCTATGGCGGCGGCTGATGCTGGTCTAGGTCGCCTGTTTGTCTCTGATAGGAAAACTGGCATTAAGTATCTTATCGATATAGGGGCCTCGATCAGCGTAATTCCAAAAACGTCGACTACTTACAGGGCACCTGAGGATATGTTTCTTTATGGAGCTAATGGAACTAAAATCTGTACATATGGCTCAAAGCGGGTCTCACTGGACTTTGGTTTGAGACGTGCATTTGTTTGGACATTTGTTGTTGCCGATGTCTCTCGTCTTATTCTGGGCGTAGATTTTTTTTGGAACGATTCAGTTTATTGGTAGATGTAAAAAGTCGTCGCTTAATCGATTCTGTGACAAACATTAAGGTTAATGGTACAAGCGCTCCTACTAGTCAAACGTTAGGTTTGACAACTCGGGAGACAATCCTTACTAGAGCCCTACATCACTACTGTGTGTAAAAGAGACGCGACATATTGGCAGCCGCACCTGATTGGTAGAGGTCCAAAATTCTCCCCCCTCAGGCGGTTTTCGTTTTGTCCCTCATAGAGTTAGCATAGGAAAAAAAAGTAGCTTTTGCAATCGTCAACAATCCATAAAATTTAGAGTAGTATAACTTTTTAATGTTTATTTATGGTTTCTTGAATGTGTAAAGAATATTCTAAAACCATAATTTTCTTCAAAAATACTTTAGTAGTTTAAAAAAGACAGTTTTCCTTTAACAGTACACTTTCAGAATGCATTTATGATGGCTATTAAAAACATATAATGCATAAAAGATTGCTTTATTTCTTTGTAAACAACAGTATTTATTTACTGTATGTGTGTAGAAATTCTTCTACATTTATATCAAAATAGGACTTGTGAAACATGTGAGTTAAGAAAACTTACAAAAATAATTGAGGGATTATTTTTAATGGGTTTGGCTATCGTGCAAGTAAAAAACAATATTAGTACTTTAGTTTAAAATAAATATAGCACACACAATAAAATAAATAAATATAAATTTACAGAACACGTTTATAACGTAAAAAGTAGAAGGTATTATAATCATTCAGTCCGTCCGTCTGTCACCCACTTTCACGGAACAAACTGTAAGTCCCACAAATAAGTCGAATACGTCATTTTAAAGCAACAATAAAGGTAGAACTTAAATAAATGTTGTTCCTTTAAATATCTCTTCATAATTAATATCTTAAATAATTAACACTAGGTAACGATGTTGGAAAACTAAATTACTAATAAATCTAAATTTTTACATCAGAAATATCGAAATTCAAAATAAAAAATATATATATTCAAACCAGAAAGGTGTACCTGTATGAAATTAAAACTAAATGTGCTATATATACATTATAATTTGTAAGTTGAAAATAAGATATATGAATAAATATTGTGTGACTTAAATAACTTTTTTCAATTTAATAATAGTATATAAATACTGAATTTGTAAATCGAAACTACTAAATTAAAGAGATCAAAATAAATAAAAATATATAGTTAATCCATAAATCTTATCTCAAAAATTTAATTTCATAAAAAAAATAATAAACGCAAGAAATATAAGGAAACATTGTAAAAACTGCAATTTAAACCGATTCCAACACACTTCTTTCCAAGATTATTATTAGTAGTTTCGATTCCCAAAATAACGCCAATGGCCAATAGACCGCCAAGCGATTTCCAAAAAATGAAAGTCATGAAAAGCAAAAAAAAAAGTACACATTTAAAAGACTTTCTATTGATACCGATTGTTAAACAAAGCATCTATTTTTATTTTTACATGTAATTGATAAGAAGAAATCGTATTTGATAGCATAATACATCGAATATTATTTAAAAACCTTGATTAGCGATATACTTTTTTTTATTTTATTTATTAATTTATTTCTATTTCAATAAGGAAAGTTTATAAAAATCTTACCAATGAAATGTAAAAGGTCCTCCTTTAAAATTTTTTTCTTAACAGCCTTTTGCATATGCACAGCAATAATTTACCATTTTTAGTGCATTTCGCTTGAGCAGACGACGATTTCCCCGCTGTGGGCTATTGGAAAAAACTTTCGGTTTTCTCTTCGAAGTCACGTGAATGAGTCGCGTCGAATGAGTCACGTGACCTCCAGTGTGGCGCATAGTCTCGCTATTCGTTTTCGCCCTCTAGTTTAATATTCTAACTCTATGGTTTATACGCACCGAACTAAATTCACTTCATTAAAATCGCACTAAAGACTATAAATGTATATTTTGAATGATGATTAATTTTTTTTGCTGAGTGTTTATACTATCGTTTTGTTTGTTTTTAGACCTATAGATAATAAATAAAACTGTAAATTGATAGCATTTAATATTTTTTATTTCTCCTTTATTATAAGTGCCACGTTATAAATAAGCAAATACCCATAGGTCTGTGAATTGATGACCGAGGACCTTTGTGCCAAATGTCAACCATACGTTTTTATGTCCTCACATGTACAGCTGTGGATATAAAAAAGTACCCACTAGTGATTATTCCGTTCGGTATTGATCGGCCGTTAGTCATCCTATAGAATCGAATCTTTTTGACTTTGTGAACAAATAACATTCTAAATTAATTGCATGACATAAAATTTGCATAAGGGGCCGTCTTCATAATATAAAACGTTACGAACTTCAAAATTTTCAATAGCAACACCCCTTTTTGAGTCCATGTTTCACATCTATGACATATTTTAACACGAAATACCAAGTTTTGTTAGTTTTTAAGCATTAATAATGGAGTTAGAGACATGCAAAGTTTAAGGGTCGTAATGTTAAATGAGTTGCACCTTAAAAACTATCCCACTCTATAAATAATTAAGATAATGAAACGAAATTTTTACTTAATAGTTGTTATAATAACCCAAACAAAATGCAAGCACTATTGGGGTATTTAAAAAAAATTTTATATTTTTAAATAATTATTATTTTAATTTGTAAAAAAATTATGAATAGAAACCCCTTAATATTTTTAAAGAAATGAATTTAGAACAGGAAGTTAAAGCGAAATACCAATTTTTAAAAAATTTCATACATAATTTGCTTAGTGAATCACAAAATCCCTTTATTTACTACTTAGGGGGTTGTATACGAGATTATATATGAACTTGATAAACACTGCCTTATATTAAAGGAGAATTTCAAATAAAGAACTTGAAAATTCTATAGTATGACACAACAGATTTCTTTAATGTTGATTCATGATATTCAGCGTTTTTTTTTTTTTTTGCAATTTATTTCTTAATAAACTTGAAATATTCGAACTATATTGCAGAAACGAACTTGTTAGAACGAGAAGTTCAAAAAAGAATTAAAAATCTTACACTTGCAGTTACTTAAATAGCTTAAAGAAATTCTCGTCGAAACACAAGTGTATTAGTAACAATATTTGTCACCTATAACCACTTCCGCACATAATTTATAACATTAGAACAAATTCTCATTGCCTTAGAGCAAATGCTCAACCTCCCTCAGTTTTAACCTCATTGACTTTTACATCCTTTGTAGGGCAAACCTTACGTTTTTTTCCTAATATAATAAACCTACAGACTACGCTTGACATTTAAGAGATGGTCCCCCCAAAGTTCCTCAAGTGATTCGAATAAATAACTCATCAAATATTCATCCAAATGTAACAAAAACTTAGATTTAAGGGTTTTCGATTGTGCCTAACATTTCTAAGTTATAAAAATTGGGTGATGCTATTGGAAATTTTAAAGTTCGTAACATTTTTAATATGAAGGCGGACCCTTATGCAATTTTTGTGCCATGCAATCAACTTGGAATGTTATTTTTTCACAAATTCATAAAGGTCCGATTCTATAGGATGACTACAGGCCGAAATAACCTCAAGTGGGTACTTTTTTATTTCCACAGCTGTACTACAGAACAAGAACACGAAAAAAATTGTCACTGAGATTTTTAACTCTTGACATAAAAAGTATTGCCACATGTAAGTTGGCTCGTTTTTCTTCGAAAAACGGACGATCTCCAACTTGGACCCCCCAAAACATTAATAAAAATTTTTTTAAGTAAAAACAAAAATATAAGTGTAATAGTTTTACATAAAGAACATTTACATAACATTTTTAATGTTAACTATCCAAGCCTGCCTGTTTAAAAAAAACTGGCTCTTAAAACTAATATAGTATCGTTGTCAGCATACAATTTCCTTTAATTTGGTTAAAAAAACGACTTAATATGGTTTATTGTGATTTTTTTAAAAAAAAATTGACGTTTTTTCAAGATGGCATCCATTGGAACATATTTGTCGCGTCGCGACAGTACGGGGTGCCGTGCTTAGAGCGGACATTTAGATTTTGCGGACACTCGTTTTACAGCATTTTGGTGCTCAGAGCGGACACTATTTTGAAATGGGTGTGTCGGGAGGAGACATACGGCACTTCTAACGCATAACAATGGGAAGCAGCTGTGGAACTTATTCGTAAATGTCAGAGCAAAAACGGCTATCTTTGGTTACTGAACTGTTATGTAATTTAATCTTTAGCACTTTCTATATTTATTGGAATAAATGACATAGAGGTAAGGATTTTGAGTTAAAGTTACTGCTTAAAGTTGGAGAAGTAGAGGTCAAAATTTTGTAGTTTTGTTTACATGTTTGAAAGTTTTTATGACTTACTTAATTCGGTGAAAACCTTATTTTACTCACTTTATTACCTGCAAATAAAATATACTGTCATAAATTGTTAAAATAGAATATATTTATAGCTCTTGCAATTGTAAAAAATTAAATCTGATGATTAAACTATTCAAAGTGAGAACCCTTTGGTGACGAATTACTTTTTCTACGACTGTCCGCTCTTAGCACGTCGGCTCTAAGCACTGTCCGCTCTGAGCACGGAATCCAGTACGGGTTGCGATTTTTAGTATGTTCATTAGAAGCATGTTACCTACCATTTGCAACAAGAATAGTTAATGTCCAATTTGTTCTAGGTTAAGGTGTTTTTTTCGCTTATTTCTACTGCACTATAACCGCAGAAGAAGTCCTAACCTCATAGAAGTCAGCTGTAAGATTTGACAACTGCAAGGACAATAATTCGTCGGCAAACATTTTTAGCATTAGCACCCAAAAAAATCGCACACTACTTGTGATATTCTTTAACACTCAGTTAAAACTTCATTAACCGGTTCCCTTCCAATCGCGTAACTCGTTCTTGTGTATAAGCTACCTTCCTTACAACCATGAGCAATAGAGCAGAAAATATACTATTGATCTGAAAGTCTTCATTTTACTCGTAAATGAATCCACACTCAATGGAAACAAGGCGGATCTGACATAAAAAGATTAATACAAAATGTTCCGAAAGATGGCGAATCATAATTGAATAGGTTCGTGTACAAATGAATCATAAAGAAGGTTCGAACTTGCACTGAAGTAATTTTACTGAAGTTTCAAAACTAAGTGATATTTATTAGCGATAGTATGTTTTTTAGTTCGGCACAATTAAATAGCATTCTTATCTGATAATACAGGTTTTATTATTAATAGATACATTTCAACTATATCACGAATCTTATTGTCAAATATGTTGTCATATTTTGAAGTTTATTAAATGTTTAATTTGAAGGGTTAATAATACTCACAATTATCTTCCTTTTGTATAGATGTTTTAGTCGTCAAATGAGATTGGTCTTTGCCCTTGATTCTTTAAATATCTTCTGGTCATTTTATAACGACCACTGTCCGCATTTTTTGCTTTTAAATCCATTTCTTTTTCTTTCTTCCAAACCTATGATTGAGTTTGTAACAAAAACAAAGAATTATGTTATATACTTAAAAACATATAAAAATACTTAAATAATAATCCCAAAAGCTACATATGCAGTAAGGATTTTATTATTGACATAAAGAATTTTGTTAACATTATCTATGCAGAACAGGATTACTCTTGCACCACATTTACAATGTTCACAAACTTGGAGCGTAACTATAAGGGCTAATCGTGACTTGAGACTTCTTTAAAAACAAACGTTTTGGCAGATCGTGAGAAAAAGACTACTTTATTCTACCAATGTGATAAGTCAACTAATGTCTAGAGCCGCTTCTCAGCTGAGTTGAGCTCCGGAAATACGAACCAAATGCCTACCAGTCCATCACCTTAAAGTTTTTGCCAAGGATTCGTGGATTTGGAGACATACATTGGACGATTTTCTTGATGAAACGTGCTGTTCCCATATAAAATCACAAAATAGCAACATATTGTTCTTTTATGCACACTAGTTATTGGAAAGAGAAGTTCTAAAAGACTTAAAAAGCCTACACTTGCCGTTAAATACTTGAATGAAATTATCGTTGAACACACGTGTAGGGTAAGGTGGGGTAAGTGGGCCACCTTTTTGGCATAATTCGACTTTAGACCCTCATACCACTGGATATAATCGGCCTAACAAATTATTTTTTTTTGTGTTCCATTCTCTCATTTGTTATTACTGTACCCATGACAACCTTAACACAAATTGGCAAAAAATAAATTTAAAAAATGTTTTTCTTTTTGGTCATCCGAGTGGCCCACTTGCCCCGCAAGGTGGGGTAAGTGGGCCACCCCCTAATATATTTTTACACACAACTGGTAGAGATATGGTGGGGCAAGTGGATTAATCTACATGATTTTTTGAGTGTTTGAAAAAAAAAGTAATGATGTATCTTTAATAGTTCCCCCATAGCAACTTTTTCCGGCATGCAAGCTTACTACAAGAAAAATACATTAATTTTCATCTTGTCATTTTTGCATGTAGTGTAAAAAAAATGTTAGGGCTACAGATTTTAAACTGGCCTATGTCAATGAATAGGACTATGCATAGTGAATATGACTAACCCTATGAATCAGTGAATATGACTTTTTTAAGTATATTAAAGAGCTGGGGCAAGTGGGCCACCCCTGGCCCACTTACCCCAAACGCGGGGCAACTGGGCCGCCCCAATTTTCTTTAAACCTTATCTACATCACACTACAAAAAGATACTATGTTTTATACACTTTCAAAATATATAACATTTTGTTTTGTATCATGAACCGTTTGGAAATAAAAAAAAATAGTATGATGGCGTGAATTACGAAAAGATGCAATTTTAAAAAAATTCACAAAAAGGATTGTACCTTGTTAAATACTTAAATGAAAATGATGCCATAATATTTCCTGCATCTATTGGGGTAAATACGTAAAAATATTGTAACAGATTTTTTTACGTCCATAATTCGGGAAATGCCAGGGGGGTGGCCCACTTATCCCACCTTACCCTATTATACAGGGTGAGGCAAACAAAACCGGCCCCGATCTAGAGATGGGAATACGTAGAAATGCTTGGCGAGAAAAAATCTTGAAGCCGCCTGAAACCTGTTTTTGCATTGGTTGGATCGGATTAGCTTCACATTAGAGCTACTCATAGACTAGTGGTGAGTTCAGATCTTGGTTCGTATTGTATAAAGACGTCCCATAATGCAAATTTTGGGTCTTGCAATCAATTTAGAATGTTTTGTATTACCAAAAACAAAAAGGTCCGATTCTCTAGGATAAATAACAACCGAAATAATCACAAGTGGGAACTTTTTTGATCAGCCCTACAAACCTTGTTTATATTTCATTTCAACTAGCTTTTCTAACCATTGCGTAGTTGCCGGCAAATAACTCGCCAAGCGTTTGTTTGGGCTTAATATTGAAGCGATCAAAAGCTTTAGTTAGCAAACCTGTTTTTGTATTGGTTTTTGACTTGGCAACATTTCTGTTGTATTCTTATCTCCACCTCGGGGCCGGTTTTGTTTGCCTCACCCTGTACAATAATATTAACTGTCACCTATAACCACCTTATAACTTCACCTATAACCACCTTAGAACAAATGAAGACAAGCATTCAGTTGCGATTTTAGCTTTTCAACACTAAAAATTGGCTACTTTTATTAATTTTCTTTCGAAAATTAAATAATCTTTTATCGTTTGCTTAATTTATTTGCAGTTTGAAGTATCGGGTTTTGTGGTGTTGGGCAGTGAGTGGGAATTCGATGGTAAAATGGTTTTACTTATCCGGCAATTGGTGATGAAGTTCGGAATACCTAATAGAGCTTGAATTTTTATTAAAATGTATTATAAGACATGCATTATTCTTTTTTGTTATGACTATATAGTCACGAGGTAAAAGTTCAATGGGTTAAGGTTTTATATTTGAACTTGATTTTATAAATCCAAATAAATGCTTTTAACAAAAAATTCAGTTGGGTTAATTGTGGTCTAAAAAGTGTCTTAATTTTTAAAAAACATTTCTTAATTAATCTGTCTTAATTAAAAAAAACAGCAACTATTTAACTAAAATGCTAAACATTGTTTGATGCGTATCTATACTGTTCTTTACTAAAAGACTTGTTTTTAATAGGAGGGATATTAGGGATATTTCGAATGTGATTTGGGAGTGGGAGGAAGTTCCATTAGTACATACATTATTATTTATTCAAAAATATATTAATTTTTTGTGCATTCATTTAAACTTATGTAGCAACTGAATAATTTACTTATTTTACTGAACTCCACTTACAGACCAAATAATAAGTTGATTATAATTAATTGCATTCGAACTCGTTTATAGCGAGTCTAGATTTTACGAAAACCCGGATTTACCGAGGAAAGCAAGATTATTAGGTTGTTCCAATGTTAAGTCTGTGACAGGGAATTCGCCTGCTACGAGCAATCCCCGGATTTAACTAGGAATATTTTTTCAATCTTGTAAATTTTTGGCACTGGGCAGTCGATTTAGAACAGTGGTTCCCAACCTGGGGGCGATCGCCCCCAAGTGGGCGATTTGTGATATCAAGGGGGCAATAAATAGTGAAGGGGCGATGAGTATTTAAAGGGGGGGGAATTAAAATATACTGTACTATAGTACAGTAAAACCATTCTAATTTTTTTGATCATCATGACAATTTTTAAAACTGACATTCTTACAAGATTTGAATATTTGATCAAGTTAGAAATTCCTGATTATATTGTCGATCCATTCCCTTTTGAATCTGTGGGTTGTAGATAACCTTGATAACTCTTTGCAGACGGAGTTTGTAGATCGGAAGTATGACAGTGAGGCGAAACTCATTTCAAGCAGAGAGGTTATGAGTTAGCCTGCGTGAAGCTTATTTACACTGATCCTTAACTGTGGTAAAAATCTGAACTACTTCTCATCTCGTTCCGTCAATATATATTTAGTTAAAAAAAAATAGTTAGTTCTGTTATCCAGCTCCTCACCAAACAAAGAAATCAATGAGATATTTGCCTCAAAGACTTGCGTATGAGCTTGAAAAAATAATAATTGATATAAAAAAAAAGTGAATAAAAAAGTTTTCAACATTATTTTTTTTTCTTTAATTTTTATTGTAAACTCTCTTAAATTTTGCAGAATTGGGTTTAAAGATCTTGGTTAATTATTTTGCTTTCATTCTTTGAAAAAATCTAAATAAAAATAGAAAAAAACTTTTTTCCTGATTTTATTTAAGAGTAACCGGATAAAGCTGCTTTGGTTGTTTTTATATACGGTAGTAAGTGTTTGAAATTATAAAATGGCTTTATTAGTTATACTTTAACTCAAATTATAATTGGACAAATTATAAAAATTAAAGGGGGGGGGGATATGTGTTGGTCAACTTAAAGAGGGGGGCGATGTTACAGAAAAGGTTGGGAACCACTGGTTTAGAAGTTAACCCTTTTCTTAGAAAAGTTGTCCTCACCCCCCCTTTGTTTGGGGAAATTCCTTTCAGACCATACCTATGAATAAGAAGAAAGGTTATGCGGTTCAACGGGTAGCTTTATTTGCAGAATCAGTGTGAGGAAAGGGTTCTTCATTGTCATACTGATGGGGAGATGGGTAAATGTTGCCGTCCCTTCGTGCTCGTTTTAAAGGAGTTCAACTGTATTTCGTTTTTAATGTAATTAAGATTTCAATAGTTTCATAGGTAGGACTAGTATTATACACTGTTAAAAATAATATTTTAAGGTTGAACCAAATTACGGTTCAAAGTTGCTGAACCATTTGGTAGGATGTTGAACCATAAAATGGTATTTTCAAATTGCGTAACTCTGGTGAGAGGTTGAACCATATGCCAAATTTTCCCAACGCTTAACCATAGTGAAAGGTTGAACCATAAAACGATTTTTTTAATGCATAACAATAGTGAGAGGTCGAAGCATACTTGTTTTTTTGAGTAGTCATTTAATGTATTAAATAATATTTGTATCAGGATGTCACTCACAGTAAATTTTTTAATGATGCATGTAAATTCAATGTAAACTTTATAAATAATTATTTTAATCTTTAAACAAAGCAAAGAAAACAATTATATTAAAAATGCTTATGCTTACTGCTTATATGATGGTAGGCCTTTTTTTTGTTAAATAAAATAAAAGAACACTGGTGAAAAAAAACAGTATTTCGTACATCGTATGCTAACGCAGTCAGGACTTTGGACTCCACATATGCAACAAGCACGTCCGTCCCAGTGTACTCGAATTGATGATTTTTCTACTATTTCCAGTTCGGTGATCAGATTTATAGGATGACTGGCAGTAGGAGGGATAATCGAACCCACCCACTTCTGAGAAGGTTGAATCTCTAGGCGGATACTATAACCACTCGGCTATGGACGGGCCAGTTCTCAAGCAGAAGTACTAATAGCACTTACGTTTGAGTAAACAATTAAATAATCGGTTTCAGTTAGTAGAAGTTGAACCGATTTTTCGTGAAAGCAGGTCTACTTTCAGAATGTGATATTTGGCTGAAACTTATGGTGTATTTGGTTCAACTGAAATGTTAAACAGTGTACAGTCACCTTTTCCAAAACATGCCCGTGCTTTTTTCCATTTCCGTTCCAACTGTCCGACTTTCTAACTACATTTTTTTTTGTTCGAAGCATATAATATCAAAGATCTATTATTAATTTTTTTTTACTATCTAAGTATGTATCATGCGCGAAAATCTGTCTGTCCGTGCTCTACTTTCAGCTTAGGTTATTACCTCCATCAGATTACAAAAAGTTTTCCCTTTTATTATTTTGAAAGTTTGACACCAGATACATTTTCTACTATTTGTTCTTTGGTCCGTCTGTTTGTCAGTTCTATCTATGATTTTATTCCAACATAACCCATTAACCAGCCATTTTTGTGTACACAATTAACACCTTCCTTAGCGAATAAAAAAAGTTAAGTTTCATTTTTTTATTCGTTTAAAGTGTTATTTAAATTGTTTTGCTTTAATCGTTCAGAGTCTGTGTTCTGCATTTGTTTTATACGTATTTTGCTTATTTAGTTAAATTTATTCAAAAAGCTTACCCCTTCTCTTGGTAAACTTATATAATGCTATATCATTACTCTTTTCGTACAGTATATCATCAGGGCGTTTAGGCACAGCGGTTACGACACAAATTCGCTTGCTCCCTAGAGACGTCGGCAAAGATAAGATCAAAAGAAGTAAAACAGCCCTTTCTCTTTTTTTATTGGCAATGGTATTAGAACACATCCTTTCATCTGCAGAATATTACCATTTGCCAAAAAAAGACATTACCTTTGGTTGTAGAGTAATGATAGAGGTATTCATTGAAGCACTGCCGTGATAAGGTAAACTGCAGTATCGCCACAATGAGTTGCACCATTTTTGCTCTAAAATAAAAAGAAAAAGTTCCAGTATGTTTTCTTACCGGTTAAAGTAATTGAGTGCTTGCAACAATGGTCCAAGTCACTATGGAAGATACTGCAGTTTACCTTATCACGGCAGAGCCCAGGTCAAACTTTAAGGTCTAGATAACAAGTGAAATTTTCAAGGAATGTTTGAAAATTTTTGACAAGCAAATAAAGAACGAGAGACTCATTTAATCAATTTATTTTGTTCAATGAACCTGCCACAAATACTTTTAGAAAAACTATGTGAAACACAAGTTGTCCTAAAGAATGTCTGACTGTTGTTTTTCCCTTAATGATAACTCCAGCATTAATCAAATAATCAATTTTTAAACAAAAATATTGAAGAATATTGTTTAAATTGTACAATTCTCTACGGTGGGGTGAGGTAAATTGTGGGTATGTTTAAATATACATTTTCCCACTGTATATTAAAATGTTTTTTAGATTTTTTCTTTTAAATATTATTTTCAGATGGTCTCCGATTTTTTTTTATCTGGAAATACCATAAATTTATTCAGATTCTCGTTTTCAAGTTAATTTTGTTTCAACAGAATTCACTCGTAAAACTTTATTCGTTTTACTCTGTTACATGTGTTAACATGCTGTGCATTTACATGCGATAGCCACATTCTTGAAGAGCATTTCTGCAAAAATAGTCAAGAAAATTTCCAACACTCAATTTTTTTTATAATTATTTTTATGTTGTGGGGTAACGTATAGTGGTATGGTTAGGCTTAGTTATGGCTGCAAGATGTTTTAGTTTTGGAATGAACTTAATTTCAGAGGATAATTTTTAAAAACCATTTTAATGTTATTAAAATATACATCATTATTCAAAATCTTTCTTTAATAAGCTTTTTTTTTTATTTATTTACTATATTAAGTTATTAAAGTGTCTTTAAGAATATGCCCAGAAGTATCATATACAATGTTTTTATTTGCAATCAGTTATTTACTATTAATTTACTAAATATCTCAAACTATCACTTAAAATACTTAACAAATCAAAGCTGGGAAGCTATTATCCAGGTCCTGAAAATTAACATGAAGATTATTTTGAAAAAACCAGTGCAATCTGTAAGTCGTAAAGAAGTATCTCAATTTAATAGTAGAGGATAATACTATTTTGCATAAATATTTTATTAATTCTATTATTCTACTAGTATTACTATCTATAAGTTAACTTTTCTGAAGTAAAAATGTAGATGAATATTAGGAAGGATTTCCTTTCAATTTGTTCTTTATACAATGTTTTTTTCTCCCATTATATTCTTAACTCTGAGCTACCCAAATTTTCCTCCACCCTTGGGGGGAAATGGTGGGAAAATGAGGGTATGAAACTAAGCTCTCTAAATTGACAGAAATTAAAGCATATAGTGGGAAAAATTTAAAATATCTATATATGATATCTAAGCAGTTCAAATGTATATCAAATGCAAAAAAATCCATAAAAATCAGTTGACAAGTAGGTTTTTAATTAGGTAATTTAAAAAATGCTTGATTTTACCCTCATTCTCTTCACCTCGCCCCATAGAAAATTCGTAAAATATAGTTTTATTTCATTTTATTATCATTATTACATTTTTTATTCATTTATTACAATTCATATTTATTGAATTCTTAGATTGTAACACATGTGATTCCTATGGTAAGTTGTGTTCGTGCAAGTATTCTATTTTCAAATTAATATAAAGGGCATATTTTTTTGCACAGTTTTTTTCGTTTTTGCCCTTTGCCCACTCTCTGATCCCTCGATGGCCCAGAGATCTTGATTTTAGCACATGATTATTACTTGATAATTACCTCCTTTCGAATATTTAATGCTAAAAAAGTGTTTTCTAATTCAAGCTAAACATTTTCAAAATGTATTTTTAGGACCTCAAAACGTTCCAACTATCTAAAATAATTTCACACCCAATGAAAAAACTTTAAAATTTCCTTCTGGCAGTGGGAAAGTTGCGCGAATTGCAAATTTATTTGAAAACAACAGTCTTTTGAATTGCACGTCGAATGGTATTATTCAAACCAAAGATAATTTAATTAAATTAGTCGGTAATTGGCGTTGAAGTCTTCCATACGATATCAGGGCCTGGCCCTGACAGGTTGTGTCCAAATCCGGGATACTTTAAGGGGACCTTTTTGGAAATATGATCTTATTTGGAAAAAAAAAAAAAAAACATTTTAAGGAAAGGCAATCCTCAAATTTAATAACATCCATCCATCACTGTGCCCAATTTTTCACAAAAAAAAAAACTTTTTAATTACTTAGGCTGTACACTGAGACAAAATCTTAGATGTGAAGCAAAATATATAGGTTTAAAGCCAATTTTGGGGAACCCTAAAATAATGGGCCCAAAGCCAGTTACATTAGCCTAACCATTACATTAGTCACTGTCATTGGTACTGGACAATCGAGCAGCATTCTTCAGTATATTAAATACATACATTTTTAAAAGAGAAGTTTTTTCTTAAACCAAAATACAAATAAAACAAACTGACCCCATCGTACGCTATCAGCCGTGTCGGACAAAATGATACATTGGAGCATTAACTCGACTTCGAATTCACGTGTAAAACATTTTGTAAAAGTAGCCGGCTTTAACAATGTGTCCATATGTAGAAGCATATAATTATTTCTAGGCTCTACGGGATTTTGAATACTCAACACAATGAAGCAGGTCCAGTCCCGGTCTCAGAACTTTGAGTATAAAGGGTTGAAGAAAAGTTCCTTTGTCGAAAAGGAGTGATTGACCCTTTGATCCCCTCCCCTCTGGTTCCATGTGTGTGCAATTGATGACCTACGTTTTTTTTCCATAGTTGTGATCACTTGCTGTCGTTATATAGTGATGTTAAAAAAAAAGGTTAAAATATTTATAGCATAATAAGAATGACTTAACTATTGTAGATTTTTTAAAATGAATTTTGAGTTATTTGACAGTGGTAATTGCGCATTATTAAAACTTTTTAAAAACACCCTTTGAAGAACCCTTAAAACCGAGTAAACTTTAATGTTGAGTTTTTGAAGGAAAATTGATGTTCATGATTTAATTTAGAAAATGGTTCAAAAACGTATAGAAATATTTCAATTACCCAACTTGAAAAAATTGTACCTATAAAATAAAATGAAGATGTAAAAATAATAAAAATGAATTCATTTTATTTGTGAAAATAATAAAATTGAATTAATGCATTATATACACATCAATTAAGTAGCTATAAATTTTCTTACAACCAGATTCAACTATTTTATTAAATCAGAAACAAATAATTGTTTGTAAATATAATGCTAATTTAAATACTCAAAAACAACCATAAAAATGTCATCCAAAAATAGACATAGGCCATCCTCATATTTGATAATGTTTGTAGCACGAATAAGCGGCACATTAGACAACGCTTACGATTTCTGTAAAGGAATCGCAAATTTACAAAATAAGAGATATTTTAATCGTCTCTTTTAATCCAAATGAACAAATATAAAAATTATATTTGAATTAAAATTTTTAATGAATGTTTCAACCATAATTATCTATCCATTAATAATAAACTTACATTTTACTGACCACACATACTGTATTAAACAAACCATACAAACCACACCATACATTCCATGCCCACCATTCCGTACAATAATATAACATTTATCTATGCACGTTTGTACAAAGCACTATATAAATATATAATCTCGTAACTACCTTGAAAATCACACACGAATCCACTTGCGTTAATCGACGAGATATTTTGGGCAAATTTAATGGTATTTATAAAAATCAAGTTTAAATATAAAACCTTAATAGATTGAACCTACCTCGTGACTAAATGGTCATAACAAAAAATACATAAAAATGCATGTCTTAAAATACATTTTAATAAACATTCAATTCTCTAATAGGTAAAACCGAATTTATTACAAATTACTGGATAAGAAAGTAGTGTAATACCATTTTACCATGGAACTCCCTCTCACTGCCAAACACCATAAAATCCACTCCATTTTTACTAAACGGCGATATTTTGTCCCCGCGATATTAATGGGCATGCAACATTTTGTCCAGCGATATTTTGGGCGCACGATATTTCGGCCGCCAATATTTTGTCCCATTACCGATCTGCCAATCTAATACTCTAACTATATGTATATCTATGAAGTGGAGTGAATCTGTGACGTCACACAGAGAGTGACGATGACTTCGCCGTTATCTTAGGAAACCATTACTTAAGGTGATCAACCTCATGCGGGACCTTGGATATCAAAAGTTAATTTAAACGTTTCAAACTAAAATTTAAAAGAGAGTAATCAAAAAATCTTATCTAACAATAATTATCATTATAGGATATTTTGACCAAATGTTGGAAGTTATTTACCTTATAGTTTTCTTTTAGCCATAGTTTGTGCTTGAGACACATGTCTTTTTCATTGTCAGGAAATGCCTCCCATTGTACTGAAGAACATTGCAAATTTTTCTGAATCAAATATATTTTTTCTTCTTCTCCATATTCTTGTTTCTGAATATGAAATTTCCACATCCATCTTGTGTACCAAGCTGCATAGCTCATCAATGTGTACGGAGACAAAACGATCTGCATCCAGAGAATATCCAGAACGGATGGTTTGGAATAACCCCCTCTGCAACATGAAAAGGCACAACTTTTGATTGCTCATTCGTTTGGAAAATGTATAAAGATACATAGACCTGAGCACACTTGTATTCTTAATCAAACGCTAAAAAGTATGTTATGCAAAGAAATTTTTGAAAAAAATTATGTTTAACAGCTACTTAAGGACACATCTTAAACTCCAAAAATACACATTTTTGTGCTATAAATGCAACAAGCCGTATCACTTATTTGTAGTTAACAGATTGTTTTAACATAGTTTTTAATGCAAAATGCCTTTAAAATTACCTACTAAAATAACTTTTTAAAAAGTCTGAAAAAAAATTTCAAGTTCTGATTTGGGTGAATTAATTAATCTGAAGGGGGAGGTTATAGGTAGTTTGTAAACTTTTATAAAGTATAACAAAACAAAAATGTTTAATAACAAATCTAAAAATGTTTTGGGCCTCTATGAGCTTGCTGATTCTATAGTTGACATAGTAACCCCTATTTATAAAAAAAACATTAGAAGGGTATCAGATAATGCGATGTTGTTATGTGACAATTATACTACATTTTAGCAGTGTTAGAATATTTTATTTATTTAGCTTGAAACATTTGAAAAAAAGTTTTTGGACTGAATTTCTGGAAAACTTCTAAAAGTTGCCGTAATTTTTTAATTTCGCTTTTTTTTTAAGGGAGGAGCAAAAAAATGTGGTCGGAAATAAAGTATAAAAGATGGGTCTTACCTTTTCAGCAAATCAAAACTAATTCTGAAAAGAAATTAGAACAGAAGTACAAAGGGAGGTACGAAAGGGTTAAACCCTCCTTCAACATCAATACCTAACTTAAATTTCGAAATAGAAAAAAAAGTATTCTAAAAATCAGATAAAAGCCCAATAAAACAATTTGATAACAAAACCAACAAAGGTTTAAACATGGTTTAAGTTAAATGTTTGTCTAAAAACAAATCCAATAAATTATTTGTTTAGAAGTATCCTCAATGAAATATTTTTTTTCTGGTATTTTTTCTTTACTTTTTAAGTCCATGTGTGTTACTGACAATATTCCTTCAATACAGAGATAGTCTTAACACAGGGTGGTTACAAAATCCTTGAAAAAAGTTCCCGGATATTTCCATGATTTCCCTGATACTTCCACAAAAAATTCCCTGATTTTACAATTAGGGTAAGTGGGCCATTGGGGAAAGTGGACCACCCTCCAGCTGTTATCGGTGAAGGTGTTGTTATCGGTGAATCGGAACCACACGCTGGCGCATCATTGGCAGCCAACGTGTTAAGACTTTCCAGATTAGAGTATTACCCGGATTATGGGTTAGCCTACCTTACTTTTCCCGATTTCTGAAAATCAGAATAAGTTTAGAGGAACTAAGAGGTCAGAGAATCACGTTATAACATGGTTCGTACACTCCTTGAAAAGTTTTGAACGTAAAAGCCCATTTTCAAGCTCTTGAAGTCCAAATGTTTGAAGATGAATATGAGTATAGGTATAAAATCCTAAATCGCAGGTTCTGCTTGTATCTTAAGAAAAATGAAATCTTTCTAACAATGAAAAATACATTTATTGACAAGCACACAAAGACAAACTACAGGGATTAAAAACTACTAATTGATTGATGGCGACAAAACAAATCCAGTAATATTTATACATATGGATGATGCATATGGATCCAATTAAAATATTAGCTCGTGATTTCGTGTTTTAAAAATGGAATCACAAGGAGGAAGAGAACCCGATTGCATTGCCAATGGGGGATAACCTCCAACAGAGACGAACAGTTACAAAAAGGCACGGTAAAAAGTGTTGCATAGAAAATTTTGTGAAACTAAGATTGTAACTTAAGTTGAATAGAAAAAACTATTACAGGAAGCTATAACTCAAATTGCCAAACAACATCTTACAATTTGAATACGATTTGCAATCAGGATCCCTAGTGTCCTATTCTTAATTACTTTGCTGATGGATGGTACAAAATTTGATGAAAATGCACCAATCGGAAAACGATTTCGATTTCGATATGATGAAATGCTAGCGATCTTAATACTGAGAAAGATTTCAATATCAGACAACTAGTGCGAAGTTTTAAAAAAATCTGTACATTCAAAAAATAAAAGATAAATTTATGAAATAAAAAATGTTATTATTAAAAAATGGTGAATGTTACAAACAACAAATCGTTCAAAATTAGAAAAGCCGAATCACGTGCATAGTACTAATCCAGAAAAATGAACGTGTACAGCTGACATAATTAACCATCTGGGTCGAGTTCAATTATCGTCGAGCTACAGGAGGAAGAACAATATTGTAAGCTATAAGGTATCCTGGGTTGTGACAGTCGCCAGATTAGCGAAACCACAAGGACGGGTTGGGTGTAAGGGGCAGCTTGCCTGTCTGAACATGTGTCACAGTATAACACTCCGATATATGTTTTTGGACTTGTTCAAAACAGATCCTGCCTGACACCCTTTCGTAACTAATCGTTGCATGTCACTCATTTTTGGCTCTTTTTACACCTTTACATTTTTTAACAACTAGCCACATTTTTTCCACGAATTCGTTAATTTTCTACAATGAACTGTGAATTTCATCTTCACCTGTGAATTGATCAACTTACACTCCCAGTGACGATCTGAACTGTCCAATAGCCCATGAGTAGCTTTAATGTGATGCTCCAACCAATAAAAAATCAGGTTTGTCAAGTGAAACCATTACAAGCTTGAATAAATCTTTTATTTCCACTTAGAGGCGGCTTCAAGAGTTTTTCTCGCCAAGCATTTTAACGTATCTCTAGAACGGGGTCACCCTGCATAATAACAGTGTATAAACAACAATACATGATCATTGTAAATATGTACTCTAAACTCAACCTATGCGAATTTGTGGTTCATCGGAAATGCAGGAACAGATATTAACTATTTAATAAGTAAAGCATTTCCACTTTCATTGTTAACATATTTCTGGGTTCAATTCACGAGGTAATGGTAAAATACATATTTGACCTCATGCAAAATCAACAATGTTTGATATGAAAGTATGTCTTAAAGGAAATAAAATTAATAAATTACATATATATAACACACCTTATATCCATCTTATTTTCAATAATTTTCTTTAATACATTTTCATATTCTTCTTTTATCTCTTCCTAAAATTAAACAAATGTTTTCATATTCCAAAAAAGAATAAATATCACATCAAAAATGATTGCATTCATTAGTATACAGACGGGGATAATAGGGGGACCTCCTAAAATTCGATTCTTTCCAGAGGACGGGTGGAAAAGGAATGGAAAGCCATCAACTCCAGATTACATACATTATTGCAGGAGAACATTATTTTGTTTTCGACTGTGAACGAGCTAATAATTTTTTCTTAATTAAACTAAAGAATTACGTACAGAACTCGCTATACCTTCTACATATGTCATCGGTAAAATGACAAAAGTATGGGGATAAAACAGTTACACAAGTTTTTGGCTTCGATCAAATAAGCAAGCTGAATCCGTTAAAGCTGAAGAACTGGTTTGAATAAATAGTTCTATGTTTTTTCAACATGAAATTTCTCAAAGGAGCATACAGCTAAAACAATTTACTGAGTACACCTGCTCCAGTAGTTTCATTTATTTTTGATCCGTCCGTGAATACCAGAGTCCAAAATGGATAGTTTTCCTCCATATGTGAAACCGCCTTCAATACTACCTTGATCAGAAAGTTACCGGAATAACCACCGTGAAGCGCTCCTATCGTTTCGATTTGAGGTTTTTTTTTATTAAGTTGGTACATCTGTTGTTGATATTCCCTCCAAATTTTAGCGTCATAGCTTGACATTTACAAAAGTTATGTAGCCAAGAGTGGATATATCTGTGTGTGTGTCTTCGATTTTTTAGAAATGGATTTAAATTTGCAACAACGAACTTGTATTACATTTTGCGGAAGGATCCATATGCTATGTTCTATCTTCTGCTATCTCTCTGATGGTTAATTTGCGGTTATTGACCAAAATTTTTTGCAGTAATTGACCTTTTATTTTATCAATGATTCATAGGTTTTTGACCTCGATGGTTCACCACTGCATTCATCCTCTTCGATTGACTCACGACCACTTTTAAACCGCTCGTGCCACTGGTAAACAACCTGTTTCTTTAGAGAATCGTTGTGGAAACACTTTTCTAACATTTTCCACTTCGTGCGCCATTTCGCGCGCCATTTTTACGCAAAATTTGATGCAAGTTTGTGAGTCCATCGAAGATGATGAATGCAGTGGCAGACCATAGACATTGTAAACCGATGAAAACATTGATAAAATAAAAAAAAATGACAGCAAATTAACCATCAGGAGGATAGCGGAGGACTTGAACTTGTCTATGAATCCGTCCACAAAATTTGACTTGAGTTCGTTGTTGCAAATTTAAGTAGATTTCTAAAATTGTAAAAAATCGAAGACACACACAGAGATAGATGCACTCTTGGCTACGTAACTTTTGGAAATGTCAAGCTATGAAGCTAAAATTTGGAGGGAATATCAACAACAGACGTACCAACTTAATAAAAAAAAACTCAAATCGAAACGATAGGAGCGCTTCACGGTGGTTATTCCGGGAACTTTTTGATCAAGGTAGTATTGTGTCGTAATTATTCTTTTTAGTAAGGCCGTGAGTTAAATGGTGGTTTGTAGGTATATACACAAGTGGGCGATATTTTAGACAGTCTGTATGGAGTCTTTATCAGTTTCTCTCATCATTTCTCGGCATTTAACATTTGGGGTTGTTTTTAGGCATTCAATATTATTTTCTTCCATCTATTTAGCTTTTATGATGCCTAATATATGTGCGCCTGTTTCTTTGAGTGCAGGGCAGCTTCGACAGCTCCAGTTATGATTCGCCCTAGAAAAACTGTTTATAAACAGTTTACTGTGCGCCTACAAAATCAATGAATCGCCAACTATAGTATTTCTGGCTTCAACCAAAATCTTCCGTACAACTTACGAATGATAATTTGGACTCGTCTAAAACACATGTCATAGATGCATCATAGGAAGACTATATCAATAACAAAGAATCAAAAATATAATACGAAAGCTTTTAAAAGATGATACAAACAAGACCGACATAAATAGAGGGTGAACATCACAACATATCAACTGATCCTCTTATCTTCATTGCCAGAAAGAAACCTTTAATATTCAAAATCAATCTCACTTACTTTAGAACGTCTGTCTTTCTTTTTACTAGCAACAAATAAGTGTTCTTCCTTTGCTATTTCCATGGCCTAGAATAAAGAATCTATTCCATAATTTTAAAATTTTATTTCAAGGCTAAAAATATTTGTTAAATGTAAGGTAATGAAAACATGTAAAACACATGTATTTAAATAAAAAAAATCATAAGTGTGATTTGAAAATGTCTAATCAGTTAAATTTTTATGTGTCAAAGGGTATGGTTTAATAACATTATATAACTTACTTTAAGCCGATACTTTGGCACTGTAACTAGATATTTGATTGCAGATTTGTATCTTGAGCATGCAGCAAAATACTATAAAAATTAAACATTTATTAGAGGTTAGGTTGAATTATCGTCGCACTAGAGCTACACAAGGGCTAGTGGCGATGGGCATCATAATTTAGAATCACAGTCAAGTTACGAGCCCAGTCAAGTTAGATTGTAATATCCAAAGCTTATATACTAGTCTACGTCAATCGTTTATCTTTCTAAATGCTTTTTAGTGCCTTTACTTGCTTTTTAATCAGTATGCATATTTTTTATATTCTTAAAACTATCAAGAAGAAGATTTTTCTAGATTAAAGATCCTTTTCACTGTTAAATTTAGAGAACATAAAATATGAGCTTAGAAAATGTAATATATCTAATAATGAAAATGTATATTCTTATATATTGTGAATGAACCAGTTTATATGTCCAAGTTAGCACCAGTATCCGACCGGATCGAGAAAGAATGAAATAGTTTCTATAAAAAATAAACTAAAAAAATACTTCTAAAATGATATAAAAAATTTTGCATAGTGATTTCTAATTAAATATCACAGATACCTATTGAAAAAATTACATAATCTTTAATATTCAAAAAGTACAGAAAGCAAATAAAATTAAACATTAAAAAAATATACGCTTTGATTAAAAAAAAAAGAACAAGATTGTTTCACAAAAAGTACCCTTTTTGTATGTAGAGTGACAAGACAACGCTAAATTTATGAATTCACAAAATGAATTAACTACTATTATTTTCCATTCATATGCGCATTAATATATTTACATATAACTTAATAGCAATGGAACTGGACAGAATCAGAATGCACAGGTGTGTCGCCCTTCCCAGCCCAACAAGTCATTAGTCTTCTTGAATAGACCCTCTCCAGTGGCCAGTTGACATCCGAAAGGGGCTTCGATGAATAGGACCTGACTTCGGCAGCCCCATTGAAATTTCGGACGAGTCCATTCTCGATTTTTGAGATGAAAAAAGCTCAGTACTCTGAGGACACGCGATTTTTAAAGCTTGTAGATTTTTAGTAACCATAGGGTTAAATAAAATATTGCAGATGTTGTAACTGGTAGATATTTTTAATTAAATGGCATTAAATATTGCTTAAATGGTGATTGTGTTTCATTTGTAGTAATACTGAAATCCGGATTGTTTAAGATCGCATCGAAATTTATTTAACTGTTTTAAGATTCAATCCGATTTATTTCAATGATTTTGCCGAAATAAATTTATTGAACTGCAATTCTGCTGAGATAACCTTCATTTTAAACAGTCAAATCTTGCATTAAATTTCGAAAATCAGTAGTTGCAGAAGTTAAAGCGAAACTAAATACTCTTCCCGGGCAAGATTAGTAAGATATGTACGAAAAGCGATAAACCGCCAAGCTCAAGCAAGCCTGATCAGTTTCTCCCCGGCGGTTTCGCCGTGGCAACCCGGCTTGGACAATTTTGGGCTGCATTGTCGCATCTCTCTCTACACAGTAGGGATAGAGGGCTCTACCGTCAAGTGACGAGCCGACACCTGAGTAGACACCCAGTGCGGGTGACATCGTACGCAGCGTTGGGACTTTTAAAGGATATATTAAAGGTGCACTCCCTATACATGGGGTATTATTCGTCAGACATTTTTGGCAGCACATGCCGTTTATAGGTCCAGCAGTTATTTTTGCGATTTCTTTTACTTAACCAATTACGTGATTTTGGTCTGAAGGAGGAATTAATAGGATTTCTAGTTTAGAGGGTCATTTTAGAAATGAGGCACTAGACTCTTGTAACATAAAGATAATGAAAATTTTTAAAAAAAGTATCGCGAACATTAACGGGGAAATGGCCGCCCACCGTGGAAGTCAGATTCGAGAATTCCTCGGAGAATTTTGGACCGCCGAGTACGGGCGGTTTTTCGAGATTTCGTTCTAAGTATTATTCCTAGGCTGTATAATTTGTCTTTTTTTTTATAAATCAAGAATATTTTGCGTTGAAAAATAAATTTACTCAAGAAATCTGATTTCAGAATCTCCGGAGATTCCTGGTTTTTTGAATAGCGGTAGTTTGCCGATTTCAGTCTCTAATTGTCCTAGATTTCTGTCACTGGTCTTTTCAGAAAGAACGAAAATTACCTTATTGGAAACATTTATTCATATTGACTACGGAACGGTCGGATAACAGAAGGTTCTGAGTAAAAGAGAGTATGATATATAATCGAGGTTCTACTTTATTAAGTACTAGTAAGTAATCACAGTAGGGGTATTATATATGCTTCAGGTATCAACCTAATATATATATATATATATATATATATATATATATATATATATATATATATATATATATATATATATATATAGGGGACAATTTCAATTAGCATCCATAAAAAGGACAAGGCTGTTTTTCTATTTTGGGATGGACAAAAAAAAAGTCAAAGACACAAT
Source organism: Hylyphantes graminicola (assembly GCA_023701765.1). Lineage (NCBI taxonomy): Eukaryota > Metazoa > Arthropoda > Arachnida > Araneae > Linyphiidae > Hylyphantes > Hylyphantes graminicola. The sequence continues at coordinate 504,437 of CM043122.1, forward strand.
CCCGAATTGCCCCGAAACAACGTTGATGAAAACAATACAAAAAAAAATACATAAAATACATACAACTCAAACAAAAAAATATGAAAAAATAACAGACTCTATGAAGAAAACAATAGATTACCGCCATATAATTTCTACAGTATATACTTTACTAAAATGTAGTGTATCCTGTTGCTCTACTAAATTCATTACCGCTAGTGACCCATTGGTGGGGTTGAACATACATTTTTTTTATTTTTCATTTTGTCGACATTACAGTGATTTAATTTTACATATATTATTTTTACTGAAGCCAAATATGAGAGATAAAATTTCTGAATGAATTAAAAAAAACCAGTAAATACAGAATTTAAATTTTATCTAGTATAATTAGAAGTTGCAATAAAAAACAATATTTCTTATAGAATAATATTGTATAGTACTTTCATTTTTATCTCTTACTTACAAAATAAAAAAAATTACCTGTAGAGTACAGTTAAGAAAAGTTAATGCAATAAAAATGAGCACATATTTATTCCGGGGGATGGGGCATGGCATCCTAATTGAAGGTCCCCCCGCCCCTCCCCCACTTATACTACTATAAACACCTTTATAGAAATTTAATTTAAAATGTTTCAATTTGATACACTCATCAACAATAATTTTCCTTCAAAATTTATAAAGAAGCACCTGCAATAATTTGTCTTTGGCCATGTCCTGACGGCGACAATTAAAACAAAAACTTGGCGATCGCCAAACGAGGCAATAGCGAAAGTTTTTTTCAACAAATCGTAGGTTTTTTTTCAAACGCATGCGTCTGGGGGATCTGTTTGGTCTGCCCAATGCCGGAGTTGTGCAAGAAAAGTGGAATATGATGAAAATCGCTTGCTTTAACGCGTGACCTTGATTTCAACATTGATACGAAAACATTAATTTGGTTAGTAATATTAAAACTCAGTGTAACAAATAAAATTGTTGGTTTATAACATAGATTTTTAACTTTTATAACATTTAAATTGGATATTCGCTGAGATTTTTTAATTTTATCTGGACCTGTATACGATCTCGGGTCTACGGAATAAGATCAAGAAGAGCTGACCACTAAGCCAGAGAGATTGGGTATAATGCATTTATATTAAGAGTTAAATAAAAAATCATTTTAGTTAAAATTTAAATACATAATAATATGAATGTTAGATTCGTAAATAGCTTCATGGGGCCAGTAGGTTCAGTTAGATATAAAATTAACTCATAAGCTAAAAGTATTGGAGATAAGGATATTTAACGAAGAATTATTGAAGGATATTTAACGTGCACTCCCGCCACACGGGGTATTATTCGTCGGACATTTTTGGCTGCACGTGTCGCTTATAGACCGGCAGTTATTTAGGCGATGCCCGGACCCGAACCTGGGACCTTCCGCATGCTAGGCGAATGCTTAATCGACTAAGCTCCCCAGCCCCTACACACTTTCAAGTCTTAAAACATTTATCCACCATTATTTTATTTCGCTTTATATAACATTTTGACAAACCAGTATCAAAATCATCAATCGTATCAAACCAGTTTCATATCATATTGGACAAACGTTTTTATCATAATGCATAAAAAACACAAGAAAAAAAAATTAAACACATCAATTTAAGGAGGTTCAGTATGTTGTATATCGGTAATGTTAAATTGGCCAATTTCAATGTACCTTTTCACAATAACTACTGATCTGATCATCTTAAAAATTTCTGTATGTATTATACCAACCTTATATATTAATCTGAGGTTAAAAGTTTTTTTTAAAATAACTGTTAGATTTTTTAAAATAAAATAAGTTTTAAAGTACCCAAAAAATCATGAAATTTCTCACTTTTTTGCCCCATAAATTTTTTTTCACTTTAGTTTTATTAAAATTCATAACCTCAGATTAATCTATACTATGTATAACATCATATAAAAAAAATTACGAGAAAACATAGCATAGTTTTTGAGAAAAGGTACATCGAAGTTCAAATAATCAAGTTCTGAGAAAAACGTGTTAAAAGTTTTTATTGTTAACCCATTTCCTTACGAAGCCATGACATTAAAATGGCTTTTAATGTCAAAAATAGTTTTCCAATCGTCTTGATACTTTGTGACATAATTAATAAAGGTAGCAATAGTATTTTAAGCCAATAATTTTTGTTTTGATTTTTTCACCGATTTGAGGGTATTGAACCCCCTTAAATGGAGACTTTAAGGTTCTGAAAATGTAATTAAAATTCAATTGATTGAAAATAGTTTAAGCACTTCTACTTCCATTGCCATTTTTTTTTATTTTTTCCCTTTTATTTTTTAATGACAATAGCAACCCTACAACAAATTAACATGGCTTTAAATAGGAAAAGTTGTTGGGATTTTCGATTGCCTCTGACAACTTTTTTCAGGGTTACTTGGCGAGAGTGGAATTTTTAATTGCTTTTTTGGCTTTCGATTTGATTATTTGAACATTTCCAATGATAAATTCGGTTTTTCTCTCAGAAGTTACCATAGCGCAAGACGCACCGAATCAGAGTATTCTCGTAGACATTTAAGGCATGCGTCAATAGCTAAAACACCGTGCGTCACAATTGAGGTGCAGGCACCATGCGTCAAGGTTTTCGTTGACGCACGGTGTATGTATTGCGGTTGTTTCATCCTCCATGCGCGCGCACGCCAATACAAATTGTATGGGGATGAGCGCGAAATTTATTGACATCACGTGACATTTTTGTTTTAATTGTCGCCGTCAGGACATAGCCTTTTGACGTCGCAAAAATATTACTCATTGCCACTGCTTCTTTCCCTAACAGCTTCCTTTTTACACTGTAACCGTCATTAGTTTAATTTGTTTTAGTTCGTGTTTTGTGAGTTTGGCGGTTGGCTTCAAAGTTCTCAGGGGTGTTTATTATTTTCCTCTGCTTTATTTAATTTTGTTTTTAATTTTCTTTTGGATAGTCCACAGTACACTTTGGGGTAAATTGGGATTTTTTCACTTTGACTCTTGTCCATCCCAAGACAGAAAAGTGTATTGTTTGGTAGTGGTTTAAGGTTTTACTCCCTGAAGAAATGGCCTTTCCCACTCTTTTTTTGGTTTCTTTCCATATTTTTTAGTATTTTTTTTTGTATGATGTTATTTTGTTTTTTACTGGTTATGGCAGCTTTAGCGCCTGTTGGCAAGATTCTTTATTTTTGTAATCTGTGTTTAGCTGTTTCTATATTTTTCCATTGTTTTATGTGGGAAAAATATTCCGACATATAAACACATTCGCAAAATATACTAAAAATAGAAAAACAGTTCATAATTTAAACTCCATTTAAGAAAAGCAACTAATTGTTTAAGTACCTGTACTAGTGAGATGACTGATATGGTAACTACAATAACAATTCGCACATCCACTTTAGGTGCCATTTGTCGTCGATAGTATCGATAATAATGCCCATACACTTTATCTAAAAATATAGAAACATCAATACAAAATAAAATTTTAAACAAAATTCGAATATAAAAACTTAATTTTAAACCAAATAACACACAAAGGAAAAATAAAGATAGACAGTACATACATTTTAGTTCTTACTCGAATAATGCACAAGTTGCAAGAAACGCGAGATTCAGAATATATGTTATCTTGGTAGATAATCCTGGTAGATTTTTCTGCCGAATATAAGCTAAAATATTCACAAACCTGCTTAATTTCAGCAAAGAGTACACTTGAAATTTGCCGAAAATCTACGTCACTGAAACCATTCCCGTCAAATGATAAATTATATAGTCAGAAAATATTTTCAACTTAGGGCAAGAAACATGAAAGTATTCACGAAGGAAACAACCTAATTATTGGCGCAAGCAGTTTATTTGGTGAAAATTGTTTCAGCGAGATCTGAGGCTTGCCATCTTCAGCACAAACAGTCGACGCGATGCACAGTGGGGCAAAAACATGTAGCCAAATGTTTAAAAAAATATACGTTTGATATTTGGTGCACCTGCAGACGATATTTCAACAGATTGGAAACCGCGAATATATTTTTTGCTTTATTATTATTTTAACCGTACAACGCGGGCTCTAAGTAGAAAACAAAGGAGGATTATTTCAAATGCGATTTTGACTGTCCCGTAGAATTTTGCTTTTTTAAATTTAAAATATAGATTAAAAATGCAAAACTCAACTGAAAGTGTGTTATTTTGAGTTATTATGAGTATTTAATTTGAAATTAAATTCGTTATTTCCATGGGATAAAACAATAGTTTAACTATAAACACTTGGGTTAAATACTCCCCGCCCCCCTCTCTAAAATTTGTTCGATCACAAAGTTTAGAACCTATATCAATGGTTTCAAGTGAAATCTCGTGCGCTTTTTAAAGTAAAGTAAATTTATTGTGAGCTCGCTCTCAAACAATTCAGTGTGACGCACATTACACTCGACCCACAATGGGCGTCCAATAGACACAAATCGAAAGGGACTTTTTATTTGAGAAGTTTAGTTCATTAATTATTATTCTAGAATCTAGGAAAGTCATAGCTTTGCAAAACGGTATTTTTAATTCCAAAATAAATATAATAAAAGCGTTAAAATCACCTAAAGTTTTATGGAGTGACAAGAAAAATAGTGTTACGAAATTAATATACTTTGGGCAATCTTTTAATATGTTTATTGGTTGAAAAAGATACATTTAAATAAAGACTTTTCAGTGGATATAACAAACTTAATATTTATGTAATTTGTATACTTGTGAAAATGATGTTTCAAAACACATCACCATTTTCCATCTGTAAAGTGACTGACAAAAAATCCCACACATACATACCCCACATAGCCACCTTGTACAGAATGTCTTTAAACTATTTTGATTTGAAATATAGATATTATTTAGCTGATAATAGCAGCGACTCTATTTTTGTGGAATTTTTAATTAACGCCACTCAGTGAATCGCATAACTAGATTTCAACATCTTTTACAATGCAGCCTGCAAAATCGTAATATTTAACTCTTACTTTCAAATATGCATCTTGTTAATGATTATTTTAAACACTTCTTTGTATCTAGACGAGCTACAAAAAAAGCGTAATGTCAGAATGAAATATAAACGTTAATTTGTCATAATTTTCAACCAAATAATAAAATTTTAAGAGCGAATAACTAAAAAAATAACATGCTTACTCCGATTCATTTCAACTTTAAAATAAAACAATCACTGCAAATAGTTTGTTTAGAAAAAGGACAAATGGTTTTTAAAGATACACCACCTAAAACAATAATGAGTAGTTTAATTTCGAATGGAGTTGAGCATAAGAAAGAAAGCGCTCTCATCATGTTGTTTATTGTTTGGATAGTTGCTTCACTCGGCTGCTATTGCAAATCATTTAAATTGCGCACTTTTATTGAGTTTTTGGTCATAAATTAAAAAATAATTTTAACATTAATTTTATTTTTACAAAATATATTTCACATAATGTCTGAAGCGTACCCTAAAAATAGTAATAGTAAATTATAATAATAAAAAGTAAAAATAGTAAGCCAACGCCAGTAACAAAGAATTAAAATACGCAAAAGCTTTGCACGTAAGTGCTCAAGGACAAAAACTAACGAAGACATATTAAATTATTTGCTAATTTCATCTGACCCTTTTATTTGGAACTTAAGAGATAAGGAACCTAAAAGACATTTCGAAAGCTACTTTGGAAAAGTAAGAAGATCAAGTAATAATAGCAGATAGTATCTTTATTATTAGAATTACAAATTACGAACAAAAAAATGCTTAAAAAATAGGCTGAAAAATTGCAAACAGTTTAATTAAATTCATTTTGAATATATAAGACTGTAGTTTTTTCGCTATTTTATCTGCACTCAGCATTTACAACTCGTAAGAAAGTGATCGATAAATATTTTTTTGAGGCAACCTGTCTGACTTCGACTGATTCGAATTCTTCGACTTCGCAACAATGTTTTCCGGCAACCTTTCTGACGATTATTTATTATTGCAGTATAGAGAGCGTGACGTCAAAAGTCGCCAGTATACAGACTTTTGGCGCGAATTTGGAAAGTAAGTTATTTACCATTCTTTCAAAAAATAGTTACGATTTCCAAAATGAAAAAAAATCACCTGGATTGTCTAACATATAGTCATAATCTTTTCTGCTTTCGTCATCTTTAAGCACCTACAAAGATATAAAACCCATATAAGTGGTGTACAAGGTTTCGAGCCAGATATTAGATTCAACAGAGAAAACTGCAAATTATCCTTATAGGCCTAGGGCCCCCAGACCAAGTGATTTTGGAAAGGATGAAATGTATCGGATTAGGTTTGGTTTTCATTTAGTTTTAGTGTATGCAAACCCGTTACAGTGGACCGACGGCCAATTTACAGGTATCGGGTGCAAAAAGTAGGTAAATTATAAGTTAACCAAAGTCATTTTGGAAAGGCTGATTTTTACATATGTTTTAGAAAATAATGTTAAAAGTTAGAAATAAATTTCCCAGACACTTTCCGTGGCCGATATCTCTTCCAGACGCTTTGACTTCCAGACACCGTTCTCGGACAACAGTTAAGCAAAAAAGAACTATGTGTCTATTGGAGATGTGGTTGGTTGATTGACATATATATTCCGGTTTGTATGATTTCACAGAACGAACCGAAAGTCGCCCAAACAAGTGGGATACGTCATTTTAAAGCAGAAAATCAGGCTAGGTTACATTCCAAATTTCATTAAAAAATTTTAAATTAAAAGTATATTTAAAATTTAAGTTCCTAAAAATTTTATCTACATGGAAATAACATGCAAATTCCATTTTCATTCAATATTTTCACTGTTGGTCGATTCCACGAAAATGCGCCATGGACATCATTTTTTAAATTTCAACTTTTTTATTTTAAACAATCTAATCGGCAAAAATTCTTAACACTTTATTTTCTCTTTTTTATACCTCAAAATAAACAATTCGTAAAAAAATTCGAACATTAAATTTAAAATTTGAGTTAAATATAGAACATCAAAATTTTGTCATGTCTGTCACATTTGTTATATCAGTCACGCTAATAAATATTTATAATATTTTACTATTTATAAATTTTTTTCTTTTTGGTTTGCACATCAGAATCTTATAATGATTCCAAAAAAATTCTAGACTTGAAATACATACCAGTTAAGAGCAAATGGTAATAATATAAGGTCACTCAAAATCTGTCTCAATTTTGTCATGTCAGTCACGGCATGTTTTCACCCAATTAATTTTAAGTATTTTCTCTTGAATGAAAATTTTAGCCTTTTTTTTATAATAAAGACCTTTATTTGCATCACACCATGGCGATTTTTTAACAGTCAATTCACATTTAGTACTTTTTAAGAGCCAAGAAAGTTGTCTTATGTCATGTTTGTCACGTATGGAATTAGCCTGTTGCCATTTCGTCAAAGGTACGAGAAAGTTTAGAAACATTATTTAAAACAAAATAAATTTTTTGAAAGAATATTTAATGGGGTTGTTTCACGGTGAATCAGGCAACAGCTTCGCCTTCATGTTTTCCTACTTTAGAAACTTTAGAATTTCTAATGCGATGTCCTGACTGAGACAGCAACAACAACATCTGCGCTCGCATGCAGATACTATTTGTACAATCATGTGCGTGCTTCGATCAATAGATGGCGACACTGAAATGCCATCCACGGAAACAAACTTTTGCATGAGGTCACACTACAATTCCACCTGCCTAATTTCTTCACTACTGCTGTAAGTTCACTACTGACTGTATTGTTCCAGCATTATCATTTTCAAAATTAAAAATATGGCATATAGAGAGAATAATGGAACAAGAAAATAATCTTTTACAAACTGGAAAAGATGTTTTTTAAGGTCAAAATGTGAAACAAATACTGCTATCACGCGACTTTTCTATTCACCTCAAGAAGAACACAATACATGTAAAGATAAGAAAAATATATCTAAATAATTTAATGGCTTTATTAAAAAGTCGGCTTTGGATGGAGACACATAAATGAATTTTTCACTAACTTGACATTGAACCATAAAAATTGAAGAGTACAGGGGAAGAACCCCTTGATTTATTAGGAATCATCCTGTAATTGTTTCTGCTTGGCGGACATTGCCGACCGAAAACCGGTTTCTCTCCCTTTTTCGATTGGTCCAAGCGTCGGAATCGTGCATCATGTGAATCTCGGTAGGTAAAAACTGGTTTCCTTACACCAGTTCAGGCGATTACTCGCTATCATCGCCAAAGTGTCTAGCTGAGGAAAGTTTTCTACAAAATTAAGCGTTCCCCCCCCCCCCCCACATATTCTTCAATTACATACTATTTTCAAGTACTCACTGAATGCTTGGAAGTATGTAATGAATACTAGATGTTGATGTTGTACATTACCATTGCTACAATTTTATTTTGATATTGCATGGTTTTGTTCTCATAACAAGTTAGAAAAGTTTGGGGCTCAATAATTTTAACAACAAAATTTTTAAATATGTTAGAGCATTGGTTCCCAACAGGTGGTCCGCGGACCCCTGGGGGTCCGCGAGCTATGCTAGAGGGGTCCGCAAGATGCTATTAGAATAAAGAAAAATATGTGAAATATATTTCGTATGATAACAGAATTTTTCTTCGCCACTTCCTGCATAAGCAGAGTCTAGCCCAAAACTATCACTACAAATTTTCACACTAACTTCTATTGGCTTTACTCAATTGCGTACTTAGCTCATGTGTTTGAAAACTTTAATGTGTCAAACTTGAGTTTACAAGGCGTCAGGGATAGAAAACAAGTCACTAACTAACTTTTCTATTAAAAAACAATTCTTGGAATCATCAGAGGAGAATTTTCCTGACCAGATCAAGATCAATGTAGCCGAGCCACTACTTTTAGAAAGTATTTCCCTGAACCTTACCCTGACGACAGATGCATTCGAAATTCGTTTAGATGTGAATAAATACACAAATTCCAAGGCCTCACTGAAGAAGAGCAAGATCAACTTGTGGATCTGTCCAGCTGTGGAACGATGAAAAATATTTTCATCGTTCGACGACATGGGGTTGGAATTCAGAGTGAAAGTTTCAAGCTTGGAACCTAATACTTCAGAAATAATGGGCTCAAAAGACAGATTTAACTAGTCCCATTAAGAACAGAAAATTAAAAGTAACCATATGCTGAGGGTTCTCTGCTGCAACTGTAAAAAGCGTTTAAAATACGGGCATACGGATAATAAACGGAATATAAAGACTCTTCATTTGGCTCCCACTTTTTAATTTTAGGATTAGGAATTAATGGGGGCCTTGTCACAACAACGTCTTGATGAGGGGTCCGCGAGAAAATTTTGTTGGGAACCCCTGTGTTAGAGTAAAAAAAAATAGCGTCAATGATTGATGTTTCTTAAATAAAATAATCCTCTTTAACTTAGGTTGATTTGCAGTTTCCGTATAAAATGTTAAAAATCTGTTTTGCACCCCACTGTAGTAATAAATAACCCAAAGTTAGTTTGAAATACTTAATTTAAAAATTTACCTCATAAGCAGTTGCAATCAAAGTGAAGATTTCAGATGCTTTCTTTTTTTCCTCCTAAACACAAATAGCAGTATCTTAAAAATCTCATTTGAAATACATATTTCATATGACACAAGAAAATTACTTACAAGAGTCCTATGTTTATCTGGGTGATGTTTCTTTGCAAGCAGTCTGTAAGCCTTTGCGATTTCATTCTGAAACAAAATTTCAAATATCTGCAAAACACATTTAATTTTAAATTCTAAAAATACAAAAATTGACGATCATCAACGATTTTATTCGTAAGGTGTTAATGGTATTTCCAAGTGAATGGGTTATGCCATTTGGGAATAAAAACTTCATATATTTCCATGAATCGTCAAATGAGCATTCACCTCTTGCTCGTGAGAACTTTTTTACTAGTGATGCAACGGATACCATTTTGGCCGGATACCGGATATCCGGCCTAACTTTAGGCCGAATATCTGGCCTTTTTAGGCTTCAAAAGTATAAAATGTCAAATTGCGCAAACACTTTTTCAATTGTAGTAGTTTTACTTTGGATAACGTCAGGGCCGGATTTACCAATAGACCCTGTAGGCCCGGGCCTAGGGGCGCACCATGGTGAGGGGCGCAAAATTAGTCTGCATTTTTTTAAACAGTCCTTTGTTTTTATCAAGTGACTTACCGTATTTTTTTTTTGTTGTTGTTACCCGCTCTTTTTTTTAATCTAGTTACACTTTGAAAAGTTCTTTTTAACGTTCAAAAACAGTACTGATTATGATTTTTTAAAATACAATTTCGAAAAATTTCTGTTTTTTAAACCAATTTCTTATAAATTTATGATTTATTAGGAGAAAATTTAGGACTTGTTTATTAATATTAGTTTAACTTGAGTAAAGTGTATATCTGTAAGTTTATAATGAGTATTAAATGGTTTAAACTCTGAAAACATGCAGATAACGTGCTCGTTAAATCTGGTCCGAGAGTCCTGTGGTCGGTCATAGCGCAGTATACCATGGGTACAGGTCGGCCCCTCCCCTCCAGCGACGTCCCTAAATTGAGGAGGTGGCGCCATCTTGCAGTAGAAGTCAGACATCCACCCTCTCATGAGTACTCAAAAAGCCTTGTGCCAAGGGGGATGCTACTGCAACCTTCATTTCTTCCAGGCTACGACCTGGAGGCACACGACAACAACAGCAATGATTTGAACTAATTTTAATAACTCGTTGTCCTATTTATTTATAGCTTATATACCAGAATTTAGGAACAGTTAATTCTCTCAATATTTTATAAGTTTTACTTCATGATTAATTAGAGTAAAATACAAATAATCTTCTCAAAGACCTTTCTGGGGTCAAATTTCTCCCTCCTTTACGATGGTGTGAAGAGGGGGTGACAAAAAAACACGGGCCTAGGGGTGCATAAAATCTAAATCCGGCCCTGGATAACGTAGTATAACAAACCAATAAACATCGTAGTATAACTAACCAGTCACTAACTTCCCAATCTTAGCAAAACTAGTGAACAAGTAACTTTCTTCACCAGCTAGCAGCATATACAGGGAGCGACTGTTTTCAGAAGCAGGACTCATTTACAAAAAAAAGCGAACCGTATTCTACCAAAGAACGCAGAATTATTACTTTTTTCTACACCATAATTTACGTATCTTGAAACAAATCTAATATGCTTTGTTTGTTATTAACATAATGTATTGTGTTCTTGTTCATCTACTAGGTTTAGCAGAGCTAAACCAGGTCCATGATGTTAGTCACTCGCAAAAAGTCCAGGATCATGACTGGATTAACATAATTTATTAACATGTATATTATGTGAAATATCAATCAAATAAAATGTATTAAAATTTAAAAATAACCTCTTGACTAAGGAAAAATAGTCAGTTTAACAATTAAAACAATAAAAAATTTCATAGAGAAAATGTCAGATTTAACAGGCCGGATAGTACTGCCGGATAATTGTGTTATCCGGCTACTGCAAACTATCCGGCCTAATGGCCGAATGCAGTATGTTGGCCGGATATCCGTTGCATCCCTATTTTATACATTAAAAAACACCGATCATTTTGAAGGTTTGTTGCTTTGTAGGTTACGAATAGTTTTAATTTGCACACCAAAACAAGTAGGTTTGTAACAGAATCTGTCACTTAGCCTGATTCCGCACAACATTTGTATTCAACAGGAAAAAAGTCACCGAAGGCAGCATTAATTCTACAGATGACGTCATTTAGCCGTAACAGTTCCAATGGGGAACATTAATGTGATGTCGTACGGTCTGTTATGCTACTGCTCTCGAACTACGTGCTAATGTTATCCTAGACAGCTATCGAAACACGTGCTAATTTTGTCCTACTGCTCTAACCTGTCTAACTGCTTGTTTTGCACAGCGATTTGGAATTGAAGCTCAGGTGGATATGGCATGAATGTCCCACAATGTAATCGTAGAATTACAATAAGCCCGTAAACATATTAAAACACATTTTGAAATCCTACAATTGAAACATAGTTGTTTGATTTGCTATAACAATAATTTTTTACATAAAACTAGAAATTTGTATGTCGCAAAATTTTTGACACAAATAGGAGGTTATGCTAATTTAAAGTAGATATTTAAATTTGCATTTTTATTGATGAATTGTATTTTTTTTAATATAAATTTAAAAAAGCATGATATCCGGTGAACTAAAAAGATTTATTAACAATATTAGTTCCATTTTACAAACAGACAATATAGTCATTTAAATCTTTTATGATGAAATATTACAGAATATTTGCTCCAAATTTAGAATTTAACATTTATGAATACGAACAAATCTAGCCTACCAATCCATCACCTTAAAGTTTTTGCCACGGACTCTATTATTTTTTTTTTAATTTAAGTGCTAACTAAACGAATAAGAAAGAGGAAATAAATCATATTTATTGAAGTATAATAAAATAATCAAACAAATTTAATAAGATTTAATGTTAAAGAAAAGTTAAAGGGACAAAAAAAGAGTTGTCTAACCTTTTGGGACAGTAAAATTAAAATTTTAATTTTTATCACAAAGTCTGTGAATGAGGGTCATTATTTTTGTATAGTATTCTTATTGTATTGATGTTTTTTATAATTAAATATTATTTCTAAGTTCTTACTTACTTTTTTTTCAATTGCAAAATTTAAAAAAAAAACGGTCTATAAACTTTTGGGACGCACTGTAGTTGCTTATTATAAAGAGATGGATTAACTTCAAGGAGATATTGTTAAATAAAAAAACAGAAAACATACCTTTGAAGCAGTTCTTTCGACACCCAAAACTGAAAAAGAAAACATTTTTACCCAAATAATTAAATTGGCATAGTAAATATTACATTCTACTGGTTTATTATACAAGGATTGGACAACATAGTGAAAACTCTTTGCTAATCTTAAATTTCTTAAAAGCTGCTGAAGATTGACATGTTTTCAATCTTTTTCAGCACATGCTTTAATGCACCTGTAAAAAATGTGCTAGTAGAAGTGTGCTTAGAACAAGACCTCAAATAAGACCACAAGAAGATTTTCAAGTTTCATAAAAATGAAGGAATTATGGCACAGCTGCTATCGATTAGTCCAAGTACTGCTTTCATTTTTATAAGAAACCCTGAAAGTAACGGAAGATTTACACAATGTGATCAAAGAAAAATCTTTGTGAACTGAAAAAAAAACGGGTGTAGGAGGTGTTTAGAGGTTATTTTTTTTAAAAATGTTATTTATTTTTTTTAATCGAAGTTTTTCTATTAAAAAAAAGTAAATAACGTTTTTAAGAAAGTAATCTCTAAAAGCACAATTTTAATGGAGTTTTATGAATTAAAAAAAAACGCATCAAAATATTCCTATAATTTCATTTCTTTTTTTTTTTTTTTGGAATAAAAGTTACAATTTTATCCCCATAGACTTAACATTAGCACGCCCGATCGAAGGAGGACCGGGTATGGGGGTGATGAGCAGTCCCTAAGTGCTTTCATTAATTTGTCCAGTCCCTGAAATTTAAGTTAATGATCCCTTACCTGAATAACATTCCTGTTGTCCACAATATAAACCATCAATAAGAGAATAAACACCATCAATTAGGTTCAATAATAAAGTTATTTTAAGAAAAGAGAACAAATTCATTATTGGAGATGGTACGACGAATCGTATTCTATTATACTGTAGATTCAATATTGAAGAATATTGTCCTTTAAAACAGCAGGAATCAGCAGTTTTATATTCGTAACCAAAAAATTCACTTACTCGAAACTAAACACCATACTTCGAACAAAAATTCTCAAAACAGAATACAGAAAGAGAAAACTCATAATATTATGAGGTGAATGCTCTTTCACATCTTCGAAAAGAAATGACATCAGAGAGACATAAGCGAATGGCAAAAATTGTGGCGCCATCTATCTCATCAATACTTAAGCAGAGACCGATTTGAAAATGTTCGATTTAAAATGAAATATATATATATATCCCTTTATTTACACCTACTCTCCAGAAAAGGTTAATTTAAGAAAAATTTAACTTTGCAAATATTTTTAAGTAAAATATTTCTAAACTAAGTATTATAAAAAATACTGGAATTTGTTTTCAATCATTAATTATTGCATTACATATTTCGAAAATATATATATCAAAATATAATGTAATGAAGGATTTAACTTAAAAGTACATTAAAAGTAATTTGAAGCATTTTACAAATTTGTCTTTGAAATCGATATTTTGTTTAATTCTTCCATTTATTTCGAATATTATGAAAAAAAAAATAGTTTGCATTTAAAAATAATAATTTATTTTTTTTTTATTTCTTTTTTAAAAATAAGAAAATGGAAATTGTACTAAAAAATGAAGTTATAATAGATTCATTAAATTTGAGTAGCATTGTGCCCGCATAGTGTAATACATTTAATTTCCAACAGCTAAATAAATTATTAAATGATTAAAAAGCCAGATAATTTTCAAGCAAAAAAAGGTACACAAAACTTTAATTTGAAACAAATTTTATATTTTTTTTAAACAAATATTTTTTCATGATCGTTATGAAAAAAATATTAACTAATTATGAAAAATACATATATTTCAGTAGATTCGTTAGTACACTAGTAATTTAAAATAATTCTATGCACAATATGAAGATACAAAGAAAATTTCTTTAAAAAAAAGAAGGAATTACATTAAATTGATGGCCTTGTAACAAAGAAAATGAAACTTAATAATCTAAAAAATTTCAATGAGGCTAAAATTTAAGTTTATAATATGCATATATATCAAGCTTGAAGTTGGTGAAAAAAATATAAATGTTACTATTTATGTATATTCATGATTAATTATATAAAATGCAGTATGTATCATGTAATTACACTTAATTTCTTTTTTAAATGTATTATTAGTTAAACTTACTATATGTTCAGGCAGAGAGTTAAAAATTTGGGTGCTAAATACATCAAGCTTTTGTGGAAGATTTCTTCATTTGCTTTAGGTACTATATTGTAAATAGTTGTATTTCTTAAATGGTAGTTTAAAGGGTCTTTAAGGGTGCAGAACAGTGTTGGGCATGCAATTGATCAATTGTCAATTGTAGGAGTAATTGCAATTGAATTAATTGCAATTAAATTAATTGCAATTGAATTTTCAATTGCACCTTGCAATTGATTTTTTAATTGCAATTAAATTAATTGCAATTGAATTTTCAATTGCACTTTGCAATTGATTTTTTTAATTGCGATTAAATTAATTGCAATTAAATTAATTGCAATTAAATTAATTGCAATTAAATTAATTGCAATTAAATTAATTGCAATTAACTTTTTAAGTTAAAAATAACAATTAACTTTACATTAAAACGGAACGAGTTGGTTCGTTGGTTTGGTCAGTTGCGTTGTTAAGTTGGTTGGTTAGGTTGTTGGTTTTGATGTTTGCTTGGTTTGATAAGTTGGTTTGGTTGGTTATTTTAGTTGGTTGGTAGGGTTGGTTGGTTGGTCGATTGGTTTGGTTAGTTAGTTGGTTGGTTGAATTGTTTTGGTTTATCAATTGGTTGGTTGGATTGTTTGGTTTTGTTGGTTGGTTGATTCCCAAGTACTCGTGTCACGTCAAATATGACGTGAAAATAAGGTCATATTTTTATAAATGACGTCAACAAGTAAAAAATCACGAAAAAACTGACGTCGACTTTTCGTCAGCTCAGCTAACGTCTTTTAATGACGCCATCTTCGAAGTCATTTTCTTGTCAGCCAAATGACGTGATGCAAAAGACGCCAAGTAGTTAGTCGCAAAACGACCAAACTGACTAAAGTGACGCCAATTTCACGTCGAGTTGTCGCGAACGAAATACGAACTACCGGTGACGTCACTTCCGTCTCTGTAGCGCGGGAGCATTCAACAAGACGCCGCCACCGCCATTTTGAGAATATTCAATGTAGGTAGCAGCTTTCTTTTGTGTTTCTGAATACGATGCGTTTGGCGTCTCCGAAGTAAGTTTTCCTTTTCTTTTAAAAATGTGTTATCATATATAATACTTTTATGTTTCTTATTATTTTTCATATTTTAAGCAGTAAATTCTTATTTTTTATGTGTTTCTGATTATGTTGTTAGTTTAGTCTATGCTTGACAAGACCTAACTGAATGCGTATTAGGCATGTAGCTATATTCAAATATGTATCGTATTGCATTTAAATTACTTGCGTTTTACTGTGTTTGCGGCAATGTAATCTTTTTAGGAAGAATTGTTGTAATAGCGATATACAGTTTAAAAAAAATGTTTTCTTTTTTTTGTTGTGTTAATATGAGATGTATGTTTATTCGTTCGGTGTAAGCACTAAACATTAACACTTTATGCTATTAGCTTGTAATCGCGATAAAAAGTCACTCAAATATTGCATATATGTAAAAATCTTAAATGTTACTGCTTTCTACTTCCCTATTCTTTAGGCCAGGGTTTCCCAACCTTTTTGCACCTGCTTACTTACCACTTGACTTTTTGAGAAATTTTGGCGTAATACCAGACCTAAATATTTTAATAAACGTAAATATTTACTCTTCTAAAACTGTTCAAAGGTTTTTTTGAGTAAAATTCCTGAAACAACTTCGTATTTAATGGTTAGATATGTTTGTTTAGTTATAACATGCTTATAATAAAGGTGACATAAAAAGATTAAAATGGTATTCATTTACAGTTTTGTTTATTACTCATAGGGATATAAACATGCAATGCAAATACAAAATTGTACAAACTCGGCAAAATCCGATCTGCCAGAAGTTAATGAACTCTTTCAGTCCCAGTGATGCCATTTGGAATCATCCCTTATAATATATATATTTTTTTGCAAATGTTTATGTCCGTTATGACATCCAAACACGTATCATTCGATTCTTCACGCTTTGTTCTATTAGACAATATTTTACATTTAATCTCAATAGAAGTCAGAACTGCACTTTTTTTTATTTAGAAAATAGCTAACAATCGTTTCATCTGATTTTTATGAAGTTCACTTCAGTTCCACATATTTAAAACACAATTTAAACTATTTCGGTTAAAATAATTACTAATTTTTTTAATAATATGGTCAGATACCTTAAAATATATAACTCAGTGTTTTTAGGTAATATATAATTTTTATTTTGTTGTTTTCCACAGTTAAAAATATTTGACATTATTTCACAAACCATATAAAAAACTAAAGTGATTTTTTTTCTTTTGGAACTCTTATATTTGACCTAAAATAAGCTTATTTTGTGAATATCGGATGTTTCTGTAGTGTAGTAATTTTTTGGGACTGAAAGGGTTAAAGATGTCCTCTCTAATATAATGTTTAAAATAATGAGTAGCATATTTGCGTGATCACTGCATATGCGTACAGAAGCTATTTATAGCATCATGTTGCGCACACCAGTGGTATGCGTACTACCAGTTGGGAAAACCTGCTTTAGGCGATCTGCTCATGTAGAAACTCATATTTTTTTAGAACCAAATACTTATTTATTTCCTGCCACCGATTCAAAGCATATTTTAACATGATAAGCTGTGGTACCAGTGAACAGGTACTAGTAGTACCACTTGACTTGCTGTCACTCTGTTAAAAAAAAGGCTGATATTTACTAAATATGTCATGGTACAACTTTCTAATGTCGCTTGGCAGCCAAGCGGCAGCTTGACCATGCTTCAAGATGAAAATTTTTGCCCATAGTAACTATAATAGGGCGACACAACAACTAAAATGTCATAATGAAATTTTGTTGCTGCATTTATCAGAATTACTCTTTCCACTAGCATTTTTCATTGTGTTAAAAATTGATTTTTTTATTTAGTTGGATATGCTGAGGCTAAAAGGACCTTCATGATGACATGACTTCTTTCGATCAAAATGTATTATGTAAGTTGCATTTTTATTCTATTTTACATATATCAATTATCAATAACTAGTTTTTTTACATCACAGACTCGAGTAAATATAAGTATAATTTTCTTTACAGATTTGCAGTGAGATTTTGTGTTATTATTCAAAAATTTTATTTTTTAACTATAGTCCTTTTTGTGTAATTAAGAATATTAATTAAAGCTATAAGTATAGATTGAACCTTGACATACATCTTGGAAGTACTTGTAATACTTACAGCAGATGCTTTTTTAAAATTAATTTATTAATGAAAAATTTCGTTGCTTTCCAAATGCTGGTGAATACTAATTTTGAAATGCAACTACTTCTTTAAAATGAATTACAAAGTTTTAAAATTCCAATTGCAGTGTTTTGTGTATGCTCATGTTTGTTTAATTTTAGTTATATTTAAAGAACAGTTAGATGGTTAAATTGCAATTTTTATGACTTAAAATTTCTGAAAGTAACCATAACAATTACTTTTTAAAAATAACTTTCATTCCACTAGCATTAAAGCTGCTGTAAGCCAAAATTATTTTACCCTAAGTTTATTGCAAAACCAAAGTATTCATTTTGTTAAAGTAAAATCTAATTTACCCTCCTCCATAATTTATTTGAAATCTTAACTATTTATTAGACTTACTTTAAAAGCAGCCCTGGTAAAAAAAAAAAAATGTAAAGCTAGCTAATTTCAGACTTTTAATCTCCAATGTATGTCTTTTTCCATCTCCAGAACTTATTATTTACTCATTTACTGTTTATAATGGTTCCTAAAAATAAGTTATAATGGTTCCTAAAAATAAGTTATAATGTGAAAGCAATCACGACTCTTATTAGTTATTCGGAAAAATCTTGGGTGTAAATTTGGTTTTGTAATAGATCAGTTAGTTATAAAAGTTCACTTCTAACTTTATTTAGTATGATACATGCATCCTTATTAAATCAAACCAAATTCCAGCAGTGATAACTGACATGGGTCCCCGATGGAAAAAGAAAGAGAGCGGCCCAAATTAACACGGAGGAAAACGTTTGATGACAAGAAGAGGCGAGCTGGTCGGAAGCAAGAGCTGCTTCACAGGAGGTGGTATTGAGCTGTATTCCTTATCTGCCAGGGGAAGTGAAGATTACTAAGTAAGTACACTTCTTAAATAGTGATGTCTGTAAATTTCAATTTTCATTCGCGTCACGTTTGATTTTTTTTTAAATCGCATTTTTAAAACATATGGGGAGGGGGATAAAGGGATCCAGGCATCCATTTAAGTACAGCAAACTTTATTTAATGTTTTTTTTTAGTTTGTTTAAAAAAAGATACTTTAGGGAACTATCTTAAAAGTCCATTTAACATCCAGGGCATAGTGAAAATTTTCAGGTTTCTACTAGAATTTCAAGCTGAAAATTTGTGAATAAAGTATTTTTTTTAAGTGGGTCAGGTCTTAAAAAAAAGTACTCTCCTAATTTCTTTGTTTAGATCTGCCCCTTGTGCACTTCTTAACATCAGCTGCATTTTTATTTTATTTTTGCTTCATTATTTGCAAAATTTATTGACAGCTTTTTTTTTTAAATGGAAAATCTGTTTTCTATGACACAATTTTGCTGAAAAACTATTCAGCAAGGTTCCATTTAGAAGAAAGGTTCCTGTCGGGTTTTTTCTAAAAAGAAATATGAGAAAACCCATTTTCAATATGTCTAATCGGTAAAAATGTGTTGATTAGTGACTAATATTTTTTTTATATAAAACCTAGTCACTTTTTTAATAAAAGAAAAGAGTTACAAGATGTGAACAATGAAATCAAATTTGCATTAAGTGTTTACTCATTTAAGTTATTATAAATTTAATATAAACATTCTTAGTTTTTAAATCACTGACATTACAAATTTGTAGAATTTAGCTAGCCTTTGAAAACATTAAATCTTTTACCTATCAATGCAAAATTAATGCAGGGTTGTCAAATAGGAAAAGTGGTAAACCTAGAATGCAAAAAATATTGTAATTTTTTGGACTGCCCAGAAATTTAATTCCATTTTTGGGGAAAAACCTGTTATTTTCGTGACATAGAGTACTACATATACTCATTAAGTTCTCAACTCTTTTGCAAGAATATCTTATATTTCGTAAAATTATTTTTGTAAGTAAGTAAATATTTGATTTAAAATTCGTGTAACATAACTAATTTGTCAAATAAATTGTGTGAATTGCTATAATATCTCATTGTAAAATGAGTTTTTCATTCACTTTCCTTTTCAGATTTTTTATTACATGGTTTAAGGCCATTCAAAATTTAAAAAAAAATGAAATTCTTTTAATAAATGTAATGTGTTAAATAATAATTTTTCCCTAATGCTTGATACTTTTTGACGTTGTTAAAAAAGAAGTAAAAATGTGCTTCATTTTTGCTGGTCAATTTATTTTTTAAATATTTAAAGGTATATTCCCAAATGAATTTAAAAGACTAATATTCTTTTTAATAAAAAGTTGTCCTATAAAAGAAACAACATCATGATATGTCAACAATGAAATCAAATTTGCATTAAATTTTTGCTTTTTTAAGTTAGTATAAATTTAATATCAACTTTAATATTTAGATCTATCACAATTTAAAACGCGGGTCCGGGTGGAATGCAGGAAAATTTTAGGTGGTACATGTGAGTGATGTGGCTACATGATACTATTACCAGCTTCTATATGTATGAGCAGTCGGCACGCAAGCATAGTATTAATTATTTTAAAGATAAATCTTTAATTAAATTGTGGATCAGATGCAAAACCGAGTCCCTAAGTTGATATTTTAATATCAGGCAAACAACAATTTTCGCACTAAAGACTATATAAGTATATTTTGTGTGATGATTACTTTTTTGCAGAGTTTGCAATAACTTTTTATTTGTATGGTTGTAGACCTATAGGTAATAAATAAAACTAAATTAATACCATTTAAATCTTTTTACTTATTAAGAGCATGTTATAAATAAACAAGTATCTAACCATTAAATATGAATTTTTCTCGGGAATTTAATTCAATAGGAGTAAATATTATATGTTTATTAAGACATTAAGATCAGGTGGTATGCCAAAATTTCTCAAAAAGTCAAGCGGTATGCATGTGCAAAAAGGTTGAACTCCAGACCTAAAACATAAAAATGGACCATAAATCAAATGGGGGGGGGGGGGGATATGGGGGTAAAATCAAGCATTTTCTAAATCATTACATTAAACTAATTTTCATGGAATTTTTTTTGAAAGTAATATACATTTGAACTGTTTATATTTCAAATATATAGGTATTTTTAATTTTTTCAAACTATATGCTTTAATATCTGGCAATTTAGGGAACTCAGTTTCATACTCTCATTTTCTCCCACCCTGGTGGAAAATGATCTCAAATTTAAAAATAATATATCAAAAATCCAAAGATCAAATTGAAACAAAATAATTCCTTATTTATTCCTCTTCACTTTTATTGTAGAAAAACTAACTTTTAAAGACAATAATAGTAGAAAAATAGAATATTTATTCAAAAGAGTATGGTCCTCTTGAGACTCCTGTAAAACTATACTGTACAGATTGCACTGAACTTTACAAAATAATCTTTATTGTATATTTCTGGAAATGATTAACAGTTTTACAGCATTGATTCAGTTAAGTACTTTACAACATAAGTTCTAGTTTGGATCATTTAGTAAATTAATTGCAAATATAAATATTACACATGGCATGTCTTCTGGGCATATTCTTAAATGTTCATTGTTAAACTTAATATGTTAAATTAAATTTAAAAAAATCTTATTAAATGAGTTTTTTAATAACACTGTACATTTTAATTACATTAAAATGGCTTTTAAAAAATATACTCCAATATAATCTAATTAAAGTTCCTTCACGACCAAAATTCCATTACATCTTGCATGCATTGCTAAACCTAACAATACCACCACTTTACCCCTCTACATTAAAAAATTTAAAATTCGAATTTTTCCTAGCTATTTTTGCAGAAATACTCTTTGAGAATGTGGCTATTGAATGTAACAATGCCTAAGAGCACAGCATTTTTTATAGAATAAATAGAACAAAGTTTTTACAAGTGAATTCTTAACAGCTGAAACAAAATTAACTTAAGAATTTGAATGAATTAATGGTGTCGCCAGATTTTAAAAACCAAATAAAAGTAGTTAGAGATCCTCTAAAAATAATATTTTAAAGAAAAAGTGTAAAAAAATTTAATCTATAGTGGAAAAATGTATATTTGTAACATACCCTCATTTTCCCCCTGCCACCATTTCCCCCCAGCCCCCCTACCTTACAAATTTTCCCGGTTCAATTCCTTGAATATTCATTGAATTTTATGTCAGTTAATAGTACTCTAATATTTTCTATTTATTTTGTGTTAACTACATTGCGATCCAAAAGTTTAGACAATGACGTTTTTTTAGCTGTAAAATTTAGAATTGGGAGAGTAGAATTTCAAAACATCCCTATATATATTAAGGAAGTATTTTGAAATGCTATAATTGAAATATAATAGCTTGATTTGCTATAACAAATTTTTTTTTCATAAAATAAAATTTTGTATGGTCCCAAAAGTCTAGACACTAATACGAGATTATGCTAATTTTAAGTACATAATGACCTAATTTTGCATTTTTATTGATGAATCATATATTTTTTATATGATAAATTAAAGAAATACGATATCCGGTGAATTAAACAAATTTAATAACGATATTAGTACAATTTTACACCAAAAAGACAATATAGTCACTTTAAATCATTATTCAAATCATATTTACTTCAAATTTACAATTTAACATATCTAAATACGAACCGAATGAATACCAGCCCATCACCTTAAAGTTTTGCCACGAATTCGTAGACTTATAGACAGTCATTGATCGATTTTCTTGATGAAAAGTGCAGTATTTCCCATATAAAATCACAAAATAGCAACAGATTATTCTTTTTGGCACTTTAGTACAATGCAGAGATAGTCACCTCTTCAAAAACACCAAAAAAATTCGGTTATTCCAAAGTAAATTCACTCTACATCATTACAAACCTTTGATGCTAGAGTTTTTGAGGGGGAAATCCGGTGTTTTCAAAAGCATATTTTTCAATATTCGGTTAAACCAAACGTGTTTAAACAGCACTAAAGAGACCGGTTAAATTGTAACCGGTTCAAAGAAACCGGTTTTTCTCAAGAAACTTCAAATTTTAGTATGAAGAAGGAACTTTCGTAATTGTGTGGAGTGAACTTGCGTTAAAATTTCCTACTTTTTTTTGTCGTTTTTGAAGAGGTGACTATCTCTGCATTGTACTAAAGTGCAAAATAGAATGATATGTCGCTATTTTGAGATTTTATATGGGAAAGATTGCACTTTTCATCAAGAAAATCGATCAATGCATGTCCATAAATCCACGAATTCGTTGCAAAACTTTAAGGTGATGGACTGGTATTCATTTGGTTCGTATTTAGATATGTTAAATTGCAAATTTGAAGCAAATGGGATTTGAATAAAGGTTTAATATATCTTAATTGTCTGTTTGGGTGTAAAATTGAACCAATATCGCTATAAAATCTGCTTAGTTCACCGGATATAGTTTTTTTTTTTAATTTATCACATAAAAATTATATAATTCAACAGTAAAAATGCAAAATTAGGCAATTTTGTACATTAAATTAGCATAATCTTGTATTTGTGTCTAAACTTTTGGGACCATACAAAATTTTATTTTTTGAAACTAAAAATTGTTATAGCAAATCAAGCAATTATGTTTCAATTATAGCATTTCAAAATACTTCCTTAATATATATAGGGATGTTTTGATATTCTAATTTCACAAATCTAAATTTTACAGCTAAAAAACGTCATTGTCTAAACTTTTCCATTTTTAAAATTTCAAAGTTATTGAATTTTTTTTATGAAAGTATAGAAAATATTGAAAAATACCCTGTAAATTTATAATCCTTTAAATGTTCGACTATACATATATTTTAGATGGATACGGTTATTATGTGGAAAAAATATATGCTGGGAATAAATATTTAAAGTTTTTATAATGTGTTTACATGTTATTTTTTCTTTTTCAGTTTTTGCTTGAAAATCTGGTTATGGAAGCAGTTATCTGTTCAAGTTATCAGTCAGCAGTTCAATTGTTTATTATTGAATTTTTTTTTTCAAATAAAAACGTTTTGTTTCTAAATGATTTTGTATTTATTTAAAATATCAAGATTTTAAAAATTGCCAAACTGCAGTTCTGAATGTTCAGGGTGACACTTAAATAATTATGTGAGTTTTATATTACTATAAAGGCTTTATAATAATACTATCTAAAATAACTGTTTTGAAGTCAAAATTGACTCTTATTTTAAAATTCTTAATTATGTACTAAATAGTTTTTGAAATTCAGTTTTCTGTTCTCATCTTATTTCTATGCAATCTCAATCATGGTGTAAAATACAACATTGTTTAAAATATTATGGAATATCCTGAAGTTATGAAAAATATCTTTTTTCAAAATAAGTAGTAAAAGATTTTTTTTTAATTCATGACTTATGAATACCATGTTAAGTCATTAATTTAGAAAATTCTTTTAAAGGACAATATATTTTGAAAATGATTGTATATTTCTGTAACTAAAAAAAAAGGTATAATATTTCAAACCAATTTTTGTTTTACACCATGACTGAAAATACAAAGAAATAAAAAAAAAGAATCGCGTCATATAGTCACGTGAAATTAATGTCATTTGATCACGTTAAAATAGCGTCACATGGTCCCGTAAAATTAACGTCATTTGACCACGTGAAAATCACGACGTTAGGTCACTTAAAATTAACGTCAATTGATCACGTGAAAGTCGTGTCGTACTTGTCACGTGAGATTCACGTCCAAATTTCGCGTGAAATTCACGTCCACCTTTCACGTGAAATTCACGTCCACCTTTCACGTGAAATTCACGTCCACTTGTCACATGAAATTCACGTCCACTTGTCACGTGAAATTCACGTCCACTTGTCACGTGAAATTCACGTCCACCTTTCACGTGAAATTCGCGTTATTTGATAACGAAAAGTTCACGTCATGTGGTCACAAAAGAGTCATTTATTCACGTCAGATTAACGTCATTATTTGACGTCGAATATCACGTCTTCAAAATGGACATTGTCACCAAAAAAATGACGTCAATTTAAGGGCATTTTATGACCAAAAAAATCACGTCATATTCGACGTCACACGGGTACTTGGGTTGGTTGGTTTGGTTGGTTGGTTGGTTGGTCGGTCTGTCGGACGGGATGTCGGTCTGTCGGCCGTAAAGACGGTCTTGGTCGGTCGGGTTGTCGATCTTAGTCGGTATTCAGGTTGTCGGTCGGGAAGTCGGATTGTCGGTCGGTCGATTTGTCGGACTTGGACGTTCGTAGGGTTGTCGGCTTGGTCGGTCGTCGGGTTTCGGTCAGCAGTCGGATTGTCGATCTGTCGGGCGGGATGTCGGTATGTCGGGTGAATGTCGGTCTGTCAGGCACTATGTCGGTCTGTCGGGATAAGTATGTCGGTATGTCGGGAGGAATGTCGGTCATGGTCGGTTGTCGGGTCGTCCGTCGGTCGGTCGGTCTTGGTAGGTCGGTCGGTTGGGATGTCTGTCCGTCGGTCGGGTTGTCGATCATAGTCGGTAGTCGAGATGTCAGTCGGTCAGGAAGTAGGATTGTTGGTCGGGCAGCCTTTCGGAAATTAACAATGCTGGTTGGTCGGGCAGCCTGAAAACTGCAATTAACAATTAATTAATTGTTAATTGCAGAGTTCCGCAATTGACAATTGATTAATTGTTAATTGCAGTTTTCCGCAATTACAATTGATCAATTGTTAATTGCAGTTTTCCGCAATTACAATTGATCAATTGTTAACTGCAGTTTTTCACAATTACAATTGATTAATTGTTAATTGCAGTTCATGCAATTAACAATTGATTAATTGTTAATCATTAATTGTTTTTGCAATTGAAATTTGCCCAACACTGGTGCAGAATGATCTGTTTTTATATAAATATAGAAGACTATTGTATACGATAATAGTTGTCTTATAGTTGAAATAGGATGATCAAAATTTTCTGGATCACTATTTAACATTCGTATCAATCTCGATTAAGTATTTATTAAAGGTCTGATATTATTCATGTAGTCACCACCCCATGAGGTTATGTCGTATTGTATTATTGATTGAATAAACGCAAAGTATAATTGTTTTTAAAATGTTTTACTGACTATTTTTTAAATAATAGAATGCATAAATACCAAAACGTAGCTTATTATTTACCTTTTTTACTTGTAATTTCCATTTAAATGTTTGATAGCCATATAGTCCAAGATATTTGATATTTTCTACTCCAAAGTACCCCAAAATCGGTGAAAAAATCAAAACAAAAATTATTTTCTTAAAATACTATTACAACCTTTATTAATGATGTCACAAAGTATCAAGACGATTGGAAAAATATTTTTGACATTAAAAGCCATTTTAATTTCATGGCTTCGTAAGGAAATGGGTTAACAATAAAAACTTTAAACGCGTTTTTCTCAGAACTTGATTTTTTGAACTTATCGATGTACCTTTTCTCAAAAACTATGTTATGTTTTCAGGTAAACTTTTTTATATGATGTAATACATAGGAAAAGATTAATCTGAGGTTATAAATTTTAATAAAACTAAGGTGAAAAAAAATATGGTGCAAAAAAGTGAAAATTTGCATGATTTTTTGGGTACTTTAAAACTTATTTTTAAAAAAATCTAACAGTTATTTAAAAAAAAAAACTTTTAACCTCAGATTAATGTATAAGGTTGGTATAACACACAGAAAATGTTAAGATGATCTGATCAATAGTTATTGTGAAAAGGTACATTGCAATTGGCCAATTTAACATTACCGATATGCAACATACCGAACCCCCTTAAATATAAATGATAAGATTTTGTTTGGGCATTAAAATCCTAGATAGCGCTACGTTTTTTTTTGCCATTTGTTTATGTCTCTCTGACGTCATTTCTTTTTGAAGATGTGAAAGAACATTCACCTTATTATGATAGGAAATACACCTGGAACTAAGGTGAGAACTGAGCCCGCACCCAATACATTGTGTAGGGTGTTAGCATAATGCCGTTATAGACTGCGATCAAGCTCACTAAGCCACCCTGGCTCTCCTCATAATGGTTATAGGTTGGTTGGTAGACATATATTTTCAAGCCAAAGTCAAATTTTTCAATGGGGCCATCAATCACGCCATATCCACCTGAGCTTCAATTCCTAATCGCTGTATGAAAAAAAGCGGTTTGACAGGTATGAGTCTGGGTACGGTTATGCCAGTTTTCATTTGATCGCTTATAAATTCGTTAGTATGCCGATTAGCTGGATGAAAGTTGCATTAATAGTAAAGTGCAACACTTGTCTACGTATAAATGAATTGCGTCCCTAAGTACAATAGTTAGCTTGTAAGAGCAAATTAGAAAAAAGACACAAAAATGGTAAGAAAGATTGAGGAGAAGATTTTAAAAAAATTAACAACTTCAAAATTCTCTACGAAAACTCACTGCCGAATAACAAAACATAAACAGTAAATAGTAATTCTAAATTAGGGATGGGTCGGTCCGAAAGGAACGGGTCCGATTCTAAAGTTAGTTGGTTGGTTGGTAGCATACATTTTCAGGCTCGTGTGCTTGTTCAGACACCCGCTTAAAACCTTCGTCAAGTAAGACAGACGCAACACACTCACCCACATAAACACATACGTGACAGATGCTGCCATCTATCGCGCACTGGTTTAATAACCGCTGTGCTGCCGGGTCAGCACAGTAATTCTAAAGCAGAGACATTAAATTCTAGTTGAGGAAGATAGGTGTTGCCAGATTCGCCGTGAAACAACCCCATTCATTGAAATAATAACTTTCGAGCAGTCTGTAAGATATTTAAACACAAGAAAATTGGAACGTTGTGCCATATTTTTTTGTGCTATGAAAGTAAATAAAAGTGCTTTTATTTACGAAAAATACCTTTTGAAATTCGATCATTTCCAAGAAATTTTGTCTGATAGAATGAAACTTTTAAAGAAGGTAAGCATGTATTCGAAAAGTGCATAATTTATAATTTAATCGTAAATTATAGCACTAATTTTTTTTAAACTTACCTTCCCGTACATTACGGATGCTATTCCTTGTTCTTTTTTAAGTGTAAATGTAAAATAAAAACTATTTATTTGATTTTAATTAGCAAATGATAATAAATGTCGAAGCGTGAATTAATATATTCGACGATTTTTTTAAAAAAAATTCTGCGCTTGCTCATCAACCGTCATCATCAGTATTGGTTGCAGAAGCAGATATGTGTTAGCATTAAATCTTTACTTCCAGTTATATTTAGTTCGAAAATTTAAAAAAAATATATTTTGACTTTGGCGATCAAGTTTGTAAAAAACGCCAAATGACGTCATTTTTCTTTACTGCGCATGCTCATAGTTGTCTTCGAGCCGTTGGCAACGGCCGCACTTTTTCCAATTCATTGCCATTTGATGGAGTTAAAAAAATTACATGAAAGATCAAACTATGCTTTGTAGTACAGCTGGGGGAAAAAAAACGCTCCACCCTTCGTTTCTCGGCTGCTATTGGTCAAGAAACTTTATGAAAGGTGTCATTTTTCAGGAAATAGCGTAAGGAATTTAGAACTGGCAACAAAAATTGCATAAGGGGTCGTCTACATATTAAAATGAGTACCAACTTTGAAAATTCCAATGGCAACACCCAATTTTTTTTACATAAAAATGTCCAGCACCTTCAAAATACCTCATGTATAAAAAAGTATTATCTAGTTTGCATTATTTGCTGAGATATTAAAGCATTAATTTTGAACTCGTTTAGGGGGAAATCTCTAAAATGAAAACAGTAATATTTGGGTTGCGTGCGTCTTTTCAAAACAACAAACTAACTGGGTTAACATAATCTCGCGAACGGATGCTAGAATTTAACTTTCTTCACTAATATTGTGATTTTTTTAAATGTTTTTTTTATTTTGAAATTATAAATTCAGAAATAAAATAAAGACTAGAAGATAAAAAGTTTTAATTTTAATTTAAAGCACATATACGGTTATTTATAACGAACAGATTTTCAAATGCGATTAGTTATAATCACATTGACTAACATGATTATTGCATTAATGTTTCACATTTTTATGCAAATTTTTGTTTCATTAATATTGCTGCAAAAAGTTTGTTAAAAATTTGTCGCCCTTTATCGGTAATATAAACCATGTATTTCAAAACGAGGGTTACAACCTTAACACGATATTTAAGGAAAGCCAAATAAAATTATTCAGAATGATTGGGCAATGATTTATAATCAAGGAAAGTGGGCACTAATAATTTTAAATAAGCAATGTGGTAACAATAAAATGTACTGAAAACCGAATCCCAATTATATTTTAGCATATTTATTTTTGATACTCACTTCTTGAAATTGTATTGGAAATAACACATATTTAAAAACATAGTAATCGATATAATTTAAAGTTCTGCCTATCCTCTGCCTATCATTTGTTGGGTTCAAAAATGGCATCATTTTTCCAATTTTCACCTCACAATTTGCCGCGCAAGCCTAATCACAATGTGTTCAAATAGCTTCATGTTTAATATCATTTATTTTAGTTTTGGCTAAAGTATCATAAATTTTAAAACTTGTTTTATAATAAATAAATCTTGTAGAATTACATGTTAAAAAAATTATACTTATACATTGAGTAGTTCAAAAATGACATGAAAGATCAAACTATGTTTTGTAGTATCTTCTTTGCACATTCTTAAGACTCCTGTGACCCCTTAATAGTCGCTGTCTCCAAGAACATGGTAGTTGTTCGACACATCCATCAGCAAGATGGCTCTCAGATAGGAGTTGTCCGAAATAGTGTACACTTCCAGGTTATTGTAAAGTCAAAGAGCGTATTTTCTTATTTGTATCACACTTTTGGCTAACCTAGGAAAAAAATATAAATAAAACATTTGAAGGTAAAAGTATAATAGCAATACATATAATAAAATTTTAACTATTATTTTTTTACTTTCTAACATTGAGAGATGTGTAAAACAAGATGATAAATTCCCATGTTGAAACTTTTCCCAATTTTAAACTTTTCAACAACAAGCGTTAAACATTTCTGGCAATCATGTAAACAAACCCCAAAGAGGAATAAAATTATCAACATAACACAGATCCCTAATGATTAAATGGTTCTGAAAAATTAATAGCTCCGTCAACATCCAGAAACTACACAACTTCAGGATGTTGCTAACCTGGAAAAGTCATCGAATAGTCACTAATACTTAATAATCAATATACAACCTTTAATTACGAACGGAAAGTGTATTTTAAGGATACCTTGTAAACTTTATACTGTGTGTGGGAGGGGTGGAGGTAAGGGTCTAGGGTAAAATCAAGATACATTGGGTTAAATATAATTATCAGATGTGTTGACAAAAAAACCCTTCTTGTTCCTACATCTTAACAACATTTACTGGAACTAAGCTCTTGTATAATGAATAATTTAGTAAAATTATGTTTGGTAATGGTAGTCTTTTTTGTGTGCCACACAAGAGCCAATCATATCAGTGCCTAAGGACTTAAAGAGATTCAGAATAGGAACGCCAGAAGCAGGACTCGCACCAAAACTGTGAACACTAATAAAAGACAACTTCCTTAGCCGATTGACAGAATATTGAATGAGCTAGTACCAAACTTTGTTTCTGGTTGTGTTACGAGAAAGATTATTTTTCTTTTTGATTTCTAACCTTATACTTTGCTGGAAAAATTATTAAGTTATTGTATTAAGCTTTACTAGTTTAAACAATAAAGGCTGGTTGTAAAAATACGTTGTTGTTTTGGCTGCACAAGTTCAAATAAGAATACCGCCTATAGCCTAGAGCATTTTTTTCAACTGGCTGTAAACAAGGTAAAATCCTAGATAATGACCCAGCGACTTTTTCGTTGGTCGCCAATTTTAGCAAATTCGCGGAAGAGTGGTACCGTTATCGAGGAAAATACGAATCGAAAGTTATCATAACAAAAGGAAGCGAAAATCACTTGTAGTAAAACCATAAAATATACGGATAAACCATAAAGATCGTCGAAGGACAGTGGAACTGGTAGCTAGAGTAGAATTATTTATCCCCCTTTTGAATGTCGCCGAATTTTCCCTTAAGGGGTCTAAGGAGTCTTAAAAATGTGCAAAGAAGGAACTACAAAGCATAGTTTGATCTTTCATGTAATTTTTTAACTACTCAATATACAAGTATAATTTTTTTATATGTAATTCTACAAGATTTATTTAATATGAAACAAATTTTAAAATTTATGAAACTTTAGCCAAAACTAAAATAAATGATATTAAACATAAAGCTATTTGAACACATTGTGATTAGGCTTGCGCGGCAAATTGTGAGGTCAAAATTGAAGACATGACCAAGAAAATGACTTTACATTGTACAAATGTGTACAAACTAGAACTTATACCTAAATTCCCAGCTCAATTTTAATTAGAAATAATTTTTAAAATTTTTTTAAATCAAAATTCAAAAAATTTTATAAATTTTTTTAGAAAAAAGTTCTTAAAATAAATTCTAATTAAAATTGAGCTGAGAATTTAGGTATAAGTCTTTGTTTGTACATATTTGTACAATATAAAGTCATTTTCTTGGTCATGTCTTCAATTTTGACCTCACAATTTGCCGCGCAAGCCTAATCACAATGTGTTCAAATAGCTTTATGTTTAATATCACTTGTTTTAGTTTTGGTTAAAGTTTCATAAATTTTAAAATTTGTTTCATATTAAATAAATCTTGTAGAACTACATATAAAAAAATTATACTTGTATATTGAGTAGTTAAAAAATTACATGAAAGATCAAACTATGCTTTGTAGTTCCTTCTTTGCACATTTTTAAGACTCCTTAGACCCCTTAAGGGGTCTAAGGAGTCTTAAAAATGTGCAAAGAAGGAACTACAAAGTATAGTTTGATCTCTCATGTAATTTTTTAACTACTCAATATACAAGTATAATTTTTTTATATGTAATTCTACAAGATTTATTTATTATAAAACAAATTTTAAAATTTATGAAACTTTAGCCAAAACTAAAATAAATGATATTAAACATAAAGCTATTTGAACACATTGTGATTAGGCTTGCGCGGGGAATTGTGAGGTCAAAATTGAAAAAATGACCAAGAAAATGACTTTATATTGTACAAATATGTACAAACTAGGACTTATACCTAAATTCTCAGCTCAATTTTAATTAGAAATTATTTAAAAAATAAATTTAAAATCAAAATTTAAAAAAAATTATTAATTTTTTTAGAAAAAAGCTCTTAAAATTATTTCTTATGAAAATTGAAATGAGAATTTAGGTATAAGTCCTAGTTTGTACATATTTGTACAATATAAAGTCATTTTCTTGGTTATTTTTTCAATTTTGACCTCACAATTCCCCGCGCAAGCCTAATCACAATGTGTTAAAATAGCTTTATGTTTAATATCATTTATTTTAGTTTTGGCTAAAGTTTCATAAATTTTAAAATTTGTTTTATAATAAATAAATCTTGTAGAATTACATATAAAAAAATTATACTTGTATATTGAGTAGTTAAAAAATTACATGACAGATCAAACTATACTTTGTAGTTCCTTCTTTGCACATTTTTAAGACTCCTTAGACCCCTTAAGTCTCTAGACCATAAACTAGGATAAAACAAAAAAATAATTATCACAATAATGATTGAAATATAACCTACATCTTGCATTTCTAGGTCCGATTGTGGTAATTTGATGAAAATCAGCCTCAACCTTAATGATTCAGCTTATTGCTGGCTGACCTGCTCCTAAATCGCCGATAAATAGCTGGCCATTTCCATTTTCGAAAAACTTCTGCTTTCACAAACTTCTTTCCCTCCTTTCTACCGTTTCTAGGTGTTGTAAAGTAATTGAAATCATCCTATTCGAAATCTTCGTAACGATCTGCCATTTTCTTCTTGTTTACTAAAATGCTGCTCGAACGCTATTGGTTAATCCAAAACTCCTTGAGATTAAACCACCTCGAGAGGGGGTTTAATCTCGAACACTTAATTTGAGATTAGGTTCACGATTCAGTGCTGGTGAATACCGTTTTGCGGCTAATCGCGAACTAGAACCGGTTCAGAGACTAAACTGCGCTTAATCTTGCCTGGTGAATACGAGCATAATATTGTGATTTTTTTTAATGTTTTTTTTTATTTTGAAATTATAAATTCAGAAATAAAATAAAGACTAGAAGATAAAAAGTTTTAATTTTAATTTAAAGCACATATACGGTTATTTATAACGAACAGATTTTCAAATGCGATTAGTTATAATCACATTGACTAACATGATTATTGCATTAATGTTTCACATTTTTATGCAAATTTTTGTTTCATTAATATTGCTGCAAAAAGTTTGTTAAAAATTTGTCGCCCTTTATCGGTAATATAAACCATGTATTTCAAAACGAGGGTTACAACCTTAACACGATATTTAAGGAAAGCCAAATAAAATTATTCAGAATGATTGGGCAATGATTTATAATCAAGGAAAGTGGGCACTAATAATTTTAAATAAGCAATGTGGTAACAATAAAATGTACTGAAAACCGAATTCCAATTATATTTTAGCATATTTATTTTTGATACTCACTTCTTGAAATTGTATTGGAAATAACACATATTTAAAAACATAGTAATCGATATAATTTAAAGTTCTGCCTATCCTCTGCCTATCATTTGTTGGGTTCAAAAATGGCATCATTTTTCCAATTTTCACCTCACAATTTGCCGCGCAAGCCTAATCACAATGTGTTCAAATAGCTTCATGTTTAATATCATTTATTTTAGTTTTGGCTAAAGTATCATAAATTTTAAAACTTGTTTTATAATAAATAAATCTTGTAGAATTACATGTTAAAAAAATTATACTTATACATTGAGTAGTTCAAAAATGACATGAAAGATCAAACTATGTTTTGTAGTATCTTCTTTGCACATTCTTAAGACTCCTGTGACCCCTTAATAGTCGCTGTCTCCAAGAACATGGTAGTTGTTCGACACATCCATCAGCAAGATGGCTCTCAGATAGGAGTTGTCCGAAATAGTGTACACTTCCAGGTTATTGTAAAGTCAAAGAGCGTATTTTCTTATTTGTATCACACTTTTGGCTAACCTAGGAAAAAAATATAAATAAAACATTTGAAGGTAAAAGTATAATAGCAATACATATAATAAAATTTTAACTATTATTTTTTTACTTTCTAACATTGAGAGATGTGTAAAACAAGATGATAAATTCCCATGTTGAAACTTTTCCCAATTTTAAACTTTTCAACAACAAGCGTTAAACATTTCTGGCAATCATGTAAACAAACCCCAAAGAGGAATAAAATTATCAACATAACACAGATCCCTAATGATTAAATGGTTCTGAAAAATTAATAGCTCCGTCAACATCCAGAAACTACACAACTTCAGGATGTTGCTAACCTGGAAAAGTCATCGAATAGTCACTAATACTTAATAATCAATATACAACCTTTAATTACGAACGGAAAGTGTATTTTAAGGATACCTTGTAAACTTTATACTGTGTGTGGGAGGGGTGGAGGTAAGGGTCTAGGGTAAAATCAAGATACATTGGGTTAAATATAATTATCAGATGTGTTGACAAAAAAACCCTTCTTGTTCCTACATCTTAACAACATTTACTGGAACTAAGCTCTTGTATAATGAATAATTTAGTAAAATTATGTTTGGTAATGGTAGTCTTTTTTGTGTGCCACACAAGAGCCAATCATATCAGTGCCTAAGGACTTAAAGAGATTCAGAATAGGAACGCCAGAAGCAGGACTCGCACCAAAACTGTGAACACTAATAAAAGACAACTTCCTTAGCCGATTGACAGAATATTGAATGAGCTAGTACCAAACTTTGTTTCTGGTTGTGTTACGAGAAAGATTATTTTTCTTTTTGATTTCTAACCTTATACTTTGCTGGAAAAAATTATTAAGTTATTGTATTAAGCTTTACTAGTTTAAACAATAAAGGCTGGTTGTAAAAATACGTTGTTGTTTTGGCTGCACAAGTTCAAATAAGAATACCGCCTATAGCCTAGAGCATTTTTTTCAACTGGCTGTAAACAAGGTAAAATCCTAGATAATGACCCAGCGACTTTTTCGTTGGTCGCCAATTTTAGCAAATTCGCGGAAGAGTGGTACCGTTATCGAGGAAAATACGAATCGAAAGTTATTATAACAAAAGGAAGCGAAAATCACTTGTAGTAAAACCATAAAATATACGGATAAACCATAAAGATCGTCGAAGGACAGTGGAACTGGTAGCTAGAGTAGAATTATTTATCCCCCTTTTGAATGTCGCCGAATTTTCCCTTAAGGGGTCTAAGGAGTCTTAAAAATGTGCAAAGAAGGAACTACAAAGCATAGTTTGATCTTTCATGTAATTTTTTAACTACTCAATATACAAGTATAATTTTTTTATATGTAATTCTACAAGATTTATTTAATATGAAACAAATTTTAAAATTTATGAAACTTTAGCCAAAACTAAAATAAATGATATTAAACATAAAGCTATTTGAACACATTGTGATTAGGCTTGCGCGGCAAATTGTGAGGTCAAAATTGAAGACATGACCAAGAAAATGACTTTACATTGTACAAATGTGTACAAACTAGAACTTATACCTAAATTCCCAGCTCAATTTTAATTAGAAATAATTTTTAAAATTTTTTTAAATCAAAATTCAAAAAATTTTATAAATTTTTTTAGAAAAAAGTTCTTAAAATAAATTCTAATTAAAATTGAGCTGAGAATTTAGGTATAAGTCTTTGTTTGTACATATTTGTACAATATAAAGTCATTTTCTTGGTCATGTCTTCAATTTTGACCTCACAATTTGCCGCGCAAGCCTAATCACAATGTGTTCAAATAGCTTTATGTTTAATATCACTTGTTTTAGTTTTGGTTAAAGTTTCATAAATTTTAAAATTTGTTTCATATTAAATAAATCTTGTAGAACTACATATAAAAAAATTATACTTGTATATTGAGTAGTTAAAAAATTACATGAAAGATCAAACTATGCTTTGTAGTTCCTTCTTTGCACATTTTTAAGACTCCTTAGACCCCTTAAGTCTCTAGACCATAAACTAGGATAAAACAAAAAAATAATTATCACAATAATGATTGAAATATAACCTACATCTTGCATTTCTAGGTCCGATTGTGGTAATTTGATGAAAATCAGCCTCAACCTTAATGATTCAGCTTATTGCTGGCTGACCTGCTCCTAAATCGCCGATAAATAGCTGGCCATTTCCATTTTCGAAAAACTTCTGCTTTCACAAACTTCTTTCCCTCCTTTCTACCGTTTCTAGGTGTTGTAAAGTAATTGAAATCATCCTATTCGAAATCTTCGTAACGATCTGCCATTTTCTTCTTGTTTACTAAAATGCTGCTCGAACGCTATTGGTTAATCCAAAACTCCTTGAGATTAAACCACCTCGAGAGGGGGTTTAATCTCGAACACTTAATTTGAGATTAGGTTCACGATTCAGTGCTGGTGAATACCGTTTTGCGGCTAATCGCGAACTAGAACCGGTTCAGAGACTAAACTGCGCTTAATCTTGCCTGGTGAATACGAGCATAATATTGTGATTTTTTTTAATGTTTTTTTTATTTTGAAATTATAAATTCAGAAATAAAATAAAGACTAGAAGATAAAAAGTTTTAATTTTAATTTAAAGCGCATATACGGTTATTTATAACGAACAGATTTTCAAATGCGATTAGTTATAATCACATTGACTAACATGATTATTGCATTAATGTTTCACATTTTTATGCAAATTTTTGTTTCATTAATATTGCTGCAAAAAGTTTGTTAAAAATTTGTCGCCCTTTATCGGTAATATAAACCATGTATTTCAAAACGAGGGTTACAACCTTAACACGATATTTAAGGAAAGCCAAATAAAATTATTCAGAATGATTGGGCAATGATTTATAATCAAGGAAAGTGGGCACTAATAATTTTAAATAAGCAATGTGGTAACAATAAAATGTACTGAAAACCGA
The DNA here is from genome assembly GCA_023701765.1 of Hylyphantes graminicola. Lineage (NCBI taxonomy): Eukaryota > Metazoa > Arthropoda > Arachnida > Araneae > Linyphiidae > Hylyphantes > Hylyphantes graminicola. The sequence continues at coordinate 541,483 of CM043122.1, forward strand.
ATTCCAATTATATTTTAGCATATTTATTTTTGATACTCACTTCTTGAAATTGTATTGGAAATAACACATATTTAAAAACATAGTAATCGATATAATTTAAAGTTAATTCGACAAACAAAATACATTGCATGCACTTGAAATAAGAAAAGATTTTTTAGATTTTTTTTCCAGACATCAATAATTTGAATAAACATTTATCAACAAATGCTTTTCAATCACCAAACGATAATGCAAGTTAGGATCGAATTCGCCAAGTAATTTTTTACACGATCCCTAAAATTCGTCTTTTTCAGTTTTTTTTTACAATAACTCGGCAAATAATTGTTTTTGAATTAAAAAATTTGGGATTTTGGTTCTACTTGATCTACTTTATCGATTTATGTAAAAAAAAATGGGGTTGCTATTCATGTTTTATTTTTTATTATTTAAATTTAAATAAAAAATTATTAAAACTGAAAAATTGATGAAAAAACTTGTGTGATTTGTTTTTGGAAGATTAAGAAGTATATAATGAAAAAAAAACTTTCTTTAATTCCATTTATTTGTGGAGATATGAATAAAAGTTTATGAAACTTTTTTTAAATTATGGGCGTTCAACTTTGAATGCTTATAGCTTAGCAAATAATGCAAAGTAAATAATTATTTTATACACATGGGGTATTTTAAAGGTGCTGAACATTTTTATGTAAAAAAAAATTGGGTGTTGCCATTGGAATTTTCAAAGTTGGTACACATTTTAATATGTAGACGACCCCTTATACAATTTTTGTTGCCAGTTCTCAGTTCCTTACGCTATTTCCTGAAAAATGACACCTTTTACAAAGTTCCTGGTCCAATAGCAGCTGAGAAACGTGGGGTGGAGCGTTTTTTTTTTTCCCCAGCTGTACCTTCTTTGCACATTTTTAAGACTCCTATGACCCCTTAATGCCTTATTTTTTCTTCTCAAGAATATTCCACACAATTTTCTTAAAAAAACTACATTTTATTACGAAGTATATTTACATAAATTCTCATACGATTATTTTTCAGAACAAAGAAATTATATGTTTGCAAAAGTGTATTTTTTTATTATTAATTCATATCCTTTTTTTGGAAATTATAACAAACGTCATTGATAGATTTAAAAATCCCATCATAAAAGTAATATTGAAAGATTACACTGGACAACAAAATTTGAAAAATTTTCTGCGAATCAGATGAAAGTACCCAATTCTGAATGATTTCAACGTGCTAAACTCGAATATCACCTTAAAAAATAAAAGTTAGCTCTTGTTTTTGAGTTACGGTCGTTTTCTTCATTGCATAGGATACGGTGAAATGCATGGGTGCACCAAACACAAAATTTGTTAAAGTAAATTTTGTTTACAGAAACCCTCCTAATTTTTGCTCATACAGGTTTAATTTAATATTACTAACATGGGGTTGGTAAGAGATGATAATTTACAAGAATTTTTACACACATTCGCAGCTTAATACCCCAATAGGCAACATAATTGTTCTCACTTTAAAAGGTGCAGAAAAAAAGCAATAAATTCCTCACATTTCTTCATGGTTGTTTTTAGAAGCTGAAGCATATTTAGCAGACGCATGGCTATTATCCTCGTTAAAACTATAAAAAATATTGGAGACTTTTTAGTAAGTAGTGTCGTGTTGGACCGGACACATAGTTGAAGAAATGTTAGGCTATTTAACATTTAGCTTTTTCTCTAAGTAACACCTCATTTAACTGATGAGATGATGCAGAAATAAGTCATTAATCTGATTTGTTGGTTCCCTTTTAATCAGAAAATGACATTCTGTTGTTTTTTCCAGATTAAATTTTATATAGCACACGGCACTATCTGTTGTCCCAGATGAAGTCAAAGTGACAAATTTGCTACACAAGTTTAACTACATAAGTGAGGAGTCCCGAAATTATTCCTAGTCTCCCATCTTGAAACCAAAATACAAATGATAAGCATTCTTTACTTTTGCAGTGATGACCCTTTCTGTGTTCAAAAAATTGCACTCTGCCGCAAATATAACAGAAGTTATTTGCTCTATTAATGCATTTACAAGGCATTACAGTTATAGATTTATTACTAATACTAATTTTTGATATTCTACAGCTTCTAAAACAACCAAGTGTGAAATACAAGGAATTTATTGCTTTTTATTCTGCACCTCTTGAGATGAGAACAATTACATTGCTTAGAAGGGTTATTTAGCTGCTAATATGGCTGCAAAAACCTTGAAAGTTATCATTTCTTCCCACTCTCAGGTTGATAATATAAAATAAAACCTGTATAAGCCTCAAATTCGGAGGTTTTCTGTAAACAAAATTGACTTTAATTAATTTTGCGTTAGGTGCGCTCCTGCATTTCGCTGTATCCTATGCAATGAAAAAAAAACGACCGTAACTCAAAAACAAGAGCTAACTTTCATTTTTTAAGGTGATATTCGTGTTTGGCACGTCGAAATCATTCAGAATTGGGTACTTTCATCTCATTCGCATTTTCAATGTTGACCAGTGTTATTGAAAGTAAATACAGGGTGGTTATAAAATAACGCTCGCTATTCGGTGTGGTCTGTAGCTTGAATAAATAATCCAAATGCATCAAAAACTGAGACACTTACTAATCAAGAAGGGGGGAAAAGAATGGAATCATAAAAAAGACAGAATCCTAAAAAATATTCATAAAAAAGAATAATCATAAAAAACAAACTCGTCTCTTGACCATAATCTAAATTACGAGGCGTCGTCAATTACGGCCAACACAGCTAATTACGCCTCGTAATTTGGAACCCTGTTCAAGAGACGAGTATCTTTTTTACGAAAAAAAATGGTATCATAAAAAAAGAAACTCGTCTCTTGACCAAGGTTCTAATTACGAGGCGTGGTCAATTATGGCTAATTACGGCCAACACATCCAATTACGCCTCGTAATTTAGAACCCTGGTCAAGAGACGAGTTTGTTTTTTATGATTCCATTCTCCCCCCCCCCCCCCCCTTCTTGATTAGTAAGTGTCTCAAGGTTTTTTGCATTTGGATTATTCATTAAAGCAACAGACCACTCAGAATAGCGAGAGTTATTTTATAACCACCCTGTATATAGAATATTCTTCAAAATATTAAATTTTTTATAAGAAGACGTACATAAATTACGGAACGCTCAGAGAGGGAGGGAGGGGTATGCGCCAGCATGACGGATCGGGACGTAACGATTCGATAATTTCCAAATTTGCAAGGAAAACCTGTCTTAAAAAATAAAGTTTTTGAAAAAATGTTGAAGTCTTTTTTTATAAGAGGCACTATTGTAGTTGTGTTGTGTATATTTTTTGAAGAAGACGAGCTCGAGACTTGCCGAAACTTTTATAATTTGAACCGCAACAGATAAACTATTTACGCCAATAATCTACGTTGCTTCCTTCGCAAATCCTCGCATGCTTGTTTCAAACTCAAAATTGGAGACATTTTCTAAATAAATTCTCATTACTTAATATCTGCGATTTTATCGAGCATTTAGAGTAAAACCGAAACAACCAATAAAATCACAATTGACAAAAATGAAAACTATAAACTTATATAATCTGAAACAACCAAATTGCAATTTTCTTTGAAGAAAATTCGTCAATCTGGATTTGAAGGATGCTACCTCGAATAATTAGCTATCTTCTAGGAGTGAGGGAAAATTTAATCTAATTGAAACTAATAAGGTTTAATGCTGTTGTTGTGATAATGGATATCCTATAGAAGATTGTTAGCAGAGCGTCCGGAGAGGTTAGACATCTTTTTACACAAATAAAGAAGACCACGCGTTGACAAAGGTTAGTTAGGGACCTAAGGTTAGCTGGTTAGGGTCAGAACCCCCCCCCAGAACCCATATTATAGTCAAATTTTATTTTGTTAACAATAAAAACATTCCAAAGTGATAAAAAAATTCCTTAGAGAAACCCCAATTCGCAGTTACTATACTTGCCGCCAACCAAATAAGTAACGGTAGGGATAGCGGTTTTTCAGAAAAAAACCCCGCTCTTTCAAAAACCGGTTTTTTGGTTATACTGAACCTTAAGACTGGCTTTATGAAAAAACGGTTTTTTGGTCAAAACCGAGGACGAAAAAAACCGGTTTCAGTTTTCCATCCCTAAAGTGTTTCAAATAAGGGTGGCGGGAAGTATATATCTGTGAAAAACAAAATATTTCTAACGAAAATCTTCCAATGTGAGGGGGGTTAGAAAAAAAGCTCCAGTTCAGATAAAATGACATGTCTTGACTATTTTATTCATTTTATGTCGTTTTTTTACGAGTTGCTTTAATATTGAGCATTCATTAAATCAGTAAAGGTCACGGTATTACGCAATGATTAAGAGAAGATATAACAGAAACTGCCCCCAGGCGCGCAACTATGGGACAAGGTTAGGTTAGGTTTGAATTATCGTCGCAATAGAGCAACACGAGGGCTATTGGCGGTGGGCGTCGCATTTTAGAACCACAGTCAAGTGACGAGCAGACACCTGAATAGGCATCCAACGCAACCGTTAAGGGCGACATTTGGTACACGTACTCCTAGTACCTGTGAGATGCCGTTAGAAGATACTCGAAGAAATTGAACATGCAAGAGGTATCTGCGATAGACCATTTTTGGTTTTTCAGTTATTGAAATTACCTTATAGCATATATTATTACCTTTAAATGAGTGCGGTTTTTTATTTGTAATTGAAAGTCGAAAAGTTTTACACACTCTTAGGTTCCAAAAGATAAACGATTTAAAAAAAAAAAAAATTATAGCAAAATGAATTGCTCCATTGAATCGCGTGTTAATAATTATTTGGTATATAATTAATAATATACATGTAATGATAATCTTTTTTATTTTTAACGGTTTCAAAAAATAATTATATAGCTTTACTTTTTAAAAAAATATTATTTCTTATGTTGATACTATTGAAAAGATTCGTCTACTTTTTAAAAAAGTTCCATAAAGGCAGACGATTTTTTCCTTCATTTTACAATAAATGTTCGAATGACTAATTTGTTCTATTTGGGAGATCTTCTACTGATGCGTCACTCAAGCTCCAATTCTGGTATAATAATACTTTGGCGGGCGCCACATTTTCGTTTTTTGAGTTGCTCACAAATCAAAAGTCTGTAAAGGTCATGATATTGCACAACTTCCTTACCCCTTCGGAATAGTTTTATATCCAATAGAAATTTAGCGCGGGATTATGGATTTTTTTTTATTATTATTTTTTGGGATTTCTATTTTTATGCAGGCATAATCGGGTGGTTTTTTTTTTCTTTGAGAAAAAAGATTGGCACCAGCGATTATAACAAAACTCTCAACAGGAAATGTCAAGAAAAACTAATATATGGACCGATTTATTTGAAGGCACTTATAAGGCACGTGCTACCTTAGGATAAGGATCGATTATTATCGAAGTAAAATATGAAACCTGTGTACTCGGGGAGTTTTTTACTGCCTGTTCTCTCGTCAAAAAAGCAAGATTTTAGATCTTAATAGCTAGATGATTAGTTTCTTCATACAAATAAGTAAGTTCAAATTCATAATATTTTCTGCATAGGTTTATGTGTATATAATTTTTAAAAAATAAATACTTTTGTTTTCAGTTTCACGACATAAATGCAAACACTTATTACATTATTTCTCATCAGCAATTCGAGCCTTTACAATGTTGTAAGTTTATTTAAAAGTGTTAATCAGCTTGGGTGAAGTTTGAAATAGACTAAACTCCTCGGCGCAACAGTCCATTAGTAGGCCAAGGCCTGATGCGCCCATTTCAGTTTCGTGACCAAGGGCTCTGGGGTGCTAGGCTTATGCCCAGGTTAAGTGGTCAATCTCAAGTGTCAAGTTCCCAAGCATGCTTAATGCTTGGTCCTCATTTTTTCGACTCTCTTAAGGGGTCACAGGAGTCTTAAAAATGTGCAAAGAAGATACTACAAAGCATAGTTTGATCTTTCATGTCATTTTTTAACTACTCAATAAATGAATATAATTTTTTTATATGTAATTCTACAGGATTCATTTATTATAAAACAAGTTTTAAAATTTATGAAACTTTAGCCAAAACTAAAATAAATGATATTAAACCTGAAGCTATTTGAACACATTGGGATTAGGCTTGCGCGGCAAATTGTGAGGTCAAAATTGAAAAAATAACCAAGAAAATGACTTTATATTGTACAAATATGTACAAACTAGGACTTATACCTAAATTCTCAGCTCAATTTTAATTAGAAATTATTTTAAGATGTTTTTTCTAAAAAAATTAATAAAAATTTAAAAAATTTGATTTTAAATTTTTTTAAAAATAATTTCTAATTAAAATTGAGCTGAGAATTTAGGTATAAGTCCTAGTTTGTACATATTTGTACAATATAAAGCCATTTTCTGGGTCATTTTTTCAATTTTGACCTCACAATTTGCCGCGCAAGCCTAATCACAATGTGTTTAAATAGCTTCATGTTTAGTATCATTTATTTTAGTGTTGGCTAAAGTTTCATAAATTTTAAAACTTGTTTTATAATAAATAAATCCTGTAGAATTACATATAAAAAAATTATACTTATACATTGAGTAGTTCAAAAATGACATGAAAGATCAAACTATGTTTTGTAGTACTTTCTTTGCACATTTTTAAGACTCCTATGACCCCTTAAGGGATGAAAGGTTGAGTCAACCTCTCCCAATCCGGTATATTGGTATGCGAAGCACTACCACTAAGCCACTGGACCTGGGAATTTTGAAAAAATAAAAAAATAATTGTTTTATTGTTGAGCTTTAACTTGTTTTGGCATCGTCGAAAATTTGTGTGAATCAACAATTTTTGTAATCATCGTTTTTTTTACTTTAATTAAAAATTTGCGTACATTCGTTTCAAAATTTATTATACAAAAACTTTTTTTTTAATTTAAAAAAATGAAATTTAATATAAGAGCTTACTCTCGTTAAAGGACGAAATAATTACATGATTTCGTCATCAAATATTATCATAATGTTACGTATTTAATTATTTAGAAAACTTTTTAAATGACATTGAGGTATACCCATTCCAACATTTTGATCCTAGGTAAAAATAAGTTGCATTGTAAAAAACTCAGAAACAGACGAAAAGTACGCTCATTTTGAAAATAAAATTGAAACAGCCAATGAAATGGCAGTACGTAGAAAACTAAAGACAAGAGCGTTACATCAGCTTAAACATTCCCATTATCAATAATAAAGTGATAAAAGTTGATTAACTATGGGAAATTAAATTGAAAAATTATTAATTAAAAATAATTTTAATATGAATATTTTTTATGTTGTCATGCTCTCTAACCAGCGATTTCACTGGTTGTTTTGCTTTCGTTGAAAAAGTGTTGAAAAGCTCATATGTTTAAAAAAAAAAAAGTCGCGCGATCCGAAATGCGATGTCATTGGTTGTTTTGTTTTTTGTGGCTAAGTGTTGAAACCAGCCCATTAAATGTTTTTAATTAAAAATAATTTTAATTACAAACAACTTTAATTATAATAATTAGAATTTTAATTTGAAAAAAAAATCTATGAAAAATTTTGAAACCCCCCCCAGAAATTTTTTCTAGTTGCGCCCCAGCAAGTCGCCAAAACATATTTCAAATAAATCACTTGGAAGTAATTTAAAAAGTTTTGTTTACTAATTAAGAATTAGAATATTTAGGTTAGGTTTGAATTATCGTCGCACTAGAGCTACACGAGGACTATTGGCGACGGGCGTCGTATTTTAGAACCACAGTCAGGTGACGAGCCAACACCTGAATATAGGCACCCAACGCAACCGTTAAGGGCGACATCGTACGCAGCGTCAGGACTTTGAAGGATATTTAGCGTGCACTCCCTTACACGGGGTATTATTCGTCGGACATTTTTGGCTGCACGGGCCGTTTATAGGTCGGCAGCTACTTTGGCGATGCCCGGACCCGAACTTGGGACCTTCCGCATGCTAAGCGAGTGCTTAACCGACTGGGCTCCCCAGCCCCAAGAATTAGAATATAATAGAATGAATCAATGCCACTTAAAAAAAAATTAAAACTTTTAAACTGGACGCTATAGTAAAAAATCCATTTGTATTTTCAAAATCGGCGTCCAAAAACACAAAGGCACAATGAATTGAAACTTTAGCTCTCGGCAGAAGTTAAAATTCGCAGCCCCTTGAAATTGAACTACACGTACCTTATCTTATCTGAGTTTCAGCATCTTTAACTACAAGGGGAGGAGCTAACTTTAGGGGGGGAGCTTAATTTCTACTCATAGGGGGCGCTACTTCCTGGATAAGACTGGATATTGAAAATTTCATAATTTCGCTGCCACTTTTCTACCCTAAAAATGCAAATAATTGCGAACTTTTTTTTTCAATGCGATGGAAATTTAAAGTTCTACGTCTCTATCTTTTCAGTTTTTCAAATTTCGACCTAGTTCATATTGTAAAATGATTTATTAATAATCAAAAAATTATTTTAACCAATTTCAAAAAAGTGAAAAGATGGAGACCGGCAAATCAGCTGCATGTATCATATAAAAAAAAACCGTTTGTAAAAATATTCAATACAGCCGGGAGAAATGTGGCAGACTTTTTATTTTTTCCCCATAGGATTAACATAGAGAGAAGCCTTCGCATGAGAAGCCGATTCTCAGTACTATTCCCCCTTAAGGGGTCACAGGAGTCTTAAAAATGTGCAAAGAAGATACTACATAGCATAGTTTGATCTCTATTGTAATTTTTTAACTACTCAATAAATGAGTATAATTTTTTTATATGTAATTCTACAGGATTTATTTATTATAAAACAAGTTTTAAAATTTCTGAAACTTTAGCCAAAACTAAAATAAATGATATTAAACATGAAGGTACTTGAACACACTGTGATTAGGCTTGGGCGGCAAATTGTGAGGTCAAAATTGAAAAAATGACCAAGAAAATGACTTTATACTGTACAAATATGTACAAACAAAGACTTATACCTAAATTCTCAGCTCAATTTTAATTAGAAATTATTTTTTAAAACATTTAAAATCAAAATTTTTAAATTTTTATTAATTTTTTTAGAAAAAAGTTCTTAAAATAATTTCTAATTAAAATTGAGCTGAGAATTTAGGTATAAATCTTTGTTTGTACATATTTGTACAGTATAAAGTCATTTTCTTGGTCATTTTTTCAATTTTGACCTCACAATTTGCCGCGCAAGCCTAATCACAGTGTGTTCAAGTACCTTCATGTTTAATATCATTTATTTTAGTTTTGGCTAAAGTTTCAGAAATTTTAAAACTTGTTTTATAAAAAATAAATCTTGTAGAATTACATATAAAAAAATTATACTTATACATTCAGTAGTTCAAAAATGACATGAAAGATCAAACTATGTTTTGTAGTACCTTCTTTGCACATTTTTAAGACTCCTGTGACCCCTTAAATAGAATGGACTGCGTTTTGGCAAACCTAAAGGCGATCCACATGATGGGGTAATATTTTACCCCATCACGTGATCGTGACCAGTTGGCGAGTTTTTTCATAACGACTTTAACATTTGAGGTAGACAATCTAGTGGTATGAAAAAGAAGTTGGGAGTGGAACAAAGATGAATTGCTATTTCGGTGTAAAGGATTGCTATTTTTGGCAACTTATCGCAGCTGTTTTTATAAATAAAGCTAAACATTAATTTTTAGTTATATTATCTTTGATCTGGTCAATGCATGTGGCGCAGAAGGCTAATTCGAATTTTTAAAGAATATTTTTATGGAGAAAATAATCCCTGACTTTTAAAAAACACTTTAGAATATTTACTCTAATCTGAAATATCGTCGGTAAAATGTCAAAACCACGAATGTGCAAAAACTCAAATATGCAAGGGATGGAAAACCGGACCAGTTAAACTGGCTTTTGGCTTCGGTTAAATGGACAAAATCATTTCTGTAGTTGAACCGGTTAAAGCTGAAGAACCGGTTTGAATAGACAATTTAACCGGCTACATTGAAGGTATTGTCATTTAACATTATCGTCGCACCAGAGCTACACGACGGGCTTCACAGCTGGTGACGGGCGTCATAATTAAGAACCACAGTCAAGTGACGACCAACACTCCTAAATTGAAGGAAAAATTCGATGCAGTTAGATAAATCAATTGATTATGGCGTCATGAAATATATCATAATCATTTTAATGATATGAGTTTAGTATTCTATTCATTAATACTATGGCTGCGGAAAATGCCATTAAGAACTTTGCTACCTAAATATATATTCCTATGACACATTACGTGGCAGCACAAATCTTTAAAGGGGCAAATAAAGTGTTATTTTTTAATTAAAAAAAACAGACGTAACTTTTAGTATAAATTTCATTGTTTATAATTGTAAAAAGGTGCCTTAGTATAAATTATTCCTTGTGATAAGGCTTTTTTTTTTCGATTTTTATGATTTTCAGGAAGCATTCGTAAATCATACCTTTTGAGATATTTTAAGTAGAGACATTGGTATCGATTCTCATTACTTGATTAGCGTTCTAAATGACGACACTCATCGCCAAAGCTCTAGTGTAATACATCTTAGTACACGTGGCAGTACATATGCTCCAAAGTCCCGCCGCTGCGACGATCAAGGGGTCTAAGGAGTCTTAAAAATGTGCAAAGAAATAACTACAAAGCATAGTTCGATCTTTCATGTAATTTTTTAACTACCCAATATACAACTATAATTTTTTTTATATGTAATTCTACAAGATTTATTTAATATGAAACAAATTTTAAAATTTATGAAACTTTAGCCAAAACTAAAATAAATGATATTAAACATAAAGCTATTTGAACACATTGTGATTAGGCTTGCGCGGCAAATTGTGAGGTCAAAATTGAAGACATGACCAAGAAAATGACTTTATATTGTACAAATATGTACAAACTAGAACTTATACCTAAATTCTCAGCTCAATTTTAATTAGAAATAATTTTTAAAATTTTTTTAAATCAAAATTCAAAAATTTTTATAAATTTTTTTAGAAAAAAGTTCTTAAAATAAATTCTAATTAAAATTGAGCTGAGAATTTAGGTATAAGTCTTTGTTTGTACATATTTGTACAATATAAAGTCATTTTCTTGGTCATGTCTTCGATTTTGACCTCACAATTTGCCGCGCAAGCCTAATCACAATGTGTTCAAATAGCTTTATGTTTAATATCACTTATTTTAGTTTTGGTTAAAGTTTCATAAATTTTAAAATTTGTTTCATATTAAATAAATCTTGTAGAACTACATATAAAAAAATTATACTTGTATATTGAGTAGTTAAAAAATTACATGAAAGATCAAACTATGCTTTGTAGTTCCTTCTTTGCACATTTTTAAGACTCCTTAGACCCCTTAAAAGCTGCGCTAGGTGACACCTGCACTCTAGAGCCCTCTCTGCACTCATGTGTCGACTCGTCACAGGATTGTGGTTCTCCGTCGCCTCGTGTAGCTCTAGTGCGACAGCATTCAAACATAACCTAAATAGACAGCTGGCATCATTCAACCAACAATTAGAACCGGTTTTTAGTTACTTTTAACTGGTCCCGGTTAAAACCATAGGAAAAAGAGAACCGATTGAACCGAGCTCAAAAACCGCAAATCCCTAGAATCTGCACATTCGTGGTTTTTTGTCATTTGACCGACACGATATGTTGCAACCTTTCTCCTCTTGGCGATTTTCATGTTGGGTACGTTTGCGGAAGCTGCTTGAGTTTTGAATGAGCAGTTCATTCTATTTATGCGTATTTATGTCGCTGGTTAAGCATTATTAATGTTAAATTAGAAGTAAACATTAAGCAAACGAGTAGTACCACAATGTATTTGAAGTTAATTTCATTGGGACAAGTATATTTTCTTTCTCTTTTGTTATGTTTCTAGTTCTTCAGTTTTCAATTGATTATATATGTGCTGCTACTTTGTTTTTTATTAAAATGAATAGAAACTCTCCACCTTTCAGATTTTACTAACTAATTTTGTTGTAACAAAACAACTCTTTCGGAAGTTTAGAGCAAGGAGTTAGTTAGGCTCTTTTTCAACATTTGTCAGAATTTTTTTTAATATTGCTGCTTTTTTTTAATTCTATTTTATCTTATCAATACTATTATTTATACGTCTGTAATATTTATGCGTATTTTCCTTTTTTTTTAAAACTTGCAAAGTAAAGTATTGCAAATTATAAAAATTGGACTGCACAAAGTCTTTTGTTAAGTATTTGATTCCTGTTGCCTCTTGTATCTTATTTGATAGATATTTATCATGGTTTTCCAAGCCGTTCTTTCCAGGTATCAAATGTCCAAATCAAATAATTCGAAATAAATTGGAAGCTTCCAATAAAAAATCTTGCATGAGGTCAAGCCAAATATCATGAAATCTCACCAGGGTAAAAAAAAAATCTAAGAAATAGATTGCTTGATTTATGGACACCCTCTTAAGAACTTTTACTTCAAGAAATAACTTTGGAAAACTTCTGAATTTGCTATGAACCCAAATTTCATAATAAGGCATAAACTAAACCATTTTTTTTGTGTGGTAAATTTCTATCCGAATTCCATCATTGCAATTCCATATATATTCCACCAAAATAGTTTTTTTTTATCAAATTCGAAATTTCACATTAACCATATTTTTACTGAATTGGTTGTCAATCGAACATAAATTGTGACACAAAATGTTGTGCCATGTTCTTTTAGCGTTCTTGCTGATTACCTGTTTAGAATATTAGTTGCAGCGAACTTATTCCATTAGATTAAAGGATGTATATTAAGGTCATATATAGGTTTTTATCAATTATAAATAATATTTCATATTATTTAGTTTGTATAGGTAATGAATAATTTTTGGTTTGACAAAAAATATCAATCGACTTTTTTTTTGAAATCCTGCTGTTTAACTCTGCCCTCTTTTTCCCAACTCTCTTTTTTTTGTTCAAGTTGTTGAGATTATCTTTTTGTTGGTATTTAACTTGGTTGTTACATTGATTTTTCAGTACATTCTTTTTACATTTTAAAATTGTTAATTTGCTGAAATTGTCAAACTTTTAATACTAAGTACTTAAATGTTAACAGTTTTTTTTTTTTTTTAAATCAAAGTTTTTCTTTGTTGTAGTATGCAATTAGTAGGTAGTTATAAATTTTGATTTATTTAAAGCAGGTGCAGTTTGATCAATTCAGTGCTGTATATCACATATTTTTGCTCATTCATTTGTTCTGAATAAGAATTTTCTTGAAATTTATCGGTTAGTTATATTCTGATACTTTGTTTTTTACTTGTTTGTCTAATCTTGGGTTAAAACTTCTCAAGAGCAACCATTATTTCTTTATTATTTTGTCGCCACATAAAACCCTGCTTCTTTTCAGTCATTTTGGTGCAAACCACATCAATTTTCCTTTTTTTCGAATTATTCATTTTGAAAGTTTTTCCTGACTTTTGGATCACCCTGTACTTCCCTCACCATTGCCATTTACTTGTAAAGCATTCTTACAAATATTCTATTGTAGCTTTTTTATGTATTGTTACGTTTGAAGGGTAATTTAATCCAAATAGATAGTTTCGATTGTAGCATAGTTCAACAATAATGTATTTAAAATTCTGTTGAGCTGTTCATGCTACTTTGTAGGCACAGGTAAAGCTTTTTTTAGGGCGAGTCAATTAATTTTAAAAAAATTATTTGTTATTCGTAAGCAGTGGGATTTGGTGTATAGCGATGGTCAAAAGTCATGCCTTGCCCCTTAAGTGCAATCAATTCTGTCTTCTACTTGTATATTGACCTTCATCAGTACCCAGCTAAAATTTTTGAAGCTCATGAAGGGTTTCTTAATGTGAATAAAATAAAAAAGTACTCTATTTTTCATATTAGTGTATGTATGACAAAGTATTGTTTTTACCAATCTAGTGTACATTTATTATTGAAATGAATATTTAATTAAAGTTTACTTTTTATGTTTCTGTGTAAATCATCAGTAAAGCATTTTCGAACCAGCACTGTCCTATGAACTTGAGTCATCAAAATATACATTCTTGTTCCTTTTTCTAGTTTAATGATAAGTAACTGATGATGTACCTGTATATGTTTGTATGTATGTAAACAGTTTCGATGTTAGAATTAAAAGTTAATTTGTTACAACATTTCATATATTTCAATTTTAGGTTGCCTTTTGGTACAGTTTGAATCCGAAATGAACATAGTTTGACATTTGAAGTATGTGTGGACAATCTTCTAGCATCAAATCAATCTCTTCAACATGGCCCATTCATTCAACTGTGCATCCGATGACCTGTCTTGTAAAGTATCGACACCTCTGGAAGATGCCGGGAATGTTTTATTGCACCCAGCAGACACGTGTCATGTTTTTGCTCAACATGTCAGTGAAAATAAATCTCTCTACAAGTCCAAGGCGTGCAAATACTCTTTTTTGGCATCTGACTATACGTCCCCAGAAGGTCAAAAACTGTTAAGTATCCAAATTTCCCAGAACCCCATTGAGTCTTGCATTTCGAAGCGCTCCATTTCTGAATATTTCTTGCGCGGAGAAGAAGCCGGCCCTTCGATTGCGCCCAATGACATTGAATCTCTCAGTGAAGAAGGCGAGGCTTGGTTTCTGCCCAGTGCCCAGCTCAGCATTGCGAGCAGTGCAGGAGACCTGCCGACCTGCAAGATTTGCCACACAGCAGCCAAGCCAGAAGATCCCTTGATTTCCCCTTGCCGCTGCACAGGAACTCTAAGATATATACATTGTGGATGTTTGATGGTACGTTTCGCCATTTTAGACTGGCAAGTTTGATGATAATACTTTTAACAGGGGTTGTTTGAATTATAGTGTATTCCAACATGATAGGTCCATGCATTAAATCCATAGCTATACTCTTATATAATAAGAAAATCTCATTACGTATCTAAAAAACTTCATGAGTACAAAAGCACTAGTTTCAAAAAGATAATTTCGCTGACCATGGAACACAATTTATATTGTATTAATAGGACATTTTTTCGATTCCTTTAAAATCCACTTGTAGATTTCAAATGTTCTTTAGATTTATACTGCTTTCCATTTGCATAGACTTCTCTAACAAGTGAAAATTTTCAATAGGATTCAGATCTGGTTACAAGCTGAACAGTCTATGATGTGATCATGTCCCATGTTATCCCATTTCCTATTTGCATTGAATGCCTAGAATTCATAGACGGTGAACGATATACTTCCAGTAAGTTCTTATCAACGTCATGAAATGTGGATGGAAATAATTTGAATATGCAAGAACTACAATAAGAACTACAAAAGGGTATTTGACTAAAAAAAAAACTTTATTCACTTAAAATATTCCTGGGCAAAAAATATTAACCTGTATTTTTTTTCCAAATATCGCCTAGAAATAGAAAAATGCAATGTAAATTGAACTTAATTATAAGCTAGTCTCCAAAACGATCCCCGGCAGAATTTGAAGGCTGTGACTTCACCTGGCAGCAAACGGTTTCGACAGAATCCCTAGTGAACAGTGTTGTTGTATTTGATACTCCATTTTCCTTTGATTTATTATTGACAGTCGGTTGAGGTGACTATAAATGGGCACTTTTTTGTTTTTAACGTTTAGCACTTTGTTACTAAAGGTTGGTTCGTGGCTTTTTAATTTCATGATCCACTACTTCTGTCAATTCCCTTAAAGATTTATGTTGACTTTTAAGATAAAATGGCACCAGAGCCCTTGTAAACCAAAAATTAATAGCTTATAAAATTAGAAATATTGATGAATAAAAAACTCAATTTGATGGCAACACACATCCTAAAAAAAATGTATATAAAAGTATTAGAAAGCCACAGTTATTTTTTTTTATTTCATATTAAGTGACCTAATTTTCTATATAAGTCTTTTCATGTAATTTTTTTTAAACAATCGCCCTATCTGCCAAAATGTCTAGCCTTGAAACTGAATAAAACCAATTTAGAAATGATTATTTTGTGATACGTATGGACAATTTTTTATTATAATTAATAATGTAAAATGTCTGATTTTTATTATAAGCTGCGCATTTGTGGATTTGTTTCTTTATAAGTGCTTATTTTTTGGTAAAATGGTGGCAATTTTTACATTAAACTTGGGCTTCACACCAATGAATGTGCATTTTCTAATAACTGTAATAAGTTTATATAACTTTTTGGGCCGTTTCCGGATTTAGTCAAATACCCTATACCCTCTCTCTGTTAACCCTCTAATGCAGTGGTTCTCAACCTTTTGTAAGTGACGACCCCCTAATGCCACAAAATAACTTTGCGACCCCTCCCCCCTCTGTCCTACATATGCTGTACTCTTTATTAACTATTATATTTTTGTAATTGCTTTTTTTAAAATTTACGATGTCTGTCTCGTGGGAAGGTTTTGAACAGATTATTTGAGCTGCGATATGAAATGCTGATATTTTTACAAGATGCTAAAAAATGAAGAGACCGGATTTTTTTAGCTCCCCAACTTGGTTGTTTCAACTTTCATACTTAGCAGACATATTTATGCACCTAAATGAGCTAAATACCGAGCTACAAGGTCGAAATATAACAATACTCAAAACCCAAGACAAAATTAATGGATTCTTAAAGAAACTGAATGTTTAGGATGCTAAAGTTAAGAAATCTAATTTTGAAAACTTCCATTTATGTTAACAATTTAAAAGGTTCCGAAAAGTTCTGACAAGCACAAGTTTCTTATTAGCTTGTTGCAACGTAACATACTAGAACTAAAATTATGCAATGATAACATAAAAAAGTTGAAATGTAAATTAACCAAGATATAGAGTAAAATAATGTATGGTGATTTTTTTCTTCCATTCTAGTTGTAAAATATTGTAAAAAATATTGTATATTGGTCTTTATAAGAACACTTTTTGAAATTGTTTCGAATACCTGGTTTAGAAGTAGTTTATTGAAAGTGAATAAATATTTAAAACAATTTCAAAAAGTGGAATTATAGAGACTTGTAAATAAGTTACAACTATTATAGTCCAGCCAAACTAAGGCAAAAAAAAAACTTCAACCTCGACAAAATTGCTTCACAAGCATTTTAAATGGCATTCATATCAGAAAATGGTGTATTTTAACTTATCCAAAATCGGACAAAATCCGACCATGGGAAACCCCCAAAAATGCATTTCAAAACGGTGGCCATTTTCCCATGTTATCACATTTCTTAGTATCAGATTACATGTTTCCAATGGCTAATTTTAATATGACAATAACTATAATATTAAAATAAAATTGTCTTGTGTATCTGGTTAGTAAGTCCAAATTTGGCCGAGTCGTAAAATTTTCTGGATGGGAAAATCGTAGGCATGCATGTCATACGATTTTGAGGTATGTAAAAGATCCCTTAGGTACCCATTTGCCTTGCGTTTCCTCGGCAAAATTAAATCTTCATCAATGTCAATCGTGCTTCAACAATGGGCAGGATTAGAAGTGATCTGGTGATAGAACAAGTGCTCATGCGGTCTACTAAAAGCAATGTTGGGTTGACATGAGGAAGTGGATTTACAGAGATTCAACAGAGAATTTGGCTTAAATCAATGACTGTGTGTTTTCTTTACATCCTCGCAATAGCTAGAATACACCAGGACTTCGTTTGAAACTAGCGAACAGCACAAAGAAGTTGGTTTGAGCTGGCTATCCAGAGATATAAGCGACTTCCAGAAAGTTATGGAATCTATGAAATCAATTTCCTTTTTCTATGAAACCAATGTTTCTCTTAATTTCCAAACACTGATTTGGTAGTACATACGATAACTGTGGTACTTTTTTTGCTGCTCTCTGTTGGTGGAAAAATTGCAGGCGTGACAAATGTTGCGTTTTTCCACTAACATTTGATGACGAAGTGTTTACAGAGAATCCCCTATATATCTGGACCGCCTGTTCGCTCCAACTTATTTGTGCTCCTCGCTAGTTTCAAACGAAGCAGGGCTTCATTTCCGGCAGAGCAAGTGGGGCATGTGCCCAGGGTCCCCAACTTTAAGGGGGCCACAAAATGTTCTTCACGAACATTTATGCTCATTACAAATGCCCCAAACTTTTTAATCTGAAGTATTCAAAAATATTAAATTCACGAACAAAAGTTTACTATGAAATTGTGTTGAAACTGAATTAAACAATTCGCAAAATTTTTTATTTTAGAGGAATTAAGCATGGCTTCCAAGCTAATTACTTCGGCTATTTTTTTGGTAAACACTGCAAAATAGGAAAATACACGCAAATATTTTTTTGAGGTATGTTTTGGGGCCTCCAAATTTGCTCTTGCCCTGGGCCCCTAAAGTTGTAAGTAGGGCCCTGAAATGAAGTCCTGATGGTGTCTTCTTGAATTGCGAGGTTGTAAAGAGAACACACAAGCATTAATTTATGCCAAGTTGCCTGTTGAATTTCTGTAAATCCACTTCCTTTTCCTCGGGTCAACCCAGCCCAGCTTTTAATAGGCCGCATGAGCTTAGCACTTGTCCTATCACCAGATCACTCACTATCCTGCCCATTGTAAAAGCATACCGAGATTTAATTTTGCCGCGGAAACGCAAGCCAAACGGGTACTTAAGGGATCTTTTACATTTACATGCCTCAAAATCATATGACATGCGTGCCTACGATTTTCCCATCCAGAAAATCTGACCACTCAGCCAAACTCGGGCTTACAAACCGGACACTTAAAAAACATTTATTTTAATATTATAGTTATTGTTGTATTAAAATTAGCCATTAGAAACATCTAATCTGATACTTAGATATGCGATAACATGGGAAAATGGCCGCCATTTTGAATTGCATTTTTGGAGGGTTTCCCATGGTCGGATTTTGTCCTATTTTGGATATGTTAAAATGCACCATCTGATACGAATGCCATTCAAAATGCTTGTGAAGCAATTTTGTCGAGGTCAAATCATATTTTGCCTAGACTATTATAGTTTGTATAAATATTCATTCAATACAGCCGGAGAAATGTGGCTAAGAAAATATTTTCCCCTTACCATTAACACCAAGGCCCTTTTGTGCTATGGAAACTAGTGGTTTTTTCGGTCTCATCTGCTCATTCTTTGTGATTTTAATTAAAGCCCTTTTATTCTTGAGTAAACTAGATGGAGAGCCCTTTTTAATTCCTTGAATTCAATCCACCACATCTACTTATTGCCAGTCGTAGTGATTTTTTTGCTCCATATGTTTTCCTGTATCATCACTCTTAAAAGCGTAAAAGCTTTATTTTGTATGATTGCAGCATTTTATTATGCATTTGTAAGTACTAAAATCACTGTAGTATTTTTGTTCTTTGAATATTTGAAGTTCAAAATCTTGACACGGTTAGCATGCAACATCACAAGTTCAGTTGGATGTTAATGTTAGCCTTCAGCCTTGTCACTTTATTCTGTTCTAAATTACAGGGCATAAGCTGTGTAAGCAAGATTTTTTTCCTTTGAAAAACATGATCATTACCAAAAAAAAACATTTTTTCTTTAAATGTGGCAATCGAGTTGCATTTCATTTGAGCTGCATTTTATTTAACTACACACAAAAAATTGCATAATTTTTTTTTGAATAATGGTAGTTATATACAAAATCATACTTTGCTCATTCGGTAAAAAGTGAGTGAAAGTCAGGCAAATTAACAGACTAAGCTATAATATTTTTCTTATTTGTTGTAAAATACCAGTCCTTAATGTACACATTAAGGATGTTTTTTCTACCAAGCCTTGACACCGCATAAAGTTTGCTTATTTGTGGCATAAATTGCAGTAGTGTCTGTTTATTTTTATAGTTTTGGGGCGGATTGGTCAGCCAAACTGAGACGACTTCTATTCTAGTTCGTGGCATAATCTCTCGGTAGGGTCTTTATCTTCCTAGTTCAGGACAGATATTGGTCAATCTTTAGGTATTTTGATACTTTTGAGATCGAAAAATGATAATGGCAGTTCTTCCCCATTATGACTTCATGGCCCGCCACTCACATCTGTTGAAATCCTTAATTACTATATGAAATAATGGACAAATCCCGAAAGAAAAGTAGATTGTTGTGGTTAAGTCATTTTTTAAATAGGGGACAGCTTGTGATAGTTGATACCTTCGATTTTCTTAACTTTCAGGATATGTTAAGGGGTCACAGGAGTCTTAAAAATGTGCAAAGAAGATACTACATAGCATAGTTTGATCTCTCTTGTAATTTTTTAACTACTCAATAAATGAGTATATTTTTTTATATGTCATTCTACAAGATTTATTTATTATAAAACAAGTTTTAAAATTTATGAAACTTTAGCCAAAACTAAAATAAATGATATTAAACATGAAGGTACTTGAACACACTGTGATTAGGCTTGCGCGGCAAATTGTGAGGTCAAAATTGAACACATGACCAAGAAAATGACTTTATATTGTACAAATATGTACAAACTAGGACTTATACCTAAATTCTCAGCTCAATTTTAATTAGAAATTATTTTAAGAACTTTTTTCTAAAAAAAATAATAAAAATTTAAAAATTTTGATTTTAAATTTTTAAAAAAATAATTTCTAATTAAAATTGAGCTGAGAATTTAGGTATAAGTCTTTGTTTGTACATATTTGTACAATATTAAGTCATTTTCTTATTCATTTTTTCAATTTTGACCTCACAATTTGCCGCGCAAGCCTAATCACAGTGTGTTCAAGTACCTTCATGTTTAATATCATTTATTTTAGTTTTTGCTAAAGTTTCATAAATTTCAAAACTTGTTTTATAATAAATAAATCTTGTAGAATTACATATAAAAAAATTATACTTATACATTGAGTAGTTAAAAAATGACATGAAAGATCAGACTAGGCTTTGTAGTATCTTCTTTGCACATTTTTAAGACTCCTTAGACCCCTTAATAGTACTTGGTAAGATCAGATGGTATCAGATTTCTTGAATCCAACTTTTTGATGTTGAGAGGAGGTCAAAGTTTTAGATAATGGACCAATGGTGTTCATTATTTTATACTTCTACTTCTTAAGCTATGAGTTTTTCATGGTTTTTCTTAAATATGGATACTACTTAGGTACATGTCAGCATAGTTAGTTTGGTGGGTCACTCATGGCTTTGAAGGTCGGGGTCCTTTGAAAAAGGTAATTTTTGACAATTTTCAGCCGAATTATCTGTTTCAGCCATAAGTGACCCGCGCACAAATAATTATTGGGTTAGTTGCACAAACTAGAGTAGGACTTAAAAAGATATAAAACACCATGGGTGACCCTTGGTAGTTACAGGGTCTCAAAGATGTCAATTTCCAAAAAAAAAGGTCATATTCAAATGTCAATTACTTGAGAAGGCAAGAGTCAATAACTTGGAGACACAGTTGTAAATACACTTCCAATAGTGTAGTTTTAGACACAGGTTAAAAACCTATGGCAACTCATTAACTTTTTTATTATAGTCCATTTTGAACATTTCAAAAAAATATTCAAATTCAAAAGCCAATTACTCTAGAAGCAAAGGGTCAATAACTTGGAGACAGTTGTAAATACACTTCAAATGTTGTAGTTTTGGACCCAGGTTTCAAATCCATGGCACCTATTTTTTTTTTATTATAGCCATATTTCTCCAAATCATAACTGTGCATTCTAATTATACTTTAATTCAAAGCTTCACATTATAGATCATAGATGGCAGCATGATAAAAAAATCTTCAAAATATTTGGAAATGTTTAAATTAGACTGTATGAAATTGACTGTAATAAAAAAAATGAGTTGGCATATTCATGCAAGATGGCTCTCCTCCGCACATTGCTACTTCAGTGAAGCAGCTGCTGAGAGCTCAATTCGGAGATGATCGGATCATAAGCGCCACGACGTGGTTTGGGGGTGCTTGAAGAATGTTATTTACAGCGGGCAGATTCAGAATCTAGCCGACTTGAAGGCAAGCATCACACAACACATCCATTGCATTAGTACAGATACCCTCCGATCTGTTGTGGAGCAGTCCGCTTTGCTCTTCCAATTAGTAGCGGACCAAGGGGTAGGTCATATCGAACAACTAAATGTAAATCGAGCAAATATTTAGAAAACCCCTGAACTCTATTATTTTCCCAGTTGGCCAACAACATTCTTATGTTTAACGAATCCATTTGTAATCTTTCCCTTGACTATCTCCCTTAGATCGCCATCTGCCGGCAGATTTTTGAACTTTTTTCCTTCGCCAAACAAAATTCCATTGCATCAGGATTATTCTGCTAAAATATCAAGTCATTCTGACGAGTAGTTTTAAAATTATTGATTTTTGAAATCATAACCTTAATTATAATCACCCTGCATTTAAAAGCTAGGCACTTAACATTCAATTTTAACCTTTTTTTGTTGTTGTAAAAAGATTTTTTTAGAATTTTTATTAGGAGTGTGATGCTTTGTTACTTTTAAAAATATACGTTGTTACTATGTATATATTTTTTAAATATGTGTGATAAATATATGCTTTTTTGCTCCCTTTAGAAATGGCTAGAAATTTGTAACAAGCGATCAAGAAAACCTCCAATATGCGAGCTATGCAAATATCAGTTTCACTGGCATAAAAAATTTAAGGTAAGTTCTTTTCGTGCGTATATGGACTGTTCTAAAATCTAAAAGGGAATCTAAGAAGAGAAGATTGCTTAATTTATAAGAAAAGTCTAACTATATCTGGTGACAGGTAAATTACATGTGCAAAATCACGCTATCTTGTGCTATTTTTGTTCTTGTAATTTAGGAGAAAAAATTTTATGAATATTTTAGCTTGCATACTTTTTTTTCCTGAATATGGTTCTATGGTTGTTCTTCTGTTGCTTTAAAAAAAATTGAATTCAAAAAGTCTCTTCTCCCCCCCCCCCCCCCCCCCCCCCATTCAATGGTTCTTTGAGTCAGGTCATTTCAAGCGTGCATCTAATACCAAAAGAAACACGCGACCAAACTAGCTCCGACCTAATCTATGTCTGCACCCTTTTTCCCCTAGAAGAACTGAGATACTCCGGGAGACGTACTTTCTGTGGGTCAAATTTGCATTCGCCACATTCACTGCATTTGAACTTTTATTTCTTTTCAAAAGGCAAAGGAACATGCATTACAACCCAGCTCATGCAAGATTTTGGCTTGATTGTTCATAGTTAGTGCTTGCACTGGCCAATTGTTTAACTGTGATACGTCTTTTCAATTTGGAAGTGCATTAACATTGTCTTTAATTTCCATTGTTTTAAAAACCTTGTAGTTGTAGTTGCCTTTAGTAATCCTTTCTTTAACCAAAGATAGGCATCAAGGATCTATGATCTGTTAGCCAAGGTAAAGTTTCTGCCTGTTAAATTCAAGTAAAACATTTACTACCTCAAGAGATACTTATTGCTGCTTATCTATGTGGAAAATCTATGCTTTCCTAGGTTCTAGACGCACAAGATATTGGTATTTTGGTTCCATCAGATAAACTGTGTAGTAAAAGGACTGTGCCTATTCCCATGGGGGAGGCAGCAGTTGCTAAATTTATGGGAAAATTTGATTCAATATGCTTCAAAATCAGATCAAAACCAATTTCTTTGTTAACATTGTTAAATGCCTCCTTAACGCATGGTCCTAAACAAATGGTAAGATAATGAAGGGGGTACTGTTGCTAAATTTTTCAAAGGGGCCCTTGAAAATTTACAAGCCCCATTATAGATTGAATATCACATACATTTTTTGAGAAGTTAAAAACTTGACAAGTTAATATTAAAAGTGGTCGTTTCTTTAGCTAAAGGAAAGTGCATAATCTTTCAAAACAAAATGGAACACTTTAAATCTAGCATTAAAATATTTTTTTCTGGTTAGCACAAATAAATGTTCCACTGTTTTTGAGTAGAAATATTTTAGGTAAAAATAGCCTGATTTTTTTTTTTCAATTTAGGAGTGACTGTCAGTCCTATTGAGCTAATTGCATTAGGTTTGAAATCACAACTTCCACAGAAGCATTGCTTTGCCATGTTAGCCATTTTCCCCCTGGTAAGGGGAATCAACATCCCCAGTAGCATCGAATATGGGCCCAATATTAGACGTAGATTACAATATATATTATTATATTGTATATATTATTATTACCAATATTAGACGTAATATTGCAACATAGAGCCAATATGCTAACCCTTAATGGCCAAGTATTGGGAGGAAACATTTTGCCAATATTGGCCATTATTGTCTGCCATTATAGGATCAATATTATCCAACAACATATAACCAACATTGACTGCCATTATAGGACCAATATTGTCCGACTTTTTTCGAAACGGTTGGGTAGATGGAAAAATTGGCAGACACGTATCCCATTATTTTGGGTGTGTGACCCCTGGGGGTTAGGGGTCAATTTTAAAAAGAAACCTCCTACTTTACAAATTCGAATTCTATGCTTCGAGCGACATCGTACGCTAACGTCGTCGGGACTTTCGACTCCACAGATTTAACGAGCACGTATACCTCAGTGTACTCGGGCACCCCGGTGAATTTTAGAGGAATTTTTCTACCAGCACGAATGCGTCTATAGTATGGCTTGGACAAGGACAGAACCAAGAACCTTCTCGGTGTGAGGCTCGTCGCTCACACCTCTCGGCCACCGAGGGGCCGTTTGACTGTTCTTCTTCTTAATCTCATCAACGAAAAATATGACAAACGCGAGAGCCCCCTAGGTATATGCCAACCAATATATCCCCAATATTGGTCCTATCTTGGCAAATTTTAACTTTCGAAATATTGGTTTCGTATATTTGGCCAATATTGGCTGAATGTTGTAAAACTTGCTTTTTTTTGCCCAAGATAATCAATATTGGCCAACGTCAAACCAATATTGGGCCAATATTCGATGCTACTGGGGATAGCAGCAAAATGAAACAAATTTGAAACGAAAATGTTATCTAGTTATTTAATTATATATTTTTGAAGTTTTAAAATGCCAACCATATACAGCAGATGGCGAAACTATTTAAAATCTGTATCAATTATTAATTCAATAACTGGATATTTTCTATTCAATTTTGTTTTAAATTGATGGTATAATGATTCCCATACCTGGTGAAAAAGGGCTAACATGGCAAACAATACTCTGTTGAAGTTGTGATTTCAAAACTAATGTTTATATGGAACTGAGACTGTCCCTCTTAAATACACTAGTTTCACTTTATTGATTTAATTAAAACAAGTATGACATAAAATGTTCAAGCAGTAAAATATTGGTTTCATATTTGCAGGAAATATTTAATAGTATGAAATCCTCAAGAAAGTAGTTAGATTTTTTTTGGGGGAACCTCGGAAATTTTGTTTACTTTTATATTAATTTAAAGTTAAGACAAAGTAGGAATAAAAAATGTAGCAAAATGTTGTCAACAGCTTTTTAATTGACAAGTCTTATTCTACTGTTTACACAAATGTAGTTAATTAAAAATAAGTAATTGTATGCATAATTTCAAGCTAAATGCACATTCAAAATTTTGAGATATTGTAATGAAATATTCAATCCTTATTTATGCACCTGAAAAGCACTTTTTGGTTACTATTACAAATCTTAACTGTTTTACTCCTGATGATGTGCTAGTTTCAAGATAGTTAGTGAACTAACTTTATTATCAACATTACGAAAGCAGATAACAATTACAACAAAGGTAAAATTTTTTTAAAGAAAGTACAGATTTACAAATGTTATACAAATACACAATGTCTCCCCTTTTGAAAAATATTCTATTATATCAGATACAATATAAGCATTACATAATTGCAATAACATTATAGAAATGTATAATCTAATTACATATTAAAAATACAATTAAAATTTCTGGCAATCTATTTGGTGGTCTTGCAACCCGACCATATCTTGTGACAATCTGTTTTGGAGGAATATTCATACTAGCAGCATCGTTAAAACGTTAACACTGCAATCGGGAAAACATCATTTTCATAAGGGGCTATTTTCAAATGGTCTTAATTGCACTTGATTTCTTTTTTAAATATTATTTTCCTTATTTTTACATCACTACGTAGTAACATATTTTAGCATCAGCCATCAACAGTATTTACTACTTAACCCACCCGGTTCCCAAATATTTTTATTTTGAAACAAATTGTTTTGATTAGGTTTTAACTCTTGAAGTTGTAAAAGGCCTATTATAATACGATTTAAAATCATTTTGTTGAGCACAATTTGTTGCCTGACTTGACCTTTAAGTTGTATTAGAGATTGTCAAACTTTTACTGGCAGGAACTTTTGAGCTATTGTCCTATATAATTTCCATATTTTCTTTAAAAATTCCTATATTTCCTATTATCTTTTTGCTAAAAATAAGGCATGAGAAAATGCAACTCTTTATTCCAATTTTTTTAGTTTTTACAAGCCTTGAAAGTGAATAAGTTTTTTTTTGTATCCATGTCAATTTTTTTTCCCCTGGCTGAACACTTAACGAAATCTTGCTTAGAGTTACTAATATTTTTATTTGCGCTTAATATAATTTATTTTTGAATTGGGTGTGTGTTCATGGATCCCTTCCTGCATAACTGTAAGATGTTGTTGCCTTGTTTCTGTTTTTTACGATATTTGATTGCTTTGTCCAAGTCAGGTTCCAAGTTTATTAATAATTGCTCCTTCACTGATTCTTCTTGACTTTGAAAACACCAATTTTTCTCTTTTTTTTACATTTGTTATGACTTTTAAGAATGAAGGTTTTCAGACTTGTTCATTAGTTAAAAATTATTAAATACATTGCTTATACACATAGTTTTGATCAAAAGGACAATTCAGCAATGTTATATCCATCCAGAGACATTGGTTAAGACAGCTTACCTGATTCCATCCTTGCCAACTTTGTATTCTTTTTTTTATTATTTTTTTTGTTTTTATTTTTATTTTATGCTGCACTGCATATGAACTTTTTTCATCGTTATAGATTATTTTCTTAGGCGAGAATTATTCTTGATCGTTTACAGCTTTTACCGCTGTCATCTAATGGTTTAGTATTTAGTTGTTGTAAGTTAATTAGTGGCAGTAAGTTAATTCATGGTACAGGTACATGACATGGATTGTGAAAATCCAGATAAAAAAAACTAACTCAATTAAAACAAACTCAATCTTATAATCTTTTCTCTTAATCTTTTTATAATCTTAGGTTCTTAAACGCTTTAACTTACTCATTTTCCTGGTAAGAAAAAAATGGGTTTGATAACCAATTTTCAGAAGTGTAAAATACTTGAAAGACAACATTTGGAAACATGAAATGAGGAGTGATATAACGACGCTTAATATAGAGCGGGGGTACTGAATTGAACACTTTGTCCATGAAACTTTCTGTTAACCCATTACCATAGAGTTAAGTGTAAAGCAATTTAAATAGAGTAAAATATATACCATACTAAATTTAAGCATTCTTGATTCATAACTACAAAAGTTTTTGGATCTATTCAACCACAATGTTCCACTTTTCATGTGGTGATGAGCATAATACCTAATGGTCAACAAGATATACCTAGCAGGCCTTGCTGGTTTTGATCATAGTGTCCAAAACTGTATGTAACATTTATGTACTGGGTAGTTATAAACATATGTATAAATTATAAACATTATTACTGGATATTTCATTTTCAAAATTGTTGGCCTAAATCAGGTTTCAAAATAATCTACAACTGTACAAACTTTATGCTCTAGAGGTATTTTTTTATTCATTATTTTTTTTCTTCTTTAGGTTGGACAATGGCAATTTCCACACTGCTCTTGGCAGGATAAAATCTTGCACACAATTTTTCTCATTTCAGTGCTGGTCATGATAGGATGTGCTATTGTGACTGTGCTGTGCTTCAAGCAACATCGGGTAGCTAAAGCAGAACATCTGGAACTGACCCAGTCTGAAATTGTTACTCTTGTTTGTGGAGCATTGTTTTTTCTGGCATTCTTTTTAGCAATGTATGTGGAGATTAAAGCCAGAAATACAATCTACAAACTTGTGCTCAAATTTATTTATCTTAATCAACAGTGGTATATTGATGAGTATGATAAAAGGAAAGAAACCTCCGTCATTGATGTGTGATGTTTGGAGGATATGTAATAGAAAGACTGCCTACTGATGTATTTTGTACTTTTGTATAGTATTTTGTACAGTCATTTTATTGACTTATATTCATGTCTATAGTATTTTAATTTCTCAGTATTTTATTTGCTGTGATTGCTTGGCTATATGATTCTTGATTCATTAAATAAATCTCAATTAAGGTAGTATTTAAAAAAAGGTAAATTGTATAAAGCAATATATTTTTCAAAAATGTTTATAGTTAGAATCTTTAGATATTATAATATATCAAAATTGAAATACTTGATTAATGTATTTTTTTTTAAGATTGTAGTACGGTCTTAGATGCCCTTGCGCCATTAAACCTAAACATCAATCCATCCTTATGATTGTAGTCCATTCCTGTTTATTTGGCTTATTTGACGCCAAAAATAATGCTCTAGACTGGGAATTTTTAGTAGTAGCCAGTGGCTACCAGAGTGAAAAAAAATGGTAGCCACATTTGGATTTTTAGTAGCCAGTTTTAAACTTAAGAATATATGACAAAAAGAAAGTGCTATTTTGCACAAAACAAAAGTTTTTTATATGCAAAGATTGGCAGTAAAAAAAGGATCATACCAAATATGTAAGTATTATGCGATTGGCCATAATTTAAAAGAAAAAATTATAAGTTCTGAGTTAATTGCATGACATAAAATTTGCATAAGGGGCTATCTTCATATTAAAAATGTTACTAACTTTAAAATTTCCAATGGCAACACCCCTTTTTGAGTCCATATTTCTAATCTATGACCTATGTTAATACGAAATGCCAAATTTTGTTAGTTTTTAAGCATTATTAGAGGAGTTAGAGACATGCAAAGTTTAGGTCCCATAATGTTAAATGAGTTGCACATAAAAAACTATCCCAATCTATAAATAATTAAGATAATGAAACGCATTTTTTACTGAAAACAAATTATAAATACCCCAATATTGAATGTATTTTGTTTGAGTTATTAAGACATTTTTTATATTTTTAAATAATTATTATATTAATTTTTTTAAAAAAATATGAATAGAAACCCCTTAATTTTTTTAAAGAAATAAATTTAAGACGGGAAGATTAAGCGAAATCCCAATTTTTAAAAAAATTTATTTATAAGTTGCTGAGTGAATCACAAAATACTTTTTAATTACCCTTTAGGGGACTGTGTAGAAGATTACGTGTGTAATTGATAAATAAAGACGGTCTTGCATGCATGCTTGCTTGTCATTTTAGAGATGGTCCCCAAAAGGTTCACCAGTGATTCGATTGAATAACTCGTCAAATATTCATCCAAATGTTACAAAAACTTAGATTTAAGGGTTTTCAAGAGTGCTTGACATTTCTAAGTTATTAAAATCGGGTGTTGCTATTGGAAATTTCAAAGATCGTAATATTTTTAATATGAAGACGGCCCCTTATGCAAATTTTGCATCGTGCAATTAACTCAGAATGTTAATTGTACACAATCTCAAAAAGGTCCGATTCTATAGGGTGACTAACAGATGAAATAACCTCAAGTGGGTACTTTTGTAAATTTGTGTAAATTTACAAAACTTTCAACGTAATAGTCGTCAGTTGGCGACTGGCGACCGCTAATCTAGAGCTTTAGCCAAAAACCCATCAGATTCCGGATTTATCTTTTCTGTCTTCTTAGAGGCAATTGGTAGAGGGCACTTGAGATTGATGATGGCTCAGAATCTTTCCTGGAGGTTTGTCGTTGCTTTTTTTGGCACTTTTTCAAAATTGTAAGTCGCTACCTTATAAATAGCCACAAACCATGGCTTGTAGTTCCATCAGACATTCTAGTTCATGAAACATATCAACCAAGGCCGTCTGTGATGCCGGCTTAGTGGCTGTAGATAAATCTAAATGTCCACAAGCCAAAAAAATTTCATGTAGCTACGGCTAGAAAATTGCAGGGCTTACGATTTTTTAGGTCCACGATTACTTTATATTCTCAGATATTTCTTTAGAGGGCTCTACAACACAACCTCGCGTGTGCGCCCACGAAGACCTCACCGTAAATCGTGTGAGAATAGGGTTAGTTTGAATATCGTCGCACTAGAGCTACACGAGAGGTGACGGACCAGCCAGTGACTGACCTAAACCAGTTTTTTTTGTGAGATCTAAGTAAGTTGTATTTATTCATCAATTTCAATTCAACATTGTGTGCATATGTATACAATCACACAATAATTTTAATGCAATATACTTATTGAATTTGTAATTAAACAACACACAATAAAGTAGTACTCGTTTGTTATTAAAACAAGCCTTTCAGAAAGTAACTTGGTAAAATCACAACACGAAAACAGAACTATGTAAACAAAAAACCTAGCTGGATCCGATGCAGAATGAAAATTAGAAGGAAAAAATAATAAAACAGTGGCTTACAATATTATTATGCAATTACAAAATTAATTTTTTCTATCCTTTTAGTGAAAAAAAAATACAATTGTGATAGATATATTAATTGTTTATTTAATACAACTTGAGTAGAGCTTGATTTAACATTATAAATAACAAAAACTTAAGTATTTGAGTCTATCAAAAAAGAAAACTGTCCTGTTTGGGAATTCTTCGATATTTTAGAAGATGGTAACGTGAAGAAATTTGAAAAAAATATATATTTTGACTATTCGCATAAAAATATTATTGTAAAGCTATTCGGCCAAACCGAATATTCGGCTAAAGTGGAAGAATACCGAATAGTAACCGAATATTCGGTGCATCCCTAGTGACAGGCATAATAATTTTCTGTGTAAGATAGAAAATGTAAGCAAATAATGACGTGAAGTTGCGAAATAGTGTTTGAATTGGGAGTTGGAAAGAAATCAAAAGTCTCAAATAATGACTAAAATGTATGGCATTATAAATTACAAGTTTTTCCAAAAGAAATCGTATTTATTTAAAGTGCAGCTTCAATAACACTGGTCAACAGTGAAAATGCGACTGAGATTAAAGTAGGGCGGACCGGGGCAATCTGGGGAGCCCAGTCGGTTAGGCACTCGCCTAGCATGCGAAAGGTCCCAGGTTCGGCATTGCCAAAAATAACTGCCGACCTATAAACGGCCTGTGCAGCAAAAAATGTCCGACGAATAATACCCTTCAAAGTCCTAACGCTGCGTACGATATCGCTCTCAACGATTGCGTTCGGTGCCTATTCAGGTGTCGGCTCGTCATTTGACTGTGGTTCTAAAAAACGACGCCAATAGCCCCAGTGTAGCTCTAGTGCTGTGAGCGCTGACCTGTAGCAGGAAACAAAGTAATTTGTAGTATAGACGCTAATGGCCGTGCGGTGAGTTGGTTTAAAGTTATTTAAATAATACGGTTTTAGTGATTTTCATCTAATTTTGGGCCTTCTGAAATCAAGAGATAAGTGACTTATAACTGATTCATCTAACTTAGAGATATGTCATTGAAAAGAGTAATTATTTGGCTATTTTATCACGTTGTTAGTTTGGACACTAGGCTATCTTTCTTTAAACAAGCCAAGCCGTCTATGCCATTTTGTCTTACTGGGGTAATGCCGCCACATGGCAAAAGGATGGCGGCATAATCCGTAAAATAGAAATTTCATATATTGGCCCTACAACCGATTAGTTTTCGCTCCAGATGCCACGTATCCGAAAAAGAATAACTGAGCTGGTCGAATAGACCAACGAAATTTAAAAAAAAAAAACTTCATAGTTAGTTGCAAATGGAAAGTTAATAAAAGAGCTGTACCCTGTACAATTTACCATTCCAAAGTTAATTAAACCTCTTTCAGTTCTATATGTAATGCTTTATTATATCATTTTCCATTATTTATAGATTATTTGCTTTGTTTATTGATATGGCGACATAACCCCAGTGGTGTGGCGGCATTACCCAAGGTACCGGGGTAATCCCGCCACTATGCAAGCTTTTAGAAAAAACAATTTTATTCAGTTTCTATTAAAGATCTAAATTTAAAAAAATATCTCCAAGATACTA
This sequence comes from Hylyphantes graminicola, assembly GCA_023701765.1. Taxonomy (NCBI): domain Eukaryota; kingdom Metazoa; phylum Arthropoda; class Arachnida; order Araneae; family Linyphiidae; genus Hylyphantes; species Hylyphantes graminicola. The sequence continues at coordinate 573,500 of CM043122.1, forward strand.
GGTTATGAACTGTAGTATGCTATGCTCATTACAATTTATATTAATTGAAACACAATTCTGCATGAAAAATTCAATTTCCCTTAGGTAGCGCCATTCCCCCGTTCTCCCCTACCCAATTCTGAATGATTTCAACGTGCTAATCACGAATCTCATCTTAAAAAAATGTAATTTTGTTTTTGAGTACGGTCTTTTTTTTTCATTACATAAAATACAGAAAAATGCATGGGCAATTCCAGTCAATTTTGTTTACCGAAACCCACCGAATTTTTACTAATACCGGTTTTATTTTATATTATCCACAATGTGGTGTGGGAGGAAATGATAACTTTCAAGGTCTTTGCAACCATATTAGCAGCTTAATACACTTCTACGAAAAAATTGTTTGCGTGTCAAGAGGTTCAGAACAAAGAGCATTAAATTCCTTGTATTTCATACTTGGTTGTTTTATAAGCTGAAGAATATCAAAAATTTGTGTTATGATAAATCGATTCTGTAATGCTTCGTAAACGCATTATGAGCGCTAATAGCTTCTGTTATATTTGTGGCAAAGTGCAAGTTTCTGCATGAAAAAAAAAAGAGCAAAAGGAAAATTTTCTGGGTTTCTCACATATGTACAGTTAGACTTGTGTTGCAAATTTGTTACTTTGACTTCATCTGGGATAAAAGATAATGCCCTAACTAAGGAGAATGCCATTTTATGATTAGGAGGGAACCTACTAATTAGATTAATGACTTATTTCTGCATCATCTCATCAGATAAATAAGGTGTTATTTAGAAAAGTTAAATAGCCCAACATTCCTTTTACTCTGCGTGCGGTCCAATATGACAAAGGACTTTTTTTGCTCCAATATTTTTTTTTTTAGTTTTAATAAGGATAGTATCTGTGATATTGTTGAAAATTTGTTATGTAATGCATCGGTTCCGACTTAAAAAAAGCACGAAAACTTCCCACTTATCTGCCGCAAATATTGAGTTTTCTTTTTAAAGTTCAAAACTGGCAAATCTAATGCAGCAGCCATTGACTGCCATGCTTTTTCTTCAAATGTCTATCCATAACCAGGTGACATTACATTATATATCTCCCTTTCAAAGGCATAAAAACTCGCAGAAAACTCTCGCACTGTATTCCAAACGGTTGGAAACAAAGTAGAGGCGTCTTATCGGTCGAGACTCGCAGCAGGAGAACTCGCCGCTCGGTTGTGCGTAGGCGCGAGAAACGCGCACTAGTTCGCACTCGTGGACAGCGAGTGTAAACTGGACGTAAACATTTTCTAAAAAAAAAAAATTATTAACTATACAATGAATTTCCATTTACCCATCTAGTCACCATTAGTTTTTTTTTTATAATTTCAAATTGGCTTTTGAGGCCACGAACTGAATATAAAATTGAAGCAATTTTCACCTTTTAAAGGGCTAGCTTATAGCTGGTCTCTGACCAAGCACACAAGCCTGAAAATATATGTCGAACCAACCAACATAATGTTTCATTTTAAAAGCCAACCCTTTTTGTTAAAACACCATTTGTGGTGTGGGGGCGCTTTCTCACTTGGCGACACGACACCAGAGACATATAATAGAATGGACTGCGCATTCATAGTAAAGCAGCTTTTAGGGATGGAAAACTGAAACCGGTTTTTGAAAAACCGTCGGTCCCAGTTTTGAGTGAAAACAGTTTTTTTTAATATGAGATCGGGTGGAACTGGAAACCGGTTTTTTAGAGGAGAAACAGAAAAACAAGTTTTTTTTGCAAAATTGGCCATCCCTTACAGATTAGCATTATGTCCGAAACATCACAAATCGCCAAGAGGCAAGAGGAGAAAAGTTGCTACATATGGCAACTTATCGCTACCGTTTCGTTACGGAACTATTCCAAATTTCGCCAAATCTGAATATTATCTGGTAAACCGAAATGGTAACTACCATCTAAAACCAAGGCACGTGGGTTTCCAGCAATCACCTAGCAGCCGCTTGTTTTTTTTTTTTTTTTTTTTGCAGACGATTTCATTGCGTAGAGTTTTTACTTTTCTCTTCTGGACTACTTTTCTCTTTCTATTCATAAATATTTAATTACATTATTTTACTCCCTGAGCATGAAAGTTAACAATCGTGGATGTTATACTCTTCATTCAGTAATATTTTGTGCACGATGCTAAATTCTTGTTCAATCTTGATCAATCTTTCGGGCCAAGTAAATTAAATTAATGGTCTGAACATTGACAACTTAGAAACAGAATATTTTTGATAAATTTTGGTCAACAAGAAACCTTTTTTTGTAATCGTTTTTTTTTTTTTGTAGTATTCTTTTAAATTAGTTTTTAATAAAGAGTTCATGTAATTCAATTGTTCAAGTAATCTTAAATAGACGCACAAAAGCAAATGATTAATCTGATATATATTAGGAAGATCTTAAAAAACTAGCAATCAGCAATCCTTCCTTGTTCCTTTCCAAAACTTCATTATCATACGTTTGGATTGTCGGCCTCATGTGTTCAAGTCTTTGCGGGAAAACTCGCCAAATGGTAAACTCGTCAATGGTCTTACACAGTCACAGTGGCGGATTTAGGACTTTTCTGAGGGAGGGGCGCACCCAAAAACTTGCCTGAAAACCCAACTATATTATCACAAAAGCTGGTACACAACTAGAAAAAATTTCTGGGGGAAGAGAGGGGGGTTAAATTTTATCATTTTATTTTTTTATATTTTTTAAATTAAATTTTTTTAATTAAAAAAATGATGAATAATTATTTATGAATAATTAAATTATTGATGAATGAAAAAATAAGTGCATTAAATAGGGAAAAATCAATTAATGGGAATGTTTCAGATGATGGAACGCTCTTGTTTTTCTTTTCTATGTACTGCGATTACATTGGTTGCTTTGGTTTCATTCTAAAAATGACCGAAATAGTGAAGCATTCTGAATAATTTTATTTTGCTTTCCTTAAATATCGTGTTAAGGTTGTAACCCTCCGTTTTGAAATACGTGGTTTATATTACCGAAAAAGGGCGACAAATTTTTAACAAACTTTTTGCAGCAATATTAATGAAACAAAAATTTGCATAAAAAATGTAAAACATTAATGCAATAATCATGTTAGTCAATGTGATTATAACTAATCGCATTTGAAAATCTGTTCGTTATAAATAACCGTATATGCGACTTAAATTAGAATTCAAACTTTTTATCTTCTAGTCTTTATTTTATTTCTGAATTTATAATTTCAAAATAAAAAAACATTAAAAAAATCACAATATTAGTGAAGAAAGTTAAATTCTAGCATCCGTTGGCGAGATTTATGTTAACCCAGTTAGTTTGTTGTTTTGAAAAGACGCAACCCATATATTACTGTTTTCACTTTAGAGATGTCCCCCTAAACGAGTTCAAAATTAATGCTTTAATAACTCAGCAAATAATGCAAAATAAATAATTACTTTTTATACATGGGGTATTTTGAAGGTGCTGAACATTTTTATGTAAAAAAAATGGGTGTTGCCATTGGAATTTTCAAAGTTGGTACTCATTTTAATATGTAGACGACCCCTTATGCAATTTTTGTTGCCAGTTTTAAATTCCTTACGCTATTTCCTGAAAAATGACACCTTTCATAAAGTTCCTTGACCAATAGCAGCCGAGAAACGAAGGGTGGAGCGTTTTTTTCCCCCAGCTGTACTACAAAGCATAATGTGATCTTTCATGTAATTTTTTAACTACTCAATATATAAGTATAATTTATTTATATGTAATTCTACAAAATTTATTTAATATAAAACAAATTTTAAAATGTATGAAACTTTAGCCAAAATTAAAATAAATTATATTAAACGTAAAGCTATTTGAACACATTGGGATTAGGCTTGCTCGGAAAATTTTGAGGTCAAAATTGAAAAAATGACCAAGAAAATGACTTTATATTGTACAAATATGTACAAAAAAAAGACTTATACCTGAATTCTCAGCTCACTTTTAATTAGAAATTACTTTAAAAAATTTAATCAAAATTTTAAAATTTTTATTAATTTTTTTAGAAAAAAGTTCTTAAAATAATTTCTAATTAAAATTGAGCTGAGAATTTTGGGATAAGTCTTTGTTTGTACATATTTGTACCACATAAAGTCATTTTCTTGGTCATTTTTTTAATTTTAACCTCAAAATTTGCCGCGCAAGCCTAATCCCAATGTGTTCAAATAGCTTTATGTTTAATATCATTTATTTTAGTTTTGGCTTAAAGTTTCATAAATTAAAAAAAAATTTATAATAAATAAATCTTGTAGAATTAGATATAAAAAATTATACTTATACAGGGTGAGGCAAACAAAACCAGCCCCGAGGTGGAGATAAGAATACGACAGAAATTCTGCCAAGTCAAAAACCAATACAAAAACAGGTTTGCTAGCTGAAGCTTTTGATCGCTTCAATATTAAGCCCAAACAAACGCTTGGCGACTTATTTGCCTGCAACTACGCCATGGTTAGAAAAGCTAGTTGAAATGAAATATAAACAAGGTTTGTAGGGCTGATCAAAAAAAGTTCCCACTTGTGATTATTTCGGTTGTTATTTATTCTAGAGAATCGGACCTTTTTGTTTTTGGTAATACAAAACATTCTAAATTGATTGCAAGACACAAAATTTGCATTATGGGACGTCTTTATACAATACAAACCAAGATCTGAACTCACCACTAGTCTACGAGTAGCTCTAATGTGAAGTTAATCCGATCCAACCAATGCAAAAAGAGGTTTCAGGCGGCTTCAAGATTTTTTTCTTGCCAAGCATTTCTACATATTCCCATCTCCAGATTGGGGCCGGTTTTGTTTGCCTCACCCTGTATATTGAGTAGTTAAAAAATTACATGAATTATCAAACTATATGCTTCGTAGTACCTTCTTTGCACATTTTTAAGACTCCTATGCAGGCGCGCAACCACGGGGGGGGTTTTTAGGGTCAGAACCCCCCCCCAGAACCCATATTATAGTCAAATTTTATTATGTTAACAATAAAAAAAAACCGAAAGTGATAAAAAAAAAATCCATTGAAAAACACTATTTCCCTTTTCGCATTCTACTTCCCGCCACCCTTATTTGAAATATTTAAGGGATGGAAAACTGAAACCGGTTTTCTTGCCTTCGGTTTTGACTAAAAACCGGTTTTGGAAACACCGGTTGTTTTTTCTGAAAATCCGCCATCCCTACCGTTTCTTATTTGGTGGTGGCGAGTATAAATCTGTGTCAAACAAAATATTTCCAACGAATCTTTTCGAATATGAAGGGGGGGGGGGGGTAGAAAAAAGAGCCAGTTTTGATAAAATGACATGTCTTACCTATTTATTCATTTTTTGTCGTTTTTTTATGAGTATTTCGCACCTTTTTCTTTGTAATTGCTACTGTAAAGTACCTGAAGATCTGAGTATGTTTGAAGGGAAAGGCGCTTTATACTGATTTATCTGAAAGCTTAATATAATTCTAAGGATGGCTGCTATTAAGTTCTGTTTTAATTGCATTTTAATTCCTGTTTTACATTTAAAACATGTTTTACATCAATTAGTTGATATTGTTATCTAACGACTTAAAAGCATACAATTTTTAAATCATTCCACATCGGCGATTCGTCTGTACGACGTCTTAGTGTAGTTATAGATATAAATAACATCGTTGAAGTTTGGAACATTAAATCATATTTGTTCAAATTAAACTTTTAAATATGCCTTGTTAAAAAATTACGCTCCAGACACAAATTAATGTAGACAGTTATAAATTCTGTCAACAATAAAAATTAAAAAGTGCCCGAAGGCCGAAAATAATATATGTTTTGACCAAAAAGGCATAAAAACGGTTAACCGAAATCTTAGTTTTGTTTACTTAATAAAGCATCCCCTTTGTAGAGGGAGTGCACGTTAAATATGCTCCTAAGTCCTGACGCTGTGTACGATGTCGCCCTTAACTGTTGCGTTGGGTGCTTACTCAGAGGTACAGCTCGTCAACTGACTAGTGCGACGATGATTCAATATTATAACTTTTATTATCACAAAAACAATTACAAGAAAATAAAGCAAACAAATGCTAAGGGAAAACATGAAATTCAAAAAGCAATCTACAGATGACGACTGAGAGTGGCGCCAACCCGCCAACGAGACTGATATTATGAATTGCATTACCCATAAACAATTCTAATCGTTCTCAAAAATGTAGTCGAAAACCCATAAAAATGAAACATTGACTGATTTATTTGAAATTGGCTTTTTTTTCCATCGTGTATTTTTAGTTTGCTTATTATACATAGTACAAGTAAAATCAGTCACTGTGTTACACGTTAGGAGTTTTTGCGAGTCTTTTTATTTTAAGATCTGGATTGGATGGATGTCATGAGCAAAATATCGGTAAGTTTAATTTCTTCTCTAAAGTATCTGAAGATGAGTTGAGTATGTTTGTAATTAACTTGGGAGCGGTTTTTTAAAATCTTTTTATTTGAATGCTTTTAACATAAATCTAGAAATGGCTGCTCAGTCACTTCTGTTTGTATTACATTTAAATGAATGTTTTACATAAAAGCACGTTTTTACTAATTAATTGATATTTTTACGGCATTAATGCATACAATTTTTGAATTATTTTACATCGGAGATTCGCCTGTCCTGTATGACGTCGAAAGTACACTTAAAAATATGAATTGCTTTGCTTCGTTGAAGTTTGAAATATTAAATCATATAAATGTTTTTTTTTTATTGATCAGCTTAAACCCCATTAAATATGTCCGATTCCTATCAAATTTATTATTTTGTTATCGGCCAAAACGCGACGTGCTTATTTAAAGATTACCCGATTCTTTTGTCTTATTAAAAGCCTGCATGATCCTTCCTTAGATACTTCGCGATTTAGCCGGCCAATTAGCGAAGTGGCCGAATTCGGCTGTGACCGTAACATTTACACTAATTTCTTTAAACAAAATTGTCCAATTAGTTTTGTAATTATAGTATGTTTTTAATATTTAAATTTTTTAATTTAAATAAATGTTGAATTTATCTTTACTCCTACCTCCTTTTATAATAAAAATATTAATTTAAATGTAATAATACTTTAACTAATTACAAATCCGGTGATTTAAATTATCTAAATATTTAATTAACGATATAAAACATACAATAATTAATTTTTTTATTTGTTACACTTAATTTTTATTTAAAAATATAAAACATTAAATAACTTGTATTAAATACAGATATGAGTTTCGTATAATAAAAACTAATTAATTTTAATAAATAGTAACTGGTAATACTAAATTAAATACTACAAAAACTGCATTAAAACAAAAGTAACTTAAATTAAAAATCAATTTTAATTCAAATAGTTTTGATTAAAAAAAGTAATTTTTATTAAAAGTTATTTTAATTGAGAGTAATTTTAATTAAAACTAATTAAAAAATAATTTAAATTGCAATTAATTTTACAATTGCAATTATTTTTAATTACAATTAACTTTAATTACTATTAATTTTAATGACTATTTTTAATTAAAAATAATTAGAATTGAAAAATAATATTAAAAACTTGAAACCCCCCCCAGGATTTTTTTCTAGTTGCGCCCCAGCTCCTATGACCCCTTAAGGTGGCGCGATTCCCCCGGTCTACCGGTCAAATTGTACAGCAAATAGCAAGAAATATAATAAATGTGCTAAAAGTATGAAGTAATTTTTTAAAAACTTTTTACTTAAATACTCCAGCTTTAGCCCATTTCACACAGTACTCCGTAGACCTTGACAACATGGAGGACCGGTTTCGACGAATAGGTCCGATTGCGATGAATTATTTTTTCCACAGGAACTTTTTCGCGCAGGCATGATAAAGTTCTTCGACGAAATATATGTAGCCAATCAGCATCAAGTATAGCTCTGAAGTCTTGTTGGCGAAATCGAGTTTGCCAAATGGAAAGATTCTTGTTTATACTCGCCAATGTTGATATTTTGTACTTCTTTACCTATACGTTTTTACCACCCACTCGCTTAGAAAAATGCTTAGGACAATAAATGCATTTTGTGAAGCTAAAGTGTAGTACCATGTTTACTTTTTACTATATTTTGTTAAAACACTGAAAAATTGTGCCTAGGTAAGCAATACATATCATTCACAACAACCTCTCGAAAAACGTGCGACGTCAGAATCTGGGCAGTCGGAGTCAGACTACCCTGTTATAGATGGTCCAAGTAGAAAGAACACTATGTGAATGTGAAATGTGCTGTATAGATTCTAAAGTAATTCAATTCAAGTGTAGAGCACATGTGTATCACTCCATCATCCCCCTATTGAAGATAGTGATATCTGTTTCAACCATCCTATCAGATTCTATAAGTTCCTTTTTGACACAACAAAAAACGAAACAACTTCTTGCACAAAAGCATAATATTAGGTATAGTGATGAGTTTCGTCATAGATGCACCAATGTGTCGATAGTTGCGCAGTAAAAGTGCAGACCGAAACCTTTGACGTCATACAAAAAAAATTATCCGATCCAAACAATTTATTTTTAGACACTTGCGGGGGGGGGTGTTGCTGTGTGGAGCCCTGTGGTCAGTGTCTCGATTTCCGGATCAAAAAGGTTCCGCGATCGAGTCCCGGTCGCTGAAGACACACCGAGTATATGCGGAGTACGTGCTCGTTAAATCTGTTGGGTCCGAAAGTCCTGTGGGCGGTCATTGCGCAGTGTTCCACTGGTACAGGTCCCTGGAGACTATTTCCGTCCCCTCCAGGGATATGTCTAAATTATGGAGGTGGCGCGTGATAGAAGGCAGCATCTGTCACGTGAGTGTGTACGTGCGTGTGTTTTGACTGTCTTACTTGACGAAGGTTTATAAGCGGGTCTCTGACCAAGCACACAAGCCTGAGAATATATGTATACCAACCAACCAAACAGTAACAGTTGCGGGAGCGGGTACATTTAGAATGCGAATTTTAATCTTGTTTTCCTTTATCAATTATCGAAATTTACTCCAATCTACAATTGCACGCCCTTACAGCTTGGAGCCAGGTGATGCAAAAAGACTTCTTTGGACATCCCTTTCTTGTGTAAGTTATACATGGAGAAAATCTTTAGTTTTGGAATTGTGTCTCGTCTAATTATTCGAACTTTTTTGTATATATTATTTTTGTGACTAGTATTTTTCTTGATTTTATATTTAAAATAATATGGAGAAACAGTGGGTGTTTCAACTAAGAGGTGACTCGGCGTTTTTTTCGTTTAATGACTCTTAAAAAAAGTAATTATAATAAAAAAATATCCTGTCTAACTAAATATTTTCCCACCTAATTTGCATGTTGTCACAAACTCAATTTAAGCTGTTTTGACATTGTAAAAGACTTTCTAAAATGCTTATTGTATGTGAAATCTAATGTGTTTTGTATGGTCTAACATGTTTATAAGATATTCCAAATCTACTACAGTAGAGTTTTGAAGGTTCCTTCATTGTTGCATAAAAAAATCCCTATCCTTAGAAAAGTGCCTTATTGATGTTTCCCAGCAATTTTAAAACCTGGGTGACAAACTTGCTTAATTAATACCATAAATTTTACTAATTTGGCTGTCATTCAAACTAGGGATGCTTAATTAGCTAGTATCAAAATTACATATTTTTTCGGTTTGTCTTCCTTCTTAGAGACTGTTTAAGTAAGTTCTGTTGCTGTTGGTATAGATCTAGAAATTTTGGAATATTAATAATGTATTCTTCCAACCATCAGGAATATTGTTATTTTATGAGAATTGTGGCTGCCAATTTAAAAATTCATTTCGGGATTTGTTTTATGTTAAGGAATTTCTGTGTGATATCGTTTGTAAGTATATGTTTTGGCGGGAATTCTATGCAGCTTTGTTTGAGTTATTTATTGTGTGCGGAAAATGACGAAGCAAAGCTGTGAAACTTCAGCTTTTATTGAAGATTAGTTTCAATGATTAAATCATTCAGGGTGGTTTAAATTTTTTTTATCGTAATTGAATGCTTTTCCATGCATTTCAAGAAGTGTTCCGTATGAAATTGCAATGAACTATTATAAAATGCAGGTGCAGAAGGTGCTAAGAGGTTCAATTGTTTGAGCATTATTTGTTGTTAATGTTAAATCCTGTGGGCTGACCGATTCGCCAATGGCAAAAGACAGTAAACTAGTCCAGTAAATCTGTCGTGAAAAGGGTACTTAACAAAAGGTCAAGTAGTTCTGATTTTTGGATATGTTTTATGTATTGTAGGTCTTATTAACACTTTACCTACGGGCGTCGACTGACCCATAGACTAAAAATCTTCTAGACCAGCAACTTAATCTAATGCCTAGCTCTTCTAACGTGTCGAAAGCAACTAAAACACTATTAAAGGTTGATTTGTTGATTGGCATAATTAATTGTACTTTCAATTGTAAGGCTACTGTTTCTTCGTAATGTTCTCTGTTAAAAAAAAGTTACCCACTAGTGATTATTTCAACCATTAGTCATCCTTTTACATCGGACCTTTTTGACTATGTGAACAAATAACATTTTGAGTTATTTGCATGACACAAAATTTGCATAAGGGTCCGTCTTAATATTAAAAATGTTACGAACTTTAAAATTTTCAATAGCAACACCCAATTTTAATTACTTAGAAATGTGAAAAACCCTCGAAAACCCCTAAATCTAAGTTTTTGTTACATTTGGATGAATATTTGACAAGTTATTCAATCGAATCACTTGTGGATCTTTGGGGGACCATGTCTAAAATGACAAGAGTAGGCAGTCTGTAGGTTTATTAATGGAGAAAAAGAAGCACAAGGTCAAATATCTTGAGGATGGACCTACGAGGGATATAAAAGTCATTGAGTAGCTGTATATATTCAAAAATAAAGTCGAAAATAAGTTGTAGTAAAAAATAGATCCCTATCGTCACTTGATAAGGGTTCCAAATTACGAGATGTCATTGGCTCTGTTAAATCTCCTAAAGGTGACTGCAAATAGGCAGCCAGAAACCATTACATTAGTTCCCTTAGACACAAAGGGGGCGCGCTAGTTTCTATGTCAATTTCAATGTAGAAATTCTCCAATGAGAGTTTGAAACCTAGAGTGTTCTTAGTCTATGGGTCAGTCGACGCCCGTAGGTAAAGTGTTAAGAATCCAAGGTCAAACGTCGGACATTTTTTAGTTTTTATATATTGATCCCTCTTTAATTGTTGTATTCATTACTTTGTTGTAAAACCAACCCTTGACTGAATAAATCTGCGAAAACTAAAAAAATATTCGGACGCTTGACCTTAGGGCGCACCCCACGGCGGCGCTCCAAGGTCAAAAACTTGGTTTCTTAATTAGACTTCCAATATATAAAACATATCCAAAAATTAAAACTACACAACCCCTGTAAGATAACTCCCTTTTTTTTACATTAGGTTTATTGAATGTGCAGAAAATGTTTTAACTCCAAACATTTCCCCCAATCTGTTTGAAAATTGCCCCCAAAAGTTTACCATATATTATAGACTTTCATAAATTCTGTATTACCTTAGGTATAGAAAATTTTACCATATACAGGGATGTTAGTGCTTGTTAAACAAAAAAAAACAGAAATAAAAAAAATGATTGGTTTGAAAAGCCAAAAAAGTTGAACTAAGCGTGACCGAAAAATTTAAATTTTTACAATTATCTCAACTCTCAACAGGACAATTGTTAATGATTTTTTAATACTATACAGATACTAATAAATATTATGTACTTTTAATATCTTTATATACACTTTAAGGGGGGATCATAGTTAACAAAAACCAAAAAATCGAATTTTTGAAACCAGTATTTTCTGATAGATGGAAGCCCAATCTATCGAATAAGACCAATTTTGTATCGATTGCTTAATTATTTCTTACAAAAAATTAAAATTACAAAAATAAACAAATGTGCCACGCCTCCTTTGAATTACTAATTGTATGCTGGTATTATTTATGTATTACATTATAAAATATAATTTTTTTTGTGTTGATATTTGAAAACTATTCACTGGCTCAATGTAAAAAAAAATTCCCGATGATTTACATGAAATTAGGTTAACAAGAAATGTTTCGGTGGTTATTTCGAGTTCGTGTTAACGGGATCGACTGTATTTGTTTTTCGTGTTTTTCTCAAAACTATAATTTTCAACACTTAGGTACACTTTTCTCCAAATCTATGGAATATTTTTTAATAATTTTTTTGTCTGTTATAAAACCATCTTAGATCTATTTAAGTCACCTAATTTAGTCCTACAAATTTAAAAAAAAATATTTTATTATTTTACACTTTTCTTCGCTGAAAATCAGAATTTTTATGAATGTAGAATATAATGTTCTTAAAATAAAATTTTAAAATTATTTTAGGCAAAAAAATAGGTGACTTAATTAGATCTAATATGGTTTTATAACACACAAAAGAAATTATTAAGAAATATTTAATAGATTTGGAGAAAAGTGTACCGAAAAAATACTTGTATTTTTGAAAATTCGTAATTGTATGTTTCAAAAGATGTCTTTTTTCAAAAATAATAATTTTTAAAAATAAGATTCTTAGGTGTAAATATAATAATAAAAGTACAACTTATAATTTGGCACAATTTTTTTATTGTACCATAATTTTTAAATGATTTAGAGCCTTTCGAAATCAATACTAAGAATTGGTCATTTTTGCTGTCGCTAACTATGATCCCCCCTTAAGTAAATTTTCTTTTATCAGGGATGTTATTGCCTGTTGAACAGAAAAGCTGCACTTCAAACCAAATGCTTGGTTTGGAGAACCAAAAAAGCTTAACTAAGTGTGACCAATAAAATTTATATTTTAACAATTATCACAACACAACAATTTTTAATATTATAATTATATAATACTGTACTACTGAATGTATTTTTAATTTCTTTATTAACACTTTAAAATCAAATAGATTTACTTTCATTTATGTTGTTTTGGGGAAGGGGGTCATCATCAGTTTTGCCTGTTGTGAACATTTTTTGCTCTTCATTTGGTGTATTACCATTAAGTTTTGGTAGTTTGGCAGTTCCATAAGGCTGAAAATTTAGGCACCCGACCAGGTTTTGCAAAAAAAAAAAAATGACTGCCTCTTTGGGATTGAAATCCCCATCATAGTCTTTCAATGCATATCCTTATCATTAAGGTTTATACATTTGTTAAGAAGACAAAATTCAAGGACTAAGAAATTTATTAGCAACATAAAATCTAAATATATAAAACGTTCATAAGACCGACACTCCATTAAAAAAAACCCCTAAAACTTGCCTGCAATCAAAAACCCAAGTATAGACCGAAATAGAAAAAAAGGTTCAAACGTAAACAAAAGAATTTCAACTTTCAAGCTGTTCTTGTGTTCACGACTCGCGGACACTTGATCAGAAAAAATAATCTGGTTGTCCGACTGACCTGAACCGGAGCTACAAAATATACTCTTCCGATCACGCAGAGCCACAGAACTGTCAATCATTCTGATGCAATATGACGTCATCGGCAGATTTCGTGAAAATTACTAGGCGGCAAAATAAGTAATTCAGGAAATATTATTGGACTTCAACTTTTTTTTTGTCACAGTTAATGATCGTCTTCTAATGGGGGATTGCACTGGCCGTTGATCGATATTTGAAGACATCTTAATGTAATCTAATCTTAATTCATCCTCAAATTTTAATTAAAATGTGTCATCTTTATTATTAAAATCCATTATTTAAACTAGTTATTTATCAAAATTGGCTGGTCAGGGAATTTTGTAATACATTGTTAAAATCGAAAATAATTTAATATTTTCCACAAAATTTTCCCAGAAGGCTAAAATTTCCCCCGATCTAGGATCGCCAGATCGGACATATTCTGCATCCCTGAGGGCACGTATATCCACATTTTCCTTTTTGTGGTGCGCGTGGTGGCAAGGCTTTTCTTGATCTTAAAAATGGAACACAAACATAAAAAAAAGCCTCCGAAACCTTAAATTACCCTATGGTAACATGTACAAAACAATTAAACAGGTATAATCTTGCTATTAAATAAATCTATTGGAAAAAAAATTGCTAAATTAAAAAATTAAAAGACACACAATTATAAGACTAAATTTAAAAGACATTTTTTTCGCAATTTACACTAACTTTGAGGACTTGTATCTCAGGAACTATTAGGCCTAAAAACGCCAACATGCACTCAAATTGTAGCATATTTATCCTTCTTTAATTGTTGTATTCATCACTTTGTTGTAAAGCCAACCCTTTAGGGAGAAAATCTGCAAAAACTAAAAAATGTCTGACGTTTGACCCTGGGATTCTTAATAAGACCTCCAATATCTAAAACATATCTAAAAATCAGAACTACTTGACTTTTTGTATGCCAAAATGTTTTATTTTACTGGACTAAACTTAACTCTCTCTTGTCGACATCAAGGCGTATTGTAGGAACGATACAAAAAAGCCTTGATGTTGACAGGAGAGAGTAAAGTTTAGGCTTTCCAATGTATTTAAAGTATTTTGGAAAAGCAAACAAGTTTTTTTTTTCTATTTTAAAACTGAACTTACTTTAAAAACAGCCCTCATATTATGCAGATACATTTATTTTATAAAATTTAAAACTTAGAACAGCGGCTAGTAGAAATGGTTTTGCATTAATATGCTGGTAAAAATACATTTATATTACACTAAAAGCATGACTATCATTTAACTAGGGTACATTAATGAATCTAGTATAATTAATAAAGTTGTATTAGGAAAATATTTAAGACTAGGTTGTGTTAAAAAAGTTTCTTGTCACCAATACTGGCTTATGTGAAAAATGAATTGAAAATTCGTAAAAAAGTGGCTCTATTTGTGCACTGTGTTTCTTAACAAACAACTCGTCCAGACTCTCAGAATTCCCTCAAAAATTTCACAAAAAAAGTAACTTGGTTATCTTACTGACAGAAAATTCTTTGCAGGAGAGAGAGGATTTCGTAGCTTTCTAATCTCTGAAAAAGCATGTCTTTTTATGGCGAAGGCTGTTTGCTTGTCTGCTCTATGGATGTAGTAACATGGATATTCACTAAATACATCTTGATTAGCTATTGATTAGCTCTAAACAAAGGCCTTGTCTGTGAGGCGCTACTCGGCCCGCAGGCTCCATGACTATTATGTGATTCTAAAGCACTTGGGTGCCTTAAACTAGGTTATTTTCTTATATTTCTTATGCTACGACTATATTAAAGACCTATTAAGGAAAGCAATAAAGCCACACAGCTCATTTTAATAAGTTTTAGTCTCGTTCTTAAACTCTTGCGAAAAATTACAGCCTACTAACTGAAACAAGAGTTTTCTGCAATCCAGTTTTCATTATTGAAGAATTGCTGTATCTCATCCAGTGTCTCTCTTCACCACTTTAGCAATGAGGCCATTGAAGTGACAAAGTTTAAAAAAGAGAAATCTACATTATAAATATCAAGAGACAAAATTTTTTCGGAAGAATTTAAGATATGGTATTAGTTCAACTTGAATGAATATATATTTTTTTTATCTAAAACATTTGTTAGTCGGTTCAATTTGCAAAATGGTCCAATTCATCTTTGTGTCTACTCTAGTGTTTGCCCTAGCATGAAATGGGAGGTGTATTATGATGAGGTCAAAAATCCAAAATGTCGATTTTTGTGGTTTTGAAGATTAGTGTGTCTGTCAGGTGTGCAACCACTCTATAGTAAAGCGTGAACTAGAAGAGCTACAGACTTCTAACTGAGTACCTTTGAGACGTCATAATAGGGGTTTTGAGAAAATATCTTATGGGCAAAAGACAGCTGCCATCAAGCCCTTTGGTTTTAAAGGTATTGTTGGAAAAAAACGAAAACAGATAACGATTAAATTTTTTTAAAACAAGCTTCTAGTACCTGTCGGGTGATACAAGGCTTTATAAAAATTGTGCCTGCGCAAATAATAGCTGCCACAGAAGTTTTAGATTTTAAAGTTATTAAAATGACATTTTAGATATTTATTTACATTTAAATGTATTGCCTTATTGAGTAGTCATTGAAAGTCTTGTACTGTTACGCAGTTTGTTAATTGCATTTTACAGAATATTATATTATATTTTGGTAAGGTTAGTTTGAAATATCGTCACACTAGAGCTACACGAGGGCTGTTGGTGATGGGGCATGGCAATTTATAACCACAGTCAAGTGACAAGCCGACACAACTTTAAGGACGACATCATATATTATATGAGAAATAAGTTCAGAATAAAACATAAAAATCAAACAAATCAATTCAGTTTTATTTTTCGCAATTTCTTATTATCAAATTATCTATTAAGAATGCTGGAAAGTGACTAAATAAAGTACTACAGTCGTACCTCGTTAACGCGAACTCGCTTTACACAATTTCCCTTAAGATGAACTGAAAGCGATTCCCCGGCCTATAAAGATTTTAAATGCAAAATCGCTTTAGGCGAATTCCCGCTTAACCCAAACAAAAAAAAAACGATGCAGGCTACGTCATTGAAAATTTTAGGGGAGAGGTTTATTTCTATATAAAAATTACTAATCTACTGTATCTTGACGACAAAAATTTTAAGTGATTACTATTGACCACTCTACAATGATTGTTCGCTGTGTTGACAACATGTGTAAGTAGGTTATTGGATTTATTACTTCCTCTATAGATAGAGCGTTGTTGTTCTGTGCATGACCATAAATGATGAATTTTCATGTATTTATTTTTATGAATTTCATTTTTTATTTCTTCATAAGAACAAAAGCCTGCAGTAAAAATTTAAAAAATTGTGGTCCTGTGCTTTGTTAAAATATTTGAGTACCTAGTTGAAACAAGCATTTATATTCATGTTACTCCTTATTTTTTTTATTCAATTTGGAAATTGTTTGTATTACAATCCAGTTGAAGTGGAACAACTGTCATAAACCATGTCACTTTTAGCCACAATCCTTAATCAACTAACATGGGGAAAAAAGTTTGCATACAGAATTCATTTCCCAGAACAGGATTATCATGATCGAGAGCAACTCGCATTTATTTCCGAGTATTGTTTAGCAAAGAATGTTGTTAATATATACAAAAGTTGCTGAGCATATAATTCACTAAAACTTTATTCGTAATTGTTCGTTCTACAATCCCTACTTATTGAGCTATTATAGTATTTAGAGGAATAGTATGTTCAAATGAGTCTGAAAAACTACCTTCAATTCTTTTCTTACAAAAATGTTGTACCCCCCACAAAATCAAGTGAATAGCTGTCTAACAATTATCTTCAATAAACAGCTTTAACACTCCATTTGAAAGGCGTCTAATTTGTTTTTCTTTTCAGGTGACAATGAAAATCCTTGGTATTGAGTTTGCACCTCTGTCTCTTCCACTCAAGAGGCGACTTCAAACCTTAGCTGTCTTTTATTATGGCACCAGTTTTCTTTGCTTGGGCTTTACAATGGTCACCCTTTCCTTGTATCTTCTCCTCTATACTCGATTCTTTTTTCTCCCCTTGCTCTATTTTGCTTGGTTTTTCCATGACCGCAACAAGTGCAATGAAGGGGGTCGTCGCTGGGAATTTCTAAGACGGTGGCGTTTGTGGGAGTATTTTGCTGATTATTTCCCTGTCAAAATGATCAAAACTGCTGAATTGGATCCAAATAAGAATTATATTTTTGGTTACCACCCTCATGGCATCCTGTGCTATGGAGCTTTTTGTTGCTTTGGTACCGAAGGAACCCATTTCAGTCAGGTTTTCCCCCAGATCACCCCTCGTATTTTGACTCTTGAAGGACAGTTTTGGTTTCCACTTCACAGGGAGCATGTTATGGCTGCAGGTAATTCTTTTGTAATAGTTATTCTGTTTTTGTTTCATATTAGAACCATAGTTCAACATTTTTCTGAGTCTTTTTTTGGTTAATCATTCACTAATATGGCACTTCTCCCTTACAACTAAACCAGTTTCTTCAATGTAGCTGGTTTGAACCAAATATATATATTTTTTAAAATAAAAATATATAAAGGTTTTAATTTGGACTTGATTGGTGTAGAAATGCATAGTTCTTTCTCAAAATATGTGCTATGATAAACCTTAAAATTAAATAATTGAAATACAAAATTAAATAAAGTAAGAAATATTTTTGTATAAAAGTATTACACTTGGAAAAGTTTTTAAGTTGTATTAAAATAATATACACTTGTGTAATTCTTTCTCAAATGCAACCTAGATGCGACTCTCCTAATGTGCTAAAAATATGTTATGAAATCTTATCATGTTAAACTCAATTGTTCCATTTGTCCTTGTTAATGGTATTCATACATTCCATACAAATACTTTTTATGCTGAATTGTATCTTCCATTAAATCTTTTATTAAATATTCACTTGAAATTGTATAAAACATTATAAATTTAAGAAAACAGAAAGTTGGCTCTTGGAAGTCATTTTTCAACAAATTTTAAATTTTGCTTTTTACATGATTTTTTTTTCTTTGGTTCATAAATCTTGTATGAAAGTGGTTCTATGTGAGAGTTACTGTAACAAACCTATTTAAAATTTAATTGCGCACTCACTGAATATTGAGTCAATTGGCCAAATTGTTGCTTAATTTTTGAAATATCTTAATCCTATTTACAGATAGCTTAACAAAGTTGTGTATGTGTATTTTAATTTACTTTTGGAGAGTGTTGTATGATTCTAGCCAATTGTGGCAGCAAAGATTTTGTACAATCATAAAGACACATTGTAATATAAACCGAAAATCCGTTCCAACTTTGCTCTGTTACAAGATTTTAGATTATAGTGAGTTCTGTAAATTGTGGCAAGCCTAAAAGATGCTTTACTTTCCTCCTTAAAAAAATCACACTTAATGCATTCCTTGTCCTTCAGGTACTTCTCCTTAAACATGCACATTTTTAAAATCTTTATTAAAACACTAATAAAAGTTATTCAAAGGATTTGCCAGTTTCATGTCGTCATGGATTAATATTGACCTTTACTATTTTAAAATGGTTCAATAGAGTTACCCTGTTTAACATTACTTCTAGCATGCGTGAAATTTTTTTTAGAGTTATCCCTAATATCCTTTGCGAGATTCTCCTTTTAATGTGTGTTTTCTACTAATATTCTCTCTCCCAGCAACTCTTTATGCTTCCTGATCAACCTCTCTTCTGCCAGTTTGTTTCGCAATTTTGTAAGCTGCAACCTAGGGAACTTTTAATATCATTGGAAAACAACACCTAGATACCATTTCCTTTGCGAACTTTTACGCTTGAATTTAACACTTTTTCCCCCCACAACAACATTTAGTTTTTCCTTAAAATCACCCTGTAGTTCAAGAGTATCGGTACCTACTAGTCCTTTATCAAAAACTAAAACTATATCATGTCTCAAGTTGTCAAAATTAACATATCTGAAACATGGGACAACTCTTACTCTATTAATCTGCATAACCTAAAAAAATATCAAATTTAATACTATTGTGATTACTCTCCCCTACCTAAGCAATGGCAGAAGTGGAAAAAAATAAGTAGGGGGATGCTTTCAATTAGAATGCCATGCCCCATCCCCCCCCCCCCACGAATTTTTTTGGTGTATTTCTTCGTATTTTTATTGTATTTTTTCCATCAACTTTTTTATACTGTACTCTACATATTACTTTCTTAAATTTGGAAATAAGAGATCAATTGAAAAAAAGTTTAAAAAAATATTTTACAAGATATATTGATTTTTATTGTAACTTCTAATTATACTAGATAAAATTTAAATTATGCATTACTGTTTTTTTTTTTTTTTTCAAATTCATTCAGAAATTACAGAATTTTTTATCTTACACATTTGGCTTTAGTAAAAAGTAATATAGGTAAAATTTTAACCTAAGACATGTATTGCTGAAAGAAATGAAAAATAAAATAATGTGCAATCATCCCTACCAATAGGTAACTAGTGGTAATGAATTTAAGAGCAATAGGATACACTACATTTTAGTAAATAGTATTATATATTATAGAAAGTATATAATATGTATTAAAATATAATTATCTTCAAACAAAATAATTTAGTTAAAAATAGTGGTAGATACCTGAAGCATAATTAATACTTGCTTTATTACTTGTAAGGCTCGTAGTAGCCTACTTTTCTGAAAATTAAATGCTTACTGAAATTGATTTCGAAATTCGCGTAGGATTTTGTAACAATAAATGTCCTCTACAATCGCTTCTACACAGTTTCAAATAATGAAATTAAATTTCAATGTTATTTCAAGGGGTAGTTTGGGGGAGAAACATTAGGCAGATGTCCGTCCAGGCAGACCGACGCACAAAAAGTATAAAAGATAAGTATCTGAGTCGCATCTTTAAAAAAAAAAGAATTTTTAACATCCAGTGGATATAACATATTTAGGCGGAACAGATGGACAGTAGGTATTGACAGACTTCTTCAGCATGTAATTACCCATCTTTTCATTCTGATATCTACTATAAAACAAAATACAAGAAGTTTCCCAGAACTCCGTTTAGATTTTAAATTAAAAAAAGAACAAGAATCAAAATTAAACGAGAAGTTTTAAAGAACTAAACTTAAAGAACTTTAATTCTTTTGAATTAAAAAAAAAATAATTGGCTAAAAAATCTTTTAGCACTTTCGTTTTGCTTGGAATTCTCAGTTCCAAGATAACTTAACACTAAATTTCAATGTTTTTTTCACAGGGCCCTACCATGACCAGTTGGGGCCCAAGGCCCAGATACTTTCAGGGGCCCCTTACCGAATGCATGGCCAACGAAAGACTAAGGGTTTATTTGAACAATTACACTCTGGGCTACTAGCAATTCAAAACTATGATTTAAAATTACATTTTATGTAAAAAAATATATTTTCCGATATTTTTTCATTCCAACTTTTGTAAAACAAAATGCATAGGTTTACAGCCAGTTTTTGGGGCCCCCTAAACTCAGGGGCCCAAGGCCCGGGCCTTGTAGGCCTAGGCAATGATCAGAGCCTGTTTACAGTTTCACTATTTAACAAAAATTCTTTTATCTGGAAATTTTCCATTATCCAAATTACCTTGGTCCCAAATAGATTGGATAATCGAGGTTCTGCTTGTATAACCATGAAGAAATTGAACTATCGAAGTGAAATGCCGGGCAAATGAAATTTTGAAAATTAAACGGTAAGCACTGTTGCCAACAAATGATAATAAGTCTTTGTGTAAGTTGGATATGGACATTGCTTTAAAGCTGTAGCAGAAAGAGTTACAATTCACCGTTTGGCTAAATAAAACAATATGTTTTAAGGTTTAAAAAAAATTGAAGATATGAGTCTTCTAAAAAAAAAGGTGAGGGGATGGTTTAAAGTGAATATTGGAAATGGGGGATGGGTTTGGAAGGATGGCCATTTTCTGGAGTAGTGGGGTAATGAGTCACCCCGCTTCTACTCACAAAGCAATCATCTAAAAAATATACAAAAAGCAATAATCTACTAAGCAAAAGATACAAAAAGCAATCATCTAAAACTTTAAAAAAATCTAAACCCTGTCCCTTCGCAATCACATTATGGTCCCAGTTAATATTTGGAAAATTGAAATCACCCATAATAACTTCATTTTTGTGACAAATCTCTAAGACCTGAAAAATTTTCATCCTTAAATGTGACTTTTTTCTAGTTTTTCTCTATACTAGTCTTAATGATCCTGAAACAAATATTTTTAAAAATTGAGGTACAGCTGTGGAAATAAAGTACCCACTTGAGGTTATTTTGGCCGATAGTCATCCTATAGAATCGGACCTTTTTGACTTTGAAAAAATAACATTCTAAGTTGATTGCAAAATGAGAATTTGTTCTAAGGTTATAAATCATGTGCGGAAGTGGTTATAGGTGACAAATATTGTTACTAATAGTAATACATGTGTTTTGACGAGAATTTCTTTATGCTATTTAAGTAACTGCAAGTGTAAGATTTTTAACTCTTTTAGAACTTCTCGTTCTAACAAGTTCATTTCTGCAATATAGTTCGAATATTTCAAGTTTATTAAGAAATAAATTGCACAAAAAAAAACGGTGAATGTCATGAATCAACATTTAAGAAATCTATTGTGTCATAATATCGAATTTTCAAGTTCTTTATTTGAAATTTTCCCTTTTTACAAGGCAGCGTTTGTTTATCAAGTTCATATTTAATCTCGTATGCAACCCCCTTAGTAGTAATTAAAAGTTATTTTGTGATTTACTCAGCAAATTATATACGAAAATTTTTAAAAATTGGTATTTCGCTTTAACTTCCTGTTCTAAATTTATTTGTTTAAAAATATTACCTAAGTGGTTTACATTCAGAATTTTTTTACAAATTAAGATAATAATTATTTAAATATATAAAAATTGTTTTAAATACCCCAATAGTGTTTGCATTTTGTTTGGGTTAGTATAACAACTATTAAGTAAAAATTTCATTTCACATTGTATTAGTTATTTATAAAGTGGGATAGTTTTTTTAGGTGCAACTCATTTAACATTACGACCCCTAAACTTTGCACGTCTCTAACTCCATTATTAATGCTTATAAACTAACAAAACTTGGTATTTCGTGTTAAAATATGTCATAGATGTGAAATATGGACTCAAAAAGGGGTGTTGCTATTGAAAATGTAGAAGTTCGTAACGTTTTTAATATGAAGACGGTCCCTTATGCAAATTTTGTGTCATGCAATTAATTTAGATTGTTATTTGTTCAAAAAGGTTTGATTCTATAGGATGACTAATGGCTGAAATAATCACTAGGGGGTACTTTTTTATTTCCACAGCTGTACCTACACGATCGTGCGGGTTAGGTCTTTACTTATCCCCACGATTGTAGGCTTTTCCTGTGAAAACATCACTTGTACAATTTTACATTTTACTATCTATAAATAAAATTATATAAATTTAACTAATCTTTACAAATAATTAATGATTAATTATCATTAAATTGATAATTAAATATTATTTATAGTTCACAATTATATTTATTATTTGATTATTTACAATGAGATACTTGACATCGAATTTATTTTTTGTGCTAGCAGTTCAGTATTACTTTTACAAAATCCCATGTGAAAAGTCTTTAAAAGTGTTTAATGTACCACTGATAAAAATTTAACACCAATATGTCTTCTAGATTTTCAGAAAAACCATTCTAAAAAAGGACTAACTTAACATTACAGTCTCTGGGAGCTCTGCGAGATTCCTGGTTGCCTTACAGAATCAATCATAACCAATAACGCCGAAGTAGCACGATCGTGCGGGTTAAGAGATTTTACGTCCTAAAAGGAACATAATTGATTTATAGTTAAGATTTCTTATTATTATTCACCTTATGAGACTTAGAAACAACCATTTGTATCCAAGCAATTAAAAATAGTGATTTTACCTTTTTGCGATTGATAAACTCTTCAGCTGTTTTCTGCGGACATGTAAACTATGCTAAGATTGTCGACTATAACTGAAATAAAGACAACTACTGCAAATCGTTGATCAAAATTAAAACTTCCTGTTTAAGACTTATGACATTGGAGGGGGGCTCTGTTAGAGCCAAGCACTGCGACCAGGGGTCTATTGTACTGTCCCCAAGAAATAAATCCCTCACTCCTATAAGAAGAGCCCTGTTGCCGAAGCAAAATTCAGCAAGGATCTGATTGGAATATCCTGGAGTTCCCAGGGCTCAAGCAAATGTTGCCCTAGATGCTCAAATCTGTGCGCTGCATAGTTTTTGCAATCACAGAGAATGTGAGTGACCGTTTCGTCCTTGTCTCTACAGCCCCTGCAGGTGGGGTCATCTAGGACCCTCATAAGGGTAAGATGCCTTTTAAGGGTGCAGTGACCAGTGAGTAAACCTACCGCCCTGCGTATACTGTTACGGCTAAGCCCGAGAAGCTCATTATGACGGGAGCTGGGGCAACCCGAGTTAAGTTCCCTGGCTTGTCTTTGATTGGTTAGTCTACGCCAATGAAAACTTCCTGTTTTCCGGAAGCCCACACAATCGACCGATTCCGACTTCTTTTTTACAAACGACCACACAAGACATAAATAAAATAGTAGAAATGCAACCCACAGAATCGTGCTAGCTCGGTCGGAAAGGGTTAGGAGGTTAAATACAGCATGGTATCGTGTTCCAAGTTACAGTTGGGGGTTCTATACACATTACCTATAACCAGATGGTTACCATTAACATTAGTCAATAGCTTGAGTATCACACTCAAATTTAAACAAAGTTAACACCCTCCATCTCGCATACCTCTTTTAATGCCTTGTTCATTGACTATGCCCTAGCATGCATTGGACCTCTGCTTCTGCAGAGATTCATTTTGCGTGGGAAAGCAGTATTTGCATTTCGCTTAATTGTAATTATGACTATCAACCATATTTTTTACCCTGTTTATTCCATTATTCCTCTTTTTTAATTCAGTTTTTTCTTCTGCTCATTTCGCACACAACCTATAAAAATAATGGAATATAAGAAATGTTGTGATAGAGTTTGATAGATGCATTATTTTATGTAGTAAAATATGTAAAATTAAAAATTGGCCTTGATACTAATTATTTGTAAATATTTATTAACTTTTAAAATAATTTGGGTTGGCTGAATGTTTTCAACAACTGGCTAGGCTACTCTCAATGACAATTAAAAAAATTCAAAAAAGGAAATTTAAAATAAATTGTTTAAAGTTAAGATGCTTAACAGTTTAGCTTAAAAGAGAGCAATCAGAAATATATGAATTCAAATCTGTTTAAATATGTAAACTTTGCTTATATTAAATTGGAACTAAAGGTTCCCAACCGAGGGTATGGGTGAAAAATTCAGGTGATACACATGAGTGATGTGAGCAGCATGATGCTATTAAAAGCTTCTGCACGCATGAGCAGTGAGCACGTACACATATTACTCATTATTTTAAATATTAACATTATTTTAAAGACAAATCTTTAACTTCTGGATCGGATATAAAACCTAGTACCCTTTGATCTTCCGGCAAGCTCTGCTATTTTTGATGCCATTTGTTACAAGTTTTTTTGTGTGATAGTTTATTTTCTGAACTCTTGTACACAAAAAATAAAAATAGAAGCAGAATAAGTGTTGAAAGGACTTTCCCCCGCGTGAGGCGGGTCTGTCTTATATGGTTACGCTTCGTCGGGCGTGAAAACACTCTGCGAGTTCGAAAGCGCTTAATGTGAAATTGTAATTAGTGATCATCACAATCGCAACTAGTGTAAATACATGGTAGATTATATGTCACGAAAAAAGCAAAAAGTAGGTCTGGTGGTATGCCAAAATCAAACGCCTATTAATTTTAAAACTTTCAATTGAAAAGCATTTTATTTTTACAATTTTTGTTATTTACCAGTCAGTAATGTGCTTGCCTTGCATGCAATAGGTCTCAAGTTTGGGGCCAGTTAATAACTGCAGACCTATAAACTAGGGTGGTCCAAAAAAAACTTATTTTATTTTGGATTGCTATAGGTTGGAAAAGTTGCCATTGGTAAAGACATGAAAAATTCACTAATTATTTTTTTATTAATACTTTATCTTCCGGTCGCACAATGTTGAAAAAAATTGTCAAAAAACGATATTAGCTATAATTTTTTTTATAGCCCAATAGATGTTTTTAGTTGCGTTTCTATTCATGAATTAACTACTAAAAGTACATTAAATCAAAATATATGCACTTATCATACGCAAAAAATACGCAACATAGTACAAAATGAGGAAAATTCCTAGTTTTTGAAAAATTAACAGATCTGACACAAATGTATAATCAGTTCATATACATTGATTTTACGAACGTTTAGTAGTTAATACATGATGTAGGAACGCAACTAAAAACATCTATCGTGTATAAAAAAAATATAAAATTTAATTTTTTGGCAATTTGTTCCAACTTTAATGGCATTGCCCGATTAGAAGATAAATGAAAAAAATAATAATTCGTGCATTTTTTATGTCTTTACCTGTGGCAACTTTTCCGTGATCCAAAATAAAATAAAGTTTTTTTCGACCCACCCTACTATAGACAGTTTGCGCAGCCAAATAATACTCCTTGTAGAGGGAGTGCAAATTACATGCTTCAAAGCCCTGGGTACAATGTTGCCCCTTAAAGTTGCCTTGAGTGCCAATTCAGGTGTTGGCTTATAACTTGACTGTGCTTCTAAATTGCAACGCCTGTACTCCTTCTAGAATCACTACTCCTTCTAGTAGTATTGCAGAGCCGGTTGCAATTTAGAAGGCTCTTGTTTAGCTCTCTTCAATGGCAAATGCTTATGTATATTTTTTTTTTTTGCTGTCAACAATTTATAAAATAAAAGTATATATTTTCTCTTTTAAAATGGATATCATAAGTATAAATGCATCATATGGTGTATGGTATCTATTTTTCAAACGTTTAGTTTCTGGAAATAATTTGAACCAATCATAGCTCACATAAATTGTTATTATAAATATAAGATTTTACAAAATAATCGAAAATTATTTTAATATTAATTGAATGAAATTCTTTGTGGTTAATTTCAATGTTTGAATTTCCAGGTGCATGTGCTGCTACCCGACAGAGCATTGAATGGCTTCTCACCAAAGAAGGCAAAGGAAATGCCCTGATCCTTGTGATTGGAGGAGCTGCCGAAGCTTTAGATGCCCATCCTGGAGTTGCTTCTTTAATATTGAAAAAAAGAAAAGGATTTGTTAGACTTGCTCTAAAACATGGGTAATTTTTATTATGTACTTGGATAATATTTTTAGCTGGATTCATTATCATTCAATTGACAATCAAATTTGAAGAAAACATTAACTAATGAATACTTTGAAAATTGCCTATAACCTTAATTGGCTTTATATTTATTCAAACTTTTTAACTCTTTCATTATTAAAAAAAGAGCCATAAATTGTTTGTTTCGAAGGAAGTTGTAATTATTAGGAGTCCCTGGCTAAATCTGCGCATATGGTCCGTCAGCACGTGATAGTTAGTTGCACGTCTTTTGTAAACTCAAAACTTGTAGTAAAATGTGTGCTTTACATCTTGTATTGACATTTTTGTTCTTGGATTAACAGAATTCGATATGTGAAGCAAAAACTTGAATTCTTAGCATTTTTTGCAATTTTCAAATGAAAAGTGGCACGTGTTACTGATATCAGATTGGGTTAGGTTTGAATTATTGTCGCACTAGAGCTACACAAGGGCTATTGGCGACGGGCGTCGTATTTTAGAACCACAGTCAAGTGACGAGCCGACACCTGAATAAATATCAGATTTTTGATATAACTTCGTTTATGAGTGTTTTGACAAAAAGGAAAAAAATAATAGGTTACGTCGTTTTGATTTCGAAATATATCTTATATATGGGCAATTCTACCATAATTTTTCATTTTATGTCCCTTGGGCATAACCCTCCCTTGGGCTTTACCATTTTTTCTTATTATACTAAAAGACTGGTCTATATATGATTGCAAAACGGAATTTTAAAGCAAATAAACTCCAAAAAATTTTAGAACGCAAAACAATGCAGAAAAGTCTTTACCATTGTGTGTCCCGATTGTCAAATTTTTACTTTAGGGCTCAAGATAACACATTTTTTAGCTAAAAATTACCTTAATTTGGATTTTAAATTGAACTAATACTGTAGCTTAACAAATTCCTTCCATTAAATTTTGGCTTTTAATATTTAAAATCTGTTTTTCTCTTCTCCTAACTTTGTCCCTGGATTTTGGTACATTCACTGACCTCATTATTTAAGTGGTGAAGAGAGGCACTGGATTGAGCTACAGTGATTCTTCAACCATGAAAACTGTATTGCAGAAAACTCACATTTCAGTTGGTAGCCACATATTTTTGTTAAAATTCACCAATAAGCCTAAACTTAAAAAAAAACAACCTCAGTTAAATTGGCTGTGAGGTTTTATTGCTTTTCTTACAGTCTCCCAGGTTTAAGGTTAATTTTTGCTTGATAATTGTATTTTTTTTTCTATAAATATGTTTAAGTGGAGTGCAAGAAGTAAAAAAAAATCAATTTTTATTAAACTGGAGTTAGTTTCAACCCAAAAAAGACCGTAAAACAGCGTGAATGTCCTTACCTTCCAGTCCTTAACGTTGTAATGATCTAGGGATGGAAAAACGAAACCAGTTTTAAGACTAACCGGGTTTTTGTGATTTCGGTTTCATTGAAAAATAGTTATTTTCGTAAGGCCAGTTTAGACCAGTTTCTGTGGCATCGGTGTTTTTTAAAAACTGCCATCCTTTATTATTTCTTGTTTTTTACAAATGAGCTTTGCTCAACTTTTTTTCGTAGTTCTAGAACCCTTATAAACCTTTTTACAAACATGTACAATTTATTTTTTCAAAATCACTTTATAAGTTTTTTATACCCGAAATTATAAATTATTGTAGAACTGCCCATATGTATATATGTATATAATATGTTTGCAGCATGAGAATGTTTTGTTTTTTCTCTAGAATAAAAACTGTGGAAAGTAGCTTTTGGAAATTGATTTAGTTTTCTTTTCTGTTGGTTTTCATCCATTTTATTGCAACAGTGAGTTTGTTATAATTTCTTTAACAAGAAAAGGGTGACGATATAATTTGCTTAACAATGAACTTTCATTGACTAATAGTAAATCTTTTTGCTGTGATCTTGTTCAGAAGAAAATAAAAATACATCAATTTCAGAAAGCCAATAAAGCCATTGACCAGCCATTGAGCTGTAAGGAGACAAAACATAAGACTTTCTGGACTATCATGAGGGTGCTATCCATGTAAAGGATGGTCAACTAACGTAACCAAAACAACGAAATCGGCGAAAAAACAATAAGAAAAGTGTGATATTTATCATAAAGCCAATAGCTTAGCCAAGTTAATAATTACTGTGTCTCACACCGGTCACTCATGTACTGTATCATAAAAGTCTAGATAGATGCTGATGACAGAAGTCGTTTGATCGTTGATGAGTGTTTCATTCATTTGATGAGTCAAACAAATAGCTGTGCATGTTTGAAAGAAACTTCACAAAATCTGAAAGCAGAGCAGCAAAAATTTTCAATAACTAGGCTGCTATGTCCTTTTTACAAACAGAATAATTAAGTATGAAAAAGCAAGTAGGGAAATATAATTGTCGCTAAAGCAGTCACTGGGTGCAATTCTGTTCAAAGTGTATATCCTGACTAAAAAGCACTCATATGGACAGAAATTACATGATATTCAGCAGAAATAGTGCTACTAAGTATCACGAAATAACTTTAAGACCCCCAGTACTGTAATGCTATGGAATTTTCAAGGTTCTTGTTTCAATGTTTCCTGTGTTTGCTTATCAAGTTATAATATACAGCCCCTAGTGGCAATTAACAAGTTATTTGTGATTTATTTAATAAATTACAGCTTTTTAAAAAATTGGGACTTTACCTTAGTTCGTTTTCTAGAATTTATAGGGTGACACAGGGTAAATATTGGACAAAAATCAAACTTGTATCATAGCTCCCACTATGTTCTTTTCTACCCAGTAATTTTTTTCGTAATGACTATTTGATAGGTGACTATTTCAGGTGAAATTTACTATTTCCTCTGTAGAAGTTGAAAGAAAAACTTGTGTCCAAAGATTATCCCGAAAAATTGTTGTAATTATTTGACAGTTTGTCAATCTGTTCTGCACGGCATTGAGACTAGCTACAAGGGATTAAATTGTGGACAATGGTGTGTACTATAGATAATGTGTATTGGCCCAATTATTGAGCTACCATGTGGTGGTAAAAACGTATAGGTGAAATCTAGTAAAAGTTACCAAACATTAAAATTTTTCACACATCTTTTTGATAATTTCTTTGTCTAAGTTCAAACATTGTATAGATGGTATTTTTTTACCCAGAAACTATACCCAGTAAATTTAGGCATTTTGAGATGTTGTTTGTCTTATTCCATAGCATGTCCAATAATTACCCCGTAACTAAACATGCAGGTCTTAATGTTACTATCATCCTACAATAATGTTTTCAGCACAAACCACGTTCATAAACTTATATAAAACGTTGCATTACAAAATCCAAGATCGTATTAAAAAACAAAATTATACACAATTTGGCAACAATTGACGAAAGTTTTAACCATTTTCTTTCAAGCACTTTCGATTCTGGAAATATTAAGAAAACTAATCTAATACCAATAATTAATCAGCATTGCCATGCAATGAACTCATTTTGGTTTGTTTGACATAATAAATTTTGATTTTTGGGCCCTGTGCAATAATTACCCCGGGTCACCCTATCTGTACAAAAAACTTGTCGGGTTTCTATTCATATATTTAAATAATTGTTTAAAAGTTATGATTTGAGTTATTATATACCATTAAGTAAAAAAAGTTATTTTAATTATTTAGTGCATGGGATAGTTCATTTTTTTTAATGAGTAACTTATTTAATATTATGGCCTCTCAAATTTGCTTGTCTCTAACTCAACTAATAATGCTTTGAAGTTAATGAAACTTTCAGTATTTCATTTGTTGACATTTGTTAGATAGGTATGAAATATGAAGTTGGTGGTGTTGCGATTGAAAAATGGAAGTTGGTATAATTGTTAATATAAAGACATTCCTTGTGCAAATGTGTCTTGAAAATTGTGTTAAAAAAAGCAGTTGTCAATTTTTGGCTGTGAATCTTCACAAGTAGGCATCCTTAATTATCTTTAACAAAACCAGAAGCCACTAAAAATTGCTTGAGCTATCAGTTTCAATGGAAAATGAGTCCAAGTATCCCTGATTCCTATCAATCATAGTAAACAAAAGTTTTTTTTTGTAGGCTGCTCTAACTATTCGATTGATTTTAAGATTTTATTAGGTACTTTTAACAAAAGATTATTTCTATAGGGCTTCTCTTGTACCTGTTTTTGCATTTGGTGAAAACGAAATATTTGAACAAATGGAAAATCCCCAAGGCTCCTTTTTGCGAAGAATGCAAGACAAAATGAAAAATTTTTTTGGATTTTCTACTCCACTATTTCATGGTCGGGGAGTGTTTCAATACAACTATGGAGTAATGCCTTTTAGAAAACCAATTCATGTTATAAGTAAGTATGTATTGGATGTTTATCTAAAAAAGCCCTTCTTTAAATTGGTTTTGGAGACCCTTGAAAATGCCCTACATCTTTTCTACAGCTTCCAAAAAGCCATAATTTATTCTAAAAGACACTAATAATACATTGTATAACATAAAAATATTTTTTTGGTGGACATTTGGAAAATTAGTAATCATTCATAATATTTACTTTATTTCAACTGTCTTCTAACACTTTTGCCTGAAGTTGGTCCCAAGGTTAGCATTAAATATTTAAACATGCAATTATTAAGGGCCCTCACACACACCCCATTTTTGTGCTCT
Source organism: Hylyphantes graminicola (assembly GCA_023701765.1). Classification (NCBI taxonomy): domain Eukaryota; kingdom Metazoa; phylum Arthropoda; class Arachnida; order Araneae; family Linyphiidae; genus Hylyphantes; species Hylyphantes graminicola. The sequence goes on from CM043122.1 coordinate 604,821, forward strand.
TCCTCACTTTACTTCGCTAGCTGATGGGGGGGGGGGGGAGAGCATTCGAATAATTTTCTTTGGCGAGCCGAATGGTTAGTGAAAACTAGCAACCCTAGTTGAGGGATAGTTGGAAAGATCAGAATACAAGTGAAACAAGTCCATAAAATGCTTCTTCCTGCTACAGACTTTTAAAGATAAAGCTGCCAGGCAGTATCAATTGAAAATATTTTTTTAATTGCTTTTGCCTTGCGTATATTATCTGAATTAGTAATTTTTTCATTGCACTGAATTCTAGATAGTTCATGCGTTTGTACTGCTAACTCGAAAATGTAAAAAAGTGGACTTGGTTCACTTCGATTCTGAACCTTCTAATTGGGTTTGGTGACAGTATTAATTGAGGAGACGATTTCAATACATAGAAAGGGAACATAGAAAGGAAAACTAGTTTAGTTGTGTTGTGGTCAAAGTTTTTTCTTTATTTCACACTTGGAAAACGAGGGGCAGTGGATTCTTAGGGGGTCGTGTTGCTTTAGGTGGACTGCATCATTGGGTATTGACTGTGTTCTTTTGTTCATTGTCCAACCAGATAAAGAAAGGAGGAATAAGAAAGGTTATGCGATATTATTATTAGTTGTGAAGATTTTACGGTTGCAAGGTATTAAAAAAAAACGATTCTGCATCAAAATCTAATACAATTGCATTTCTATGATGTATGACTAATATTACTGGTATTTATTGTACTAATTAATTGTTACTAATATTTTTGAAGATTTGTATAAACATATTCTATATTGGAAGTAGATTAGAAGAAAAGCTAGTACCGTCAACAGAGTGAATAAATGCAAATTTTAATTCTTTTTTTGTTAAATTCCACATTCTAAAAAGGCCTTTTGGGAAAACATTTGTCAGCGGCTTTTATTTCGTGGAGCCCCTTTAGGTGGAATTATTTGCAGAATTATTAGGACAATATGCAATGAAACAAAAATCAATAGTTTATATGCATAAATTAACTATGCATATTAATTTTACTTATTGTTCAAAAAATCAATGCACACATTTATAAATAGTTATACCCTATAAGTTAATTTTAATAACGTTAAAACCTAAAAAGTCTAATGGCAGCTACCCATTGCCCAATCTCTCATGCACAATTTTCTCGGGAGCCTTATTATGAAGTTAGACAGGTACTGGGAACTCGTGCACCACATTTGAAATAAGTTGCTCTTTTGGTTCAAACTATAAAAAGGTTTCAGACAGACTAATAGAACAATGTTCGGAAACTACTTTTTTTATAATCAGCACCCTCTAAAACTTGTAGAAAACACCAAATTTATGCAGTTACTTGTATCCAATATGGACTGTGCTCTTAATATAGACACCCTTAATATCTTCAAAAGTTAAATTTTTAATCGCAAGGTAGTGTTGCATGTCTGTGAAGAAAAACAGTTAAAATATTTTATCCTAGAAAGTGCAAAAAAAAACAAAAAAAAAACCATGCTGTTTGCATTTTTGAAGATAATTTGTATTTCCGTGGCATGCTTGATCCTAATTATAGAAGTTTATATTCTTATGATATATTCAATGTATAATTAGTACTTAAAATATTGAAAAGTGGAGTGTTCTAGAAAGCTGACAAAACTTATTTTCGATTGTTTTCGAATCATTATTTTAATAATGATAGTCAGCGGTCCGAGGAATGTGATCCAAGGATTGTCCAATGTAGGCCCTGTAGACAATAGATTTTGATGGGGGCCCCAAAATAGAATTTTTTAAGGCTCACCCCTTTATTTGGTCTTTCATATAAACAAATATTCCCGCAAAATTAAGATTTGAAAAACTTCTAATTTTTGGGTCTATTTTCCTGTATGAAATCAAAATCTTTAAAAAAAAAAAAAATGCCAGACGTAGTTACTTTAACACGAAATTTTGAATTGCAATTTGATAAATTAATAAATATAGTACATTGCAATTTGATGTAGTAGAAATATAGTATTACAATTTGATAAACAGGGCCGTCGCGAGGCAAGATATAAAAAAAATTATGAACCTGGTATTATCCTCCGTCATCAATACATATTGAATAAGATTTCTTAAAAAACAAACATAATATATATTTTCAAATGCTAAAAACTTTCTAGTAAATTTTTCGAAAAGTCATAGTTTACAATCTTTATAAATGGGTGAGAAATGTTAGTGAGGATGAAAAAATATTGTCTTTAATTGTTTAACATGTTTTTTTTTTCATATTATAGAGGAAAGTGAAGTTTCTAAGATTTAGGCTTTTTTAAAAAAATAAATCATTAAAGTTTATAGGTGTCTGTCTCAGTTCATTGCTATTCTGATTTTAATTTAATGCCAGGACAGTAACTTTTTTTTATTGTCTTCTGTGATCATACAAAATCCTAACAAATAACAATAAATAGCAAATTTTATTAGAATGTAGGCATAGTTATCTGTAACTAAAATTTACAGTTTGTGGAACAAACGTGTTTTAGATTAGATTATAGATTAATTGCAAAAAATAAGACCAAAAAGAAAAATTGGCGTTGGTAATATTATTTTGTAAAATACTTTCAATTTTTTTTATAAAATAAAAAAAAAATCGTAAAGTGAAAACCTATAGGTAAAAAAATAATAATCTAAATAAATCTAATAAATAATATGTCATAATGTATATATATATAGTGTGTGTAACATAATAAATAAATAATATCTGTAATAAAATATGCAACAAATAAGTTCTTGTAAATGTCTTAGATACAATATCCCACAGTGAAACCCACAGTGTTTTTCTTTAAAAAAAGAGCTAAGGGTTGCCACCCCGCCCCAGTGCCCACGTAATGGCCCTGCCAATTAAAATTTATTAAAAGAAAGTCAAGTAACATGGATTGTTCGTACTTTTTATTTTAAAGTACACAAATTTGCGCTTATTTCATGTATATTGATGTAGAATAAACCAAGTTTAGACACTATTATGCAGTGTTGTTGTGCTTCATTCTCCCCTACTATGGGGAGTGGATAAGAGCATTTTGCGTGTTTTCCAAAAAAGTTCGTGCTTCTTTTCGATGTATCTCGATATCCGTTGCTCGTAGAGCAATTATGTAAATTCGAAACTTGTAGAAAAATGGGTGCTCGATAACTTTTGTATTGACATTTTTGTTCTTGGATTAACAGAATTCGGTATGTGGAGCAAAAACTTGAATTTTTAGCATTTTTTTGCAATTTTCAAATGAAAAGCGGCACGTGTTACTGATATCAGAATGTGATAAACTTCGTTCTGAGTGTATTTAAAAAAAATGAGAGGGTAATCTTTTTGATTGCGAAAATTTGGCCCATGCCAATAAAAACCTTTATTTTATACCTGTCTTGATACTATATGTAACTTAACATGTTACATATCTCTCTCTCTCTCTTTATATATATATATATATATATATATTTATTTATTTATTTATTTATTTATTTATATATATTTATATATAATTTTATTCAAAGATGCAAATTTAAAATTTAAACCATTTCCAAAAGGAAAAAAGTAGGAAAACTATTAAAATGAAAACTGTCCGAATACGCCTAAATAAGCAATCACACAAACTAGAAAGATAATTAGAAAGATGTTTCAGCAGTCGCTGAACTACATCAGGGGGCAGTCAACGACCACTAACACAAGATAATTTTTCTGTTAGTCATGTTGTGCAATTAGCACAACGCGACTTCTGCCCCAAAAATCATCCCAAAAAATGCCAAGCAAACACAACAAAACATCAAAAATACAAAACACCAAAATAGAACACCTAAAAAAATTGAATTTTGAGGTGTTCTATTTTGGTGTTTTTGATGTTTTGTTGTGTTTGCTTGGCATTTTTTGGGATGATTTTTGGGGCAGAAGTCGCATTGTGCTAATTGCACAACGTGACTAACAGAAAAAATCATCTTGTGTTAGTGGTCGTTGACTGCCCCCTGATGAAGTTCAGCGACTGCTGACACATCTTTCTAATTATCTTTCTAGTTTGTTTGATTGCTTATTTAAGCGTATTCAGACAGTTTTCATTTTAATAGTTTTCCCACTTTTTTCCTTTTTGGAAATGGTTTAAATTTTAAATTTGCATCTTTGAAAAAAATTATGCTTTTTCTGATGGTTGTTGGTGCTTTGCGCACACTTTTCAGTAAAAACTTTTCAATATTTTCTCCGACAATAGTTTAATTAACCTTTTTTAAAATTCTTGATTTTAAAATCTTATATATATATATATTATTAATTTACAATAAATTTTTGAACTTGCATAGTTGGAAAACCTATTGAAGTTGAAAAGATACCTGAACCTACTGAGGAGGATATCAACAAGTTGCATCAGAAATATATTGCTGGTTTAACATCTTTATTTGAAGAGTTTAAACCTATTTACGGACCTAATGTAAAATTTGAGTTAAATTGAAGACTTTTGACAATGAAAGAAACAATAATATACGTTTCCTTTACTAATTTACCTTATTTCTAGTCCTTCTGTTTAGTTGGTAAGCCTTAAGGTCATTTTTTCTTTCTCCTGTTGAGGTGATCGCCTTTGTTCTTATTTCCCTCTCAACTTTTCTGTACCCCAATATGGGTGGGGATAATAGGAAGTATGGTGACCCACTATTCTCTTGACAATTTGTCAAGGAAGAAAGAACTGCATGACCTTCAGGTTTGCTGACAATACATAATGAATATAAAGCTTTCATACTTTATGTTTTATGCTTATCTTTAATGATTTGTTTATTGAAGATGTTGCCAAATTTTAAAATCATTTTTATAATTTTATAATGTATTTTTTTATAATATAATATATAATATTTTTTATAATATAATTTTATGTTCTGTAACTTATCTTTCATAAAAATGCATGTCAAAAATATAGAAAATTCCTACTTTCAGCCTGATTGTAAAATTTCACCCCATTGACATGGTTTGACTGTATTCGGTTTTAAGGGGGTCTGGCACCTCAAAATCATTGAAAAAATTAAAAAAAAAATTAGTGGCTTAAAATACTATATCAACCTTTATTAATAATGTCACAAAGTTTTAAGATGATTGGAAAAATATTTTTGACATTAAAGGCAATTTTATTTTACCCTTTCTTTAGTGAAACTGCCCAGATCGGCCGAACGACTAAGGATCCGATAATGTTATTCCAATCAAATATTACGAGGAAGCAAAAATCCTTCGTAAGGAAATGAGTTAACAATAAAAACTTTAAATTGGTTTTTCTCGGTTTTACAATTTTTGAATCATGTGAATGTTTGGGGGCACATAACTAAAAATGTTATTCATTTAAATACTTGAATTTTTTTATGTGTAATTCACAAGTATATTTAAACATTTTAACGCAGGGAATAGTCTGTAAAGTTTTTACTTTTTTTTAAAAAAAATCTTTTAGGTTAAAAATATTGACATTCTTCAACGATATTTTAAAAAAAATCATATTTAATCTAGTTTTTAGTTTTTCAAAATAATCTTGTGTTAAAATACTTAAAAATGTCTATAGATGAAACTGTGAAAATTTGAAATGGATATATTAATTAGTTAATTCTTGAGATGCCCCCAAAGTTGGACAATTTAACATGGGCTTCTATGGAGGTGCCAGACCCCCTTAATTTTACATGAGCAATGTTTATTATAAAGTGTTGGATAGTAAACAATTTTTATTTTACCTGTAATTCTTCATCTAAAACTTAAACACTTGTATGTTTTGGTAGGTCAAAGTTAGGATCCTTTTTTGCTAAGAAAAACCATCTACATCAGGGGAACAGAGGGCATTCTCCCACATTAAAATTCAAATTCGAAATTCTGTTTAATGGTTCAAGAATGGACATTTCCCACATTTTTTATTTTTTTTATTCGAAATAAATAGGTGAGACAAAATACATGCCGAAACAACTTTTGCTCTCTGATGCATAGTTATTTTTTTTATTGATTTTAAAGTTAGGCTTTTAGAAAGCGCATGAAAATCAGTACGTTCCGTGAGGAATCGACTGTGATGTACATAACACATGACCAAATCTCCTCAGTTGCGTATAGCGATAGGCGGGATATTCCACAAATCGTTTCTCAAAACTTTCTATTTTTGTTTTATTTAACGCAGTAAGCTTGTATTTATTATTTAATAATGGCATATTGCTACTGCTTAGTTCTTTACTGTCGTAATACGACTACAACTGCTCCAGAAAAGAGAAAATATATATTTTAACTTGCCAACAAGATCGGTACAGCGAAAACGATGCATTTCAGCCATGCGACATGATAAAAAAAAAACAGTTTTTAATAGGATTATGGACTGACTTGATTATTTTTTACAAGTATAAATTTACACGTAAAACATGGCAAAAAAAATGCAGAGCCATAAAGGCACAAAATTACATTAGGTATTAGATTTTTAAGTGGTCTATCTACGGACAACATGTCAAATGTAGCAACTTAGGATAGCTCAAAACGTTGTTAATAATGTTTACTTGCAGACTTCTACGTTAATAGTATTACTATTTTTGAAAAGTTCAATATTTTTTTCAAATTTAATTCGATAGTTAAAAGTTGTGCAAACAAAATGTGTCACGCTTTTTACACGTTCAGATGATACAATGCAATTTCTGAAAATTCTGGACGACGACTTTTTGCTTTCTTCAGTAATACTTTATTTATATTATTTTAATGTATGACTCAAGTTAAGAGTAATACTAAAATCCAACGAGTAAATTATGTTATTTTATCAGACAAGGAAAATTGTTTTGTAAAAACGATAATTTGGTTATGAATGACCTGTGGAATTGCAACATTTTAACAGCACAAAATACTATTAAAACTTTATCAATAATAACACAGTTCGAAAGGTACAACAAGAAAGAGCCTTTCAGAAAAACTTTTTAAAAAAAGCAAGTAAACTATTCAGGACACCTTCAAAACGATGAGCTTCCTGGGTGAAATTAAGAAAAAGCTGGGAAAAAAACATTCGTACTTCTGCTGAGAAAGGGGATTTGAACCCGGGACCAAATGATTACAAAAAGCTTATGCTACCACTGAGCTACGATGTCCGTAAAGTATAAAGCTCGAATTGCTTAAAAAGATTAGTCCTGTGCAGTTACTCTACCTGTACGCGTAATGCGTATATGGTGCCCGTAAACTTAGATGCTCTGAACTTTTACGGTGGATCACATTTTAAAATACATGCACATTTCTCGAAAAAATGGTTCGAAAATCAAACTATAAAAGTTTGGGTGGGTTATTCTCAAAATTGAAAGCGGAGTAAGTTTTTAAAAAAAAATTCTAAATTTTGGCTTAAAAAAATGAAAACTACTTGTAAATATTTGTTTTTATTGCTTTAAAATGTTTATTTAGGGTAAACATTATATTCAAGGGGTACCGTATCCCCTTAAAATATATTTTAAATTTTTTTTAAAGAAAATAACTTGCGATTAAATAAATAGTAAAAGAAAATAAACACAAATGGAAAATTATCGCAAAAGAAAAGAAAGTTATAAAGCAAAAAAAAAAAAAATCTGTAAAAAGCATGGGAGAATCGAAAAATCGCAATGACTGAAGTAGCTAACGACCTAGTGTACATGTACGTCACAATCGCTCAGCTAATAGCAGAACGATTCAAACAATAACTAAATATTGACGCTTTGTAGCATTGAATATTTAATAACACATTTTTTTGTGTACATTTTAACCTAGATATGTTGAAATCAGCATTTATTTTATCGAAAAAATGTATTTTCAGTAGTTTTTTAAAAAATATGGGAGTTGTCCATTATTTTACTCTTAAGAAAAGCCATCTACATTAGGGGAAGAGGGGGGCATTCTAGCACATTAAAATTCAAATTTGAAATACTGTTTAATGGTTCAAGAATTATTTTACTCTTAATGGGAAAAAGTGCATTATATTTACTCATTTGAGTGCCATAAAGTTTTAAATACATTGAACTCAAATGTAATATTCTGATTTTTTTGTTTGTTTTTGCTGCAAACAAAAAATGAGTTGTATCATAAATCATTGAGTATGAGTATTCAAATACCCTCTTTAGGGTAACAGTGGAAGACATAATGTTTGTGAGGAAAGAACAATAACTAAAGTTAATGTTTGATTTGCTTTTTTTAAACATTTTAAAAACAATTTTTTTTCAATTACTTACTGGCCTAAGATATGTACAGTTAAGCTGAATATAAGGCTACTTGTAGGTAAATAACAAATTTCTAGTATTTCAAGGTTTTGAAGTGTGGCTGTTTAAAAGTTCCGGAATGGCTATTTGTGCTAGGTTCTTTACAATTTCTTAAGATTGTTTTCGCTAAAAATGTGATACTTTCTTTTTAGTGTATGCTTTGTTTGGGTTCAACTCTATAAATTAAAGTTAAATATTTCTGTATACTAATAGCCAAGCATGCCTATGAGACTGAAAATCGCAAATTTGCTACATTTACCAGCTAGTAATGTGAAAAATTCAAGTTAAGTTGAAATTATTTTTGCAATTTTATTCAGATTAACATACAGTTCAAGAGATATAAAAATTCATTACAAAAATTGCCAGCATTTTTGAAAGATCTGTTGCTGCTTAAGTGAACAGTGGCGGCGGAATCGGTATGGCAGTTGCCATACCAACTTTTGGAGTTCGGCCGGAATTAAGATGGCAGGTACGGCAATGATCGAGAGTTCACGAAAAGTATCTGAAAATATGAAAATCTTGTTAAGGAATTTGGTGCTTTTTTTTGCCGATCAAAATTAATGTTTTTGATTGAATTCTTAATATAGTGGCTGTTTAGATCTGTTTTCATTAAATTTCAATTTCTGTTTAATATTTAAAACATGTTTTATAAAAATTAGCTGCTATTTTAATATAAAGATATAAATGAAAACATTTTTTTAAAAAAATTATTTCTCATTGGCTTTTCACCCGTACGATGCCGTAAATTTTATTAAAATAGGAATTAGCTTAGGTTAAGTTTGTTAAATAATTTAACTGTTTTAATATGTAGCATTAAAATTTTTAAATAGTATGTCGTTTTTTAAATTATTAGCTAAACTCTGTAGATAATTATGTGATTTCCAAGATATATAGTCATTGTTTGCCTTGTTTACATGTTAGCTACTTTACATGCAGCTACTTAGCACCTTCGAAAATTTGCAAATCAACTTTTTTTTTTACAAACATGAAATATTTTGTTGAAGCTTGTTTTAATTGTTATTGTATTCACCAATTTCTTAAATTATTTTTGTGCAATTAGTTTTGTATTTAATTTGGTATATTTTTATTGATTGAATGTTTACAACTTAAATAAATGCTAAATTTATCTTTACACTAATATCTTTTTATAATTTAATATTCGAAGCTTATATTGTTTAATTTCTGTACAAAATAATCGGGTTATTTAAATGAGGACGGTTGTTTCACGTTGTGGATGGCAACAGGTTCAACGTTTTGTTTTCAATTTCGTCTGGAATTAATTTTGTTATGGTTTTCGAAAATGAGTTTTCTAAGAATATTTTACTTTAAATTTTAATGCTAACTTCTTGCTTGGTTATTCAAAACATTTGTCAAAAAAAGCTTGCTTAATTTCAAAATTGTCAGTTAAAAAAATACAAAATTTGTTAGGTTGACTAAAAACTAATAAATTCATAAATAATTATTAGTACTAATAAATTAATAGTAAAATAATGTTTATCCTACGGTTAACAGCTAAGGTCATATAATTTACATAAAGTCCGAAATAGGACGATCTCCAACACATCGGACAGCCATCATTTGAATCCTCTGGAAAACAAAGTCAGTCACTAAAGAAAGAAGTACATTCAATGAAATACATTTACTAAACAACTTTTTAAAATTTTTCTTTAACAAGAGGTTTAGTCAAAAAGTCAGCCAAATTATTAGAAGTTTTTACAATTTCAAATCACATTTTTCATCGGTTAACAATTGTCTTACGTACACATTGATACCTGATATCAACGTGTTTAGTTTTAACATTCTCAACAGAATTGTTCACAAAATAAATAGCTGATTGATTATCACAATATAAAGTAGGTATCTTATTTTCAATTATATCCAGTTCATTTAACACATTTGAAAAACACATTTAACACGTTTTAGTTAAAGAAACAAACTCTGCTTCCTTAGTACTTTACACAACGTTTTTTTTTTTTGCGCTTTAAGCTTTCCTTTTTCCACTTTTTCAGATTATTTTACCTTATCGGGTAAGACCATACCAACTTTAAAAGGTAAACTCGCATTAGATTTTGGTAATCTAGCAAATCGCTTAAGGGGCCACAGGAGTCTTAAAAATGTGCAAAGAAGGTACTACAAAAAAAAAAAAGTTTGATCTTTCATGTAATTTTTCAACTACTCAATATATATGTATGTATAATTTTTTATATGTAATTCTGCAAGATTTATTTATTATAAAACACATTTTAAAATTTATGAAACTTTCATATCATTTATTTTAGTTTTGGCTAAACAAAAGCTATCTGAACACATAGGGATTAGGCTTGCGCGGCAAATTTTGAGTTCAAAATTGAAAAAATTGCCAAGAAAATGACTTTATATTGTACAAATATGTACAAACAAAGACTTATACCTAAATTCTCAGCTCAATTTTAAATAGAAATTATTTTTTTAAAAATTTAAAACCAAAATTTTTAAATTTTAATTAATTTTTTTTAGAAAAAAGTTTTTAAAATAATTTCTAATTAAAATTGAGCTGAGAATTTAGGTATAAGTCTTTGTTTGTACATATTTGTACAATATAAAGTCATTTTCTTGGTTATTTTTTCAATTTTGACCTCACAATTTGCCGCGCTAGACTAATCACAATGTGTTCAAATAGTTTCATGTTTAATATCATTTATTTTAGTTTTGGCTAAAGTTTCATAAATTTTAAAACTTGTTTTATAATAAATAAATCTTGTAGAATTACATATAAAAAAATTATACTTATACATTGAGTAGTTCAAAAATGACATGAAAGATCAAACTATGTTTTGTAGTACCTTCTTTGCACATTTTTAAGACTCCTATGACCCCTGGGGTCATAGGAGTCTTAAAAATGTGAAAGATCATGAAAGGCATGAAAGATCAAACTATACTTTGTAGTACCTTAGCACATTTTTAAGACTCCTATGACCCCTTAAGCAGTTTTTTAATGTAAGTTTGTTGATGCAAATAATATCCGTGATCATTATTTCGAAATTAACTCCAAGTAAATACAGGGTGTTTCAAAATTGGCTGGAAATGGAAAGGATGCAATTCTGAAATATTAACCCGGCCCGCCAATGAAAAACGGCTAAATAATTGGCCGCCCTTTCGGTCGTGCATGAAATCTTGCACTTATGCTACACAAGAATATCGTACTTTTAGTCTGATTAAAATTGCAGGTTCAACTAGTTTTCAATACATCTTTTTTAATAGGCTGCTCATTTTGATAGGTTGTTGCATTATTGTTACAAAACTTGATGTAGACCATCAGTCTATACATAAACAATTATTGTATTTTGCTTATTTATGCAGGGTAGGTATATGCAGCTGTGGAAAAAAAAAGCACTAGAGGTTATTTCTGCCGATAGTCATCCTATAGAATCGGACCTTTGGGAACAAATAACATTCCAAGTTGATTGCATGACACAAAATATGCCTAAGGGACCGTCTTCATATTAAAAATGTCACGATCTTTAAAATTTCCAATAGCATCACCTATTTTTAATAACTTAGAAATGTTAAGCACAATCGAAAACAACTAAATCTAAGGGTTTTTTTTTACATTTGGATGAATATTTGATGAGTTGGGTCATTCGAATCACTTGTGGACCTTTGGGGGACCATCTCTGAATTGGCAAGCGTAGTCTGTAGGTTATTAAAAGGAAGAAAAAGAAACGCAAGTTTTGCCCTACAAAGTCAAGACGATAAAAGTGAGGGAGGTTGCAGTTTTGTTCTAAGGCAATGAGGATTTGTTCTATAGTTGTAAATCTTGTGAGAAAGTGTTTATAGTTGACAAATATTTTGTTACTAATACACCTGTGTTTCGACGAGAATTTCTTTAAAGTATTTAAGTAACTGCAAATTGCTGCTTTTTAATTCTTTTAGAACTTCTCATTCTAACAACAAGTTCATTTCTGCAATATAGGGTAAACTAATCCGTGAATGAACGTTTAAGGGGTCATAGGAGTCTTAAAAATGTGCAAAGAAGGTACTACAAAGCATAGTTTGACCTTTCATGTAATTTTTTAACTACTCAATATACAAGTATATATTATTATATGTTACTCTACAAGATTTAATTATAAAACAAATTTTCAAATTTATGAAACTTAAGCCAAAACTAAAATAAATGATATTAAGGGGCATAGGAGTCTTAAAAATGTGCAAAGCATAGTTTGATCTTTCATGTAACTTTTTAACTACTCAATATATAAGTATAATTTTTTTATAGATAATTCTATAAGATTTATTTATTAAAAAACAAATTTTAAAATTTATGACACTTTAGCCAAAACTAAAATAAATAATAATAAACATAACACTATTTGAACACATTTGTGATTAGGCTTGCGCGGCAAATTTCGAGGTCAAAATTGAAGACATGACCAAGAAAATGACTTTATATTGTACAAATATGTACAAACAAAGACTTATACCTAAATTCTCAGATCAATTTTTATTAGAAATAATTTTAAGAACTTTTTTCTAAAATTTTTTTTTAAAAATTTAAAATTTTGATTTGAAATTTTTTAATAAATAATTTCGAATTGAGTTGAGAATTTAGGTATAAGTCTTTGTTTGTACATATTTGTACAATATAAAGTCATTTTCTTGGTCATGTCTTTAATTTTGACCTCAAAATTTGCCGCGCAAGCCTAATCACAATGTGTTCAAATAGTGTTATGTTTGTTATTATTTATTTTAGTTTTGGCTAAAGTGTCATAAATTTTAAAATTTGTTTTATAATAAATAAATCTTATAGAATTACCTATAAAAAAATTATACTTATACATTGAGTAGTTAAAAAATTACATGAAAGATCAAACTATGCTTTGTAGTACCTTCTTTGCACATTTTTAAGACTCCTATGACCCCTTAATTAAACATAAAGCTATTTGAACACATTGGGATTAGGCTTGCGCGACAAATTTTGAGGTCAACATTGAAAAAATGACCAAGAAAATGACTTTATATTGTACAAGTATGTACAAAGACTTATACCTAAATTCTCAGCTCAATTTTAATTAAAAATTATTTTAAGAACTTTTTTCTAAAAAAATTAATAAAATTTTTTAAATTTTAATTAAATTTTTTTTAAATAATTATGTCAATCCGTAATTTTTAATTATATTTACCAAATGTTCATTCACTGGGGCCTGTGCACTCACTGCTCAGTCTACCCTATATCGAATATTTCAAGTTTAATAAGAAACAAATCGCAAATAAAAACGCCGAATGTCATGAATCAACGTTAAATACATCTGTTGTGTCATATTATATAATTTTATACCGGGTGACAGGGGCGTATCCAAGGGGGGGGGGGGTATAGGGTTCAACCCCCCCCCCCCCCGAAATAAAATTGATTTTAAAAAAAATAAGAGTCTGTACTTTTTAAAAGGTTCATTTATTAATTATTATGACAAATTTGCTTTATTTTACAATACAAAACGACGTTTTCCTTCTGATTTTGAAAATCGATCTATGACATCATCACCGTTTAAACTAATATCTCCATGAATGCTCATCAAGGCCAGGCCATTCAGCCGACTTTGGCTTGTTGAATTCCTTAAATATGTTTTTAACCTCCTTAAAGTGGAGAAAGTTCTTTCTGGTGTTGCTATTGAAACTGGCAATGTTGCTTAAATTTTAAGTAGTTTATTTATGTTCGGGAAGTAGGACTCATTACACTTGAAATAACCTTCAATAGCCGAGTTCGGTTTATCATTTACCTTTTTCCACTTACACTGCCTGACTGTGGTTCTAACATACGACGCCCGTCGCCAATAGCCCTCGTGTAGCTCTAGTGCGACGATAATTAAAACCAAACCAAAACTGCTAGGAATCAGTTGCTGTAATGCAGAAATTAAATTTGTATGCTTTGTAAATCGGTCACAAAGCTGGACCTTCACATGATCTAAAAACGGTATGTAGAGATTCAACTTGTAATATTCTTCACAATTTTCAGATGGGATATTTTCTCTTTGTGTCTGTTTTCTAGCTAATCTTGGAAAATCCATTACTCCACCGTTTTGAAGCACCAATGAAGAAGCTGTTTCAAACATAGTTTTAAAGTCTTTATCTGCATCTTTGCGGAATTTGTCGAGAACTTCAAGAACATTGTCAACATAGTCGCATTCGCATGCTTCTGACAGATCGGCATTGACCTCTTGCAGAGCTTTACATAGTGACAGTGTGCAAGCAAAAATCTTCTCAGCTACAAACAGAGGCAACACAAATTTACTGCTTCGTATGGCGCACAACAGTTGGTATGCATTTTTAGCAGTCTCAGCATTTCCTGAAACTTCCAACTTTTCTAGGGAAAGTATTACAATTGCCTATGCCTCAGGCCAGTCCAACAGAATTAATGCTTTGGTTTTGAAAGGCTAACTTCTGTTAAAGTACTGCTTTGTAATGCAAGCATTTTTCACTGGGTATGAAAATTATAATGTCAACAAAATAGAACTTTATTAAGTCTCCACTAAACAAAAGCTACTGATCCCCTTGGAAACAAAAGTGATCAGGGTTTCAATTTTTAAACTTAAATGTTTTCTGATTACTTACTAATGCAGTTGCATTAATTAATTATAGCGGTGCCGGAGAATTTTTAAAGAAAGCTGTAAATAAAAAAAAAGTTGACCCCCTCCGCCCTAAAAATAAACGAAAAATGGTGTTTTTAGAGTACTTGCAGAGGTGTTAATTTTTTTGTTTTTGAAACTTCAGTAGAACTAAAGTTTTGACTTGGCAAATAACATTTTTTAGTAGTTTTCTGGATACTGTTTATCAATGAGAAAAGAAATTCTGTTTTTAGCGTATTCATATAGAAAGATAGACACCTTTTCATTATTATACCTGTTCATTAAGCCTGCATCATCAATAAGTTAGCCAATATGAATAATGATGCAGGTCACAGTAATTACAAAACATAATTTAGAAAAGTTTCACTTAGCGCATTTATTTCATAATTATAACTTATTCAGTTAAATTTGAAAACATCCATTTTTTACATTTAGTGTGGATGGAAATTTATATATATTTTAAAGACCTCAAAACTTAAGCATGAAAAGTCTGACCGCACCCACTCCTTGGTAAACAATTGGGGACATTCACGCCATATCCACCTGAGCTTCAATTCCAAATCGCTGCGGAAAACAAGCGGTTAGACAGGTTAGAGCAGTAGGATATCATTAGCACGTGGTTCGAGAGTAGTAGGATAACAAACCGCGTGACATCACATGAATGTTTCCCATTGCCCCCCCCCCCCCTAAATAATCCGTTTGCCCCAAAAGAATCGCTAAATGCAAAAACGAGCCAAGCGACATTTAAAAAGTTTTAAGGAAATATAAAAACGTTTGGCTTAGCCAATATTTTATATATACATTTATGTATTTAAAAATTGTGGTTGTAGTGTCCACAGGAATATGTTTCTTGAAACCCTTAGGCAGAATTTTCTTTTTTAAAAAAAATCAAATCTTGCTAAGAGGTTAGCCATGAGTGAATTAAATTGTATCTGGATTTATCCCCCCCCCCCCTCCCCCAGGTTAAGCCATGAAATGGTCCCCGTACATCAGCATGGAAAGTATAATGGGCCAAAAAAAAAAATCCTATTGAGTGTACCCGGCGTTTCTTTGAATATCCTAAGAGCAATGTCTATTGTCTGCACAACTGAAGATGATTACTTTTGACCTTGGTTTAAGATATTTTTATTGATGAAATGGGAGTCCGGGCATCGCCAAAATAGCTGTCGACCTATAAACGGCCCGTGCAGCCAAACATGTCCGACGAATAATACCCCGTGTAGGGGAGTGCACTTAAAATATCACTCAAAGTTATAACGCTGCGTACGATGTCACCCTTAACGGTTGCATTGGGTGCCTATTCAGGTGTTGGTTCATCACATGACTGTGGTTCTAAAATACGACGCCCGTCGCCAATAGCCTTCGTGTGGCTGTAGTGCGATGATAATTCAAACCAAACCAAATTGATGAAATGGGAGCTGTAAAATCGTTAAATGAAAAAGGCCACATATTATAATCGAGAGGCCTGGGGCGAATTTCTCTTTCTCATTGAGCTAAAGAAATACAAAATTATAAAAACATTAAATTACATTTTGAAAATAAGTTTTAACTTTCTTGGATACGTTGGCCCTCTCATTTGAAATTTCCACTAATACATTTGAAAAGTTTTCAATATTTTCACAATTATTCTAATGTTTATAACGCTTATTTTAAAGAGCGTATGGCAACACTGTTATAAATAAACTAATGCCAAAAAATAAATAAAAGAAACAGCTAATTAAACAATTTAGCGCCAAATATGGTAAACCAAACACTTGGCCATGATTTTAGTCACGTGACCACTCAAACCGAATCTACCAATGAATGCTCGGATTTGGTTTGATCTGGAGAATCTCGTCTTTTCGCCCTATTCACCTACGTAAATGCGCAGTCTGTTTAGATTCTTGTCTGTGGTTTTTCGGCTCTCCCTCGTGTAGCTCTAATGCGACGATAATTCAAACCTATCCTATAATTTTGGTAGGGTTTTCGGCCGACTTTAGGCGCGATTTTGGAAAGTTCGCCAACGGCTACCTTTCAATTTTTTGCCCAAAAATCGTTGATGTAGAATTTTTGTGGTATTTCCCGTAAAAGTAGTATTTTGGTGGTATTTTTTCGTAAAATTAAAAAATAGACTCAAAACAATTCAAATTGAAAAAAAATATTTACATTTTTATATATGTATCACATTCAAGAATACATATCATATCGGTTGCGTTGGGTGACTATTCAGGTGTTGGAGCGTCACTTGACTGTGGTTCTAAAATACGAAGGCCTTCGAAAATAGCCCTCGTGTAGCTCTAGTGCGATGATAATTCAAGCCAAACCAAACCAAGAATACATATCAGAATTAAATGCATTTTAGTGTCTGGTGAAAAGTTAACACAGTTTTTTTCTAACCCTCTTTTTTGACATGGCGCTTTCGTCTGAAACTCATCGTAGTTAGGTTAGGTTTGAATTATCGTCGCACTAGAGCTACACGAGGGTTATAAACTCATCGTAGTATTTTGTAGTATTTTTTCAGAGGAAAGGTAGTATTTTTCAAGTTCAAAAATCTGGTAACGCTGACTGTTTTGCAAAGTTAGATAGCAAAAGTGGGATCTTAAGAGACGATATATGACCCCCCTTGGTAGTTTTTGGCTTGTAACTTTTAAAAAACATCATTTATGGATGTGAAACGAACGAACCTAAATTTAACTGATGAATATTGATCAAGTTCAACTTCTTTTGGGGCGTCATATGATGCGACGATTCTAATCCCCCTGGTTAGTTTGGACTCGTGATATTTGTTTAGACGAGACCACGTAAGATTTCTCAAAATATGTATTTTGTGTTGATTTTTTTTATTTCGAAACTCTTAGGATACTCTGAAATGCATGCCTAATCGACGTCAAATGTCATACTTGGAGAGTCCAAACAGCATCTATATCATCTGATAATGTTAGGAAAGTACAGGGTGGTTATAAAATAACGCTCGCTATTCGGAGTGGTCTGTAGCTTGAATGAATAATCCAAATGCAGAAAACTTTAATTACCTGTGTTGGCCGTAATTGGCCAGAATTGACGACGCCTCGTGATTTAGATTCTGGTCAAGAGACGAGTTTGTTTTTTATGATTATTCTTTTTTATGATTACTTTTAGGATTCTTTCTTTTTTTATGATTCCATTCTCTTTCCCCCTTCTTGATTAGTAAGTGTCTCAATTTTTGTTGCATTTGGATTATTCATTCAAGCTACAGACCACTCCGAATAGTGAGCGTTATTTTATAACCACCCTGTACTTAAATCACATTCGATGAACATTTTGTCAACTGTTTCTTTGCGAAGTTCTCGGTGTTATACAACTTTTATATATTAAGATAAGACTAGTGTTCTATTCACGATTGGTGGTCGCTTCTTAGAAAGCGCGAGGCTCTGTGGGAATATATGCACGGGGCTCTTCAAATTGGATTTAGACAGTGCCACATTCTTTTGATATTACTTCTATTTATTCTATAACAAGTCAAAATACGGCATTTTATTAAAAATTAGTCGTATTTTATTTTAAATATTTCTAAATCAGTTCGAGGTTTATATGTTCTGAAAAAAAAGCTGTTTTGCTGGGAAAAAAAGACTTTCTGTTATTGCATTGTTTAACGAAAACTTGCCATCTCAAAAATTATCGTAGTCTAAATAACACTTAAGATCATGGCCGAGGACGATAATCGATCAGCTTCCAGTCGAGAAGGTTCCCGGTTCGTATCAAATTGCTTTCGCTACGAAAGATTTTTGCTTCCTCGTAATATTTTATAGGAA
The DNA here is from genome assembly GCA_023701765.1 of Hylyphantes graminicola. Lineage (NCBI taxonomy): Eukaryota > Metazoa > Arthropoda > Arachnida > Araneae > Linyphiidae > Hylyphantes > Hylyphantes graminicola. The sequence goes on from CM043122.1 coordinate 623,365, forward strand.
TAACATTATCGAATCCTTAGTTGTTCGGGCGTTTTGGGGCGTTTCAGTAAAGAAAGGGTTAAATAAAAAGACTGGTACTCTTTTCGACCTATTGTCACTGTCACAATATGGAAGAGTATACGTAACGAAATTCTTTTCGAACAAATGCCAAAATATAGTTTAAAAAAAGTAGTCGGGGGAGGGCATTAACCTCGCACTAGAACTATACACGTGGGCTATTGGCGAAGGGCGTCGTTATTCAGAACCACAATCAAATGAAAAGCTGTCAAATGAGTAGGCACCCAACGCAACTTGTAATATTTGCAAATGCATTGGTTACAACGGCCTCGTTCACTACGACGTCAGTAACTCTATAAACGGTCGGTCCCTTGAATTACACTTGGATGTCATAATATTTGACGACAGGTTCTAATGAACTCCTCGGTTGTACATTTATTGAACAGCTCTAGTGTGAAGATCATTCAAACCTCATTTCTCTGAATCGAGGTGAGATGACGAGGCCAACGGCGACCAATCTAAAGATTTTTTGTTGTGTGTTTCATTGTTTGCTGTGCTTTTGATGTTTCGAAGGTTATATTTAGTTTGTTTATCTAATGAATTGTTCTGTTTCCGTTCTTTCTTCATTAGTTAATCTGACGTTATCCTAACGTGAGCCAATCATGTGACCGTCATTCGCGAACTTATCTGCGATCCGATTCTTCGGAAACTCATTCATCGTACATTTCGAAGGTAAGTATCATATTATTTTTTACCCTTTCACCGAAGTCCGCTTAGAGTTGATATTTTGTTAAGGGCGTCCAAAGAAATTAACGACGATTGTGAATTAAAACCACATAAATCTAATATTGTTTTTATGTTCTTAAAAGGAAAATATTCCACCTCTGGAAAGAAATGAAAATAGCTGAGTTTTGTAATTTAAAAGCAGATGTTCTAACATGAATGTTGTGATGTTAAGGCAGGGGTTCCCAACCAGTGGTACGCGGGAATTCAGGTGGTACAGCTGTGGAAATAAAAAAGTACCCACTTGAGGTTATTTCATCCGTAAGTCTCCCTATGGAATCGGACCTTTTTGAGATTGTGTACAATTAACATTCTGAGTTAATTGCACGATACAAAATTTGCATAAGGGGCCGTCTTCATATTAAAAATATTACGATCTTTGAAATTTCCAATAGCAACACCCAATTTTAACAACTTAGAAATGTTAAGCACTCTTGAAAACCCTTAAATCTAAGTTTTTGTTACCTTTGGATGAATATTTGACGAGTTATTCAATCGAATCACTTGTGGACCTTTTGGGGTCCATCTCTAAAATGACAAGCTCGGGATAGTTTTTTATGTGCAACTCATTTAACATTATGGGACCTAAACTTTGCACGTCTGTAACTCCTCTAATAATGCTTAAAAACCAACAAAATTTGGCATTTCGTATTAACATAGGTCAGAGATTTGAAATATGGATTCAAAAAGGGGTGTTGCTATTGGAAATTTTAAAGTTAGTAACATTTTTAATATGAAGATGGCCCCTTATGCAAATTTTGTGTCATGCAATTAACTCAGAATGTTAATTGTTCACAATGTCAAAAAGGTCCGATTCTTTAAGATGAATAACGGAGGAAATAACCTCAAGTGGGTACTTTTTTATTTCCACAGCTGTACATAAGATAGCTCCATGAAAGATTATTTTAAAGCGAAATCTTTTATTAACTTCTGGATCGGATGTTGATCCGAGTACCCTTTGATCTTCCGTCGCGCTATTTTTGATGCCACTTGTTACGAGACGCAGAGCATAGGTGTGAGAATGGATTTTCTGAACACTTGTACATTAAATATAGAAGCACAATAAGTGCCATACTCCCAATGTTCATATTTTTGTCACAAGCAAACAATAAGAACAAGTTTCGCAATAAAGACTACAAAAGTATATTTTGTATAATGATTAATTTTTTGCCGAGTTTATACTAATTTTTTATTTGCATATTTTTAGACTTATGGGTAATAAATAAAACTAACTTTTTACCGCATTAATATATTTATTTCTTCTTTATTACAAGTATGCTATAAATCAAAAAATATCTAACCCTTAAATTTGAAGTTCTCTCAGGAATTTAATTCAAATAAGCCTTGGGACACTTTTAGAAGAGTAATATACGTTTATTAAAATATTTAGGTCTGGTGGTAAGCCACAATTTCTCTAAGTTGAGTGGTACGCAGGTGCAAAAAAGGTTGGGAGCCTCTGTGTTAAGGAATGATTAAGAAATCATTCCAAGCAAGGCCGGGTGAACACTTTCGCTACGCATTATTTTTGTTTATACCGTATTATGTGAGAAATGAATATCATTATTGAATCTTTAGCTGTACGGCTGCTTAAGCCGTTTTAGGAGTAAAAGTGTTAAACCATAGAGATCATAGTTTAAGTATTAGAGTGGCAGATCACGTGACCTCCAATGCTAACGACGGGAAGCGCATTGAGAGCAAAAAGTGCCCCTTAAGGGGTCATAGGAGTCTTAAAAATGTGCAAAGAAGGAACTACAAAATTTTGTTTGATCTTTCATGTAATTTTTTAACTACTCACTATACAAGTATAATTTTTTTATATGTAATTCTACAAGATTTATTTAATGTAAAACAAATTTTAAAATTTATGAAACTTTAGCTAAAACTAAAATAAATGACATTAAACATAAAGCTATTTGAACACATTGTGATTAGGCTTGCGCGGCAAATTGTGAGGTCAAAATTGAAAAAATGACCAAGAAAATGACTTTATATTGTACAAATATGTACAGACAAAGACTTATACCTAAATTCTCAGCTCAATTTTAATTAGAAATTATTTTAAGAACTTTTTTCTAAAAAAATTAATTAAAAAAATTTAAATTTTGATTTTAAATAGTTTTTTAAATAATTTCTAACTTAAATTGAGATGAGAATTTAGGTATAAGTCTTTGTCTGTACATATTTGTACAATATAAAGTCATTTTCTTGGTCATTTTTTCAATTTTGACCTCACAATTTGCCGCGCAAACTTAATCACAATGTGTTCAAATAGCTTTATGTTTAATGTCATTTATTTTAGCTTTGGCTAAAGTTTCATAAATTTTAAAATTTGTTTTATATTAAATAAATCTTGTAGAATTACATATAAAAAAATTATACTCATTTATTGTGTAGTTAAAAAATGACATGAAAGATCAAACTATGCTTTGTAGTATCTTCTTTGCACATTTTTAAGACTCCTGTGACGCCTTAAGTTAGAAGGTTTTGAGTAAAAAATCAATTTTAAATTCTAAAATCAAAAATAGTATATCTGTCTCAAAAAGGGTGAAAGAACATGTTTCAGTCATTAAAAACATTATAGAAGGCACTAAATGGAATGGTTCGTATTCTTCTTATTTTTAATTCGTTTGCAACTTTCTAACTAACAATTTGTTTCTATCTCTTGCAAAGTTACTGAGATCTAAACAATAATCCAGAAATTTGCCGCTCGTAAACAAGCTCTTAGTGCATGGTCACTTGAATGGACTTTAATACTGCCACACAAAATTGCTCCGTTCGGTGTCCACCAAGAGGAGCACAAAAACTCGTTTCTTAAGGGGTCTAAGGAGTCTTAAAAATGTGCAAAGAAGGAACTACAAAGTATAGTTTGATCTGTCATGTAATTTTTTAACTGCTCAATATACAAGTATAATTTTTTTATATGTAATTCTACAAGATTTATTTATTATAAAACAAATTTTAAAATTTATGAAACTTTAGCCAAAACTAAAATAAATGATATTAAACATAAAGCTATTTTAACACATTGTGATTAGGCTTGCGCGGCAAATTTTGAGGTCAAAATTGAAAAAATGACCAAGAAAATGACTTTATATTGTAGAAATATGTACAAACTAGGACTTATACCTAAATTCTCATCTCAATTTTAATAAGAAATTATTTGAAGAGCTTTTTTCTAAAAAAATTAATAATTTTTTTTTAAATTTTGATTTTAAATTTATTTTTAAATAATTTCTAATTAAAATTTAGCTGAAAATTTAGGTATAAGTCCTAGTTTGTACATATTTGTACAATATAAAGTCATTTTCTTGGTCATTTTTTCAATTTTGACCTCAAAATTTGCCGCGCAAGCCTAATCACAATGTGTTAAAACAGCTTTATGTTTAATATCATTTATTTTAGTTTTGTTTAAAGTTTCATGAATTTTAAAATTTGTTTTATAATAAATAAATCTTGTAGAATTACATATAAAAAAATTATACTTGTATATTGAGTAGTTAAAAAATTACATGAGAGATCAAACTATACTTTGTAGTTCCTTCTTTGCACATTTTTAAGACTCCTTAGACCCTTAAAGTCCCTTATCTTAAATCCTAATTTTTGTGCGAAACACCGCCATAGATATTCCAGAATCTTAATAACTATTATCAATGTTTCTATTCATTCTAACACATCAGATAAAACTTTGAAACCCTAATAGAAGTAGCCGTGTCACGTAACGATTTCGTTAGGAAACGCTTGACATTTTTGGAAAAAATACCGTGTTTTAAAAAATACCATTTTATAAAAAGCCATAATTAAATGATTTTTTTTCAAAATAATTTCCTATCAAACGAAGTAGTACGAGTCCTCCAATCCTCCTTCGCTAGTGTTTCAACTTGATGAAAGGGTTTCCCGAAGGGGTCGAGTGCCGAGCCCATTGTGTCACCTGAGCGGGGCGGATGTGGCAGGTCGGATTTCGACCGGATCCGTGGACCTCCGAACAATCTGCGGGCACAGTGGGAAACAAATCAAATGAGGATTGAATCTCAAGTTTCTTTTCTAGTTTCATCATGATGTGCTCCCTGCTCCAGAAAATCGGCCTTCTGATAGCGTTTGGCATCTTGACAGCTACAATAGGATTGGCCGTGTATTTAACATTTCCACAAATTCTAGACAATGAAATAAACAAGGTATGTAGAGCTTATTCATTTGGTTCGATCAAAGACAGGAATAACCAATCGGAAAGGATTTGACTTGTAATAAGGTTTTTTTAAAGTTATATTTCCTGCATACCATTGCACTTATTTTACCGTTTTGATTACTAAGAGCGCCAATATTGGGAAAAGTGCCAAATTAAAAGCAACACATGTCGCAATTTTTTGTACAAAAAACGCATTTTAACTCCAATGGAATGCAGGATCTAATTTGAACATGTCGTCAGTTCCCATCGACTGAGCGGATCCCGCCAAAATAAGAACAGAACTCACTTTCAAACAAAACAAATCAATGCATATTATAATATATTATCTTATAAGGTATTATAAAAACACGTTCTCTGATCGCATGCGTGAATTTCTCCTTATTATGAGGTACTGTAAACACGTTTATCAAATTTGAAGTCTATCTTCTCTTAGTTTTTCAGCAATACCTTTAAAACCGTTCGATGGCAGCTACTTCTTGCCAAGCCCAATTTTCCCCCAAAAACCTTATTATGATGGTCGACAGGTTCTAGGAGCACACATTCGAAGTCACAGTATCGCTTTTCCCCTTTCGGTATACCTTTAAATTCCAAAAAGTTTTATAGGTATCTACTCGTTTCGCATGCGCTATTTACTCGAAAACCTTATTATGACGTCCAACAAGTAGTTGGAACTCGTTCAACAGAATGTCCGCTTATACAGTGGCGGGAACAAGAGAGTTAAGCAACAAATCTAAACAAAGTTTAGTTCATTTCGATGTCATTACGCGCGCATTAGAACGAACTACAGTGGTGTTTAGAATTATAAGGACAACTGAAATTTGTACATAAAAAAATTATTTCTGCATTTTACAATAACAAATTTGTTTCTGCATTACATAAAAAGAAATGTGGTCATAAAGTACTTCTTTACATCATTATAGAACACGAAATATTGGAAAAATACAAGATATGAATTTTTAACCAAATTTAACGATATTGTAAAAAACTGGGCAAAACTCTAAGGACATTGGCATTTTTCTTGTCAAAATATTGAATAATTAATAAGTTCTCAAAGTAAGTTTCAAACTTCTGAATCAAACTGATCAAAGTTATTTTCAATAACTTTGATCAGTCATGGAGTTTGAAAGGTCTTCCAGAATGTTTATGAAAATGTTTTTACGGTTTTTTTTGACAGACGACATCAGTTGTTTTGGTATCAGACGCTATTTTTGTATACTTAATGCCCCAGAATACCCCTTAAATTTTCTATTGGATTTACATCAGGGTTTATAGCTGTCTAATCAAGTAGTTGTTTAAGGGGTCTAAGGAGTCTTAAAAATGTGCAAAGAAGGAACTACAAAGCATAGTTTGATCTTTCATGTAATTTTTTAACTACTCAATATACAAGTATAATTTTTTTATATGTAATTCTACAAGATTTATTTAATATGAAACAAATTTTAAAATTTATGAAACTTTAGCCAAAACTAAAATAAATGATATTAAACATAAAGCTATTTGAACACATTGTGATTAGGCTTGCGCGGCAAATTGTGAGGTCAAAATTGAAGACATGACCAAGAAAATGACTTTATATTGTACAAATATGTACAAACTAGAACTTATACCTAAATTCTCAGCTCAATTTTAATTAGAAATAATTTTAAAAAATTTTTTAAATCAAAATTCAAAATTTTTTATAAATTTTTTTAGAAAAAAGTTCTTAAAATAAATTCTAATTAAAATTGAGCTGAGAATTTAGGTATAAGTCTTTGTTTGTACATATTTGTACAATATAAAGTCATTTTCTTGGTCATGTCTTCAATTTTGACCTCACAATTTGCCGCGCAAGCCTAATCACAATGTGTTCAAATAACTTTATGTTTAATATCACTTATTTTAGTTTTGGTTAAAGTTTCATAAATTTTAAAATTTGTTTCATATTAAATAAATCTTGTAGAACTACATATAAAAAAATTATACTTGTATATTGAGTAGTTAAAAAATTACATGAAAGATCAAACTATGCTTTGTAGTTCCTTCTTTGCACATTTTTAAGACTCCTTAGACCCCTTAACAGAACTAAAGCTAATCCATGATTTTTAGGTCGTTGAAACTTGTATGGAGGTCTTTCTAGAACAAATAGTCTCATAAGTAATTAACGGTGCTTCTGGTAAAAGACTAACATATAAACTTAACTATCACAATTCCTTTTGTCTTGCCCAAAAAAAACCATTGGACCATTCCTGCAGCCCAGCCCCATTACTGAGCCAAAAGCGCTTTTGAGGACATTCATTTTTCCAAAAAAAAGGACGTGTGCAAAGCAGAAAATGTGGTATATACACTATACAAGGTGTTTATAAAATAACGCTCACTATTCGGAGTGGTCTGTAGCTTGAATGAATAATCCGAATGCATCAACAATTAAGACACTTACTAATCAAGAAGGGGGGAAAAGAATGGAATCATAAAATAGACAGAATCCTAAAAAATAATCATAAAAAAAATCATAAAAAACAAACTCGTCTCTTGACCAGAATCTAAATTACGAGGCGTCGTTAATTATGGCCAATTACGACCAACACAGCTAATTACGCCTCGTAATTTAGAACCCTGGTCAAGAGACGAGTGAGACGAGTTTCTTTTTACGAAAAAGAATGGAATCATAAAATAGAAACTCGTCTCTTGACAAAGGTTCTAATTACGAGGCTTATTAAGACCAACACATCCAATTACGCCTCTTAATTTAGAACCCTGGTCAAGAGACGAGTTTGTCTTTTATGATTCCATTCTTTTCCCCCCTCCTTGATTAGTAATTAAACAAAAAAAATTTCATTATATACTTCATATTTTTCCAAAAACAAATCACACAAGTTTTTCATCAATTTTTCAGTTTTAATATTTTTGTATTTAAATTTTAAAAAAAATAATAATAAAATATGAATAGCAATCCCGATTTTTTGTTTACATAAATCGATTAAGTTGATCAAGTTTATCCAAAATCCCGAATTTTTTAATTCAACAACAATTATTTGCGGAGTTATTGTAAAAAAAACTATAAAAGATGAATTTTAGGGATCGTGTAAAAAAAAATACTTGGCAAATTTGATACTAACTTGCATTATCGTTTGGTGGTTGAAAAGGTTTTCTGGATAAATGTTTATTTATATTATTGATGTCTGTCAAATATCTGAAAATCTTTTCTCAAATCAAGGGCATGCAATGTATTTTGTTTGTCTTATTAACATTAAATTATATCGATTACGATATTTTTTAAATGTGTGTTATTTCCAATACAATTTCAAAAAGTTTAATATTAAAAATTAAATACCCTAAAATATTATTGGAATTCGTTTTCAGTTTATTTTATTATTCCCACATGGATTATTTAAAATGATTAGTGCCCACTTGCCTTGGTTAAAAATCATTGCCAAACCATTCTGAGTAATTTTATTTTGCTTTTCTTAAATATCGTGTTAAGATGGACGAATACCCAAAATTCTAAAATTTTTACTATTACTTTAATCTTTTCCAAATTTTGCATAGTGATTTCAAATATAATGAACAGTGCTATTTAGGCATTTTTTTATTTAAATATAAATTATTTTAAACGGTGTTTTTCAACTAATAAAAAAGAGGTTTACGCCAACAAGTCTACCACATTGAATTGTCTCCCTATAAACATTAATTATGTGTTAAATTCTTCGTTTTGAACTCATACATGCAATGAGTGCAATGACCCTCTTGAGTTACATACAAATTACAAGAAAAAAAGTTGTTAAGAAAAATGTTTGAATTAACTAAAAAAAAAATTCGATTTATTTACACTTGGGCATTTAAAAAAAAACTACTATATTTACGCCAGATGTTAGAGGCTTATAGCACAGATATGTATTGAAATAGCAGTTGAGACATTTGCCCTCCTATCTCGAGTTACCACTCGTTTCAGGTTTCGCCGGTCTCCGTCCTTTAGGGCTTGTGGACGCCCGGTATGGAGTCTGTTGTGGACACCCTCCATTCACTCATTAGTGATAAACTCTCGACACGGTTGACCTTGGGAAGCCGAATTCCTGGAACACTTCCGAAATGTCCCATGGCACCCACAACCATGCCACGTTCGAATGCCGTCAACTCACGACGCATTTTGACCTGATCACAGCCACTTCAAACAATGTCACAACTGAGACCGTCGCGGAGGGGTGTCGTTGGTCACACGAACTGCCCATCAACAAATCAGAGCAATGCTATCTCATGAGTTTTGCTCAGACAATGTACTTCAAACCAATAATTACAATGATTCTTTGGAAGTTTACATTATTTATCCTTTGTTACTATTTTGTTGATTTATAAAATTTAGGCAATTTTCTGTGATAACGTTTTAAACTTCTTTTTTTAGCGTTTGGTGCTGAATGAAAATTCGGAAACTTATAAATATTGGAAGGATGTACCTGTACCTATTTATCTGCAGTTTTATTTTTTCAATATAACAAACCCAGAAGAAATTTGGGACCAAACAAGTAAACCTGTTTTAAAAGAAATGGGACCCTACACATTCCGGTAAGAGCTTCTCTTCTACAGCGCAAATCAAAGTGCTGCTATTGATTGTCCCCAACAAACGCTTGGCGGATTACTTGCATGCTATGGTTTGATAAGGAATTGGAATGCAATATTTTTTCCCGGGGCTGCAACATCGGCACATTCCCCAGAACTGAGAGCCATTCTTGCCTGGGTTCTCTCGGCAAAATTAAAATAACATCCATCGAGAGAGCTCAGATTGATTGTAAACTTTGCGTCAAAATTGGTAGCGAGAGTCGCCTAGATAGTGCCACCACTTTTAATTATCGTTACACTATAGCTACACGAGGGTTATTGATGACGGGTATCGCAATTAAAAACCCCAGTCACGTTATGATCAAGAGATTTATGACGAATAACTGTAAAATAAAATTCGGTGGCGATTTTTTTTTAATCCGCTCTTCTGGATCAGGAGTCGTTTCCTCTAAACACATCAGATGCATACCCCTTCTTAAACACAATTTATTCCATTGAAATTATACTTGACAAAATGCCAATATTCAAGTATAGTCGGTGTCGGCACGTCACTTGACTGTGGTTCTAAATTATGGTCACTTACTTGACTGTGGCCGTTGCCAATAGCCTTCATGTAGAACCTTAAATTTCCATTAACAGAAAAGACTCACATTCCTATAGCGATATATATCGCGTAGTCTGTCTACTGTAGGTTGTGTTGCGCCTTTTATTCAACCAAGCCTTATCCACATAGACTTGAATGACGAATTTGTTTGAACACATCATTCTACAATGAACACTCTCTGCTGTACTCTGAGTTTCACCTGTGAACTCATTGACGCGATCTGACGTCCATGAGTAGCTCTGATGGGGCGCCAAGTGAGACAGAGTGATTTGCCGCGCGGTTCCGTCGAGTCGTTCCTCTACCCTACTCTTGGAATAAATTGGAAAAGAAGTTTATTTTTCAATCAGTTTGAAATGACGTTAATTTTCGAAATCAATGAGCCCAATTTAGGGTATAAATGTTTATTATTATTGAATTAATATTCTGTTTGGCTGAAGAAACCCAAATGCTGTGTGGGAGCGGGCTGAGTGACAGATTCTACTACAAACCTACTTTTATTTTTAAAGCATCAACTTTACTAATTATATGTTTTTCGAACTGTAAATTAATGTAACAAACGATAAATAATAACTGAAATTTCGAAAGAAATGTAAATGGGAAATTGCTGCGACTCAAAGATATTTAAAAAATTACATCATTATACTTCGAACTCAAAGAAATTTAGCAAATGACAGTTCAATTTTAGAAAAAATTGAGAAAAAAGATTAATGAAAATAGTTAATTTTGGCGTTTAGTAGTTTGAATTACCACTAGCTAAAGGCCCTTTTTGACGAATTTATTTCTATGGTATGTAAATAGTTTGTTTCCTGTTGAGCACAAATGTTGTGTGGAAGTGGTTTAGGTGTCAAATTCAGTTACAAACCTAGTTGTTTTATTGTAAAAAGCAGAATTATGTTGCATAGAGCATTTCTAGTCCGCCTTAATGCTGTAAAAATGTGGAAAGATTTCTACAACTGTATAATTCTTACCTAATTTAAAACTGAAAATAACTCTTTTAACAAGTCTCCTTAATACTAAGTATTGTAACAGCTCGAAATATTATTTTGTGACTCGTGAATTTCATCTTTTTTTCACGCCACTTAACAAAGTGAAACTAAATCCGCCTTTTCAAGGTCGAATTTGCCGATTTGATCTAGCCCTGACAATGAATGGACCGACTCTAATGACTTGGTGTGGCAGAAACAATGATAGAATGCAGACGCTGTATTAGAAGGCCATCGGTGAGAACCAATAAGCATTTCTTTTTGAAATGTTAATCAAGTTTTTCCTTCCGCATATGAGTTAAATTTGCAAACACATGCTAATTGACTATTCATATTCTTTCCAAATGCATGCCGCATTGGAACCCTCCCCTAAAAATCGCTTTGGATTCAAAAATCTTCTCAGTCTAAAAGCAACAGTATTAAATGGACTTATGAATTGTTTTTATGTGTCTCCCTTGACACAAAGAAATTGAATAATTTTTTTTTAACTACATGTATGTCAAAAGTAAGACTATTACTTTGAATTTGAGAGGTGATTGGCTATTGATCTTTAAATACGTCGCATTGGTTATCCATTAAATACGTCCAACATTTCAGTACGCCACAATCAAAGTTTAAACCTAAACTTTAGATTGCTATAATCGGAGAAGAATGACGTAGAATTTCTATGAAATATGATGATTTTATTTTCTAGCTTCTTCAATAAGATAAAAATTGTTCATTTTTGCGACCCTCTAAGCATCAGAATTTTAAAATATTGGGCTACAAATGAGAAATGAATTGTTCAACAAAGGCTGTAGGGTAATGTACACGTTAAAATACGGTACTGAAATTTAAAAACTTTTTTGATTGCAATTTTCGAGTATCAGGATAACAAAAATATTGTTTTTCACCCATTGTAGTGAACTTGCCGTCGGGGTCACATAAAAATATTGCATTTCTGCAGTCATTATCATTCAAACAGTTGGGACATTAACTTGTACATTTTATACGCTTGTCGATTTATTCGTCATTTGGTGTCGAATTCCTTATGATCCGACAGAGCCATATGTCGAAAAAAATCATGTATCTTCATAAAATTAAGAAATCTAATCAAATTACTATTATTTTGGAGAAAAAAACTCATTGATTCACTTTTGAAGCATTCCAAAGTTGTCGAAGAAATTTTATAACTCAATAAATTATGTATCGAAAATATACTTTATTGAAATACAAGATTATGAAAAAAATGCACTTGGCAACAACAAGTAGCTAAAAGACTTGAATAAATCCAGTTGAAAAATTCGTCTTGGTCTCATCGAGGGAAAAGGATTTTTACTTGCAACTGGGTCATCCCATATGTGCGCTCCCATTTGGGATGAGAACATGCTTGCTCTCAATTTTGAGATTTCAAATGATTCGTGAAATCCGCAAGTTTATTTTTTTACTTTGTGGTAAAACTTAAATCACTAGACCTAGGGGAGTGGAGCCAAAATATTCTATTGCGAGAACTTCTTACTTACCAAAAGCACTGTTTTTGTCAGTTTACAATTTGATTCGATTTGCTACCTTTGCGTAAAATGCACTTTTCGGACACCGAGTTTCCCATTTAGGTTTTTTTCTACCTTTTTATGGTCGATAAATCCCTAAAGTGTGTTTCCTAGTACTATTAATAAAAAAAAAGGAAATTATCTTTCTACTTTAAATCTTTTTAAGTGTATTTTACTTAAAAGAAATTCTAACCTCTCTCTTTCGATTGCAGAGAGTCGCGAGAAAAGGTGAACATCACTTTCTCGCAGAATAGTACTGTGCGGTACAGGCAAGTACGTCGATGGTTCTATCAACCGGAACGGACCAACGGCTCCTTGGAGGACATTGTCACCACCCTCAATGTGCCAATGATGGTGAGAATCTTCTACATTAAGGGGTCTAAGGAGTCTTAAAAATGTGCAAAGAAGGAACTACAAAGCATAGTTTGATCTTTCATGTAATTTTTTAACTACTCAATATACAAGTATAATTTTTTTATATGTAATTCTACAAGATTTATTTAATATGAAACAAATTTTAAAATTTATGAAACTTTAGCCAAAACTAAAATAAATGATATTAAACATAAAGCTATTTGAACACATTGTGATTAGGCTTGCGCGGCAAATTGTGAGGTCAAAATTGAAGACATGACCAAGAAAATGACTTTATATTGTACAAATATGTACAAACTAGAACTTATACCTAAATTCTCAGCTCAATTTTAATTAGAAATAATTTTAAAAAATTTTTTAAATCAAAATTCAAAATTTTTTATAAATTTTTTTAGAAAAAAGTTCTTAAAATAAATTCTAATTAAAATTGAGCTGAGAATTTAGGTATAAGTCTTTGTTTGTACATATTTGTACAATATAAAGTCATTTTCTTGGTCATGTCTTCAATTTTGACCTCACAATTTGCCGCGCAAGCCTAATCACAATGTGTTCAAATAACTTTATGTTTAATATCACTTATTTTAGTTTTGGTTAAAGTTTCATAAATTTTAAAATTTGTTTCATATTAAATAAATCTTGTAGAACTACATATAAAAAAATTATACTTGTATATTGAGTAGTTAAAAAATTACATGAAAGATCAAACTATGCTTTGTAGTTCCTTCTTTGCACATTTTTAAGACTCCTTAGACCCCTTAAGTACGCGTTAAACAAAAGACAGAATTGGACCTTTTTTCCTTTGTGGATAAATAACATTCTGAATTAAAATTGCATGACTCCAAATTTGCATACGGGGCCGTCTTTACATTAGAAATCTTACCAACTTTCACAGGAATATATAGCTAATCACAACATAGAAAATCTTCGAAACAAGCTTCTTTTTGAATAAGTGATTAGCAATGCACTTGGTGAATCTCATGCAACAGTCTGCACACTGAAACATCATAGTATAGAAAAATCTGCAACGCCCCTTCCTCCTATGACATCAGCAAAACCATGGAATCGCTGCCGGTTCCATTTAGCAAGAAACTGAGAAACAAACTACTAATACGAAATCCAACGTTTTCCCGCCCTTGAAATCCCAGGGGGTTTCAAGACGCTGAAAATAAAACATAAGAAATTCAATTAAATTATGTATTAAGTAAAAACAAATTCAATGACAAAAGAACATTATTCACAAGGAGTTTGCAAAATTTTGTAATTGGACGAGTAAGTTCACCGGAATCAGTTTTCCATGTAATAACACGAACTATATTGTCCTTTCCGGGATGCACACTCAATAAATGAGCAAGTTAATAACATTTTAAGGGTGGCTCATTTTTGATGAGCACAAGACCATTTACCGATATATTGTTTTGTGAAACACACTACTTAAGTCGTTGTTGAAGCCTAGATAGGTATTCTTTACTCCAACGCTTCCAGAAACTAAGCTTTGCACTAATTTCCAGCTATTTTCCAGCTCCAAGGCGTGACATGGGAGTCAACTCAGGTTTTGGAACAGCGGTTTTAAGGCTGACCAGGGATGATAAAATGTTTTGGCCTCAATGGTGACAAGTCGTTGGGGTCTGAGGACAAAGAGATCTAGATTCCAGACATTAATCAATTTGAGCAGTAAGGGTGAATAGTTCTTCTAAAGAAAGCAAGGAGCTTCCCCATGGGTCTTCTGAGATGGTATTTCATGGATTTAACGCCTGCCTCCCAGAGGCCACCGTGATGTGGAGCTACCGAGGGTTTGAATCTCCAAGTCATTCCCTCTGTTGCGGTAAAATTGCAAACTCCTGAATTCTCATTCTGAGACAATATAGAGGCAAGAATACTTTTGAGTTCTCTCTCTGCTCCCACAAAGTTAGTACCATAGTCACTAAAGATCTGCAGAGGTTTACCTCTTCTTGAGATGAAGAGTTTAAAGCACAAATGAAGGCTAGAATAGTAAGGTCAGTCACTACTTCATTTTGCTACGTAAACCTTGAAAGACTTTTTCCTCGAATATTTTTTTTCTCTTGCAATAAATGGACCCGCATAATCAACAACTGTAGCTGAAAAGGCTCTGAATGGCTCTCGGAAATGAAAGGTCACCCATGAGCTAACTCACATTTGTAGCAGAAAGACGAAAACAAGAGTTACAACTTTTCACAAACCTGCGAGCCACCCCACACGGAATCCAAAACTTCTGCCTGATTACTGAAAGTAATAGTTGAGGTGCAAGTGTTTTACCTGGTAGTGCTCGATGATAAGAGTTGTCAAATGATGCTTCTTGGGAATAATAGCTGGATGTTTTGAATCATTATTGATTTTAACAAGTCTTCCACCAACCCTCACTACCCCATCCCTGCCCAGGAAAGGGCTAAGTGAAAGTGTCTTGTTGGAAGTTTTTAATGACCTTCCTGAAATCAAAAAATGAATCTCTTCTCTAAATTCTGAATACTGTACTAATTTCACTACGGTTCCCCTCGAAAGTTCAGCTGATGTTAAATAACCCACGATTATGTCTTTAGCTGATTTTCTCGAATTGCTTAGAAAACGCAGCATCCAAGCAAAAACTCGACACAGATAATGACTAAAATCTGAAAATAACTGGTGATGGCTGAAATTCAGTAGCTGCTGAAATGTAGTTTTTTCTTTCCTCAAAGAATTGTGACTCCGGGAAAGAAACACTAGAAGGCGTTTGATTCTAGAAAACTTCAATGGAAAATTCACGAAGAAAACTGGGATCCCAGAATTCACATAAGAACTCTGAAGGTCTGAGACCTCTGGGTACCGCAGTCAGCTGGATTGTCAACTCCAGGAACATGGTTCCATTGTAGGCCAGACACAGCTTCTGGTATCTTAGCAACTCGGTCGGCGACACATGGCAGCCAACGGCGAAGTTCTGATGAAATGCACGAAAGAGCTACTTGAGTCCACGCCCTTGCTAAAGGAAACTTCTATAGAACAGATTCTAGCAAATTTGTTTACAATAATGCAGAATATAACTGAAGTCTTAGAAGAAGAGATTGTGTTTTCACAGGAACTACTCTAGTCTTTGAAGTTCTCACCGTTATATCGTGATCTTGAGTAACTGAGCCAATATAAACAGTAGCACACGAAGCCTTCCCAGAAAGTATGAATTTGAATATCTGCTAGGGGCTCATCCCACAAAACAAATCTTGGTATTTTGAAGTTGACCGGCAGGGATAACTGTGAGTAGAATGCTTTCCAACAACGAATCGCCGTTAGGTTAGGTTTTGAATTATCGTCGCACTAGAGCTACACGAGGGCTATCGGTGACGGGCGTCGTATTTTAGAACCACAGTTAGGTGACGAGCCGGCACCTGAATAGGCACCCAACGCAACCGTTAAGGGCGACATCGTACGCAGCGTTAGGACTTTGAAGGATATTTAACGTGCACTCTCTTACACGGGTATTATTCGTCGGACATTTTTGGCTGCACGGGCCATTTATAGGTCGGCAGTTATTTTGGCGATGCCCGGACCCGAACCTGGGACCTTCCGCATGCTAAGCGAGTGCTTAACCGACTGGGCTCCCCAGCCCCGTACGAATCACCGAAAACATCATTCCATCCTATAATGTGACTACGAAGCTCTTGTATAAAGATTTTATCAAAAATGACAGCTGGTGCCACCAATTCATTGGACCAAACACTTTGGCGATGTCCGAGACAATTTTGTGCTTAGTGAACTCTTGATTTCAACACGTTGAAATGGACACCTGAAAACATCTGTAGCTGGATTCCAAAGATTCCCAGAACTTTGATGGTTTTGTTATCTCATCAGCGAAGACAATGAGTGATCTATGGCTTGACCAGGAACATTCTTCCAAATTGGTGGAATATTGGAACACCACTTGTGAAGTCTAAAACTGCCACTACTCATCATTTTGCATGATGAGGTCGATCAAATTGAGGAGTCGAATTTTTCTCTGATTCTGGAACCTGCTCCATGTGCCGAAGTTCTAGATATTCGTGGATGTAGCGTTCGTAGACTTCAAGTCTGGAGATCTCTCAAGAGACTGGAACCGACACATTGCAGTCTGTCTCCTAGGTGAGCTGGTGAAGCTTCACTGATAACCTTCCATCCTTTCCTCTCGAAGCTATAAAGTGATCTTCAGTGGCTTGCTCTTCCTTGGTAGGCGGGACTTCATCTAGTTTCCAAAAATTGCCAAGCAATTCATCTTGAAGAGGATTGACCTGGACGATTCTGACATTTCTATGCTGACATTACCTGAAATGATCCATCCCAGGACTGATCTAAGGGTGGCTGCTAGCTTAAGATCTCGGAATGTGTATTAGAAAGTAACGATAAATGTGGAATATCACCGATTATTTTGTTGATTATGAAAGCTGAAGTGACTAATTCAGGAGACTCTTTGAAGTGAAGTCCGGGCATCGCTAAAATAGCTGCCAACCTATAAACGGCAGTCAAAAATGTCCGACGAATAATACCCCGTGTAGAGAGGTGCACGTTAAATATCCTTCAAAGTCCTAACGTTGCGTACTATGTCGCTCTTAACGGTTGCGTTGGGTGCCTACTCAGGTGTCGCCTCGTCAATTGACTGTGGTTTACGACGCCCGTCGCCATTAGCCCTCGTGTAGATCTAGTCGACGATAATTCAAACTAAACTTTGAAGTGAGTTGGAAACTTGAGGTTGGTGACTCCATTAGTATGTGCACTAGTGGATCCCAGACATGAAATCCTTTCCCTGGTTCGAAGCACGATTCTGTCACGAAGCAATGGTGGATTCGAAGCAATGGCGGCACAAGACTCCATCAGTTTGCTAATTTAAGGGGTCATAGGAGTCTTAAAAGTGTGCAAAGAAGGTGCTACAAAGCATAGTTTGATCTTTCATGTCATTTTTTAACTACTCAATATATAAGTATAATTTTTTTATATGTAATTCTATAAGATTTATTTATTATAAATTTTTTTTTAAATTTATGAAACTTTAGCCAAAGCTAAAATAAATGATATTAAACATGAAGCTATTTGAACACATTGTGATTAGGCTTGCGCGGCAAATTGTGAGGTCAAAATTGAAAAAATGACCAAGAAAATGACTTTATATTGTGTTGACTATACATACAAATATGTACAAACAAAGACTTATACCTAAATTCTCAGCTCAATTTTAATTAGAAATTATTTTAAGAACTTTTTTCTAAAAAAATTAATAAAAATTTTAAAATTTTGATTAAAATTTTTTTAATAAATTCAATTAAATTATTAAAAATTTATTTATATTTTATTTTATATTTTAATATATTTGTAATTTCTAAATTGTAACATTTGTTAAGTAAATCTTATAGAATTACATATAAAAAAATATACTTATATATTGAGTAGTTAAAAAACTACCTGAAAGATCAAACTATACTTTGTAGTACCTTCTTTGCACATTTTTAAGACTCCTATGACCCCTTAAAAGATAAAAATGTAACAAACAAAATTTTAAAATAGATCTACAAATAATAATAATTGAACCGTCTTTATGTTTGCTGCTTCATATTAAAGCAATCTTATTTCTGTGTCTCAAATGAGTTATTTGAACAGCTACTTGTTTTTTAAATGTTTAAAAAAAAATCCCATTTGTTTCAGGCTGCCGCTCTCCGGGGCAAGCAAATGAACGACGATTATGTCTATTTCGCTCTGAACGAAATCTTCAGTCAACTCAACTGCTCTTGGTTTATCCGCAAGCCTGTTCGAGAACTTCTGTTTGAGGGGTATGAGGACCAATTGATGCAAATTGCCAAGGCTTTTATGAATCTACCTTACGATAAGTTCGGTTGGTTTTATCAGGTAACTGCACACAACCGCATTTCTTTGGTTGACTCACACGACGATGTGAAAAGACTTGGATGCCCCACATTGATTTGAATCATGGTCTGACGATTATTGACGGATAATTCTTTTTTGACAGCTCAAATGTGTTAGTTTGTAGATATAGGGTGAACCCATCGATATCACTCAAGTGACCCTTTTAGGTTTGAAAATTCTATATAGCATCTCAGGGATGTTTATTAATAACGGTGCATTCCCTTCCACTGGAAAATGGTGTGTCCTGTACGCACCGATGAATCATGTATATTTGCTTTATCATATGAGAGTGCTTTATCATATGAAGAGCGGAAACCCAATGCAGCCGCAACATATAAGACTAACAGCGAAAAAGTATGGAAGAAATAAATAATTATAGTGCGTTTTCTTAATATGTTCTCTATCATTACATTCATTTTAATTATAACTTCAACTAGCATAAAAATAAGAGATAATTGAAGGCATTTGGCAAAATTCTATTACCAACCTTCTTCAATTAACCTCGTCAGTTTAAAAATCCTTACATCACTCTTGCTATTTTGCAAGGATAGGAAACCGGTTATAACGCAATTTGAATTTAGAATTTTATTTTCTATATCCTCCTGGCGTCCCCATTTAGGGACATTTTTTTAAACCTCCCCACAAACAATTAATACGTTAATTAGTTCCGAAATTGACTGGTCCGATAAAAAAAGATCCAATACGATATTAAGTTCTTAAAAAAATTCATTTTAACTTTTTTTCAAAAAGTTATTTTATCAGTTAAATTTACAGGCATTTTTGCAATAAAAACAATGGTAAAATAAACTGTTAACTGCAAGTAAGTGATGCGGTCTCTTTTTTTTTTTTTTTGCTTATAGCACACAAATTGTGAATTTTTCGAGCTTAAGGCGTGTCTCTCAGTAACTATCAAACAAGTATTTTAAAAAATTCCTTGCAAAGCCAGAGGATATGGTTAGAAATTTAAAAAAAAAATCATGCTTAAAAAAGAAGTAAGAAAGCATTTTCACGGTAGCTATCAATGAGTGGAATATTTTGTTAGATTATGCTGTATATTCGAAGCGAGTTAGAAGAATTTCTATAGTTATTGGACACTGGTAAATCAGCAGTACATTTTTGGAGCAACTATGCTGAGCTTCTGACCTCTTCGTCGACAATTTTTTTTATTGTACACTGTTCAAGACAATTAGGGGAAATCATTCCCTTTCACCCCCAATGATTCCATTTGGAAACATGAGTTTGCTATTTTTTTTCCTTCCTAAGTTGAGCTCGCACTTATTTATCGTTAGATGGAAGAATCATGTCCTTTGAAGAATTAAGTTATGTTTGTTTCAAATAAATGAAAATGAGAAACAGTTAAAAATAAAATTTACGCCTAAAAAATTTTATGAAATTAATTGACCCTAAATACTTCACTTTTGCATTCTTAGATGTTTAAAAATTGATTATAACTTTTTTTTTTAACAAATAAGGTTTTCAAAAAATTATTGTTATAATCCATTCAAAAGTTATAATTCCAATTTTTCCCATTAAATTTTATTTAAAAAGTAAGATTCCCCCCCCCCCCCCCCCCCCGTGTTTTGTCATTCCATTTTGGATGCATAATGAATCTTTTTCGCAAATTTTAGATCTTTGGAATAAAACAAAAGTGCGCAAAGTGCTCCTCTAATTGTTTTGAACAGTGTATTTGAAGTCAGGAAATTTGTACAACTAGTGATTTTCTCTGCAAGTTTCAGTGTTAAGTTTAAAATTTTGGATTTTGGCTTAATTCGATGCCCTGAATTTTTTTTTTACGTAAGGAAATATTTTGACGATCCAAAAACATTACGAGTAGCAAAGTACAAAAGTAAACCAATTAACTGCATTTGATATTTGTTTGTTAAAAAAGGGTCTTCATTATAGTATGAAATTTATGATTACATATAGAACAGTATTTTTTATTACAAATAGAACAATATTTTTGATTGCAATAGCACAATTACATACGTAGAACAATTTCTATCTATACAGTACCTAGTCTATCAATGTGAGTCCTGCTGATTCTTAGTTCCCCTTCTCGAAAAATTCTATCCAATTAACAAATCTGTTCGATTTAATACGACCTTAATGAAAAAGGAATTGTTCTCATGATTCCGTTGTACTTTAAGGAAGGGAAACTACCTGTTCTTTTACGGTCTCTGCTATATGTCATTCTGAGTCTTTTATTAAAGCAAGTTTCAGTCAATTTGCTTATCCCTCAGAGAATTGTTGGTTTGTAAAACTATTCGAGGGGTTATTCTTTTTTTTTCTTAAAATTAACAGAAATATACAAGAACAATCCCGGTGAATACCATAGGGAAGACCGGGGGAATCGTGTCACACTGGGCGATGCCGCCACCTCCCACCCCTTGTATCTCGCCAGCGGTGTGTGCGGAAGGGGGGGGGGGTGAGCGTTTAACCTGTAGTGGGAAACACGTTAATCAGTAGTAGAGACGCTATGGCCGTGCGTGTGTACCGTATTGGTGCAACGTTATGAAAACAATACGTTATCCCTAAGTTAGATAAATCAGTTACATATCATTGAAAAGAGCAATAAATTGACCATATTATTATGTTGTTAGTTTGGACGCTAGGCTATCTACCTTCCAATTTACAGCCGTCTTACCGGGGTTCACCCTTTTGTTGGTGGCGGCATAACCCGTAAAATCAAAATTTCATATATTGGTCCTACATCCTATTAGTTTTTTTTAATCCCAGATGCCACGTATCCGGAAAAGAATAACTGTATTCTATGAGTAGCTCTAATGTGAAGCTAATCAGATTCAACAATGCAAAAACCCAGGCGGGAGTTTTTCTCGCCAAGCATTTCAACGTATCTCTAGACCGCTTATATTTGCAACGTATCATTTTCCATTAATCATAGATTATTTGCTGTGTTTTGATGGTGTGGAACCCGAGTGGTGTGGCAGAATCACCCCGCCACTCTGCGAGAAAAAAAACAAATTTATTCAGTTCCTATGAATTATTTAAAGTTAAAAAATCATCACAAGATAAGTTATGAAATGTAGTATATGCTATGTTTGTTACAATTTACATCAATTCTCACACAACTTTGCATGCAAATTCGCTTAAAGTGGCGCGATTCCCTACCCTATGTGGTACAGCTGTGGAAATAAAAAAGTACCCACTTGAGGTTATTTCATCCGTTAGTCACCCTATAGAATCGGACCTTTTTGAGATTGTGCACAATTAACATTCCGAGTTAATTGCAAGATACAAAATTTGCATAAGGGGCCGTCTTCATATTAAAAATATTACGATCTTTGAAATTTCCAATAGCAACACCCAATTTTAATAACTTAGTAATGTTAAGCACTCTTGAAAACCCTTAAATCTAAGTTTTTGTTACATTTGGATGAATATTTGACGAGTTATTCAATCGAATCACTTGCGGACCTTTTGGGGACCATCTCTAAAATGACAAGCAAGCATGCATGCAAAGCTGTCTTTATTTATCAATTACACACGTAACCTTATACACAGTCCCCTAAAGGGTAATTAAAAAGTATTTTGTGATTTACTCAGCAAATTATGAATAAAAATTTTTAAAAATTGGGATTTCGCTTAAACTTCTTGTCTTAAATTTATTTCTTTAAAAATATTAAGGGGTTTCCATTCATATTTTTTTTAAAAATTAATATAATAATTATTTAAAACTATAAAAATTGTTTTAAATACCCCAATATTGAATGCATTTTGTTTGGGTTATTATAATTTTTTTTCAGTAAAAAATTCGTTTCATTATCTTAATTATTTATAGATCGGGATAGTTTTTTATGTGCAACTCATTTAACATTATGGGACCTAAACTTTGCACGTCTCTAACTCCTCTAGTAATGCTTAAAAACTAACAAAATTTGGCATTTCGTATTAACATAGGTCAGAGATTTGAAATATGGATTCAAAAAGGGGTGTTGCTATTGGAAATTTTAAAGTTAGTAACATTTTTAATATGAAGATGGCCCCTTATGCAAATTTTGTGTCATGCAATTACCTCAGAATGTTAATTGTTCACAATGTCAAAAAGGTCCGATTTTATAGGATGACTAACGGCCAAAATAATCACTAGTGGGTACTTTTTTATTTCCTCAGCTGTACACTTCGTCCGGAAAGTGTTCTGAATCAACCGCTAATTGAAACGGAGGTTTAGAGTATCGTGTCCTATTGTGTTAAGGGGTCTAAGGAGTCTTAAAAATGTGCAAAGAAGGAACTACCAAAGCATAGTTTGATCTTTCATGTAATTTTTTAACTACTCAATATACAAGTATAATTTTTTTATATGTAATTCTACAAGATTTATTTAATATGAAACAAATTTTAAAATTTATGAAACTTTAGCCAAAACTAAAATAAATGATATTAAACATAAAGCTATTTGAACACATTGTGATTAGGCTTGCGCGGCAAATTGTGAGGTCAAAATTGAAGACATGACCAAGAAAATGACTTTATATTGTACAAATATGTACAAACTAGAACTTATACCTAAATTCTCAGCTCAATTTTAATTAGAAATAATTTTTAAATTTTTTTTAGATCAACATTCAAAAAATTTTATAAATTTTTTTAGAAAAAAGTTCTTAAAATAAATTCTAATTAAAATTGAGCTGAGAATTTAGGTATAAGTCTTTTTTTGTACATATTTGTACAATATAAAGTCATTTTCTTGGTCATGTCTTCAATTTTGACCTCACAATTTGCCGCGCAAGCCTAATCACAATGTTTTCAAATAGCTTTATGTTTAATATCACTTATTTTAGTTTTGGTTAAAGTTTCATAAATTTTAAAATTTGTTTCATATTAAAGAAATCTTGTCGAACTACATATAAAAAAAATTATACTTGTATATTGAGTAGTTAAAAAATTACATGAAAGATCAAACTATGCTTTGTAGTTCCTTCTTTGCACATTTTTAAGACTCCTTAGACCCCTTAACCTATACAAATATAATATTGTTAAAAACTATAAAATGTGAATGAATGCTTATAAATGAAGACTACTCCTCATGTAAATTAAGTTGGCTGAACTTTTGATCTGCAGCCATACCAATGCACGCAGCGCATCAAAAAACGCTGAATATATACTGAACTCAGTGTGTTTCGGTCAGCTTAGTCGTTTTTTTAAAAAAAAAGTTGACGTGTAGTCTACTCCGTGAAGATGCTCTGTTAAAGGATTAGATATGATTGTTTCGAAGAGGACACACTTTTTGATTTAAACAATAATTTAATTACAATGTTTTTTAAATAACAAACCTTGCTTTGTTTCAAATCACTAAAAATTGCAATAACCGTACATAGAACCGTAATTACGTGTGATAACGAATGTCCACTCCGTGGAGACTATAATTAGTGTGTAGACTAAATAAACGATAAAAATGCAACTAGTTTAATTATTAGGGGAGACCGGGGTTAGTTGGCACAGTTTGGCACTTTAAAAATTTTCTAATTTTTCGGTTTGAAGATATTTGAAATGAAAAAAGTGGGTAATGTAGGTGAACATTTTGGCTGCAAATCACACATACAATTGATTAAATAGTGTGTAGACTGTGTTGTCACTTTCTGTGAAAAATGTTTTTCTTTGTCCAGTCAAACTATGCCAACCTACCCCGGTATCGGGGCTAGTTGGCATAAGATGTGAGGCAAGCGTTTTTACTCGTCTTTATGTAAGGTGTAATTTGAATGAATGTTGATCTGCTTAAAATTAAACATTCCATATGTCCTGGGCGATAAATGAATGTTGGTTCATTACTGATTGTAGGAGGATGAAAAATCTTTGAACATTATGTGGGTTGAAACAGGACGTTCGAGACAAAGTCGTTGCCTCGGGGGTGCGTATTGAAAGTTGTGGGTAACGTTTTAGGAAAAAAGAAAACCAGTCAACACCTGCTGATTCTTTTGAGTCCCAACTACTAGGATGTGCAATGCCATAAGCAACTGCATATTGATATGCCAACTTTCTTACCTCTTTTGGGCTCAGGCCGAAGTATATGTCTCTTACCTTCACAAGGTATTCACTCAAAGCAAATTCTTGTTCACGATCAAGGAGTAAAACAGCTTTGAAGTTTATCCCTTTCCTTACTGAAGCGCTCCAAACCGACCGAACAACTAAGGATTCGATAACGTTATTCCTATCTAATATTACGAGGAAGCAAAGATTATAAACGTGGTTGGCCAACACAGATGTCATGACACAAAAAACTACACATCTCACGTTCTACTGCAGATATAAATAAAATTTTTGTTTTAAATTATTCTAAAATATTTGTGTTATTTTTTTATGATAATAATAATTTTTTTTGAAGATTCTGTGTCCTATACCCCCTTAAAACTCTGAGTTTGGCAAATCTACGTAAAAGTATCTAAAATAAAAGTTTATATCTGTCCAGCCGTTATTGAGTTATGACTGCGAAAAGAAAACGCATTCCGCATTTATATATGTATAGATAAAAATAATAATAATTTATTGTTATGAAGTAGCTTATACCTAACTAAAATTAGGTCGCTATGAATGTTGGCATACTTATGTCAACTTCCCATTGTTGCGGCAGTTGGCATACCCAACCAGCTTATGTCAACTAGCCCCCGAGTCCCTATGCCAACTAACCCCAATAGTATAGTGGCTAGAAGGCCTTCTAGCCACTATACCAATAGAGCAAGTGAAATAAACATGACGACCAAAACAATTGTTTATCAACTACAGCAGAAATGGACTTATGACCTCTTAGATAAATGCCCAAAGATACTAAAAACTTGTGAATGTTATCCCGGAACGACTATACCACTGTACAAAACGACAAATACTGAATAATCAAAATTTTACATTCTTATATGAAAATCACTTTTTCAATCTTTCCTCTAAAGGCAATGGCTGGATCCAACTGTCGTTCTCATGCAAGTTGGACGTTTAAATGACGATCATGTGACAGGCTCAGTAGCCCTCCTAATCTACAGTGAAATTTTTGAAATTCACAATGCCAACTAACCCCTTATGCCAACTAACCCCGGTCTCCCCTACTAAATAGACTAATGAAATTTATCATGAAGTATTTAAGAAACGTGGATAGTTTTTTTTTTATAAATTAATTTTTTTTTGTCGCCAAATTTGCCCCGATTTTCTACCCTTTAGATTAGCAATGACAATGATTTGATAGCACGTTTTTGTTCCTTAGCGCAATGGTACAGATGATGGTGAAATAACTGCATTTACAGGACACGACAATATCAACGCCCTAGACGAAATCTACTCATGGAATAATATGCGGTGAGTAGATTTTTGCACCAATCATATGTTTGATACAATAAAATAATACATCGATTGACTGCAATTTTATAAACCGCCCGGTCAATTATTAATATTTGTAAGGAAAAAATTGCAAATTTTGCTTGCCACAAAATTTGACCAGTAACCACTATGCGAAATTTATTATTAGTGTAGTATGGATGATTTTAGACGGGCGTTCACTCATGAGTAAGACAAAC
This sequence comes from Hylyphantes graminicola, assembly GCA_023701765.1. Lineage (NCBI taxonomy): Eukaryota > Metazoa > Arthropoda > Arachnida > Araneae > Linyphiidae > Hylyphantes > Hylyphantes graminicola. Next base: position 649,737 of record CM043122.1, read on the forward strand.
CTTCGATATCCACCATTCTGAAGAAAAAATTTGGTTTTTTTTTCGGAAACCACTCAGCATAAAAACTGAATCTTGGGATCATAATATGTTTTTGTGATTAAAAAACTAAAAGGTGCATTTTTTATGCAGCCATTTTGGAAACCAGACCTTTTCTCTACTGGTCAGCAACTTTTCAAGATGTCATAATATCTTTTTTATAATAGCATGAAAAAATCCGACTTTTACATTATAATTTCAACATCAGGCGCGTGCAAAAAGTTAGACTTTTTGAAACAGTGAAAAAAAGTACTTTTTTCACCCTTTTCATAAGATGCCACCATTTCAACTAAAATTTCTATTTTATAATATTCATAAATTCCGGAGACTTATAGTTCTGCTTTATTTAAAAAATATTATGCGCTTGAATTATTTTTGAACCAATGATTTTTTTCAAGTAATTATAAAAAATAGTGTATGTGAAAAGTAACCTTTTAACACACGTGTCATTGTTTCACTCGCTCGTGTTTTAAAAGTGTTACTTTTCACACCTAGTTGCATAAATAACTATTATTAAGTTTCTATGAAATTGAATACAAAAAATGCCATAAATCCTAAGCTTACAACAATGCAATTTCTATGGAGAAATCCCACCCTCACCGTTTTATACTCGCAACACTTGAACACAAAATGAAATATTTGTAGTGATGTTAATTATCAATTTATATTAATTATGATATTATTCTACCAGCAAAGGTTTCAAATAAATAGATATTAAATTATGTTTCAAAAAATTTGTTTCTATTGAGTGGCAACACGTAGTCGACGATTGCTGTTCTAAACTACAAAGCAACGTCAAAAATGTAAGGAATCACTGCCTATAGGATTTCCATTGAAAAAGGAAGTTGTCAAATGACAAACATATGTTGGTACAGCTGTGGAAATAAAAAAGTACCCACTTGAGGTTATTTCCTCAATTATTCATCCTAAAGAATCGGACCTTTTTGATATTGTGAACAATTAACATTCTGAGTTAATTGCATGACACAAAATTTGCATAAGGGGCCATCTTCATATTAAAAATGTTACTAACTTTAAAATTTCCAATAGTAACACCCCTTTTTGAGTCCATATTTCAAATCTATGACCTATGTTAATACGAAATGCCAAATTTTGTTAGTTTTTAAGCATTATAAGGAGAGTTAGATACGTGCAAAGTTTAGGTCCCATAATGTTAAATGAGTTGCACATAAAAAACTATCCCGATCTATAAATAATTAAGATAATGAAACGAATTTTTACTGAAAAGAAATTATAATAACCCAAACAAAATGCATTCAATATTGGGGTATTTAAAACAATTTTTATATTTTTAAATAATTATTATATTGATTTTAAAAAAAAATATGAATGGAAACCCCTTAATATTTTTAAAGAAATAAATTTAAGACAACAAGTTTAAGCGAAATCCCAATTTTTAAAAATGTTTATTCATAATTTGCTGATTAAATCACGAAATACTTTATAATTACCCTTTAGGGGACTGTGTATAAGATTACGTGTGTAATTGATAAAAAAAGACGGCTTTGCATGCATGCTTGCTTGTCATTTTAGAGTTGGTCCCCAAAAGGTCCACAAGTGATTCGATTTAATAACTCGTCAAATATTCATCCAAATGTAACAAAAACTTAGATTTAAGGGTTTTCAAGAGTGCTTAACATTTCTAAGTTATTAAAATTGGGTGTTGCTATTGGAAATGTCAAAGATCGTAATATTTTTAATATGAAGACGGACCCTTATGCAAATTTTGTTATAATAAATTCAAAACAGGAAATTTAAGCGAAATCCCAATTTTTAAAAAATTGTATTCATAATTTGCTGAGTAAATCCCAAAATATTTTTAATTACCCTTTAGGGGACTGTTTATAAGACTACATGCGTAATTGATAAATAAAGACGGGTTTGCATGCATGCTTGCTTGTCATTTAGAGATGGTCCCCAAAAGATCCACAAGTGATTCGATTGAATAACTCATCTAATATTCATTCAAATGTAACAAAAACTTAGATTTAAGGGTTTTCGAGGGTGCTTAACATTTCTAAGTTATTAAAATTGGGTGTTGCTACTGAAAATTCAAACTCAAAAAGGGGTGTTACTATTGGAAATTTTAAAGTTAGTAACATTTTTAATATGAAGACGGCCCCTTATGCAAATTTTGTGTCATGCAATTAACTCAGAAAGGTAATTGTTCACAATCTCAGTAAGGTCCGATTCTATAGGGTGACTAATGGCTGAAATAATCACTAGTGTTACTTTTTTTATTTCCACAGCTGTACAACAAACAAGTCTCTATAACACCGAAGCTATCTACGCACGTGCCCTTCAACTAATAACACGTAATGCTGAAATGTGCAATCTGACAACTAGAGACACTTTGACTAATTTCGAATACAAGATTGTAATACTTGAACTTGGCTGATATTAGCTATTTTGGCTCGTTTCGGATCAGATGGGTAGTAAAAATTTGAAGTCCAAAAACGAGGGGGCTAATTTAGAAAAGTCCTCAAAGTTTTATGTTTCGTAAATGCCTTGTTCCTTTTTATGCTTTTGAATTACTACCAGTTGAAAGCTTACCTTGTAATAACTTTTTCAAAATACATGTTGAAACTATAAAAATCGATTTAAATAGTAGTTACCGAAGAACTCCAACTATCCGAAAGTACCTAACCTCATTCGAATAATTGAAGGTAATCGGAAGAAAAGGTATAATCAATCAATTACTTTTTTATATGACAAATGAGTGCCTAATATCAAAGCAAGTACAGTTAGTATAAAGTTTATATGCTCATTATAAACCTTTATTCCCGGCCCATCCTGTTGCTGCTTGGATGTCATGCCAAAACAATGACTAGGTAGGACATCCTACGAAGACGAACCGTGACACATAGGCCAATTTTTCCTGAAATTCGGATAATCAGGAATGCTATGGATAATTGGAGTTCTATACAGTATTTATTAAAAAGATCAACTGAAATACACGATGAACGAAACTCGGAGATATCCTTCAACCCGCCGAAATTGGTGGAATATCACGCGGGACAGAACTTATCTTTCACTTTTGACCATAACTTGAGCGTGGAATTAAAGAATTTGTCGAAACTTCTGAACAATCCAACGACTCCAACTTGTTGGCCGTAATTCCACGAGTTCTTTCAAAGGTTTCCTGCTCGGAAAATTTCCAATTTCCTACTTGGAAGTTAGGTAGGAATATCAGTTTCAAGATAAAAGGAATTCTTACGTCGTTTCTTTTTTTAGCTCTTGATAGGTCCACACGCGGTTTTTGACCCATAATTTTGAACGTCAAGTAACGAGGCTAGAGCAGGTTCAAAAGCAAAATTAAATATTTTTTCCCTGAAAGTGGACCCACTTTTTAATGGGTTCACAAAAATTGCCCGCCGTCTATTTATTGATAAAGACAATCTGGAACAGAGTTTGAAATTGTTTTGATAGGAATGTTTTAAATTTATTCATCATTTCAAAATATATATATATATTAACACACCGCCACATAATAAAGATTCGAGTGTCCAAATAAAATAACAGTTTTGAATAGATATCACTAAAAAAAATCCTCTCTTGTAAACAAACAATCTAAATTAGCCAAACTGGCTAATTGCTTGTTGTTTCTTTTAACCGAATCTTTTTTATTTTAGATATGTCCCCAATTTTGAACCACCTTGCAACATGATTAATGGATCTGGTAACTAAACCTTTTCTTTTACCCTTCGCAACCAATCCAAACTTATCGCAGTTGCCACATCCCTGAAATGATTCCGAGAATTCCCATATATATTTGTCCACAAATATATCAGTCCAGAGATCTTAGCCTGGCGTCCCCTCAGAGGGATTTGTTTTGAGCCAATTTTCAAGAGAGCAATGGCGGTTGGAACAGATCAAACAACCAGAGTACCTCGACCGGAGATAGATAGGATAATCGAAAATTCCGGATAACACAAAATTTTTATTAATTAGTAAGTACAGAAGACCGCCGAAAGTCCGCAAACCTGAAGTTCGCCAACGTACGAAATCCTAGCTGGTTTTGCAATTGTAAACATAGAATTTTAGAATTTAGTTATCTTTGAAATTGAAACTTTCTAGCCAAAATAAAGTTCTAAAACATTTTTTGGAATTTCCATTCATAATTTTTTTTAACATCTGAGCTGAGTTCTAAAAAAAGTGCTTATTATTTTGTTTCATTGTATCTAGAGATATCACTTGTAGTCTCACTAGACGATTCTGGGATTTTTGCGAAAATTTAGGATAGCCAGAAAACTGCTTTTACTTTTTTGAGTTGCCAAAGTTTTTCTATATTAACACTTTAAAGACGGGCGTCGACTGACCCATAGACTAAGACCACTCTAAGTTTGAAACTCTCGTTGGATAATTTCTACATTGAAATTGACATAGAAACTAGCTCGCCCGTTGTGTCTAAGGGAACTAATGTAATGGTTTCTGGCTACCTATTTGAAGCCACCTTTAGGAGCTTTAACAGAGCCAATTACGCCTCGTAATTTAGAGCCTTTATCAAGTGACGATAGGGATCTAATTTTGACAGCTCCTTTTCGACTTCCTTTTGAAATATGTACAGCTTCTGGTTGACTTTTATATCCCTCGTAGGGTCCCATAATCAAGATATTTGACCTTGTGCTTCTTTTTCCTCCATTAAGGGGTCTAAGGAGTCTTAAAAATGTGCAAAGAAGGAACTACAAAGTATAGTTTGATCTCTCATGTAATTTTTTAACTACTCAATATACAAGTATAATTTTTTTATATGTAATTCTTCAAGATTTATTTATTATAAAACAAATTTTAAAATTTATGAAACTTTAGCCAAAAATAAAATAAATGATATTAAACATAAAACTGTTTTAACACATTGTGATTAGGCTTGCGCGGCAAATTGTGAGGTCAAAATTGAAGACATGACCAAGAAAATGACTTTATATTGTACAAATATGTACAAACAAAGACTTATACCTAAATTCTCAGCTCAATTTTAATTAGAATTTATTTTAAGAACTTTTTTCTAAAAAAATTTATAAAATTTTTTGAATTTTGATTTAAAATTTTTTTAAAAATTATTTCTTATTAAAATTGAGCTGAGAATTTAGGTATAAGTTCTAGTTTGTACATATTTGTACAATATAAAGTCATTTTCTTGGTCATGTCTTCAATTTTGACCTCACAATTTACCGCGCAAGCCTAATCACAATGTATTCAAATAGCTTTATGTTTCATATCATTTATTTTAGTTTTGGCTAAAGTTTCATAAATTTTAAAATTTGTTTCATATTAAATAAGTCTTGTAGAATTACATATAAAAAAATTATGCTTGTATATTGAGTAGTTAAAAAATTACATGAAAGATCAAACTATGCTTTGTAGTTCCATCTTTGCACATTTTTAAGACTCCTTAGACCCCTTAATAAACCTAGAGACTGACTACGCTTGTCATTTTAGACTTGGTCCCCCAAAGGTACAGCTGTGGAAATAAAAAAGCACCCACTTGAGGTTATTTCGGCCGATAGTCATCCTATAGAATCAGACCTTTTTGACTTTGTGAAAATATAACATTCTAAGTTGATAGCATGACGCAAAATTTGCATATGGGGCCGTCTTCATATTAAAAATGTTACGAACTTTGAAATTTCCAATGGCAACACCCAAATTCAATAACATAGAAATGCTAAGCACTCTAGAAAACCCTTAAATCTAAGTTTTTGTTACATTTGGATGAATATTTGACGAGTTATTCAATCGAATCACTTGTGGACCTTTTGGGGACCATCTCTAAAATGACAAGCAAGCATGCATGCAAGGCCGTCTTTATTTATCAATTACACATGTAATCTTATACACAGTCCCCTAAAGGGCAATTAAATAGTATTTTGTGATTTACTCAGCAAATTATGAATAGAAAATTTTTAAAATTGGAGTTTCGCTTAAACTTCCTGTCTCTAATTTATTTCTGTTAAAATATTAAGGGGTTCCCATTAATAATTATCTAAATTCATGGTATTTTAGTTAAAAATATAAAGGCAAATTAAAAAATTATTCCGTAGAAGGAATTGAGAATGAAAAATTCCTTTGATACATTAAAATTGTTTCAGATTCTTTTCTTAAAATATTTAATTAAAACGTTATTATATTAACTGTTGGCATAACCGTTGTCATGCAAATTACGAGGTGTTGCGTTGTCTCGCTGCGGCGCTGCCCATGATGTCATGGACTATATTTGATTCGGACAGCGTCGCAGTGGGCGTTGCTGACGTAGCACCCAGTACTATTATATAAGCTTTGTCTTTAGTTAACTTATGAGATGACTGTTTATGAAAATATTCTTTGATGGTTATCAGATTATTACTGTCAAATATAAGATGGAATATTATAACTTTAAATCTTTCTGCAGTGTTAATGTTTGGTGATATTTTTATATACTTTGAAAAACGAGCTGATTTTTCTGGATCAATAAATTAAAAGTTTTTGAACTCTGGCTTATTTCATTCCACTGCGCGAATATAACCGAATATCGGTTATGGGCCTTAAGCCCACGTGGAAATAAGCTGCTCGTTTTCTTCGATGGGGGCCGCATCCGCGGTGTTTCTACATCCAGCTTGAACTGTGTTTTATGAAAGTCAACATCACGTAAACATGGAGTCTCATTGCGACCGCATTGAGAGATTGAACGGCCAGAATTGGTCGACTTGGCGGGATGACGCCAAAGTTCTACTGATGGAACGTGGTATCTGGGGATTTATATCCGGGACCGAACCAGCCTTGGGAGAGTCTGCCACAGCTAAGGAGAAGCTAGACTTCAATCTTCGAAAAGACCGTGCATTTTCAACGATATATTTGTCTGTGGAGCCTAATCTTCGGATCCTTATCTCTTCGACTACCGACGGAAAAGAAGCCTGGCTGAAACTGAAAGATCATTTCAAGCCGCACTCAAGGGCTCGAGTCATCAACCTACTAGATACATTCTTCTCGTGCAAATTTCAACCCGGTGAAGACATCGGACTATTTGCAGCGCGACTTCAAAAGATTGTGATGGAATTGAAGGACGTTGGACATCCACTTGACGATTTGTATCAAGGATTTCAACTCATCAGGTACTTACCTTCTAACTTTCAAAATATTGTGCAATCTATTTATCGTTGGGAAGATAAAAACTTTAAGTTTGATAAAATATTGTCGGACTTGCTTACAGAAGAAAGTCGACTTAGTCTATATAAAAATGATCTTGAAAATAATACTAGTTCTATTAGTGTTTATAATTCAGTGACTAAAAATGTAAAAAATAAATCCAAGTCTAAACCTACTCAAAAGACGTGTTTTCGTTGTCATAAACGTGGTCACATAATGGCCGATTGTAAAATTGTAAAATCAAAGTTTAATGATGACTATAAGAAACCAATTAATAACTTTTGCAAACTTAATAATTCTTTTCACCTTGAGGCATCAGTTAGTCACGTTAGTGAACCTTCGGACAACGAGTCATGGGTCTTTGACACTGCGGCTTCGTCGCATTTTTGCAATAATCTCGATCTATTTTGTGATTATGAACCCTTAAAGGATGTTAAAATGTCTTTAGCTATAGGTGACATGGATAGTCCCGTTGAATGTGTTGGGACAGTCCAGTTCTATGTCACGCTTAACAATAACACCCAAACTGTAACCCTTAATAATGTAATGTATTCCCCAAAACTTAGGAGAAATTTAATTTCTGGTTCTGTTGTGGAAAAGGCAGGTGGTTCTTTTGTAGGGGAAAATGGAAAACTGTGGGTTTATAATAAAATTGGTGAAAAGCTATTTTTTGCAAAACGTATTAATGGTTTATATTATTTCAGACCTCATGGGTATGTGACCAGTGGGGACCCACAGGCATCTAGTGAAAATGCTTATAACTGTTCAACTAAAAGTGTTAATAAAAGCGATCTTAATCTTTGGCATAAAAGATTTTGTCATATTAATAACGACTACATCACTCATACTAGTGAGAATTCAAGTGTAAATGGCTTACCAGATTTTAAGAATTCTTGTAGTGATGAGTGCGTTAATTGCAAATTGGCAAAGTCGAAAAGAGTTTCATTTAAGGCTATTTCTAAGATAAGGTCAGCCAAACCGCTAGAACTATTGCATATGGATGTCTGTGGCCCTCTTCCGGTTACCTCCTATGACGGTAAAAGGTATTTTCTGTCAATAACTGACGACTTTTCCCGGGAAGTTGTAACTTATCCTATGAAAAATAAGTCTGATGTTTACGATATTTTCACTAGATTTCTTACGAGGGCGGAACGTTTTCTCAACTTAAAAGTGTTAAGTGTTAGAACTGATAATGGACTTGAATTCTGCCACAATGAATTTAATAACTTCCTGGAAAAACAAGGCGTAAAAGCCGAAAGAACGAACATATATTCTCCTGAACAGAATGGGGTATGTGAGCGTTTTAACCTTACAGCGCTGGACAATGTAAAAAGTATGTTAAATGATAGTAATCTCGACCAAAAGTTTTGGACAGAAGCTTTAATGTGCTTCACCTACGCGTGGAACCGAGTGTGTCATAAAACAAAAGATAAAACCCCGTTCGAACTCTATTCTGGTAGAAAACCTAGCGTGTCTCATTTAAAGGCTTTTGGCAGTTTAGCTTACGTCGGTGTTCCTAAAGCACTGCGGAAAAAGTTGGACATGAGATCTAAAGTGGGAATAATGATGGGATATGCCCAAAACACTAAGGGATATCGTATTTGGTTACAAGACGAATATAAGATAATTGAAACTATTAACGTTAAGTTTAATGAAAATGTTAGTGGTGTGGAAGCTGTCCTGGGCCAAAAAGTCAATACTCCTAAAAACTACGTCTCCTTTAAAAGCTACTCCTCTGCAAGTGAATCGGATATTGAAGAGGTTACCCAAAATCAAACGCCATGTGAAGAAATACCATGGGTTCGATGTGTACGTAGGAAGGCCGATAAAACTAAGAATGATATTTACTATAGTATTGATGGTACGAGAACTCGTTTTAAGTCATACAATGACATCGAAAAATATTGTGGTTCTAAGAACATTAATTTTAAGAAAGAACTGTTTAATTTTAGTAGTAAGAATAGCTCGTCAGGAAAAATCACATCCGACCAAACTATTGTTGAAACATCGGGCGATAGCTCTGATTCGAATAATGACTCTAACCCTGAAGCGAATCACGTAGAAATAAAAATACCTAAAAATTACAAAGAAACTTTAACTTCTTCTGAATCCTTTAAATGGCAAAAGGCCATGGAGAAAGAGTTAGAGGTAATGAAAGACCGAGAAGTTTGGAGTATAGTCCCCCCTCCCAAAAATAAAAAGGTTCTTGGATCTAAGTGGGTATATACTGTAAAGAAAAACGAAAATAATGAAATTGTAAGGTATAAAGCACGCCTAGTTGCCCAGGGTTTTAGCCAAAGAAAATTTGAATCCTACGACGAAGTATTTAGCCCGGTGGTTAATTTTTCTGTTATAAGATTGTTTTTTGCTATTCTAGTATGTATGTGTAATTGGTATCATTGTCAATTGGACATTAAGTGTGCTTATTTGTATGCTCCGCTAACAGAAGAGGTATTTATGAACCAACCTCAAGGTTTCTCTGATCCTGAAAGAAAAGACTATGTTTGTCGTCTAAATAAGGCTATTTACGGCTTGCACCAAAGCGGCCGTGAGTGGTTTTTTGAGTTTGACCGTGTATTGGAATCTTTATCTTTTAAACGTTTAAATTGGTGTAATTGTGCCTATATATTAGATAATGATATAATATTACTTGCATATGTTGATGATGTAATAATCTTCAGTGAAAATCTAACTAAACTTGATTTTGTGATATCTCTTATAAATAGTAAATTTGATGTAAAAATGTTAGGTAAAACTAAAAGATTTTTAGGCGTAGATTTCGTTCAAGAACACGGGAAATTGTATATTCATCAACAAGAATACATTGAAAAGGTGTTGGAAAGATTTTCTAAATTTAATTGTCCAATTTCGTCTCTACCCATTCCAAAAGGTGTGATCTTATCTAAAAAAGACTGCCCTTCAACTGAAGACGAAATACTGGAAATGAATCGTTTACCTTACCGAAGTATTATTGGTTGTTTATCATATGTTTCAAATCGTACTGGACCTGACATTGCATATGCCGTGAATTTATTATCCCAATTTCAGGAAAATCCTGGAATAGTTCACTGGAACATTTTATTAAAACTTTTGGGATATTTAAGTTTCACTAAAAATTTAAAATTGGATTTATCTAGTGTGTCAAATTTAGATATTAACTGTTTCAGCGACTCGGACTTTGCAGCAAACCGTGACGACAGGGTTTCGATTGGTGGAATAATTCTGTTACTAGATAGAGCTCCAATTTTCTGGAGAGTTTTCAAACAGAAATGCGTAGCGTTATCCACCATGGAAGCCGAGTATGTCACGATGACTGAAGCATCAAAAGAATTGATATGGTTTAAAAACATAATTGAAGAGTGTTATAATTTGGGTTTGCAGCAATTGTCTTTAAAGAATTGTTTTCTATTTTCAGACAACCAAGCTGCTATAGACTTCTCAAACTCGCCGATCGAAAACTACAGGACTAAGCATATTGATATTCGTTATCATTTTCTTCGAAATTTAATTTTTGATAAACAGTTTAATTTATCACATGTGAGCAGCAAAAATAATTTGGCTGATATTTTCACGAAGCCTGTATCAAAAGGCGAGATTGAGAAATTCTATAATCACGTATTTGTTAAAGAATAATTTACAGTAAAATGTATTTTCAATGTTTTAATGTTATTTTGATGTATTTTAAATTTATAAGATTTTTTGGATTTGCATGAGGGGGCCGATTGTTGGCATAACCGTTGTCATGCAAATTACGAGGTGTTGCGTTGTCTCGCTGCGGCGCTGCCCATGATGTCATGGACTATATTTGATTCGGACAGCGTCGCAGTGGGCGTTGCTGACGTAGCACCCAGTACTATTATATAAGCTTTGTCTTTAGTTAACTTATGAGATGACTGTTTATGAAAATATTCTTTGATGGTTATCAGATTATTACTGTCAAATACAAGATGGAATATTATAACTTTAAATCTTTCTGCAGTGTTAATGTTTGGTGATGATATTTTATATACTTTGAAAAACGAGCTGATTTTTCTGGATCAATAAATTAAAAGTTTTTGAACTCTGGCTTATTTCATTCCACTGCGCGAATATAACCGAATATTAACACAACATCGTATTCGACTACTCACTGCCACCGCTTTTTTTTTTTTTTTTGGCCATCACAAGATGGCGTCGTGGTTTCAGTGACGGCTTCACTGATGTCGACTCGCCTTTACTCATTCCTCCATGGTTTAGATAGATACTAAACTCATTTCAAAACTGTCCATTGGAGCTTCTGGGTTCGAATACCAGTAAGGCATGGATGTTTGTGTTTGTTCCGAGTATATGCGGAGTGCTTGCTCGTTGAATCTGTTGGGTCCGAAAGTCCTGTGGGCGGTCATTGCGCAGTTCTTCACGGGTACAGGTCCCTGGAGACTATTTCCCTCCCCTTCAGGGACATGTCTACATTGTGGAGGTGGCGCGCGATAGATGTCAGAATCTGTCACGTATGTGTGTGAGTCTGTTGTGTCTGTCTTACTTGACGAAGGCTTAAAAGCGGGTCTCTGATCAAGCACACGAGCCTGAAAATATATGTCTACCAACCAACCCTCAAAACTGTATTTTTGCTGGACTCTTACTAACTTTTTCTTGTGCCCCCTTCCAAGCTATTTATGATTTTTAGTTCTTTTCTAGCTGGTGATTTGTGGCCACCAGTGAAATCTCGAAATCAAGAAATCACCCTTTTCGTGCCTGACATCTGCAGGTAAATTTCGACACAAATAAAACTTTGATGTTTAGCATTACATATTTCCAAGAAAATCATTTCACGCTATTTTGGTACTATTAGTTGATCATCAATCTTCGTTATTATATTTGACATAATTAAGAGTTCATGGGTGTTATTAAAAATGGCATTAACTTACAATTTCCTAAGGCATCAAACTTTTACTTTTATCAAAAACATGCTACATTTTATTTTACTTACATACTACATATTATCTGTTTCGATACCTTAAATACGATAGGTGATTTTTCCATATCTTATACTTAGCAATAACACAAATAAAATATTTATATTTTCCTAATATTCGATTAAGTTTGTTAACAAATTAAAAATTTATAAATGGAAACCAATTGTTTTTTTACAAAACAAGAGGACCCCACCCATAAAATTATGGAATTGTTCATTACCTAGTTTTTATTTCTCGGTCGGTTAGAAATTGATTGCTTGGCTCAAAAGAAAATCATATCTCTTCATAATAAAATTACTAAGTTTTTTTTCAATAACAATACTAATCGAATTATGAGAAAACAATTTGGGATTCGTGAAAATAGTAGAAAATGCATAGAAAATTATTTTTTCTCCCTTTTATTATAGTGGCTTAAAGGGATAGCGTTACAAGCGTACTCAAAAATTGTTCTGCAAAACAATACACCCATCAGAGGCCGTTGCTATACTGTTGTCGAAAACTGCGCCCGGTTTAATCTTTTGCGGCACAAGATCAGAATACGCATGCTCGTAGAAGCGCAGTTGCTGTTAGTTTCCTTTGCTATCGCCAGATTTTCAAAAAAAGAAATCCCTCAAATGTAGTTGTGGATTTAGCAGTTCAACCACTTTTATGTGATGTTTGTTTTTTTAGAAGTGCACTTTTTAGATGTGGGTTTAGTATGTTAAACTTTCCTTGTGTAACAGAAGCAAAAAACTGTTTTTTCGGTCTTCTGGTTTTCCGCCTCTTTTCCATCCCTAAAGCTGTCTCAAAAATCTTCTATCAGAACCTCGCAACGGAGAACAATAGTGGTTGACACTCTTTTTGCCACTATAAATTATTGGATGAACATAGAGATAATAATTTGATTAGCGAATCCCTTATACAATAGGACACAACTTTTATACTTGGACCAGTTTTATAAATTTTCTCCACGAGTTATGGTCGTAAAGTCACAAATAATTATGGATTTTGCTTTTGTAACATTTTATCTCTTGAATTTGTCCCTTTGTAAATAAATAATAGTTTCTATTCTAAATTGTCGAAATAAAATGCCTTTTAGGAATTTCGATTGGGTAGTTTCTAATGGGGGGCGGCAGAAAGTTTGATAAGATAAGGGACTCCCCCCCCCGCATTTGTATACATGTCTAAGTGTCTAACGAATTCCGTTAGTCTAGTTCGAGAAAGAAAGTAGTGCAAAGTATTGATAGCAAACAAAAGGATGATTTGATGGCTGTTGCAGGTCTCTGTCCTTCACCTTCTTGAGTGCCATTCGCACCAAGGGCGTCCGAGCCTACCGATTCTGGGCGGACGGCACGCAGTTGGACAATGGCGAATTGGATCCCAACCACGCGTGCTTTTGCCCGGAGGACATCTGCCTGCCGGCCGGAGCCATCAATGTCAGCTCCTGCAAATTCGGTAAGATTCACATTAGAGAGTCAAATGAAAGTTCAGATATGGGAGCGAAAAAATGCATCAGTTGCTATCGGAGCGTAAAATTAGAAGTTTATATTTATTTACTTAACTTGAATTTGAGTATTGATTATAATGGGGACATCTTTTGAAATTTCTATATCTATATGTTGTAGGGGGTACTATAGTAGCATAAAAAATCATGAATATATAGTTTGGTGTCATTTAGTGGTTTTTTGGTCGTCAAAAATGTTATCACAAAAGGGAAAATAAATTCAAGTTATAATATGAGGAAAATAAATTCAAGTTATAATAAGGGAAAATGAATTCAAGATATAATACTTTTAACCTTTGCACATTGTTTTGGTATTTTCATTTCAAGTTCAATATTAGGAATATAAATGCTTTTAAGTGGATTCGAAAAAATAGAAACATAGGTTGGTTTAAAAAGTGTTTCTTTTTTGCTAGATGCTCCTGCTGTGGTCTCCTATCCGCACTTTTTGTTTGCTGATTCTGTGTACAGGGAAGGGGTTGTAGGAATGGAGCCAGATCCAGAAAAGCATCGAATGTATCTCGATATCATACCTGTAAGTTGCATGCATTGGATTGATTTCTTAGAGATCAATCAAATGATTTCATTTCTCCTTTTGTTAAATCTTCAAAATAATTCTTGTTCGTTGCTTTTTGGGACTTAGCCTATGAGGTAATACGGGGTACTTATTGGACGAAAATCAAACTTTTATCATAGCTCCCACATTTATGTATCGTAAATTATGTTTCAATTTCTTCGTTTTTGAAGTTCTAATAATGAAATAAACGACTAACCGAAATCTGATGCACTTTGGAGGAAGAACGTGCCAAGTGCATGAGGTTCAAGCTCGTTTTGTCAATTTCGTGTTAATGCGAAATTACAGCTTGGCTAAAAGCCACCAAGCATTTTGAATAACCAAACTAAAATATCATACTAAAAAACTGATTTTGTGAATGAGAGAAAAGTTGCAAATTAAAAACTGTGAAGCTCATTATCTCGTTTTCACCTATAAACGGCAGCCAAAAAAGTCCGACGAATAATGTGGAGGAAGTGCATGTTAAATATCCTTCAAAGTCCTGACGCTTCCCCCTTATTTGTTGTTAATATACCCTGACTGAGCAAAACTCATGGGATCTTCTTCTTCCGCGACAGCCCAGGATAGGCCTTCCTCAAAAGTCCTTCCCACGCCGACCTGTTCACGCCCTCCAGTTCTTTCAAGACTTTGAGGTCCTCCTCCAGGCAGTCGACCTACCTGAGAAACTCATGGGATACCCACCGATTATCTGGTTGCGGCATGGAATGCAAGGAGCACGTCCGGAGGCACATCCTGCAGAGCGGCAGCGTTCGTGGGATGCCCTGACATCGAGGTGGCATTCGTTGGATCTCACCATCATTATCGTCGAACCAGACAAGGACGCGATGGGGTTGTCATCTTGATACACAGCAATGCCGTCAGCGTGTTGAAACATGGCAAAAGGGTGGAGATGGTCTGCAAGCAGCTGAAGATACCGCCGACCAGTCAGTGTGGCATCCAGAACGACCAGGGGGCCCGTTCCATGCCACGAAAATGCAGCCCACACCATGACTGATAGGACACCGGCCTGGACTGTGCCCACTTGACATGCTGGATCCATCGCTTCGTGCCGTGTGTGCCACACATGGTGCTTCCTATCATCATGGAACAGTTGAAAACGGGATTCGTCACATCAGATCACATTACGCTACTGTTACATTGTCCATCCGTGGTGATTGGTGGCAAATGTACGCCGAAATATCCGATGACTCTGGGTTAGCAGTGGTTCATGTGTTGACGACGGCTCTCATACCCACGCATGTTTAGTCGAATTGTCCACTGGGACACGTCTCTATCACGGTCAGTGTTGAATTCAGCCGTGTTTTGTTGCACATTTGCCCTCATAGCTCGAGTTACCACTCGTTTCAGGTTTCGCCGGTCTCCGTCCTTTAGGGCTTGTGGACGCCCGGTATGGAGTCTGTTGTGGACACCCTCCATTCACTCATTAGTGATAAACTCTCGACACGGTTGACCTTGGGAAGCCGAATTCCTGGAACACTTCCGAAATGTCCCATGGCACCCACAACCATGCCACGTTCGAATGCCGTCAACTCACGACGCATTTTGACCACTTGCACAGCCACTTCAAACAATGTCTAACACACAACTGAGACCGTCGTGGGGGCCCACCAGGTGTCGTTGGTCACACCTACTATCCATCAGCAAATCAGAGCCCTGCTATCCCATGAGTTTTGCTCAGTCAGTGAAGTTTTTCAGTTGTCATTAATATTACTTTCTATAAAGCTTTCTATTCTCCGCTTTATCCAATATTAAACTCGTAACTGCGTCTGTCACTTATGTGTGCGTCTGTCTTACTGGACGGAGGTTTATAAGCGGGTCTCTGACCAAGCCATAGAGATCATAGTTAAAGTATTAGAGTGGCATATCACGTGACCTCCAAAGCAAACGACGGGAAGCGCACGGAGACTAAAATTGGAAGGATATGGGGCCAGTGTTTTTTTTTTTTTAAGGAGGCCACTTTTCTCCTTAAAGAGATGGCAACACGCCATCTCTTTAAGGAGAAAAGTTCTATTAAAAAATTAAAATTTAATTCTAAAATTTCAAAAAAAAATAATAACATAAAAATACTCACTGCATTATGGAATATTTTTAGTGGCTTTTAAAAAACGTGAAACGCTTTTGTAGTATTTTTATAGTTTTTTTTTTTTTTTTTTGTAATTTTTGAACTAAATGGTATTTTTTCGTATTTTTCTTCTTAATGCGGTGGCAACACTGGCCCCTTGCCAATACATTAAGAAGAAGAGTACGAACAAATACCATCTATAGTTCTAAAATTACAAAAAAATGTTTAAAAAAAATACTAGAAAAGCGTTTCAAGTATTTTTTAAAGCCACTAAAAATATTCAGAAATGCAGCTAGTATTTTAGAATTAAATTTTTCTTTTTCGTAGCACTTTTCTCCTTAAAGCGATGGCAACACTGCCCCCCCCCCACGCGCATGGAGACTAAAATTGGAAGGGTATTTTTCAATTTTAGTCTCCATGCGCGTCCCGTCGTTAGCATTGGAGGTCACGTGAACTACCACTCTAATACTTTAACTATGATCTCCATGGACCAAGCACACAAACCTGAATATATGTGTCTAAACCACGTCAAGCCCTGGTTTGTAAGAACACCAAATCTGACGCCTAGCTATGCGTCCCGGTTTGTTATCGGCTCTAGTTGTCACATGACCACTGCACCAAATATAACGTTGATCTCAGCGTTCGCAAATCTCGAATCAGTCGTGGTTTGATTAGAGCGTCTTAAAACGTGTGAAATCGCCGATGTTTTTACCTATCCAAAAGAGATAACAGTGGCCTTAGCTCACTATGCGCATGCGTTAGATGCGGACGCATTGCTAGACGTGAATATTAACAAACCACCCAAGCGAAGATAAGACGCTGATATTTTAAAGCAGAGCTCTTTTTTCACGCCTTGACGTGCGTTTCCAGTTTACAAACCAGGGCATTACTAAACAAACCCCGTAAGTAAACATGCATATCACAATGTTACTATTCATCCTCCCATGGTGTTTTTCAGCACAAATCCCCTTCATAAACGTATCTAAGACGGGGCGTTACAAAATTCGAAATCATGTTAAGGAAAACAAAACACGATTCGGCATTGATTGAAAAAAAGTTTAAAACAATGCTTTTTTCAAACGCTTACGGTTGTTACTATGTTTAATGAGAAAGAGTACTTATCTGATTCCAATAATTATTCAGAGCATTGCTGAATAATTATTTCTGATTGTCACTTATGGTTTAAGCAAATATTTAGGCTTAAACAAGACTACATACTAAACATATCCTGAAAGTTTTAGGAAACTTGAATGTATCGACTATCACAAGTTGCTTAAAAAATTATCTCTTAAATGTTTTTCAGGAAATGGGCATACCAGTTGGTGTCGCTGCTAGGATGCAAATTAATATTATATTTGAAGGAGTGCTCAATATTACGTAAGGCTTATTTTCTTTCCTAAAAACTTTCAGCTGTGATATCCAAGGCATTTCATACTTAACTGTATTCATATTTTCCTGTGTGACAACTATATCCAAATTCTAATCAAGTACTTGGTTCGAATCCATTCAAACTTTCTACGTGACATTGAAATCGACAACAGTGAAATTTTATGGGTCCAGAAATCCCCACTCGGAGGCCTGGATGCTTTTTTGATCCGATAAAATTTGAGACACTTCAGATCACGCGCTCTGAATTGATTACACAAAAAAATGTCAAAAAAGTTGCCGATAGGTATTCTACAGGTGTTCTATACAGTTGTCTATATGCGATCCGTGGTTCTCACTCCATATCATTTTTTATTTTTATTGCTTTGTGTTCCACAGTGGAGCTCAGTAAATCTGCAAAAATTCCTTGAACCTGCCCAACAATTGATTTCATTTCCTCCAATATTACAGGACTTTCTCGGTTTATAATATATATCCGTATCCCCACAAAAATATGGAGTAAGATCAGTAAGAAAGGCGGAATGATTACACGTTCATTGGTGGAAGTTGCTTGCAACACCAGTTGAAGAAGGGATATCGTGTCTTGGAGGCGGCTGAAGTTGAGGGATCACAAATCTTGTCCACATATGTCTTGCCTTCCTGTGACAGAGCAGGTGTTTAACCCTCGTGGAGTCATCTCCTCAAAAAAAATAAGGCCCAATTATGAATGTGGCAGTAAAACTGCACCATACAGTAACCTTTGCGAGGTGAATGGGCACTTGCTGGATAGCGCAGGGTTTTCAGTGGCCCAAATCTGGCAGTTGTGTGTATTCACCTGACCATCCAGGTGAAAATCAGCCGATCAAAGGATGTTCCACGGCAAAACGGCTAGACAAATGTTTCCCGAACTTCCTTGTCAGTGTAGACTATGGATTCTGTAAGGATAATACACATCACACGCTAGACGGTCGGCCCATCCATAGCAGGAGAAACGGCACACTAACAACACCATGTGGAGATTGGCTAGTTGTTTTCAACGACTGCCGTCTTCTACGCTTGTAGATTCGACAAGCTTTCGTCCTGGCAAAAGTCCACCCGTCTGGTTAGCTTTTTCATCATTCTTCGTCGAGCATAGGGTGGCATTCGGAGTACCTTTTGCAGATTTCGGAATTCCCGAAGCAGCTGAGTTCTCGTCATTCTGGTAGAAAAGTTTAACAGAGTCTTTTTTCTTTTATGGTAGGCACAACAGCAAGTTGGAATCAACGTTAAGCGCTAGCCGTTTTCCACGTTTGTAGTGCTTGGATTTGTTGCGCACGAACGTTATTTCGGAAAATCACGTTGTTGCTCTATGCAAGTTACGCTGCTCTTTACTCACCTCATTTCATCCCGTGTGATTTTTGGTTGTGGGGATTCTTAACCTCTTGCTACCTGGCGTTCTCATTTGGAGACATTTTTTAAAACCAAAACTATTAACAAGTTAATTAGTTCCGAAATTGACCTGGTCCGATAGAAGAAGATCCAAATATCTGTTTTCAGCCTTTTTATTATAGGTATCAGTCAGTTGTTCAAGTTGAAAGAGGTCAAGTTGAAGTTTGTCCCAAGTTGTTGTTTTTCAAACTTTTCAAAAAGTTATTTTAGTAGTTAATTTTAAAGGCATTTTGCATTATAAACAATGTTAAAATAGTCTTTTAATTACAATTAAGTGATACGGCCGTTATTGTTGCATTTATAGCCCAAAAATGTGTATTTTTCGAGTTTTAGGTGTGTCACAAGGTGTCTTGCTGGTGCTCTAAGTGAGGAAAAACTGAGCGCGCATTTTTCACCAGACGTCATTCTTTAGTGAGCCACACCCCCAGGCTTTTTCTTAACGGTGTTCTCCTGCATAACAACGACAACTCGAAACTGTTGGAATCGGATACAAAACTCAGATGGGCGGCTCATATCCCCGCTGTACTTAGCAATTGTTCATCCCGGCTCTCACGAATAGCGCTGGTCAACTTGGGGCGCTGACATTCTTCTCTGCGACACTTTTATCATCCGTTCGAAACTCACTTGCAAGGTCAGCTGCGACCTCCAATTCTAGCAGGAATGCTGAACTTGTTTTCTTCTTCTCTAATGGGGCTTCAACATTGGCGGTTAAGGCGGGATCATACCGAGCAGGCAACTCATTGTGGCCGAGGGCGACATCTGGTGAAGATATCGGAACTGCTATAGAGGGAGGTTCAGAGAATTCGGAAACTAGCAAATCAAAATGCTTAATTCATTGATTGACGTTTTCATCTTATTTTTCAATCCTTCTATAAATAGCTGATTGGTCAGTTTAAACTACCTTTCCTAAGCTCCTCCCCTTGTCAACGTATCTCACACCTCCTTCGAGAAATTCCCGCCGTCGCCCTGGGTGCAATTCCTCTATCTGTGTGCCTGTAAAAAATCTGTCTATGTCTGTCTTACTTGACGAGGTTTATAGGTGGGTATCTGATCAAGCACACAACCCGGAAATACATGTACCAACCAACCAACCATTTTCCCTATGAGAAGACGGGATGACTCACTTTGCAGGTTATTTGAATAACGTCGCACGAAAGCTACGCCTGATCTTTAAGGGGTCTAAGGAGTCTTAAAAATGTGCAAAGAAGGAACTACAAAGTATAGTTTGATCTGTCATGTAATTTTTTAACTACTCAATATACAAGTATAATTTTTTAATATGTAATTCTACAAGATTTATTTATTATAAAACAAATTTTAAAATTTATGAAACTTTAGCCAAAACTAAAATAAATGACATTAAACATAAAGCTATTTTAACACATTGTGATTAGGCTTGCGCGGCAAATTTTGAGGGCAAAATTGAAAAAATGACCCAGAAAATGACTTTATGTTGTACAAATACGTACAAACTAGGACTTATACCTAAATTCTCAGCTCAATTTTAATTAGAAATTATTTAAAAATGAATTCAAAATCAAAATTTAAAAAAATTTATTAATTTTTTTAGAAAAAAAGTTCTTAAAATAATTTCTAATTAAAATTGAGCTGAGAATTTAGGTATAAGTCCTAGTTTGTACATATTTGTACAATATAAAGTCATTTTCTGGGTCATTTTTTCAATTTTGACCTCAAAATTTGCCGCGCAAGCCTAATCACAATGTGTTAAAATAGCTTTATGTTTAATATCATTTTTTTAAGTTTTGGCTAAAGTTTCATAAATTTTAAAATTTGCTTTATAATAAATAAATCTTGTAGAATTACATATAAAAAAATTATACTTGTATATTGAGTAGTTAAAAAATTACATGACAGATCAAACTATACTTTGTAGTTCCTTCTTTGCACATTTTTAAGCCTCCTTAGACCCCTTAAGAGGATTTATCAGCCAACTTTATTTTGATTCTGACTCGCCAGGTGGCGTTACAAATTTTCGCCAAATGATACGTCTGGCGATTTAAAAAAGGGGATACGTTTCTCTTTCTGGGGAGTGGAGCACTGCAAGATTTCTCAATCACAAGATAAAGATTATTCGATTGTAATCAGGTTTAGACTAACGAAAACTGGTTCCGGTACTCTTTCGCGAGCCCGGACGATGTTCTGGAGGAAAAAAATTGTTTTGTTTGGTTATTTCTCTTTCATTTAATTTTTTTATTTGTTTAATAAATTATATTTATTTTGTAAATATTACGATCTTTCAGGAAACGATTTCTTTTCTGGTTTGCTCGTACTAATACATTATATTTCTATTTATAATTACCGAGATTTGATACCGCTATGAACTGCTCTAAAGTCATCCCTGTAAACTTCGGAATACTAGTTTAGCTTCGGCACATAAACAGTATTTTTCTTAAGGGGTCATAGAAGTCTTAAAAATGTGCAAAGAAGGTGATCTTTAATGTAATTTTTTAACTACTCAACATATAAGTATATTTTTTATATGTAATTTTATAAAATTTATTTATTATATAACAAATTTTAAAATTTATGAAACTTCAGCCAAAACTAAAATAAATGATAACAAACATAAAACTATTTGAAAACATTAGGATTAGGCTTGCGTGCCAAATTTTGAGGTCAAAATTGAAGAAATGAGCAAGAAAAAGACTTTATATTGTACAAATATGTACAAACAAAGACTTGTACCTAAATTCTGAGCTCAATTTTAATTAGAATTTATGTTAAGAGCTTTTTTCTAAAAAAAATTAATAAAAATTTAAGAAAAAAGCTCTGAAAATAATTACTTATTAAAATTGAGTTTAGAAATTAGGTATAAGCCTTTGTTTGTACATATTTGTACAATATAAAATCATTTTCTTTGTCATTTCTTCAATTTTGACCTCAAAATTTCGCGCGCAAGCCTAATCCCAATGTGTTCCAATAGTCTTATGTTTGTTATCATTTATTTTAGTTTTGGCTGAAGTTTCATAAATTTTAAAATTTGTTATATAATAAGTAAATCTTATAGAATTGCATATAAAAAAATTATATTTTTATATTGAGTAGTTAAAAATTGCATGAAAGATCAAACTATGCTTTGTAGTACCTTCTTTGCACATTTTTAAGACTATGACCCCTTAAATCTAGTTCCGTACTTTTAATTGTTGGCGTAGCAATCTTTATGTTTGTTAAAAATAATGGCATACTAATGCAAAAGTAGAAACCCCAATGTATAATGAATCTGTCGTATTAGCAGTTTTAAAGGCAATAATAAGGTCAGCAAGATACAAGCAAACGCGGGTTTATGGTCTTCAAAAACATGTGCAGGAACCTTTTGTATTGCTAGTGGCAGTTTGTCAATTTGTTCATTTGGTTGCTCTTGTAAATTAGACACTGGTCTCTTTATTACAAGCCTTACTCCCGCCACTAATCTGTACATTCGTTCTGAAAAAAGCTTTCTACATTGCACACCTTTGGAGCCGGGAAATCTTGACGTGTTTTTTGCAACTTTTCAAGGCCTCTAAAATAGCGTCGGACTGCGTGATTGGCACATTAAACTTTCAGTACTCTGCCATAAAACGACACATGTTCTTGAATGTTGCTCGAGAAGTTCTTAAAGAATTAAAAAGCCTACATGTGCAGTTACTTACAGGGTGTTCCATAATTGACCGGAATAGTATAGGACGCAATTCCTAAATATTTACCCGGCCCCCGCCAATGAAAAACGGCTAACTAATTGGCCGCCCTTTCGGTCGTGCATGAAATCTTGCACTGGAGCTACACAAGAATGTAGTACTTTTAGTTTGGTTTGTTTGAATTTACATCTGATAAAAATTACAGGTTCAACTAGTTTTCAAAAAAAAAAAATTAGGATGCTGTTCATTTTGATAGGTTGTTGCATTATTGTTAAAAAAAACTTGATGTTGACCATCAGTTTAAACATAACAATTATTGTATTTTTCATATTTATGCTGGGTAGGTATGTACATATATATTCCGGCTTGTGTGCATGATCAGAGACCCGCTTATTGGTTGGTTGGTTGGTGGACATATATTTTCAGGCTTGTGTGCTTGGTCGCAAGGACCCGCTTATAAACCATCGTCAAGTAGGACAGCACAAGACACACACAAACACTTATGACAGATGTTGCCATCTGTCGCCACCTCGCAATTTAGACATGTCCCTGAAGGGTAGGGAAATTTTCTCCATTGACCTGTACCCATGGTGAACTGCGCAATGACCGCCCACAGGACTTTCGGACCCAACAGATTTTACGAGCACGTACTCCGCATATACTCGACAAACACAAACATCCATGCCTGAACGGGATTCGAACCCGGACCCAGCAGCTCCAGAGGCACCCGCTTATAAGATTTCGTCAAGTAAGACAACCACAGAAGGACTTATTACTGACAGAGAAAGGAAGTACACCCAGGGCGAAGGCGGGAATCGCACCCGTTACAGCGCGCAGACTGCTAGCGTAATTGTCTGCGATCCAAACCATTACAACATCCGGGCACCTGCTTATTTATATTAATAAAAGGAAAAAAATAGTAAACAGCACAAAGAAGGAGGGTTTGTATGGCTTAACGGTGCATGTATGTGTAGTGGTTCTGCTATTGTTTTTTATGGGTCGATCCTAAAAAAGAATCGACCCTTCAAAAATTTGTTCATGTGTTTGCAAATAAAGTTGAAAACAAACGAAAATATAGGGTGGGTGAAATTATGTGTTTACTCATACTACGATATTTTCTACATATCCGCCATTAGCAGCAATAACGTGACGCAGTCTTATAGCAAAATTACCGGCCGCCTGTTTGAAAATTTCTGGTGGGATGGCGTCACATGCAGCAGAGATGTATTGCTTTAGTTCCTCAATTGTTTCGGGATTGCGACGGTACACTTGATCTTTTAAATATCCCCACAGAAAGAAATCACAGGGGGTCAAAGTCTGGTGAAAGAGGAGGCCAATCCATACCACTTCCTGTATGTGTGGGATAGTCCAATGCAATCACACGGTTATTGAAATGTTCGCTCAAGAAATTAAACACGTCGGCCGTGCGATGGGGTCGGGCACCGTCTTGCATGAACCACGAAGTGCTTTCAGCGTCATCTAAGGCATTTTGAATCGCCACAAATTCACGAAGAATCTCTAGGTAGCGGAGGGCAGTAATAGTTCCGGTTCTGAAAAAGGGGCCAATGAGTCCTTTGGACGAAATGGCGGCCCAAACCATTACTTTTGGTGGATGCAGAGATGATGGAACTGCAACATGGGGGTTTTCTGTTCCCCATATGCGCCAGTTCTGTTTATTAACGTAGCCATCCAGCTGAAAGTAGGCTTCATCCGAAAACCAAATGTTGTCTACATTTATATCACCAACATCAATCATTTGCACCATATCGTTAGCGAATGTCTCCCGTGAATTAATTGAAGCAGCGGTGAGAGGTTGCCGAGTTTGAATTCTGTATGGAAACATGTGCAAGCCCTGCCGCATGAGACGATACGTCGACGTTGGCTTGATTTGAACCGTAGTTGCACACGGCGGACGGATACACAAGGCTGCTTTCGTATTACTGTTTCCACCAGCTGAGCATTAGCAGTGGTTGTTTGCGAAAATCTTCTCCCGACAAATCCAGCTCTCTCATCATTCACGTTCCCAGTTCGTTGAAATTTTTCAAACAGCATCCTTATTGTGTCGAATTTTGGTCCTTTGGTAACATTAAACTTCTTTTTGAAACTCCGTTTTGTTGCATTAACATTGTGTTCTAGGCGGTGAAATTCCAACACCAAAAAAAATCCTCTCCTCTAAAGAATAAACCATATCTTCACAGCAAGCTGGAGATTAATGAAAAGCACACGCTTTCAGCAGAAAGGCGATTTAAATATTCCCCGACTCCTCGCGACACTTTTCCCATCAGCCAATCAGGTGAATCTGGTGACTGTTCGCTACACTGACGTCATGGTTCTGTTTTGTTGAAGCCAAATGTTCATGTCATATTGAGCCAAGTTGCCAAGCTGTAGTTTATTTATTTTACAAGCACGACATTTTGATTTTCAATCAGAAGTATAATTAGTATTTGACAAAAAGTGGAAATAGAAATATTTTTTTGACATTTGTTCTTATTTTTTCGATAAAAAATGTGGAAAAGTCGTTTTTTTACAAAAAATTGTTACTTAGAGCCCATTTTCCACACAAGATTTATTTATATATCTTAGACAAAAATCATTTAGCACAGCTTTTAGTTCAATTTTAAGTGTTATAAATAAGCAATTTTTATGGATTTTCTTTCTTAAATTCAATTTATATACATAAAAGGCAAAGTCCTAACTCACTGATTGACTCACTCAACGCCTAGCCAAATTACTGAAGGTACAGCTACCAAATTTTATTAAAATATTCTTTTTATGTCGTAGGTGTCACTTGAATAGCGATTATAATTTACCGATGGAGTACTGGCCAGTGGGGAAGGGATCAATTGGTATAAAATAATTGTTTACATAAAAAAAATATCCGTTATTAAGGGTACACCCGTGCAACGCCGGGTTTATAAAGCTAGTACTTTTATATATCATTTGCAATAAGTAAAGTAGATGGGTAAAATTGCCTCTTTTGTTCTAAATGTGAAAGCTAAACTTTATATCACCCTTTAATTTAATTTTGAAAAAAAAATTGGGTAGTACCCTTTACAGCGCGCGGACTGCTAGCGATATGGCCTGCGATCCAAACCCCTCGGCCATCGATCCCCACATGACACCCTAAATTGTCTCCGTGTTGGTAGATGGTGCGATTGGTAGGTTCAGTCTCTACCCTACTATGGAACTAATTGGTCCCAACATGCACATTTCGACAAACTGTACACTTCTATCGCAAAACGTTTAGCTCCTTCCAATTTTCAAACATCCAGCTCGAATTTGAAACACACCAAATTATTTAAATCGAAATCCAAACACAAAAATTCCATTTTCGTAGTTATTAATCATTTTTAGCTGTTTTAGGAACTGTGATGTAACAGAATCTGCAAAATTGTAAAATTACTAGGCAATATGTCGATTCAACCAAACCGAACTCAAAACAAATGCATCCTTCGTCAACACATTCTCGTGCTGCCCTAGTTCAAGTATGCACCACGACCAAAACCCGTGATCAATTGGCTTTTTACCTATTTTTCGGAGGGGCCGGCTCAATATTTCGGAATTGCATCAATTCCTATTCCGGTCAATTATGAAACACCCTGTAAGTACTAGAATGAAATTCTCGTCGAAACGCAAGGGTATTATAATAACATTAACTGCCACCTATAACCACTTCCGCACAAGATTTTTATAACTTCAGAACAAATATAGACTAACCCAGCATTCAGTTACAATTTGAATCTTCAACTCTAAAAATTGGCCACTATAATTAAATTTTTTCCGCAAATTAAATAAATAATCTTTATAGTTTGCTAAATTTATTTGCAGTTTGAAGAATAATTATGTAAAATTGAACGAGTCACATCCTGTAGCATCCTTTCCGTGATCTTTGGCAATGCTTTGAAAATCTCAAAATAATGAAATGCTTTGAATATGCTTTGAATATCTCAAATTACTGTTGCCACATCAGCAATATCACGAAAAACCTTATTTGAATTGTTAAAGATTATTAATTTTTTCTTTGTAAATTGATTTGGAATGGCGTTATAAAAAATATACCACAATGTGATTTTTTTTTTAATGTTTATTATATTTATTTACTAAGAAAGTGGTTCACAGTGTTACTTTTTTTGCTTAAAGTGCTAAATAAATAATCTTTATAGTTTGCTAAATTTATTTGCAGTTTGAAGAATAATTATGTAAAATTGACGAGTCACATCCTGTAGCATCCTTTCCGTGATCTTTGGCAATGCTTGAAAATCTCACCTTAAATTACACGAGATTCTTGTAATTAAATAACTATCAATAACTATAATATTTGAAAAAAACCTGTTGATCCAGAAATTGGCTTGATAAACATGAAATAATACCAAAAATTGCAATTAAACCCAATTGGCACTGATTAATTAAAAGGAATTTAATTGTAAATTAATACAATTAGCACTTTAAGCAAAAAAGTAACATGTGAAACCACTTTCTTAGTAAATAAATATAAATAAACATTTAATCCAGAACATTTGGCATTGATAAACATGAAATAAACTTACCAAATGCCAACTACCAAATTGCCAATTAAAAAAATTGCACTGCTAATTAAAGGAATTTAATTGTAACGATTCCAATACAATTATATTTACAAAGAAAAAAGTAATAATGTGAACCACTTCTTAGTAAATAAATAACAATTTAATAAACATTAAAAAAAAATCAACAGTGTGGTATTATTTTTTATATTTTTTATAACGCCATTCCAAATCAATTTACAAAGAAAAAAATAATAATCTTTAACTAAGTGGTTTTTCTATTGCTGATGTGGCATGTGGCAACAGTAATTTAAATTACTAAAAATTAAATTCCAACGTCAGAGGGGTTTTTCATCCTCTTTGACTATACATCCCAGGACCCCTCCCTAAACATTTTTAAATAAACCGTTTATATTTCTCCCTTCAATAAACCCACAGACTACGGCCGTCATTTTAGAAATGGTAAACCAAAGGTCACCAAGTGATTCGATTGAATAACTCGTCAAATATTCAGCCAAATGTAACAAAAACTAAGATTTAGGGTTTATGAGGATTCTTGGTATTCTAAATTATAAAATTGGGTGCTGCCATTTTAAATTTTAAAGTTAATAGCATTTTTAATATGAAGACGGCTCCTTGTGCAATTTTTTTTGTCCTGCAATTAACTCATGATGTTATATAAACACAAAGTCAAAAAGGTTCTATAGGATGACTAACGTTCGAAATAATCACTAGTGGGAACTTTTTCCACAGCTGTACATATCAAAATAGCTAAAAGTATCCAATCGCCAATAGCCCTCGCTGTAAGTGTAGCTTAGTGCGACGATAATTTAAACAAAATCTAATAAAAAGTATCCAACCTATACTACTACAACTAAAGTAGTCAAGTTTAAAAGTCGCGCGAAATTCTTGACTGGATTTATAATGAGCTCCGCCCACTTTTTCCATGTGGTTTAGGTTTGCAGTTTGAACGATTTCATATTGGCGTTTTTTTCCTTCTACGATTTGGCGACATTTATTTTTGTGTGTCATCCCCCCCCCCAAAAAAAATTTTAAAATCATAGATTCTCGTTTGTTATGAACGTTTTTGTCATAAAAAGTACTTGAAATGTAAAAGCATCATTTTAAATTCTGTATTAAACATACAAAGATAATGCATGAGTGAATTATTTAAATTAATAATAAATCTTTTTAATCAATTAAGCCAAGTTGTCCCACAGATGTCGCGCCCCCACCACGATTCTCAAAATGAAGCTTTTAAAAAAAATTAATAATTAAAAAACTGAATTGATATTGTTCCTTCAAATCTTTTTTAAATTGTCTTTCATCCCTATTTGCGTATCTGGTGCAAACAGATCATAGTTTAAAAAATACTTTTCAAGAAACTGTGATTTGAAAACTAAAGCATTACGTGTTATAGGACTGACAGACCCTCTTAAACTCCCCACGTATATTCTAGTTTCGGTCGTAATCAGCCCAATCAAATCCAAGCTATAAAGTATCGTTTGGCAAGTTGAGTTACAAGCTTTTGTAATTTTTTTTTCAATTTATGTTAAAATTTGTAGGTTTCTTTTAGAAGTGATTGGTAACAGGCCCTGATCATTGCCTAGGTCTACAAGGCCCGGGCCTTGGGCCCCTGATTTTAGGGGGCCCCAAAATTGGCTGTAAACCTATGCATTTTGTTTTGCAAAAGTTATGAAAATATATTTTTACATAAAAGTAATTTTAAAACATAGATTTTGAAACATACAGAGAATATTTTTGTGCCAACAACCCAATACAAATACATTTTGGGGGGGGGGGGAGAGAAACCCGTAGCATTTCGTTGGCC
This sequence comes from Hylyphantes graminicola, assembly GCA_023701765.1. Taxonomy (NCBI): domain Eukaryota; kingdom Metazoa; phylum Arthropoda; class Arachnida; order Araneae; family Linyphiidae; genus Hylyphantes; species Hylyphantes graminicola. The sequence continues at coordinate 678,766 of CM043122.1, forward strand.
ATGCATATGCATTTATCTCTCGATAAGGGGCCCCGCAAAGTATCTGGGCCTTGGGCCCCAACTGGTCATGGTCGGGCCCTGATTGGTAAATATACAAACAGTTACTACACTATACTATACGTATTAAAAAAAGATAATTTGCATAAATAACAGGTGAC